>CM055127.1:158366242-158992076 GCA_029206835.1 Rana muscosa | reverse complement strand
GGTGGTCATTGGGATAAATGACCTTATGTTGGTGATCATAAAGGAAGCTCCTCTCAGACAGCCAAAAGACCATTTCTGTCAGTTGTTACTTATGTGAGAGAAAAGGTGAGGGACTCCACCGATCCCGGGCCACTGCCTTTGCCCATTGATGTTGGCCCTTGACTTGACCTATCAAGTAGGAAGTCGGTCCACAAATTATTGCTCAAGGAACCCCTAGCAATCTCTAGAGGAACCCTGGGTGAGAAACGCTGCTCAATAGTATTCCTCTTTGCCCCTTCTCCGACTAGTACAAAAATAATTATGTAGGGAGGTGAGGGGCGGAGCAAAGGAGCTGGACCAGCGCAGAGAATAATAAGACCCTTGAAGAGGAGGGGACTATGATGTGCACAGAAGCAGAAGGCTGTACTAGGCAATTGACTATTCCGAAGTGTCAAATGTAGAAAGTTCAGAAGCAAAAATGCTGGAAGTAAATACTTGGAATATTTGACATTTCTGTGCTTTTACCTGCAATCTTCTAAATTGGTCATAGAGTCATTTTAGGCGCACTATTGTCTTTATAGGCATGTGTAATTACTAGTTAAAGATGATTTGAACCTGTAGAAGGTGACCCTTATCGTGGCCTCCATAGTCTTGGTATTTACTTTACCTCTCAGGTGACACAAAAAAAAAAAAATCTTAATGACTCAAGTGTGTTCTATGGTAACAGTGTCTGGATGAGGTCGTGTTTGGGAAGATTGATCCCCCTCCTCTAATGAAACTATCCCCCACCCCGAAGGCCTTTTCTATTGTTAAGGCCGCAGAAACTAACACCTTATTATTTTATTTTTGCAGACTGCATTGTCCAGAGAGGCAAACCTTATCCATCATTAATTAGGCTTCCATTACCCTGAGTGACAGCCCGCCAAAAGGGGTTGCAAGCAGCTCAAGACACAATTGCATCGCATTCCTGGCCAACAACAGAGGAGGGTGGAGGTACTATAAGGTTGTTGGTGGTGGTGGTGGTGTTGGTGGGGAGGGGGGGGGGGGGGGGGACAGTCAGGTCACACCGTCAATGGCTGACTTGTGTTCTATTTACATACATCAGCTTTTGTCTCATTGCGCTCTCCTTCTTCTTCAATTATGGGCCCATTTAACAAGCAGTTTTTGCTAAAGTTTCCTTTTTTTTAACCAGCTGCTTTTCAGATGTGCAGAGAAAGGTGTGGTGAGGTTCTCAATTACACCGACTGGACTCGACAACAGAGAGGGTCAGACGATACCCCAAAGGTGGTCCGTGATAACTCTCACAGTAACCTCCAATTTATATGTGTGTGCACATGTGAAGAACTACTAATAGGTAGCAACAATCGAGGGTAGTTTTTTGGTGCCCACTCTCTTTTCCCCTCCCTCCCCTTCCCTCCCCTCCCCCTTCCCTTCCCCCCCATGCTCCCTTTCCCCTCCCTTTCCCCTCCCCCTTCCCTTCCCTTCACCTCCCCTCTCCTCCCCCTCCCCTTCCCTTTCACCCCCTCCCCCTCCCCCAGTTACTATGTTCTACCTATGGGCTGCCTCCTATGGAGTGGGCTGGCACTAGCCCCGTCCCTATGGGTGGGGCGAGCCAGCAGCAAGGGGTGGGAATTGGTAATTGTCGGCCACCTGAGCTGGGGCCTTCTTCACATGTGCACACACATATAAATTGGAGGTTAGTGTGAGAGTTATCACGGACCACCTAGGCTCTGATGAAAGGGGTGCGCACCAGAAACGCGTCAGCCATCTGGATGCTTTGGGGTATCGTCCGACCCTCTCTGTTGTCGAGTCCAGTCGGTGGATGCCAAGAATTCCAGCCCTTTTGTCCGATAAGCTTGTACTTAAAGGGGTTGTAAAGGTTTGTTTTTTATTTTCTAAATAGGTTCCTTTAAGCTAGTGCATTGTTGTTCACTTACCTTTTCCTTAGATTTCCCTTCTAAATGTTTTTTTTTATTTGTTTTCTTTGTCTGAATTTCTCACTTCCTGTTCCTCCTCAGTAAGCTGTTCAGTAAGCTGTTCTGGCTGACTCCACACCACTCGGATGATGGTGTGGAGTTCAGTGAGGAGAAACAGGAAGTGAGAAATACAGACAAAGAAAACAAACATTTAGAAGGGAAATCTAAGGAAAAGGTAAGTGAACCAACAATGCACGAGCTTAAAGGAACCTATTTCGAAAATAAAAAACGAACCTTTACAACCCCTTTAAGCTCTGTCTGTGAGTAGGACTATTGCTTTTTAATCACATTTTAATAAACCTTTAAGTGGTAATGCGCTAGGTCGGTGCGCCCTCCTTTTTTCTTTCTTTTTCTAGCCATATGAACACCCATTGTTCTGAAGAGGGCTGCAAGATTCTAAACTTTGCCTCTAGACAGAACCATTACACCTGTTTTTGCCGATACACTTAGAGCGCAGGAGATTTTTGTCTTAAGCCTCATACACACGAACGAGTTTCTCGGCAAGAACCAGCAAGAAACTTGCTGGCAGAGATTTCTTGCCGAGAAATTCGTTCGTGTGTATGGTTTCTCGTCAAGAAAACCGACTAGAATCTCGACGAGAAAATAGAGAACCTGCTCTCTATTTTCTTGTCGAGATTCTCGTCAGCCTGTTTCTCGACGAGAAAATAGTGTGTGTGTACACTTACCTGTCCTCCGGGAAGCCCGCGCATGTTCGAAATGACTTTGACGCATGCGCGGTAGCTTCCTAGGCATAGGTAGGGTGTACAAAGATGGCGGCGACGGCATCGAATGTGACGAGCGCATGCTCGTCGTATTCAATTACGTCACCGCGTACGCTCCATTCAAAGAACCGCGGGTTCTTTGAAATGAGCGTGTGTACACTCGGCCGGGACAAGTTTCTTGTCCAAGGATCTCGTCGAAAAAAACGATGTGTTTTTTACGACGAGATTCTCGGCCGTGTGTACGAGGCTTTACTTGTGAGGCTCTCAATAGCAGACAAAGTTTTTGTTTGCCCCATAAAGTAGATGACACCACAAAAGTCAACCAAAATGACAAATAATACACCATGAGCTAATTAACAAAGTAACAAATTAGCTAACATAAGCTAGTAATAGGTTGTTTTTTTTTTTTGCACATATACTTTGGCATTTATTTAACCCAACGTCTAATGCCGCGTACACACGACCGTTTTTAATGTCATTGAAAAAAAACAAAGTTTTTCTCGACGTGATTCTTCTCAAGCCTGCCTTGCCTACACACGATCATGAAAAAAAATGCTCGAGCAAAGCGCTGTGACGTACGAAACGTACGACGGCACTATAAAGGGGAAGTTCCATTCGGATGGCGCCACCCTTTGGGCTGCTTTTGCTGATCCTCGTGTTAGTAAAGTGTGTTGAGAGACGATTCACGCTTTTCAGCCTCGTGCTCTTCAGTCCGTTACAGCGTGACGAATGTGCTATCTCCATTACGAATGCTAGTTTTACCAGAACGAGCGCTCCCATCTCATCACTTGCTTCTGAGCATGCGCGTTTTTTTCACGTCGGTAAAGCGTACACACGCCCGTTTTTCATGACGAGATAAACGACGACGTGAAAAACGACGAGATAAATTAAAGCAGGTTCCAAATTTTTATTGGCCATTTTTCACGTGAAAAATGCTCTGGAGCCCACACACCATCGTTTTTAATGACCATTTTAAAAAATTGCATTTTTCTCGTCATGAAAAACGGTCGTGTGTACGCGACATCAGTCTTTTGGTTAGGATCAAGTGTAGTATCTGTTCTTCTCCATCATTTTGGCCTTTTGGTAGGAATGGTGGGATGTATAGTATCCCTGTTTGTATGATGGAGGCTGTGAAGGCTAGTACCAGCTGGAACTGAAACCTGGGTGCCCACAGGATGCAGGACATGAGAGTAATTCCCCAGAGGGGCCTGATTTCAAAGGGTCTATCTTGTCTGGCGTGGGCTGCGGAGGTAGGAAATCCATGGTTTCTGTGCCCCCTGGGAGTTGGTCGCCCCATGGGGTGCTCTTTGTATCACTTAGGCATGGGAACCCCACTGTGAGAATAAACTCATGGCTACGGCACTAAAGCTTTTTCTACACTGTGCCTCTTTGGGCTAGGCCTTTTGGCTAAGTCCGGTGCAATTTTTGTCACCAGACCTCAGGGCCTAGCCTATGCACTAGTACGGGTACTTATTTATTTGATTACATTTTTCTTCACATTTGTCACTGTACTTTTGTCTGTAGGAAAAGGAAGAGGTCCTGGACTGACTTTTCAAAAGGTCAAATCCAAAAAATGAATCCATAAATTCCAAAGGCAAACCAAAAACAGACAGTGGACATACAGGGGCTGATGGCTGACGCGTTTCACATCATAACTTGATGCTTACTCATAGCTGTACTTTTGTCTGGGTTTCTCGGCCTACGCTGAAGTCTAGGGTGAGGTGTGTATCCATTAGGTCCCTATCTCACCTAACCTGGGGGGGGGGGGTAGTGAGGTGGGCTAAGGTTCTCTTTTTAGGAGAGCCTCTCACTTAGTAATTGTTGGTTGGCTCTGGCTGTCCATGAAAAGAGGAGTCTGCCAGGCCTTTTGGCTAGGAGGACCAAGATGAGCGTTGCCCCTGTCAGGGTCAGGGTTAGGTCTGCTGACTTTTTAATAAATAGACACTTACCTGTCCACGGTGCCCGCGATGTCGGCAGCAGAAGACGAGCAATCGCTTGTCTCTCGGCTGCCCCCGCCGCCATTCTCGGTGAGGGAATTAGGAAGTCAAGCATTGCAGCTTCACTGCCCGGTTCCCTACTGCGCATGCGAGAGTTGCGCCACGCGTCTTCACTGGTCCCCGTTGTGTTCTGGGAACTGTGTGTTTTCCAGAACACAGCGGGGGGGGACGGGAAGTGGCGTAGATACCCGCAGATTCTGCGGATATCTATGCCCGGAAGTGGGTGCAAATACCTGTATTATACAGGTATCTGCACCCCCCTCCCCCCTGAAAGGTGCCAATTGTGGCACCGGAGGGGAGGAGGAATTTGATGAGCGGAAGTTCCAATTTGGGGTGGAGCTCCGCTTTAAGTGCACTTTTTGTGTATGCTTTTCACATTTTGATACACTGAGGGGTTATTGTGCACCACGTCAGATTAAAAAAACGTATTCACCATGACTAGTAGGATGCAGGTCCTTGGACTTGCCCTGAAAGTCTTGGGGGGGAGGACATGTGGCCTTTTGATCTGGTTCCCCCGCTCTCCATCCTGAAAAATCCCCCGCAGCACCCGGGAGGAGTAGAGAGGGGGGAAGCCAGCAGCACTGTGGGGTGGAGCCAACACAGAGTAAAGCCCGAGCAGTAGGGGGAATCACCACTGCATGTAGTGATTAGGGTGTGCCCAGGCACACCTGGCACACCCCTGCGCTAGCCTATGCATTTAACACACCATAACTGCACTTTTTTGCGTTCATATCTCTTTTTTGTAGCGGTGCACTGATACCGGCATCGATGCATAATACTAAGCATTTGCACAAGTACTTGTACTCATGCAAATGCTCCAATTCTGAAACCGATACCTTCAAGTCCACAGACTGTAAGCCCTGGTTCACAAATCGCAACCCATTGCCGGCAATGGAACTGTTCAAATTGTTGCGACTCAAGTCGGAGAGACATTGAAACAGGTTCCTGTACTACTTTTTTTGCGATTTCACTGCGACTTGTATTGAGTTCTGTTAAATGAAATTGCACCGATCTGCAGCTTTGAAATCACACTGAAGTAGCACAATTTCACAGCCGCACTGGCCTGAACCAGGGATGCATCCAAGGGCAAAATAGATATCGGTAATTAGTATCGGCGAGTACTTTAGAAAAAGTCTTAAAAAACTGGATTATTTTTATTATACAGGATTTATATAGCGCCAACAGTTTGCACAGCACTTTACAAAGTTAGGGCAGACAATACAATTACAATACAATTCAGTACAGGAGGAATCAGAGGGACCTGCTTGTTAGAGCTTACAATCTAGAAGGGAGGGTCAAGTGATACAAAAGGTAATAACTGTGGGGGATGATCTGATGAAGAAAATGAAAGTACAGTTGTTTCGTGGAGGCCGGATAGGCTTCTCTGAAAAGAAAAGTTTTCAGGGATCGCCTAAAAGTGGATAGAGTTGGAGATAGTCTGACAGATTGGGGTAGGGAATTCCAGAGGATGGGAAAGGCTCGGGAGAAGTCCTGGAGGCGAGTATGGGAGGGAGCTAGAGAGCAGGAGGTCTTGGGAGAAACAAAGAGAACGATTAGCTTGGTATTTTGAGACTATGCTAGTGATGTAGTTGGGGGCAGGAGCGGATCCAGGGGGGGGGGGGGCAATGGGGCAATTGTCACCCCCGAGAAACTATCTTCTGCGGGTGAGTGAGGTGGCGGGTGAGGGAGCAGGCGGCTCCGCGGATCGGATGGCTCCGCGGGCGGGTGAGAATGAGAGCGAGTGGGCCGGGCAGCTCGGCAGGCTGGTAAGGGAGCGGGCGGGTGGGAGAGCGTGCAGCTCGGCACCCGGGGAACTAAAAGTGCGGGCGGCTCCACTGGCGGGAGAGAGAGCGTGTGGACCGGGCAGCTGGGCGGCTTGGTGAGTGTCTGAGCGAGCGCAGGCGAGCGGGGGAGCAGAGAGATGACATCATCTCTCACCGCCCGCCCTGCATCCCTGCACTTCGGCCCTCACTGCGTAGGCAGCCGCGGGCAGCAGAGAGATTACATCATCTCTCTGCTGCCTAACTCTGGGACACAGCATGGGACAATAGGAACAGGCAAGTGACAATCCGCAACATGTGACAGACAGGCAAGTGACAAACGTGTGGCAGGTGATGTAGCAAGTGACAATCCGCAACGGTGGCAGGTGACGTGGCAAGTGACAATCCGCAACGGTGGCAGGTGACGTGGCAAGTGACAATCCACTACTTGTGGCAGGTGACGTGGCAAGTGACAATCTGCAACGTGTGACAGACAGGCAAGTGACAAATGTGTGGCAGGTGACGTGGCAAGTGACAATCCGCAACTTCTGTCAGGTGACGTGGCAAGTGACAATTCGCAATGTGTTGCAGGCGACGTGGCAAGTGACAATCTGCAACTTGTGGCAGGTGACGTGGCAAGAGACAATCTGCAACGTGAGACAGACAGGAAAGTGACAAACGTGTGGCAGGTGACGTGGCAAGTGACAATCCACAACTTCTGTCAGGTGACGTGGCAAGTGACAATCCGCAATGTGTGGCAGGCGACGTGGCAAGTGACAATCCGCAACTTGTGCCAGGTGATGTGGCAAGTGACAATCAGCAACTTGTGCCAGGTGACGTTGCAAGTGACAATCCGCAACGCGTGGCAGGCGACGGTGGCAAGTAACACACTCGGGGCTCCCACTGATTCAGCATTATGGTGAGTTGAACCATTTCATTTTATATAACAATGTAATAATAGAAATAATGCGTTCCAATCATTCTGACACCATAACAACCATGGTGCCAGGATGATTGAAGCTCCAACACCAGCCATTTCTCCGAAAAATTGCCAGCAAAAAAACATATTTTCTGGAAGTGCCCCTCCCGAGGCTAGACTCTGGATCCGCCCGTGGTTGGGGGCAGAATCGTGGATGGCTTTGTAAGTTATTGTTAGTATTTTGAATTAAATTTGTTGGGCAAGTGGCAGCCAATGGAGGCATCGGCAGAGAGGGGTAGCAGATGCTGAGCGGTTTGTAAGGTGGATGAGTCTGGCAGCAGCATTTATGATGGACTGAAGAGGGGAGGAGCCTATGTAGAGGTAAGCCAATGAGAAGGGAGTTGCAAAAGTCGAGGCGAGAGATAACCAAGGAGTGAATCAGGAGCTTTGATGTTTCATTGGTTAGGAAGGAACGTAGTTTGGAGATGTTGCGGAGGTTGAGGCGGAAACCCCTGCTCCCCCCCCCTGTACCCGGGTATTCATGCTGTAGCCAGGCCTTGTCCATTGGAGGGTGTATACAGTTATACTTGTGGCTAGCATTAGTAGGGTGTGGCGCCATGGTGCCCCCACCTTGGCCACCATGGTTTGCATACTGGTTACTTCTCGGTGGGTGGGAATGTGTGAGTCCCATCCCCATGGGCGGGAGACGCCATGATTGAGGGGTGGGGCTTGCTGATTGAAGGTCACCTGGGCTGGGGCCTCTTTGCACATGCGTACACACATATATTTTTGAGGGCACACAGGAGAGAGTTACCATGGACCACCTAGGCTCTGAAGAAAGGGGTACGCCCCAGAAACGCGTCAGCCATCCAGACATTTGAGGTATCATTTGATCCTCCTTGTCATCAAGTCCTGCTGGCAGGTGCCATGAGATCCAGCCTAACTGTCTGAAAAGTGAGTAGGATCATTGCTTTTATTCTATTTTTTAACAACAAAATGTTCCTTTATTGAGGCAGAAAAAGACAAGCATTATACACAAAAGTCCAGAATGGACCAAGTCATACACCGAGATAAAAGAGAAAGTACAGTACATAGAAAGCCATATAAATGAGTACATAAGAAGGGCATTTCGTAAACCATCCAAAAATAGCGTCACTTATACAATTGAATAGAATCATACCCCAGGCGAACCAGAACTCACAGCAGTACCCCCATCCCCACCCCCCAGTGTCCAGGGTCGGAAGGCCATTCCCTCCTATTCCGTCCAAGGATGCCAGATCTTATCGAACTTTTGTGGGCAGTTCCTGCACATGTAAGTCAACTTGTATAGTGGCAGCACAGTATTAATAGATTTCTCCCAAGACTCCACTGTTGGGGGGGAGGGGACATTCCAGCGCAAAACAATCTCCCTTCTTGCATAAAAGAAGAGGTACGTAAGAAGTAATTTGGTGTAACGGGGTCTCTGATCATCATCCTGGATCCCCAGGAGTGCCAGCTCGGGGGATACAGGGAGTGTCAGGTCGAGGCGGCCATTAATAGTGTCAACCACCCTAGCCCAATACCTGGCGATCCCAGGACAGCTCCAAAACATGTGGAAATATGTGCCCACACTAATCTGACAACGGGGGCTTTTATTCTATTTTTAATAAAACTTTTAAGTGGTAATGCACCAGGTCGGTGCGACCTCCTTTTTTCTTTCTTTCTCTAGCCGTATGAACACCCATTGTTCTGAGGAGGGCTGCAAGACACTAGACTTTGCCTTAAGACTGAACTACACTACCCGGGTTTGGCGAAACACCAGAGCGCAGGAGAATTTTGTTTTATTGTATACAAATGGCACACAATTGTCAGCAGGGCTGGTGCAAGGATTTTGGACACCCTAGGCAAAACCTAATTTTGCCGCCCCTTGGCCCCACCCCTGACTCCACCCCCTTTGCCCTGCCCATGTATACCCCAACTTTTTAATGAAGCGCCCATTAAATGCAGCCTCACCAGCACTCATCAATGCAGCCTCACCAGCGCCCATCAATGCAGCCTCACCAGCACCCATCAATGCAGCCTCATCAGCGCCCATCACTGCAGCCTCACCAGCACCCATCAATGCAGCCTCACCAGCACCCATCAATGCAGCCTCACCAGCGCCCATCAATGCAGCCTCATCAGCGCCCATCAATGCAGCCTCATCAGCGCCCATCAATGCAGCCTCACCAGCACCCATCAATGCAGCCTCATCAGCGCCCATCACTGCAGCCTCACCAGCACCCATCAATGCAGCCTCACCAGCACCCATCAATGCAGCCTCACCAGCGCCCATCAATGCAGCCTCATCAGCGCCCATCAATGCAGCCTCATCAGCGCCCATCAATGCAGCCTCACCAGCGCCCATCAAATGCAGCCTCACCAGCGCTCATCAATGCAGCCTCACCAGCACCCATCAATGCAGCCTCACCAGTGTCCATCAATGCAGCCTCACCAGCGCCCATCAAATGCAGCCTCACCAGCACCCATCAATGCAGCCTCATCAGCGCCCATCAATGCAGCCCCACCAGCGCCCATCAAATGCAGCCTCACCTGCGCCCATCAATGCAGCCTCACCAGCACCCATCAATGCAGCCTCATCAGCGTCCATCAATGCAGCCTCACCAGCGCCCATCAAATGCAGCCTCACCAGCGCCCATCAAATGCAGCCTACCAGGGGGGAGAGGGGGACCCGACCGGGGCCGGGTGCCCTAGGCAGCAGCGTGTCCTAGGCAGCTGCCTAGTTTGCCTAGTGGTAGCACCGGACCCTGATTGTCGGGCAACAAACACGAACGTAGTTACGTACTATGTGATTTTTCAGCTCTTTAGCGCCTCACCCTTTGGGCACCTTCTGCTAATGTCGTGTTTGGTGTGCATTGATTCCGAGCATGCGTGTTTGTACTTTGGACTTTTGTCTGAAGGACTTGTGTACCTACGCTCGGAAAATCCAACAACAGACCGCTGTCCGCGGAAAATTTTAAGGCCTGCCATCCAACATTTGTCCGCGGAAAATCCGACAACAATTGTCCGATGGAGCGTACAAACGGTCGGATTTTCGGCCAACAGTCTGTCATCACACAATTCCCTTTGGAAAATCCGATCGTGTGTACGAGGCTGTAGAGTAGGTATGGTGCCAAGCATTATGGCAACTCATGTTTAATGGACATTTACGTGGCCAGAGAATGGCCCCTGGACATCTCTATTTGACTTGTTGCTTTTTGCCCCTGAAATAGAAAGTCATGGGAATGCCAAAACTTACAGCTGTCCCCAGAACAGAAATAGAGGAGACGTCTTCCAATGGGGACATCTGATCTGGGGACAACTGTCTAAAGCTAACTACACACTTTTTTGGGTTGCTGGTGAACTGGTCAATATTTGCTCAGTGGGTGGCCTTGTTGGTCCCCTTGCACCTGACATTCTTCCATTGGAAAATCCAAAGAGGCCGAGCAGAAAATTGACCGCCAAACAGTGGCTGTATCCAATTGGTGATGGTTGGCAGAATACAATAGCCTGGCAGGGGGGATTCGTCTATCTGCGCTGACGCTGTTACTGTCAGTGCCGGTTCACACTTGTGCGATGCACAGACACCGCATGTAATTCGCGATGTCTGTGCGGTGCGATATCAGCTATCCAGATAGTATGGCTGATATCGCACCGCATTCGGTCCAAAGACGCACAGGACCCTTTTTTCTGTTCGGACCAGAATCGGATTGCATGTTTGTTCACACATATGCGATCCGATTCATGTCCGAACTGTCAGTTCGCACTGCAATATGCGAATTAAATGGGGTGGCGTTAACATATAATGACACTACCCAGCAGTTCCCATATGGCAGTGTGAACTGCCATGCGTGTCGGGTGCGATGCGGGAACCCGCAGTGGATTTGCGGTGTTCTCGCATCACACCAGTGTGAACCGGCACTCAATGGCGGAACTTTGATGTTTTTCGTTCTATCAGTTTATGGCCAGCTTAGCCACTTCCGGACCAACCACAGCACTTATACTGTGGCAGGCCGGCCCCACTGTGCCAAATCACGTACATACCGTATTTGCCGGCGTATAAGGCGACTGGGCGTATAAGATGACCCCCTAATTTTCCAGCTAAAATGTTGGTTTTGGGATATACTCGCCATATAAGACGACCCCCTTCCGACTAGCCATGCCTCACCTCACTGTGCCATTACATGCCTCACCTCGACGATCCCATACCTAATCCCTGTATGCAGAGTCAGTCAGACCACGGGCGTCCATTGTTCAAAAGCCGCGCCTCCTCCTCGTGCTGTTCCGTGATAGGCGGAACACTCATTTTCCCAGCAGAGCCTCTGTTCAGTGTTCCGCCTATCACGGATGCCCTCTCGTCCAAGGCCGAGGATGAGAAGACATCCGTGATAGGGCGGAACACTGAACAGAGACTCTGCTGGGAAAATGAGTGTTCCGCCTATCACGGAACAGCACGAGGAGGAGGCACGGCTTTTGAACAATGGACGCCCGCGGTCTGACTGAGACTCTGCATACAGGTACTGGCTTATAAGACGACCCCCGAGTTTTGAGGCATATTTTTAAGCATAAAAGGTCGTCTTATACGCCGGAAAATACGGTATGTGTTTTTTTGTTATTAGTTGTAATGCATTGGCCTGCATTTTACATTTGTTTTTGGTTTTCTTTTGCCTCTTTTGCCTTGAATTGATTTGCAGTGTTTTGCGATTATGTGCGCTTGCGTGCATTTTAACACGTTGCGCTGCTCTGCACTGAAAAAAAAGTGGTGCACGCCATACTTTTTTTTCCATTCTCATTCGGTGGCGGGTGCTCGGCGGACACCTTGGTGCATAACGGCAGACGGTATAAAGTACAGAAGTCCCAATAAAGTTGTAGCGTGCGTCTGGCGTTCTCTCCTATAAACCTCACACCCCGAGGGCCCGCACGCCTTACCCGGGACTGTTTGCAGTGAAACCTCATCTGTTCGCTGGGACGCCGCGAGTTTCACAGCCTGAGACAGCTGTGCGTTTCTTTCAGTCACCAGGAAGGTGTGTAAAGTGACACGACCCATTTAATTATGGTAAGTAAATCAGCCAAGAGGAGCCGATTCTCACACTTACTGGGAAAACGCCGACACTTTTCATCAGGACAAGTAGCGGCTGTTTTCCCTTTTTTTTAAAGACATCAGGTCATTAAAGCAGCATTAAACCCAAAAGCAAATATTTATTATATTGTAACTTATCAATGTTTAGATGTAATGGCTGCAATTGTTTTCTTTTTTAGGCTTTCTTTCTTGTATTTACACCTGGAGATCTGACAAGTAAGCAGTGGTGGCGCATCCATACAGGGCGCAGCACCCCCCCCCCTATTTATTTATTATTTTACTTATTTCAGGTACTTACCGTATATACTCGAGTATAAGCCGACCCGAATATAAGCCGAGACACCTAATTTTACCACAAAAAACTGGGAAAACGCATTGACTCGAGTATAAGCCTAGGGTGTCCATGTGCATGCCTTACTGTGTCCATGCCTCACTGTGCCCATGCCTCACTGTGCCCATGCCTCACTGTGCCCATGCCTCACTGACGTTTAACATGGGAGTCTATGGAAGGTGTGCCCGGGTTTGAAAAATCGGTGCTCCCCGGCCATAGGTCCCCCAGACAACAAACAACTTTTCACACTTATAGAAGAGAAATGGGGCTACATGTGTGCCAAGTTTGAGGTCCAGGGGACCTACGGCCAGCCGATACCGGGTCCCCAAAATCACCAGAGAAATTACCATTTAACATTGGAGTCTATGGAAGGGGTGCCCGGGTTTGAAAAATCGGTGCTCCTAGGCAGTATGTCCCCCAGACAACAAACTTTGCACACTTGTAGAAGAGAAATGGGGCTACGGCCGGCCGGTACCGGGTCCCCAAAATCTGGGAGATCAGGCGCAAAAAGGTGACTCGAGTATAAGCCGAAGTTGGCATATTCAGCACAAAAAATTATACTCGAGTATATAGCGCCGTCAATTTACGTAGCACTTTACATATACATTGTACATTCACATCAGTCCCTGCCCTCAAGGAGCTTACAATCTAAGGTCCCTAACTCACATTCATACATACATATACTAGGGCCAATTTGGACAGGATCCGATTAACCTACCAGCATGTTTTTAGAGTGTGGGAGGAAACCTGAGTACCCAGAGGAAACCCACGCAGGCACAGGGAGAACATGCAAACTCCAGGCAGGTAGTGTTGTGGTCGGGATTAGAACCAGCAACCCTTTTTGCTGCTAGGTGAAAGTGCTAACCACTACACCACTGTGCTGCCCATCCATGTGTCCGGCCCCCTAGCCTACATGCGGGCACCGGGCGCATTGGATTAAAATGTTTTTGTTTTTTTTTGAAGCATGTGATTAGAGCCAGAGACTCTAATAGGCTTAAAAAAAGGATGGGCTCGGGGCGCAGAGCACACCCACCCGTGTGGCAATAGCGAATGAATATTCGCTATTGTCACACTGATTCTCCTACCGGCCAATCAGGAAGCGGGTCATTGGCTGAAAAAGAGGAGGCGATTCGATTGGCTACCTAGGAATAGGAAGGAGGAGACGCATGGAAGAGAGGAGGGAGGAGTCGTACAGCGTGATGCAGGGGAGGAGGAGATGCAAGGGAAGCCTGCAGCCGCTGCGACCTAGATGGGGTAAGTGCGGGGCCAGTGACGGAGTGTGTCGGGAGGTGACCTGGTGACCGACCGTGGGGGACGTGTCTGTGGGTGCATTGCTTGCCACCCCCCCTCCAAAAAATATACCACCAGCCGAGATCCGGGCCATAGACACCAGGAGACCCGATCCACGATGTGCCACTTCCGACGCCTAGAGGCAGACTGGCACGAATCCGGAAACTGCTTCATTCCAGTCTTCTGTCTGTAAACACGGAAGCGACGTCACAACGTCACTTCCGGTTTACTCGGCTGACAATGGCGCCGGATTTTAAAAAATATACAGTATCCAGAATCACAGTTTTCAGCGATCTGAATACTTTGAAGTGCAAAGGAGGGATTGGAGGTCTTTTAGACCCTCGATCCCTCCATAAAGAGTACCTGTCACCACCTATTACTGTCATAAGGGATGTTTACACTCCTTGTTAAAGAAATAAAAGTGATCAAATTTTTTTTTTTTTAAACACAATGTAAAAATATAAAAATAAATAAAATAAATAAGAAAAAAAAAGATTTTTTTTTTAAGTGCCCCGTCCCCACGAGTTTGTGCAGCAAAGAAAACGCATACGGAAGTCGCGCCCGCATATGTAAATGGTGTTCAAATCACACAAGTGAGGTATCACCGCGATCGTCAGAGCAAGAGCAATAATTCTAGTACTAGATCACCTCTAACTCTAACCTGATAACCGTAAAAAAAAAAAATTAAAGTGTCGCCTATGGAGATTTTTAGGTACCGTAGTTTGTTACCATTCGACGAGTGCGTGCAATTTTAAAGCATAACATGTTTGGTAGCTCGGCGTAACATCATCTTTCACATTATAGAAAAAAAAGTGGGCTACCTTTACTGTTTTTTTTTTTTTTAATTCATGAAAGTGTCTTTTTCCCCAAAAAGTTGCGTTTAAAACACCGCTGCACAAATACCGCGTGACATAAAATATTGCAACAATCGCCATTTTATTCTCTAGAGTCTCTGCTAAAAAATATATATATATATAATGTTTGGGGGTTCTAAGTAATTTTCTAGCAAACAATACAGATTTTAACTCCAAAAACACCAAATGTCAGAAATAGGCTTATGTCGCGTACACACGACCGTTTTTAATGTCATTGAAAAAAACGAAGTTTTACTCGACGTGATTCTTCTCAAGCCTGCCTTGCCTACACACTATCGTGAAAAAAAATGCTAGAGCAAAGCAATGTACGACGGCACTATAAAGGGGAAGTTCCATTTGGATGGCGCCACCCTTTGGGCTGCTTTTGCTGATCCTCGTGTTAGTAAAGTTTGTTGAGAGATGATTTGCGCTTTTCAGCCTCGTGCTTTTCAGTCCGTTACAGCGTGACGAATGTGCTATCTCCATTACGAACGCTAGTTTTACCAGAACGAGCGCTCCCGTCTCATCACTTGCTTCTGAGCATTTTTTTTCACGCCGCTAAAGCATACACACGGCTGTTTTTCATGATGAGGAAGACGACGACGTGAAAAACGACGAGAAACATTAGAGCATGTTCCAATTTTTAATGCCCATTTTTCACGTTGTGAAAAATGCTCTGGAACCCACACACCATCGTTTTTAGTAACCAAATAAAAAAAAAAAAATTTTTCTCGTCATGAAAAACGGTCGTGTGTACGCAGCATTAGGCGTGAAAGGGCTATATTACATAAGTTGACCACCACTGCCCTAACGGCCTATGGCCGCCATAAAGCAGACCTAGCCTTTAGTTTTACACCGCCTGCAGTCTTATCTTCCAATCTTCCCAATATCTTACCTGCCAATTAGTTTATTGTTCCCTCTGACTACTGACCCCAGGAAAAGGGTGGGAGCGGGAGGGGGTCACCAGCCTGCCAAGTAAAATAAAATATGACCTTTGGGTGGACTGGCACATTAAGATCATGCTATAGCTTTACTTTAAATTTATCATACCACATATCTAGAAAAACAATGCTACACATTTCTCATTATTGGGTAATGGGGGGGGGGGGGGGGTATTGTGACATTTCCAATTCAAATTGTGGCTCCTGGCTCTCCTATTGATTGTGCGTCTATCACTCCTGCGGTGTCTGCCAGAAACCGGGTGTGTTTGTGTGAAACTCCACAGATCCCGAGACAATGTACACACTTCCCTCTGCCCAGCCGGAATCCCAGCAATTCTCTGTACATTTCTGCAGGTGGGATTATGCAAACCCCTCAGACCCCTACAGGTTCCTCTGTCTCTTATTTAATAAAGTCACATAAAAGAAAGGACTGTGGTGACCCCGTGGCATGATTAAAGCAAGCATTGGGGCCTTGTAGGGGGTTAAAGTGGACATCTCATTAACTTTACAAGTCTGCATGAATAAATTCCTGACACGTCACATTATACACGGCACAAAAAAATGAAAGGAACACTTAGAAAACACATCAGATCTCAATGGGGAAAAATCTCATGCTGGATATCTATACTGATATGGACTGGGTAATAAGTTAGGAAGGAAAGGATGGCACATCGTTTGATGGAAATGGAAATTATCCACCTACAGAGGGCTGAATTCAAAGACACCCCGAAAATCAAAGTGAAAAAATTATGCAGAAGGCTAGTGCATTTTGCTGAAATTTCATTACAGCAACTCAAAATGGTCCTCAGTAGTTTGTATGGCCTCCACGTGTATGTATGACAACGTTGATGAGGGATGGTGTCCTGGGGTATTTCTTCCCAGATCTAGGCCAGGGCATCACTGAGCTCCTGAACAGACTGAGGTGCTACCTGGCGGCACCTAGGGTGACCACATTTCCAAACTACCATTCAGGGACACCCCCCCCTTCCCAAAAATCAGCTTGTGCTATAACGAATCACAGCACAGTGATTGGAAACAAGAGGCGGTATTTATGATTTCTCCAATCACAAGCAGGGGGCGGGGATTGTGCTCCTCCAGGCATTCCCGGCCAGGGCAAGTACTGTCAGTGAGTAAAGCGGTGGTGATGTGGCAGCCTTTTTTGGGGGCATCAGATTGGCCCGGGGGGGTGGCTGTGTCAGTTTAATCCCGGGACACTGTATTGTCCTGGAATGAAGGTGCCCGGCACAGACCTGCAAAATGCGGGACTGTCCCGGGCAATCCGGGACACGTGGTCACCCTAGCGCCACCGGATGGACCGAAACTTAATGTCCCAGAGGTGTTCTATTGGATTTAGGTCAGTGGTATCAATTTCTTCATCCTCCAGGAACTTTGGTTGCATGCTCTCGCCACATGAGGCCGGGCATTGCCGTGCACCAGGAGAAACCCAGGACCCACTGCGCCAGCGTAGGGTCTGACAATGGGTCAAAGGATTTCATCCCGATACCTAATGGCAGTCAGGGTGCCATTGTGTAGCCTGTAGAGGTCTGTGCGTCCCTCCATGGATATGCCTCCCCAGACCATCACTGACCCACCACCAAACCGGTCATGCTGAACGATGTTACAGGCAGCATAAAGTTCTCCACAACTTCTCCAAACCCTTTCAGGTCTGTCACATGTGCTCAGGGTGAACCTGATCTCATCTGTGAAAAGCACAGGGCGCCAGTGTCGGAACTGCCAATTCTGGTGTTCAATGGCAATTGCCAATCAAGCTCCATGATGCAGGGAAATGAGCACAGGGCCCACTAGAGGACGTCGGGCCCTCAGGCCACCCATATGAAGTCTATTTCTGATTGTTTGATCAGAGACATTCACACCAGTGGACTGCTGGAGGTCATTTTGTAGGGCTCTGGCGGTGCTCATCCTGTTCCTCCTTGCACAAAGGAGCAGATACCGGTCCTGCTGACGGGTTAAGGACCTTCTACGGCTCTGTCCAGCTCTCCTAGAGTAACTGCCTGTCTCCTGGAATATCCTCCATGCTCTTGAGACTGTGCTGGGAGACACATGAAAACCTTCTGGCAATGACACGTATTGATGTGCCATCCTGGAGGAGTTGAACTGCCTGTGCAACCTCTATACTATAGGGTCCAAATATCGCCTTGTGCTACCAGTAACACTGGCCCTAGCCGAATGCAAAACTAGTGGAAAACAGTCAGAAAAGATGAGTGGTGAAAAAAAATGTCAGTGGCATCCACATGCAAAACCATTCCTGTTTTGGAGGTCGTCTCATTGTTGCCCATCTAGTGCACCTGTTAATTTCATTAACACTAATGCAGCTGAAACTGATTAACAACCCCCTCTGCTACTTATCTGAGCAGATCAATATCCCAGAAGTTGAATTGACTTGATGCTATACTCTGAATGAAAAGCATTCCTTTAATTTTTTGAGCAGTGTACATTAACAATTTCAAAAAAAATAATTAAAAAAAGCTTAGTGATTTCCTAGACTGAGATAATGCCGTTAGATAGTAGTAGTCACATTCTCTTCCACTTGTACTTTAATGTTGACAATGTTTTTCTACGTTTACAAGTAGTTTCTAATGAGATTCAGTAACAAGAACTGCCAGGGAGCCTCTGGTATGGAAGTTAAGTCTTATGCCGCGTACACACGACCGCTTTTCTCGACGAGAAAAACGGCATTTTTTTTTTTTCGCCGAGAAAAACGATCGTCTGTGGGCTTTATGTCGTTTTTCTCATTGAGAAAAACGGCATAAAAAACGACGAGAAAAATTAGAACATGTTCTAAATTTTCTCATCGTTTTTTCCATCATTTTTTTCCGCGGCAGTTTTCCCATAGGGAGACACTGCCGCGGAGCCCACAGACGGTCGTTTTTCTCGTCAAGAGAAAAAATGACGGGAAAAACGACCGTGTGTAGGGAACCAAGCGGTTCCCTCGTTTTTCCTGTCATTATACACGGCGGTTTTTTAACCGCCGTGAACAATGATCGTGTGTACGCGGCATTAGGCCCATAGACTGCCTGTACTTTGTCCCTGATACAGACAGGGGGGCAAGTATAAGAACTAGACTTGTGCACAACGGAAAAATTAGTTCCGTTTCGGTTCGTTTCTTTCCGGTCCTGTTGATTCGTAATCATTCGTAATTTTGCTAGATGGGATTTTTCGTGTTCGGACTCATTCGTATTTTTGCAAGCGACATTTTTCGTTGAATTTTTTGTTGCTTTATAATTCGTACTTTCGGTAGAGTACGTTGTTTTTCGTTGATTCTGGACACAACTCCTACTTTCGTAACTTTTTTTGGGTTCGTTGATTCGTAATTTTCCGTGTCTCTCTCACAACGACGCTGCCTATTATGCCTAATGTGCTTCGAATGGATTTGTACTTTTCTAAATACATAGCGGTTATTTGTAACGATTCGAAATCTCGTATTTTACTTTCGTTTTTTACATGCGGCTATAGGCTCCGCCCCTGTACACCATTTTGAGAGGGTTCAGCACGGTGAGGGAGAAGCAGAGAGCAGAGCAGAGTGAGTGTTATTGTGCTTCGAATGGATTTGAAATCTCGTATTTTACTTTCGTTTTTTCATGCGGCTATAGCCTCCGCCCCTGTACACCATTTTGAGAGGGAGTTCAGCATGGTGAGGGAGAAGCAGAGAGCAGAGCAGAGTGTTATTGTGCTTCGAATGGATTCGTACATTCGTAACTTTTTTCATAACGAATTATGCCGAAGACATTCGGGCATTCGCTATTTTGCGGTACAATTTATTTCGGATTCGGTTTTATTCGTAATTGCTCTGTTCGGAAATTCGAATGCTTCCGAATGTCCGAAAGTTGCTAAATTCGGACGAATTTTGATTCATTACGAAACGAATTGCACAAGCCTAATAAGAACCTTCATTCCTTCTTGCCAGAGAACCACTTGTGCTGGAGTAAAGTCTTTTACTCATTGACTGCATATTCTGTGTCCCCAGTACAGATGTATAGTAGAGGTAGGGTTGCCACCTCATCCCTTTAAAACCGAACACATATTAATTACACAGGTTCTGTGGCTGATTAAGGTGGTAATTAAACTCACTTGGTGCCTTATCTGCATTAAATTAGCCTCAGAACCTGTGTAATTCATATGTGTTCGGGTTTAAAGGGATGAGGTGGCAACCCTAAGCAGAGGGTAAGTATAAAAACCTGTATTTCTTCTTGCCGGAGAACTACATGTGCTAGAGCAGAGGTCGCCAAACTGTAGCCCACAGGCCGGATGCAGCCCTTTGTTAGTTTGGCTCTTGGGGCACTATTCTGCCCAGTGATAAAAGGCATTATTCTTCCCACTGACACCAGTGATGGGCCACTATACCTTTCACTAATACCAATGATGGGGCACTATTCCTCCCAATAAAACCAATGATGGGGCACTATGCCTTTTACTAATACAGTGGAACCTCGGATTATGAGCATAATCCGTTCCAGGAGAATTCTCGTAAACCAAAGCACTCGCATATCAAGGCTAGTTTTCCCATTGAAGTCAATGGAAACAAAAATAATTGTTCCGCATTGACTTCAATGGCATGCAATACCGCATGTGGCCAAAGGTGGGAGGGGGGGCGCCGGAGAGCCTCGAAAACACACGGAAAGGCCCGAGGACAGCTTGCCTGACCTTGGAAACTCTCGGAAACACCAGTGAATGCAGTATTTCTGGGTATTTCCGAGTATTTCCGAACTGCTCCGAACGGCTCCAATCAGCTCTGATCGGCTCCGGCGCCCCCGCACCTCAGGCCAAATCCGGTACTGCAGGCCTTATTAGCTTGAATTCTGCTCGTCTTGCGAGACAACACTCGCAAACCGAGTCAGAATTAAAAAAAAAAAGTTGCTCGTCTTTCAAAATGCTTGTTAACCGCGTTACTCGTAAACCAAGGTTCCACTGTACCAATGATGGGGCACTATTCCTCCCACTGATATCAATAATGGGGCACAATTCCTCCCATTGATACCAATGATGGGGCACTATTCATCACATTGATACCAATGATGGGGCACTATTCCTCCCATTGATACCAATGATAGGGCACTATTCCTTTCACTAATACCAATAATGGGGCACTATTTCTCCCTTTCATATCTATAATGGGGCACTATTCCCTACACTAATATTAATTATGGGAAATATCAACCTAGTGACCAAAGGTGCTATGTAATTTATTAACTCCCACTGTCCACCAATCTTTAGGCATACTTTCTTCCCAATGAACCCAGGACATTTCCTACCCCCACTTTCTTTAGAAAGTTTGTAGACCCCTGTGCTAGAGTAGGGTCTCTGGGCAATTGTCTGCCTGTCCTGTGTCTTTAATATGGACATAAAGGGCAAGTATAAGAACCTTCCTTTCCTCTTGCTAGAGAACCACCTGTGCTGGACTAAGATCTCAAGCCTATGGGCCACCTGTCCTGTGTCCCTGAAATGGACATTGATGGCAAGTATAAGAACCTTTTTTCCATCTTGCCAGAGAACTACTTTGCTGGAGTAAGGTCCCAGGCCAATTGACTGCCTATCTTGTGTACCTGATATGGACATAGTAGGCAGGTATAGCAACCTTTGTTCCTTCTTGTTGCTTGAACCACTCATGCTGGAGTAAGGGCTCAGGCCTGTAGACTACCTGTCCTGTGTCCATATAACAGATGTAGGGGGCAAGTACAGGAACCTTAATTCCTTCTTGCCTTATTTGTGCTGGAGTAAGGTCTTTGGGCCATTGATTGCTGGTCCCGTGTACCTAAAACAGCCATAGAGGGCAAGTTTAAGGACCTTCAATCTTTCTGGGCAGAGAACCATCGCTGGAGCAAGTTGACTTCCTATCCTGTGTCCCTTATATGGACATGGAAGATAGGAATAAAAACCTTCATTCCTTCTTGTCAAAGATCCTCTCGTGCTGGGGAAAGGTCTTATGCCCCGTACACACGATCGGACCTTTTTCCGATCAAACTTCCATCGGAATTCCGACAGAATTTCATTGTAAAAAAAAATAGAACAGGTTCTATTTGAAAATTCCGATGAAATTCATCGGAATTTCTCCGATGGGGCCCACACACGGTCGGAATTTCCGATGAAAAAACTCCAACGGACTGCGTCTGACTTTTTTCATCGGAAAATCCGATCGTGTGTACAAGGCATTAGGCTAATTGATTGTCTATATCATGTCCCTGAAATGGACATAGAGGGCATGTATAAAAACTTTCATTCCTTCTTGCTGGAGAACCAATCATGCTGGGGTCTGAAACCTATAGACTACCTATCCTGTATCCTTGATATGGGCACAAAGAGCAAGAATAAGAACCTTCATTCTTTCTCTCTGGAGAACCACCTGTGCTGGAGTAAGGTCTCTGGCCCCTTGACTGCCTGTCCTGCATCGCTGATATGGACATAGGAGGCAGGTATCAGAACTTTCATTCCTTCTTGCCGGAGAACCACTTGTCCATAGCCCTACTGTAATATCCCTGACCCATACATAGGGGGCAAGTATCCAAACTGTCATTCCTACCAGAGTTTTTAAAAAGAGGTCACACATCTGATCCACTGTCCATTCATCCACACTGTAGATGTTCAATTGGTGATTCATCCAATAAACGCACAAGATTTTTTTCGTAATGTATTCCAACCCCCCTAAGGCCATCTTAGCTCCTTGAAGGTCCCTTTTGAGAACAAAAGGACTTAATTATACCATGATCCGCCTGAAGCCATGCCCTCTGAGCCGGAGACATTTTAAGGACAGAGTAGACATGTGCAGGCTTATGGCCTCATGACTGGAAGGTCCTGTTTTTCACCTTCTTTTAATAAATATTCATCTGATATGATCTCTTTGTGAAGATGGACACCATTCAGTCGCTGCGTGCCAATGCTCTTTGCTTAGTTCAAGGCTGGCTCATTAAACTCTGCCTGGTCAAACCAGTTTAACTGGACGCCTCACTAATGCACGAACGCTGTGCAAGTGGTGCTGTGCGAGCTGCAAAAGGGCCTCTACAAGAAGATATGTATTCTTGAAGTACCGTATATACTCGAGTATAAGCCAACCCGAGTATAAGCCGAGGCCCCAATTTTACCACAAAAAACTGGGAAAACGTATTGACTCGAGTATAAGCCTAGGGTGAGAATGCAGCAGCTACTGTAAGCGGAAAAGAGGGTCAACAATGCCCATTTGCAACCTCACTGTGCCCATTGCAACCTCACTGTGCCCATTGCAGCCTCACTGTGCCCATTGCAGCCTGACCTCACTGTGCCCATTGCAACCTCACTGTGCCCATTGCAGCCTGACCTCACTGTGCCCATTGCAGCCTGACCTCACTGTGCCCATTGCAACCTCACTGTACCCATTGCAACCTCACTGTGCCCATTGCAGCCTGACCTCACTGTGCCCATTGCAACCTCACTGTGCCCATTGCAATCTTACTGTGCCCATTGCAGCCTCACTGTGCCTATTGCAACCTGACCTCACTGTGCCCATTGCAGCCTGACCTCACTGTGCCCATTGCAGCCTGACCTCACTGTGCCCATTGCAGCCTGACCTCACTGTGCCCATTGCAACTTCACTGTGCCCATTGTAACCTCACTGTGCCCATTGCAGCCTGACCTCACTGTGCCCATTGCAGCCTGGCCTCACTGTGCCCATTGCAGAATCACTTTGCCGATCTGTACAGTAGGGATGAGCTTCGTGTTCGAGTCGAACATACGTTCGACTCGAACATCGGCTGTTCGATCGTTCGACGAAGATCGAACGATTTGGGCCGTTCGCGCCAAATTCGAGTGACGCGAACGGCCCACAATGCACTACGCCATCGCAGTGTCATCCAGGCGCTGTGATTGGCCAAGCATGCACTGTGACCCCGCATGCTTGGCCAATCACAGCGCCGGCAGCGAGGAGAGCAATGATTGGCCACAGGCAGGATGCCTGTGGCCAATTATTGCTGAGGGGGTTTAGTACACGCCCCACACTATAAAAGGCCGCCAGCACGGCGGCCTAGTGTAGTGTGTTCCGGAGCAGGGATAGAGCAGCATAGGCAGGGACAGTGACTTTTATTTCTTTCTTGCTTAACCTGGATTCCTTTAGTTTAGGGAAAGAGAAGGATAGGTAGGGAGAGTGTCAGTGTGTTTTGTGCTTGTGCTATAGTGTGCTTAAAAAAAACATTTTTTCTAGGGACAGAAAACTGTAGGTAGGGAGAGTGTGTCAGTTTCTTTCACTGTCAAAGTCCTTGTTTCCAGGGACCTGGAAGGACAGTGAGTGAATTCTCCTTGTGCTAAATTGTGCTTAAAAAAAACATTTTTTCTAGGGACAGAAAACTGTAGGCAGGGAGAGTGTGTCAGTTTCTTTCACTGTCAAAGTCCTTGTTTCCAGGGACCTGGAAGGACAGTGAGTGAATTCTCCTTGTGCTATATTGTGCTTAAAAAAAACATTTTTTCTAGGGACAGAAAACTGTAGGTAGGGAGAGTGTGTCAGTTTCTTTCACTGTCAAAGTCCTTGTTTCCAGGGACCTGGAAGGACAGTGAGGTAATTCTCCTTGTGCTAAATTGTGCTTAAAAAAAACATTTTTTCTAGGGACAGAAAACTGTAGGTAGGGAGAGTGTGTCAGTTTCTTTCACTGTCAAAGTCCTTGTTTCCAGGGACCTGGAAGGACAGTGAGGTAATTCTCCTTGTGCTAAATTGTGCTTAAAAAAAACATTTTTTCTAGGGACAGAAAATTGTAGGTAGGGAGAGTGTGTCAGTTTCTTTCACTGTCAAAGTCCTTGTTTCCAGGGACCTGGAAGGACAGTGAGGTAATTCTCCTTGTGCTAAATTGTGCTTAAAAAAAACATTTTTTCTAGGGACAGAAAACTGTAGGTAGGGAGAGTGTGTCAGTTTCTTTCACTGTCAAAGTCCTTGTTTCCAGGGACCTGGAAGGACAGTGAGGTAATTCTCCTTGTGCTAAATTGTGCTTAAAAAAAACATTTTTTCTAGGGACAGAAAACTGTAGGTAGGGAGAGTGTGTCAGTTTCTTTCACTGTCAAAGTCCTTGTTTCCAGGGACCTGGAAGGACAGTGAGGTAATTCTCCTTGTGCTAAATTGTGCTTAAAAAAAACATTTTTTCTAGGGACAGAAAACTGTAGGTAGGGAGAGTGTGTCAGTTTCTTTCACTGTCAAAGTCCTTGTTTCCAGGGACCTGGAAGGACAGTGAGGTAATTCTCCTTGTGCTAAATTGTGCTTAAAAAAAACATTTTTTCTAGGGACAGAAAACTGTAGGTAGGGAGAGTGTGTCAGTTTCTTTCACTGTCAAAGTCCTTGTTTCCAGGGACCTGGAAGGACAGTGAGTGAATTCTCCTTGTGCTATATTGTGCTTAAAAAAAACATTTTTTCTAGGGACAGAAAACTGTAGGTAGGGAGAGTGTGTCAGTTTCTTTCACTGTCAAAGTCCTTGTTTCCAGGGACCTGGAAGGACAGTGAGGTAATTCTCCTTGTGCTAAATTGTGCTTAAAAAAAACATTTTTTCTAGGGACAGAAAACTGTAGGTAGGGAGAGTGTGTCAGTTTCTTTCACTGTCAAAGTCCTTGTTTCCAGGGACCTGGAAGGACAGTGAGGTAATTCTCCTTGTGCTAAATTGTGCTTAAAAAAAACATTTTTTCTAGGGACAGAAAACTGTAGGTAGGGAGAGTGTGTCAGTTTCTTTCACTGTCAAAGTCCTTGTTTCCAGGGACCTGGAAGGACAGTGAGGTAATTCTCCTTGTGCTAAATTGTGCTTAAAAAAAACATTTTTTCTAGGGACAGAAAACTGTAGGTAGGGAGAGTGTGTCAGTTTCTTTCACTGTCAAAGTCCTTGTTTCCAGGGACCTGGAAGGACAGTGAGGTAATTCTCCTTGTGCTAAATTGTGCTTAAAAAAAAACATTTTTTCTAGGGACAGAAAACTGTAGGTAGGGAGAGTGTGTCAGTTTCTTTCACTGTCAAAGTCCTTGTTTCCAGGGACCTGGAAGGACAGTGAGTGAATTCTCCTTGTGCTAAATTGTGCTTAAAAAAAACATTTTTTCTAGGGACAGAAAACTGTAGGTAGGGAGAGTGTGTCAGTTTCTTTCACTGTCAAAGTCCTTGTTTCCAGGGACCTGGAAGGACAGTGAGGTAATTCTCCTTGTGCTAAATTGTGCTTAAAAAAAACATTTTTTCTAGGGACAGAAAACTGTAGGTAGGGAGAGTGTGTCAGTTTCTTTCACTGTCAAAGTCCTTGTTTCCAGGGACCTGGAAGGACAGTGAGGTAATTCTCCTTGTGCTAAATTGTGCTTAAAAAAAACATTTTTTCTAGGGACAGAAAACTGTAGGTAGGGAGAGTGTGTCAGTTTCTTTCACTGTCAAAGTCCTTGTTTCAAGGGACAGAGAAGGACACCTGAAGGTAGCCCTTATTGCTTTTTTCCCATCTCCCTGCAGGCCATCTATTAGAATGTCTGGAAGGCAAACAAGGAGAGGCAGACAGTCAGGAGGCAATAAAAGAGGGCAAGCAGGCTCTGTGTCTGGGGGCAACAGTGCTGGTCGTGGACGCGGTGCATTGTCATCAGCACATGGCCATGGGACACGCTTGTCCTTCTTTTCGGCAGCTGGACATGTTGAGCCACATCATGCCGAAGACTTGGTAGAGTGGATGACCAAGCCCTCCTCCTCCTCCTCATCCTCTCTCACCCAGGCTCAGGGTACTGGAAAAGCAGCTGCCAAAGCGTCCTCTTCCCTGGTATCAATGTCAGACTCATCATCAGTCACTCCTTCCCTAGACCCACCATGTCCTCCTCCTGAGGAGTCCCCCGAACTGTTTCAGCACAGTGTTGGGTACATGCTCCAGGAGGATGCTCAGCGTTTCGAAGGGTCTGATGATGAAACCCAGCTACAGGAAGGCAGTAGCGTGAGAGCAGACAGAGGGGATGCTCAAGAAGGACACCAACCTGGCAGTCATGTTCCAGCAGCTGCAGCATACTGCCAGATTGCCTCCAGTGATGAGGAGGGAGGTGATGATGAGGTCACTGACTCCACGTGGGTGCCTAATAGGAGAGAGGAGGAGGAGGAGGATGAGGAGGAGGCACATCTCCAACGAGGCAGGATGCCCTTTGGTGGCCAGCGTAAGGGCAGTACACCGACGGAATCACACCGCAGAGCTCCGCGTGTGCAGGGCGCTGCCTCTGCCCGTCATTCAAAAAGTTCTTTGGTGTGGGCCTTTTTTGAGGCTAGTGCATCAGATCGCACAGCTGCTGTTTGCAACATATGTCTCAAGCGTATATCGCGTGGCCAAAACATCAGCCGCTTGGGTACCACATGCCTGACCAGACATATGTTGACCTGCCATGCAGCTCGTTGGCAAGCCTACCTCAAAGACCCACACCAAAGAACAAAGCGGACCTCTCCTTGCACCGCATCAGCTGGGATCTCCAATCCCACTATAACTTCAGTCCTCTCTGAAACATGCACTGAGAGGAATGAAGGTGTAGAATTAGGTGTGTCACAGCCAAGTACTTGCGGCCACTCTGCTAGCAGTACACCGACGTCCGATTCTAGCAGGCAAATTTCCCTGCCCCAGCTGCTGGACCGTCGAAAGAAGTTCACTCCCAGCCATCCACATGCCCAGCGGTTGAATGCTAGCTTGGCTAAATTGCTAGCGCTTCAACTGCTGCCTTTTCAGTTGGTAGACTCGGCCCCCTTCCGTGAGTTTGTGCAATGTGCGGTTCCTCAGTGGCAGGTTCCCAAACGCCACTTTTTCTCACGGAAGGCTATTCCGGCTCTCTACCGGCATGTGGAAGGCAATGTCTTGGCCTCGCTGGACAGGGCGGTCAGCGGTAAGGTGCATATTACCGCTGACTCATGGTCCAGCAGGCATGGACAGGGACGTTACCTTTCTTTCACGGCCCATTGGGTCACTCTTTTGGCAGCTGGGAAGGATGCAGGACAAGGTGCAGTAGTGTTGGAGGTTGTCCCACCGCCACGCCTCCAAAATGCTACTACTGGTTGTGACACACCTCTCTCCTCCACCCCCTCCTCTTCTTCTTCCTCCATGGCCTCTTCCTGTGGTTTGTCCTATGAACCAGCGGTGCTCCGTAGCCGTTCACGGGGCTACGCAAGTACGCAGGCAAAAAGATGCCATGCCGTGCTTGCGCTGGTGTGTTTGGGGGACAGAAGCCACACTGGGGCAGAGGTCCTGTCTGCTCTGCAGGGCCAGGCCGAGAGGTGGTTGACGCCACGCCAGCTTAAGCCAGGAATGGTGGTTTGCGACAATGGCACCAACCTCCTCTCCGCCCTCCGACAGGGACAACTGACCCATGTGCCCTGTGTGGCTCACGTCCTTAACCTGGTGGTGCAGCGGTTCTTGGGCAGGTACCCGGGCTTACAGGATGTCCTGAGGCAGGCCAGGAAAGTCTGTGTGCATTTCCGCAGATCTTATAATGCCAGTGCTCGCCTGGCTGAGCTGCAAAAGGAGTTGAACCTGCCCAAGAACCGCCTTATATGTGACATGCCCACCAGGTGGAACTCAACGTTGGCCATGCTGCAGCGGCTGCACACGCAGCAGAGGGCCATCAATGAGTACCTGTGCGACTACGGCACCAGGACAGGGTCAGGGGAGCTTGGTTTTTTTTCTCCACGCCAGTGGGGCATGATCAGGGATGCATGCACTGTCCTGGCACCATTTGAGGAGGCCACGAGGATGGTGAGCAGTGACAGTGCATGCATCAGTGACACTGTACCTCTTGTCCACCTGTTGGAGCACACGCTGCGTGGAATAATGGACAGGGCACTTGAGGCAGAACAGAGGCAGGAAGAGGAGGACTTCCTTGCCTCTCAAGGCCCCCTTTACCCAGACAGTGTTCCTTCTGTCCCACCCATCGCACAGGAAGAGGAGGAGGAGGAGGAGGAGGAGGAGGAGGAGGATTGTGTCAGCATGGAGGTGGAGGCTGGCACTCAGCATCATCAGCAGCAGTCTTTTAGGGATGATTTACAGTCCCAAGAAACCAGTGGACTTGTACGTGGCTGGGAGGAGGTGGCTGCGGATCATGTCGTCCTTAGTGACCCAGAGGACTCCGGAGCGAATGCCTCAGCAAACCTACGCTGCATGGCCTCCCTGATCCTGCAAAGTCTGCGGAAGGATCCTCGTATTCTTCGGATCAAGGAGAGGGACCATTACTGGCTGGCCACTCTCCTTGATCCACGGTACAAGGGTAAGGTTGCGGACCTTATGTTACCGTCGCAGAGGGAGCAGAGGATGAGACAACTCCGGGAGGCCTTGCAGAAAGGTCTGTGCAACGCGTTCCCAGAGACTGGGAGGTTACAAACTCCTGGTCCTGGACAACGAGTTGCTGAGGCTTCGGCCAGTCAAAGAAGGAGCGGTGGGGAAGGTGGCCGTCTGACCGATGCGTTCAGACAATTCTTTAGTCCGCAGCCCCAAAGTATGATCGGTTCCAGCAACCATCGCCAGCGTCTGATAAACATGGTGCAGGAATATCTAGGGGCAAGGTCAGACTTGGACACCTTCCCCACCGAAAATCCTCTGGCTTACTGGGTCTTGAGGATGGATCACTGGCCAGAGCTTGCACAGTATGCAATTGAGCTACTGGCCTGTCCTGCATCCAGCGTTCTTTCGGAACGCACATTCAGTGCTGCTGGAGGATTTGTCACGGATCACAGGGTGCGCCTGTCCACCGACTCGGTTGATCGACTGACTTTCATCAAGATGAACCAGTCTTGGATCACCACCAGCTACCACACACCTGATGCTGATATAACAGACTAATTGATTTTAACATGTCACATCCCTTCAAGACTGATGCTGATGCTGAGTGCCTGTGCTGTTATGTTGACTGGCTATCCTCCTCCTCCGAGTCCTCAATGATACGATTGATGATGATAGCTTGGAAGATCATTTTTGTTTATGGGTGCCGCCACCAGTGGCTAAGGCCCAATTTTTCAGCCCCTGTTTTACAGGGGCGTGTAATTACAATTTTTTTAGCAATAATTTGCCATAGGGCTCATTGCTGTGCTCCAAGTACAGTATCTGTGAGGGGTTGGAGTGTTGTGGCACCAGTGCCTAAGGCCCAATTTTTCAGCCCCTGTTTAACAGGGGCGTGTCATTACAATTTTTGAAGCAATACTTTGCAACAGGGCTCATTGCTGTGCTCCAAGTACAGTATCTGTGAGGGGTTGTAGTGTTGTGCCACCAGTGCCTAAGGCCCAATTTTTCAGCCCCTGTTCAACAGGGGCAGCAAATTACAATTCTTGATCTAATAATTCACAGCAGGGTCCATTGCTGCACCCACCAAGAGTAACTCTGAGGGCTTACAGTCTTGTGGCAACGCCACCACCACCACCACCACGAAAGGCCCAATTTTTCAGCCCCTGTTCAAAAGGGGCATGTAATTACAATTCTTGATCTAATAATTCACAGCAGGGCCCATTGCTGCACCCACCAAGAGTAACTGTCAGGGCTTACAGTGTTGTGGCACCAGCACCACCATCAAAGCCCCAATTTTTACTACCACTGTTCAACAATTATATGTAATTAAAATTCCTGATATAATAGTTGACAGCAGGGCGTTCCAGCACCAACCAAGAGTAACTGAGTGCTTACAGTGTTGTGCCAACACCAACAACTAAGGGGCCTATTTCTGCAGAGTATATACGGCAGGTCCCTACTTTCAAACATCCAACTTACAAACGACTCCTACTTGCAAACGAAAGAAGACAACAGGAAGTGAGAGGAAATCTACCCCTAGAAAGGAAAATTCTCTCCTGTAAGAATAAATATGGGAGAAAGGTGTCTCCTCTGTACTGATGCTTTATCAGCAATCCTTGTTTCAAGAAAAACACCACATTTCAAAAACAGTTGTCATTGGGACGGAAAGTGAGGTGAAATGTTCTGAACAGGGGCACAGACAGCAAAACAAATGTTACAGGGGTGATAACCCTTACCTATGTTTCCCAAAAAGTTTAAAAATAGATTTTTGGGCTGGAGCTACACTTCAACAATGTACCTGTTCAAAATTACAAACAGATTCTACATAAGAACAAACCTACAGTCCCTGTCTTGTATGCACCGCCTGTATACGGCTGTTCAGAGTATATAGGGCCTTTTTTATTTTATGTGCGGGGTTCCCCTTAATATCCATACAAGACCCAAAGGGGCTGGTAATGGGCTGGGGTAGGGGGGGGTCATGGGGTAGCTATGCCATTTTTCTTAAAGAATTTCATCCATATTACCGGGACCAGACATTACATTAAACCCGCAAGCAGTTTTAAATGGCTTTTTTTTCCTTTAGAAGTGTCATTTTGTGCAGGGACAGTTCTAAACACGGGAAACACGTGGCACTTCACAGGCATACTTTAGACACCCCCCAGGTACGATATTTAAAGGAATATTTGACTTTTTTTTTTTCACTTTATGCATCATTAAAATGACTGCTCCCGAAAAACGACCGTTTTTAAAACTTCTTTTTGCATTGATACATGTCCCCTGGTGCACAACCCGGGTTCCCAAACCCTATTTATGACAATAACATGCATAATAGTTGTTATAATTAGCACTTTAGAATTCGAACGTTCGCATCCATTGTATTTAATAGGGTTCTAATGTTCGTTCGAACTTTCGGTCCGTTCGCGGGTTCTGGTGCGAACCGAACCCGGGGGTGTTCGGCTCATCACTACTGTACAGTATCTGAGTCCGTGACATATTCAGATGGCGGTTCAGTGTTAAAAAGTCGCACTCCTCCTTGTGCTGTTCCGTGATAGGCGGAACACTCTTTTCCCACGAACACTGTATTCAGTGTTCTGCCTATCACAGATGCCCTCTCGTCCTCTCATCTATCACGGACGAGAGGGCATCCGTGATAGGTGGAACACTGAACTCAGTGTCTGCTGGGAAACCGAGTGTTCCGCCTATCACGGAACAGCACGGAACAGCACAGCAAGGAGGAGCGCGACTTTTTAAAACTGCATGGCCACCGTCTGACTCTGCATGCCACGGACTCAGGTACGCTGACTCGAGTATAAGCCGAGGGGGTCATTTTCAGCCCAAAGAAAAGGGCTGAAAAACTCGGCTTATACTCAAGTATATACGGTATATCTAAAGCCAAAAAAAAAATTATATTTTTTTTCAATTTTTTTTAGGTTTTTTTTGTGAATTATTTTTTTTCTGGGTGGAACTCCACTTTAATGCAAGCTCTGCTTTAATAGTTAAGAAATCTGAATCAAAATGAACAACCATTTCCCTCTACATGTTCCATCTCCCCCGAGAGAAGATGTCAGTGTTTCTGGCTGGAGATATGGATGGTCTTTGTCCTGGCTTATGCCATATAAAAAAGATCAATACGCACATTCAGTTTATTAAATTTTTGCCCTAATAGTTTCACATTGCTTAGGCCAGCTATAGTCTTCTGCTGGTCCTTCTGCTGACCCTGAAGATGACCCTGAAGATGACCATCGTCTTCCTGGAGGTCTGCTGTATTTTGGGAACAGTGTGGAGACCTTCTTGGGTGGCATCACCACCGGCTTCTACAATAAGTTATTTAAAATCCATTGCCAGAAGAAGCCAAGACAGGCTATTTGTGACCCTCCATGGGGAGTGAGCTGTACATCTCCATCTATGACCTGTCCAGTCACTGCACTGCTGCCAATAATACCCCGAAATGTTCACCATCAACCAACACCATAAATTACCTCTACAGGAGGGGTACATGGCAGGAAGAGTCTAGAAGTTTACTGCTTAGCTAGGCTAGAAAAATAACAATGTGGGGTTAAGAATGGATAGATAGATAGTTTACGGCTAGATATATAGATAGATATATAGATAGATAGATAGATAGATAGATAGATAGATAGATAGATAGATAGATAGACAAATAGATAGATAGACAGACAGCCAGATAGATAGATAGACAGACAAATAGATAAATAGATAGATAGATAGATAGATAGATAGATAGATAGATAGATAGATAGATAGATAGATAGAGATAGATAGAGATAGATAGATAGATATAGATAGATAGATAGATAGATTGATCAATAACAGATCGATAGATAGATATGTAGCGGGTATTTAAATTTAAGGGAAGCATCTGGGTGGTAGTGTAACCCAGATGCACTGATTATTGTTTATGGAGGACTCTGGTGGTGTGAGGTTCCCTGGGGTCCGAGGGTGGCGCTATTGCCCTGGGCCGGGGGTTGAACCCTCACTGCAAGACTGTACTCTTTTTGTCCCTTTCCGGCGGTTGTACAGCGGGACGGGGAACCTGCTGTGACGCTGAGGAGAGGAGATAAAGGGGGCGGATGCCCTGAGCACGGGGTTCAGTGTCGGAGGACACTGCCGCACCCAGGCACCTTCAGCCTGGGTGCGGGCGTTCCGGAGTTCCGGGCCCGGGGGCCCTTGACCTGGCTGGAGCGGGAGATGGAGTCCATCCCAGGCACCTTTAGCCCTGGGGTGAGGTACTATTAAGGAGGCCTGGGACCCAGTACCTTCGACTGGGTTCCGCAAGGGTGGAGGAGTCCGAGGGGCCCTAAGGTGTTGGGCGCCCGAATCTGAGACGAGGAGGTCGGGGAGTGTAACCCTTCCGAACAGCCCGGTGCAGCATTTGCCGGTGACGGTGGGGCCTCTGGTAACTCTCTCGAAGGATGTCTTCCCTCTGACAGGGGCCATAGCTTAAAGAAGGTAACTCTTATTTCATGTTCGTTAGAGTTGCTGGTAGAGACTCAGAAATGGAAAGAAGTACATTCATCGCCACTGTGCGTCATAACCATTGGTGATATCTCAATGGTTTAGTTTGATTAAGGATTGTGCCTTGACCTACTCCCCACCTTAACTGAACTGTTCATTGGTCACAACCTGTCTGTGCTAAGTGACGATTTATTGCTGCTAAAGAATAAATAAGAGTTGGACCTTTTCAGTGGTGTGGAACTCTGGTTACTAGGAGCAAAGGGGGGTCAGTTAGAGGAAGGACTTGACCCTGGGTTATACACACAACCTGATGGTAAAATACGTTCGGGCCTTCACCTCTATCCAGAAAAGGACATGGGCCGTGGTGGATCTCATCCCTCCTCCCAGGTTCCCCTAGACAAGACAGCAAGCCGAGAAGAAGAAGGGGTGAGAGGGTTGAGCCCGCTACAGATAGATAGATGGTTAGTTATATATATATATATAGATAGATTGATTGATCAATAACGGATCGATAGATAGATAGATAAATGTAATTAATTAGGAGTATTGGGGATGATGATGGTCGGAGGGTCTCCCGTAGTGATGACAGCTGAGGGAAAGGAACATTTCTTCTTCACTTCCTAAAATAAATCCTTTATTTCTGCCATCAGCCCTTATTCCGGGGATGGGGGGAGGTCACATGACACTTTCTCTAGGACGGCTCTGGCAGGTGTGCCGGCTGTGTAAACATCACTATGGGCGCCGCACAGGAGAGGAGGACATAGAATAGAGACAGACTGATCCTGGATCTATAGCTGTGTGCTCTCTTTGGCTCAGTCATGTCTTTTACCATAGAAAAGTAAGAAACAAAAAAAATAAAAATTCATTTTAGAAAAAATAACATGTAAAGCCAAAATTTCTATAGATTTGGATAGTTCAGGAAAGGGTTACAACCCCTGCCAGGTTTTTATTGCTGCCTGTGTTTTTCCACTGGGGAGATTGACCCTCTCTGTTTTATCTAGCGATCGGTGATGGGAAATGCAAAATGGTACAGTTGTCACCAGAGCAGGAAGGGAGGGAAATTCTTCCAATGGGAACCCTAGTTCTGGCAAATCTAAAACCAAACATTCATTTTAGCCCAGCTTGCCAGTCGTGATACTAAAGTCTTGTTTTCTTTTTGTTTCAAAATAATAAACATGTTATACTTACCTCCTCTGTGCAGTTGGTTTTGCACAGAGCAGCTCAGATCCTCCTCTTCTCAGGTCCCTGTTCGCTGCTCCTGGCCCCTCCCTCCTCTCGAGTGCCCCCACAGCAAGTAGCTTGCTATGGGGGGGCGCTGCTCTGTGTGTCCATTCAGACATGGAGCTGCAGCCCGGCCCCGCCCCCCCCCCTTACCTCATTGGCACACTTACTTTAATTGACAGCAGTGGGAGCCAATGGCACTTCGCTGCTGTCTCAGCCAATGAGGAGGGGAGTCCCGGGCAGCTGAGACAATCCTACAACATTGCTGGATCTAGATGGACTTCAGGTAAGTATTAGGGGGGCTGCTGCACACAGAGGCTTTTTATCTTAATGCATAAAATGCATTAAGATATAAAATCTTCTTACTTTACAGTCATTTTTAATTTTATTTTATTCAGGCTAAGAATATTTTCAGCAAATACAGAAAATACCTTTCGCCCCTCCCAGAAATACCATGTTCTTGTCACTTCCTGAAAAAACGACCTTATCCTTCTTGGGTGAACTACTAGTCCCATCAATCCCCCATATAATGGAGATGAACCAACGCAGACATGTTTGAAGTCAAGCCTTGGGGATGACCATGGCTCTGATGACCATGGCTCCTTCCAAAGATATAATATATATAATGAGTGTTGTCACCCTAAGACAGGAATTGTGTTCTCGAAGGATCACCAGGTGAAAATGAACTACTAGTCCCATCGATTCCGTATGTAACAGAGATGAACAAAGGCAAACATGTTTGAAGTCAAGTCTTGGTGACAACTGTAGCTCCTTCCATAGATATAATATAGCATGAGGGTTGTCACTTTGACCACTTAGGGACCTCTTCACGCCGATATACTTCGGCAGAATGGTACAGCTGGGCACAAGCACATACAGGTACGTTGCCCTTTAAGAGCCCAGCCGTGGGTCGCGACCTGGTCCTGAGCTCCGTGACCGCACCCGCGGGACCCGCGGACCCAATCGCCGATGGTGTCCCGCGATCAGGTCACAGAGCTGAAGAACGGGGAGAGGTAAGTGTAAACAAACCTTTCCCCGTCCTTCCTAGTGTGAGTGTCACTGATCGTCTGTTCCCTGTCATAGGGAACGATGATCAGTGACATCACACACCAAGCCATGCCCCCACACAGTAGTAATCACTCCCTAGGAAACACTTAACCACTTCAGCGCCCCCTACAGGTTAACCCCTTCACTGGCAGTGTCATTTTCACAGTAATCAGTGTATTTTTATAGCTCTGATCGCTGTAAAAATTACAATGGTCCCAAAATAGTGTCAAAAGTGTCCGATGTGTCCGCCATAATGTCGCAGTCACGATAAAAATCGCTGATCGCCGCCATTACTAGTAAAAAAAAAATATATTAATAAAAATGCCATAAAACTATCCCCTATTTTGTAGACGCTATAACTTTTGCACAAACCAATCAATAAACGCTTATTGAGATTTTTTTTTTACCAAAAAATATGTAGAAGAATACGTATCGGCCTAAACTGAGGAAAATATATGTTTTTTTAGATTTTTTTGGGGATATTTATTATAGCAAAAAGTAAAAAATGTTGAATTTTTTTCAAAACTGTCGCTCTATTTTTGTTTATAGCGCAAAAAATAAAAACCGCAGAGGTGATCAAATACCACCAAAAAAAAGCTCTATTTGTGGGAAAAAAAGGACGTCAATTTTGTTTGGGAGCCACGTCGCACGACCGTGCAATTGTCAGTTAAAGCAACGCAGTGCCGAATCGCAAAAAGGGGCCTGGTCCTTTAGCTGCAAAATGGTCCGGGGCTTAAGTGGTTAAGACAAGAAGTGTGTTCCTGGGAGGATCACCAGGTGAAAACAAACTACTAGTACCATCAATCCTTCATGTAATGGAAATGAACCAAGGCAGGCATATTTGAAGTCAAGCCTTGGGAATGACCATGGCTCCTTCCATCGATATAATATAGAATGAGCGTTGTCACCCTAAGACAGGAAGTGTGTTCTTGGCAGGATCACAAGGGGAAAGTGAACTACTAGTCCCATCAATCGCCCCACATAATGGAGAAAAACCAAGGTAGACATGTTTCAAATCAAGAGAGAGGAAGAGGAAAAAACAATGTTTTGTGATGTAAGAACCCCCTTTTCTCAATGGAGGTTCTTGAGAAAGGGAGTTCTTTCATCCCTGAAACTTTTTTTCCCCCTCCTCCTCCTCCAAAAGGAATAGTAATGAATTTAGTTGAAATTCGTTTAATTTCGTTTTGTATATTAGTTTTCTAACGAATTCCAAATTTTCAGAACAACTCGAAAAATTATTGACCAATTCAAATTTTGTGTGAAGCATAGCTGGTTGTTAAGGAATGGGGCCGGAAGCTGCCTTCCGTATCCTTAACAACCGATGACTCATCAGCTGTCTGCGGGCTTCCCCCCCCCCCCCATGTTGGGGGCACATGGCCTGGTATGGTTTAGGAGGGAAGGGCACTCGCTCGTCCCCCCCCCTTTCCTGTCCAGCTGGGCTGCATGCTTGGATAAGGGTCTGGTATGGATTTTGGGGGGTACCCCTTAAAATCCATACCAGACCCAAAGGTCTGGCTGATGAATCATCAGTTGTTAAGGATGTGGCGGCCGGCTTCCCTGCCCTCTCCTTAACAACCAGATATATATTTTTTTCAACTGATCCAAATTCAAATTCTTCCTAAAATTTGCAAAACGTTAGAAAATTTATAAACAAAACAAATTTAAATAAAACAAAACTTAACTAAACAAATTCTGAAACGAATAAACAAAACGAAATAAGTAACATAACAAATCATTCTGTACATGTCTACTTGTAGGTGGGGTGCAATGTGGTGCGGCGGCAATAATTCACACAGTAATTCACAAAGAAAACTTGTAATGAAGTAATGCAACGACAGTTCAGAACGAACCTAGAGGGACGTCTGCTCAACCGGGTGCACTCACGGTTTCCAGTAATGTGAAGAGAACAATCAGCTGGGTTCACAGCGTCTGTTAAGAGACCAGAATGCGGCCTGGCCATCTCGTGCCTAGGCAGGATGGGGTCCAAAGGAGTTGTGAGCCTACTTTTTCACTCCTCGTCGGGAACCCTTCCCTACTGCTAGTACTCTCCCCAACAGGCTGAGTACCTTTCCCTGCATTGCTGACTCACATAAAGCACACTAAACCTGGGGGCCACAGTCTTAAATAGGCTCTGCCTGACCCAAGATAGCTTCCAGCGTCACATGGGGTGGCAGCATCCAATTGGGTGCTTTCCCAGTGACTCAGGAAACCATAGAGGAACTGTGTTTCTCTTGACTTCCTCTCCAGCGGCGGTGCTGCTGCGGAGGAGCGCCACCTGCAGTGGAGAGGGTAGACTGCACCTGTCTACATGCTTACCTCCCAACTTTTTGAGAAGGGAATGAGGGACACCTATTAGCAAAAGTACGTAGGCATAGGACATACGCCTTGCCATGTCCCCTTTAAGGAGACGTAAACAAAAAAAAAAAGATTAGTTATACCCACAGGTGCTTTTTTTTTTTTACCACTACTATTCCTTTATATTTGATTTTTACATTTACAAATGGAGCAATTTAGAAATTGGTTTAGCACTGGGAAACAGTTTTTGAAAGATAAAAAGTGTATTTTATATACAACTATAGACAGAGGGACTTTGTTCCAAATCAGGGACATTCCCTCGAAATCAGGGACAGCAAAACCAAGGACAGTTGGGAGCTGTGTGTATTTAGAATAGTTGCTGTAGCCCCCTTCTTCCTTCTAAATAAATTAGCTTTTATTGCTGTTTCTGTGTCCATCAGAGAGATATCCCACAACTTCCTGTCCTGACAACACCGTGACACTGGGACAGGAAATGAGGATATATCTACCCAACGGGGACACAGACAGCAAAAACCTGACAGAGGCTCCAACCCTTGTCCATTCCATCCAAAACTTTGAGGCTGCAGTTAGGCTTTTAATAGTGATGTGTATATCTTATTATTCAACACTGAGATGAATGGTTGGGTGCCAGCTGCAGCCGTTATATAAATGAGATCCTTGATGCAGCTGTGGTGATACGGTACGCGGGCGAGGACGAGGGGGCGGAGGATGTGACCTCCCTGAGATGACAGTGACTTTGATCTTGTCTGTAGAGTGATTGTCATCTGGCTATGTGGGAGATGGGATGAGGTCTCTACATCAAGGCTTTGATCTTATTATATGAAGATATACAGGATGAGGAGCGCCAATGTGACCATCTCCACCAATTGAATAACATACAGTATTAGGATAGGATTATTAATATGAAAATAATTATAATACTTAATAATAATAATAATAATATTTAATACATAATAATACTACTACTACTACTGCTATTAATAATAATAATAATAATAATAAAGATAAAATAGAATCGGTACTAGTATTAATAATATTGTAGATTGTATATATAAATATGTATAATGTATGAAAAAAGAAGTGGCAAATTAGTGGGACTTTTAATGAGGATAGATGGGGCCATTCAATCCCCTCCTCCATCCCTGAGTTAGGTGATTGATAAAGAACAGAGAGTGGGACTTTTGTGAGACACATGAAAGCAAATATAAATATACAATACAAAATAACTTTAATTGGTCAGAATGACTGTTTCTGCATGTACATATACAATACATGTCATTTCAAAACTGTATGCATTTTGCTATACGTAAAGATACATATGAACATTGGGTCAGACCAAAAAGAGCATGATAAAATCATTCCAACAAGGAGTTTATAAGGTAAACAAAAGTCCCACTCTCTGTTCTTTATGTATAATGTATGTTGTACAGTGCCTTGAAAAAGTATTCATACCCCTTGACATTTTCCACATTTTGTTGCGTCACAACCAAAAACGTAAATTTATTTTATTGGGATTTTATGTGATAGACCAACACAAAGTGGCACATAATTGTGAAGTGGAAGGAAAATTATAAATGGTTTTAATTTTTTTTTTACAAATAAATATGTGAAAAGTGTGGGGGGTACATTTGTATTAAGCCCCCTTTACTCTGATACCCCCAACTAAAATCTAGTGGAACTAATTGTCTTCAGATGTCACCTAATTAGTAAATAAAGTCCACCTGTGTGTAATTTATTCTCAGTATAAATACAGCTGTTCTTTTTTTTTTTTTTGGGTTATTTGAGTTAATTTGAGTAAAAAAAAAAAGGGGGGGGGGAGTCTGGGTATCTAGGAGGGGAAGAACCAAAGGAGAGGGAATATTTCAATATAACTAGGTATATGTTGTATTTAAGATAAGAGGAAGGTTGTATATTGAATAGACCCGGTGGGTTATAACTGAATCAGTAAATTTGTTATTTGTAATTTCTCTTGTATGCTGGATAAAGTAGATAAATAAATAAAGAAATTGAAAAAAAAAATACAGCTGTTCTGTGAAGCCCTCAGAGGTTTGTTGGAGAACCTTAGTGAACAAACAGCATCATGAAGGCCAAGGAACACAACAGACAGGTCAGGGATAAAGTTGTGGAGAAGCTTAAAGCAGGGTTAGGTTATATAAAAAAAATAATATCCCAAGCAATTTTATTTTAAAAAAAGATAGTTTTTACAGGAGCAGTGATTTTAATAATGCACAAAGTGCTACAATAAAAATGAAAAATCCCTTTAAATATAGTGCCAGGGGGGACCCCTTTAGTCTGCCTGTAAAGTGGCGCATCTGTACCATGTATAGAACCTGCCACAGCAAAAATGACATTTCTAAAGAAATAAAATGACATTTAAATTGCTGGCAATACATACAATCCATGTTGAGGGCACGTGGCCTGGTACCTTTCAGGAGGAGGGGCGCTCTCTCACCCCCCCCCCCCTTTTTCCTGTGGCCTGCCAGGTTGCATGCTCGGATAAGGGCCTGGTATAGATTTTTAGGGGGACCCCCCACGCCATTTTTGTTTTTTAAATGTTGGCGTTTGAAAAACGTATTTTTTGCATTGATACATGTCTCCTGGGGCAGGACCCAGGTCCCCAAACACTTTTTAGGGCAATAACTTGCATATAAGCCTTGAACACTTTTGATTTTTCATGTTCGTGTGCCATAGACTTTAACTTTTAATTATTTTTTTTTTTGTCTGTTCGCATGTTCTGCTGCAAACTGAACCTGGGGGGGGGGGGGGGGGGGGTTTGGCTCATCCCTACTAGTTAATATTATTATTTTTAGTAATAATAGTAGCTAATATTATTAGAAATTAGTTATTATTATTATTATTATTATTATTATTATTATTTAATATTATTAAATATTATTAGAATTTAGTTATTGCTAGTTACTAATTGCTATTTATGATGATGATGATTATTTAACAGTATTTAAATTCTAGTTTAATGATATTAAATATGTAGCACACAGACCCTTTTCCCTGCCTACCTTCATTTACAGGGGTAAAGGCACACCATGCCACATGCCCGTATCCTCCTGGTATAAGAGGTTGAGCGGCGTTCTTGCAATTTTGGGTCCTGCAGCGAGTTACCTCCCTCCATTGGTTCTCGTTCCCAGAGTGTAGGGAAAAGTCTATTCTTCCCCGAAAGAAACCCAATGTCCAGACAGTATTTAAACTCCAACAGACAAGTTTATTTTCCTTGCTTGAAACAAATTTGGGGAAAAGGTTGAAACCGCAATAGGATTTGGTAGGGGGACAGGTTCAGGCACGCGGCACCCAGTCACCATATTCTCCACTCAAGCCTGAGTGGGTATTGCTCACCCGGATAGATCCCTCTTACAGTTCTAGCAGTCGGAGTGAAGCACGAACATAACACTTTAGTTTTAGTCCCCTTCATGGACAAGTTCAGGAGATCCTCTGCCACAGAATCCTTTAGGTCCTGAATTTAGAACTTCCTAACGCCTGTAGATTATAGAGACCATAGGTGCCAATGGGGCACACCACAGGAGCTATCTTGCAACTCCCGAATCCTTCCCTCTGATAGGCAACCAGGCCTCCCCGAGACCGTGACTTCCTTCACCGATCCATCGGACAGGTCCTCCCCTGGTTTCCTCTGTTTCAGAGCGGGCCACCCTCCCTCGGGTTCCCTGGGACTCCAGTGGTTGGTTTGTAGACCCAGTTGAAGGTACTGGGCCTATCTGGAACTCCGCAGCCTCGGGCTAAAGGTGCCCGAGACTCCTCGACCAGTTCACGCACCCTCCCGGCCAGCAGGGCCAAAGGGCATGACTTCGCCACCAGGGGTCCTCCTTGGAATCCCCCCGGCACACCACCCCAGATCATGGCGTCTGCCCTTTATGTACCCTCTCCCGGCATGCACAGCAGGCAAAACCCGCCCACCGCACGGTAGCCGAGAGAGGACACCCAACCACACCGCAACGCCACCTGTGGTTCTCCTCAAGACCTGGGCAACAGCGCCACCTGCAGGTCAAGGGGAACTATACTCAAGCCAACATTACAGCAGAGCAGATTCCAAGCTAAGCAGAATTGGAGAACCTGAGCTAAACTATTGCTCAGGCTGCCCTTAAATTTAGAGCATAGCGACCCCAATTTTGGAGGTCCTCTACAAATATTACTAGAAATTAGTCATCACTAGTAATTATTATTATTCCATATTGTTTAATATCATTCATATTTATTAATTAGTAATCATGCTTTTTATTTATTTATTTATTATTATTATATTTTCTATTACCATGAAATAACACTAAGGTATGGATTTCAGCCTTCTATAAACATCCCACTGCTGAAAACCTTTGTTAAGAACAACAATGTGGCAAAATGAGCCGACCGGGCTCCATTCTTGACGCTGATTATTAAAAGATCATTAAAGAATAGTTAATTGTGCAGCGAGGGGGTTACATATATATTTCCCCCCCTCCCCCAATAGCTATCTCTGTGTTTGTGGCGGATGGACGGACCCCTACTGTCTCTGTCCCCATTCTCCTCCTTCGTCCCCCCCCCCCCCACGCCTCGCCTGCTACGCTTATCCCGCCGTCTCCTCTGCCTCCATGGCAGATCCCGTATGCGAGCGTTAGTTCCACAAGCTTACACGATTACAGCCAGGCCTGTCGCCCCCCCCCCCCCCTTCCCTACTCCTCTGTAAGACAAAATGATTATGATAACTAATTGCCTATAGCGTTGTCTACGTACAATCAGCGGCCAGGCCTCTCCCTCTGAATTAGTGGCGGCAACAGCTGACGCACTCGATTGAAACATCACACCGAGATTAACAATTCGTTCTGCGCATTTGTGTTTATTTAGAGAGAGGGCGCAAAAATAAATCTCTGTGAAATAAAATTAACATTTCTATTCAGCGACGCAGAATACCTCCCAACCATCGAAAAGGGCCAGATCGTAACGCTTGAGATTTGTGTAAGCCGGTGCACGTTTAATGGCGCCCAGGGACGCACGTAGGACTGCGACCATTCATGTCGAGATTTGCATAAGAAGGAGGCAATTATAGAAAAACCCGCTCAGTTCTAAATTTTAATTTTTTTTTGCATTTAACTGTAATTTGGGGTGGTCGTAGAAAGGCCGATCTTATACCGCGAGTACGACTGCGCATAGACGGGATGATTATTTGTATCGAATTCCATTTATTTATTTATTTTCTTTACAATTTATTAAATTTCACATTATACAAAATATAAAATTCTCCTTCATGAAAATATAATATAATAATAATAATAATATATAATATAATATATACATTCCAAGAAGAGCCCTTACACACCGCTCGCTAGTTTTAGCGGTGCTTTTCGGCTGAGGAAAGGGTTAAAAGTGCCGCTGCCGAATCGCTTTGCAGGCGCCTTCGGCAGTGCTGCCCATTAATTTCAATGGGCAGGCAGGGGCGGTGTAGGAGCGCTGTATACACCGCTCCCGCACCGCCCCAAAGATGCTGCTTGCAGGACCCTTTTCTCCATCCTGCAAGCACACCGCCCCCAAAGTGTGAAAGCACTCGCGCTTTCACACTGGGGAGGCTTTAGAGTTGTTTTTTTAGGCGCTATTTTTAGTGCAAGAGCGCCAGTAAAACGCCTCAGTGTGAAAAGGGGTCTGATGCCGCGTACACACACGATCATTATTCACGGCGGTTTAAAAACCGCCGTGAATAATGACATTTTAAACGAGGGAACAGCTTGTTCCCCACACACGGTCATTTTTCTCGTCATTTTTTAAAATGACGAGAAAAATGATCGTCTATGGGCTCCGCGGCAGTGTTTCCCTATGGGAAACACTGCCGCGGAAGAAATGTCAGGAAAAACGACGAGAAAAATTAGAACATGTTCTAATTTTTCTCGTCGTTTTTAATGCCGTTTTTCTCGTCGAGAAAAACGACATAATGCCCACAGACGATCATTTTTCTCGTCAAATGGGAAAAATGTCGTTTTTCCCGAAGAGAAAAACGGCCGTGTGTACGCGGCATAAGTGGCACTAAATCTTAATTCATTAACCACTTCAGCCCCAGAAGAATTTACCCCCTTCCTGACCAGAGCACTTTTTGCGATTCGGCACTGCGTCGCTTTAACTGACAATTGCGCGGTCGTGCGACGTGGTTCCCAAACAAAATTTACATCCTTTTTTTCCCCACAAATAGAACTTTCTTTTGGTGGTATTTGATCACCTCTGCGGTTTATATTTTTTGTGCTATAAACAAAAAAATGCGACAAATTGAAAAGAACACAATATCTTTTACTTTTTGCTATAATAAATATCCCACATTTTTTTTTTTCAAAACAAGTTTTTTTCCTCAGTTTAGGCCGATACGTATTCTTGGAATGAAGATGTAGCGCTAAGTGAAGAAATGAAGCCCAATAATTTGGGCCTCCAATCAAACCAAAGTGATAAATAATATCAATATAATGAGTCCATACAGTGTCCATAGAGAATTTTCGTGTTGTGAAGAAAGAACATGTAGCACTGAAGGGTCATCACATAACTCTTGTAGAAAAAGAGAGGTAGAATACTCTTACCGGAACGTTAGACCTGTGGTTTAGGCAGGTCAAATAGGCATACGAAATCCCAGTGGCACTCCTCATCAGTTAGTCTGGAAACTGGATCGGATGGGTCCCCAATGTAGACTGTCCGGTAGGCTCCCCAACTTGACAGCAGACTCTGGGTTTCACACCGATCCAGGTGGTCCTCCGATGGAACTGGAACCGCCACTCAGCAAGGAGACTCTTTACCACGGTGAATATTAGTAACCAATGGCCAAAGGAAGCTATTACTTGACCAACCACCCATGTGAGGAGAAAAGAAGGGAAGGAATGCTCCAATGGTGCAGGTCAATGAGGGTTTAATTCAACCAACATAAAAGTGATCACAAACAATAAAAACGTTTAAAAAGGGGCAGTGAATGAGGTAGTGTACCAAGCCCTACGCGTTTCGAACATCTGATGCCCTGTTGAAGAACATTTGTTCGAAACGCTCAACAGTGCTTAATCATAGCTATATTATACTTGATCATGAAATGGGAAAGACACATGTTGAGAGTAGATGGTGCTCCTCACCTCGATTGGTATGATATGGGAAGTTCCCCCAGTGGGGTTTTTAGACAGCCAAAGTTACATAATTACAATGATATATAGTATTTGTTTAAAATATTTTTATTAATATAGGCATGTGATGAGAACATAACAATTACAATATAGACTCTGGTAGCGAGGAATATAAAATTCTATACATGAAGTTGCAAAACTAAAATTGTTATACAACTGACATATTCCATGTAACTGTGCATAATCAAATCCTGACACGTTTGAACCCCAACTGGGGTCTTCTTCAGAGGTTTTTGGTCTGCTGTAAAAAATGACATAATAAGTTTCAAGTCCTGCCCAGGTATATTACAAGATGGCAAGAATTGTATAAAGTTCATAGTTACCAATTGTATGTGTATGAAAGAGATTCCTTCCTATACCAGAGTTTCCACTCAAAGACTTTAAAAGTGTCACGATGGCTCGCCGGCCACTTGGCATCCCAGGATGCAGCATCAAGAACCAACATGCGACTTGCAGAGAGTCACAATTTGGAGGAAGGCCCTTATGGGGCATGCATGGGCAGGATTGGCGGACACCTACGGCAAAGCATCAGGAACAATATTATAATATGCATTTGTGTAATGACTATTTAGGATTTTTTATATTATATTAAGTACGGGCAGGCAGAGAATCCACAAAAAAAGCATCCTAAAGTATGGCATATTTGTATGATGGTCTATATGATAGGTGCTTTTATATGTGGGTATGTACAGTGGGTACGGAAAGTATTCAGACCCCTTTAAATGTTTCACTCTTTGTTATAGATTTATTAAAAAAGAAAAACTAGTGTCCCCCAAGCTATCCGATTGACTTTCACAACTTTATATTCTACATAGGGCGTATCTCACACCCCTCAGAGTGGCAAGATACAAACGTTGTACCCAGTCTACAATATGTTTGATGTGTGGGCAGGAGACAGGTACCCTTTTTCATCCAATCTGGGCATGCCCTAGGATCCAGGGGCTGTGGACACAAATTGTGACATTTCTACATAACAACATGGGCTCACATACCTCCCAACTTTTGAAAGTCCCACCGCGGGACATTCAGATCGCCCCTCTTCCCTGCCAACGAAAGTTGTTGAGCGGGGGGATGCCGCGGGAGATTTAAAAAAAAAATTGGCCACGTCGGAAAGTTGTTGAGCGGGGGGAGGGGGGTCACATTTTTCGTTGCTGCCGCGGATCGCAGGGGGGGGGGTTCCCAGAAGAATTTTTGCTAATGACAGGGGGGGGGGGCGGGGGGCTTACCTGCTTCCATCACTATTGTTCCTCCACTTCCTGCTGTGCGGAAATTCATCACCTCTCGCGGGAGTGCGGGAAGGAGGTTGCGATGCGGGAAAAACCCGCAGGATCCGTGCCTGTTGGGAGGTATGGGCTCACCCTTAGCATTAGACCCCAAGCAATGCCTTCTCGGGATGTTACCGGATACAATGGATAAATACACAAAAATATTTCTCCATGAGACGCTGTTCTCAGCTAGGAAAATTATCGCTAAAAAATGGATGAGACAAACACCTCCCAAATTAGTAGAATGGAAAATAGAAGTGAATAATACCCTGCCATATAAGAAATGCATATATATCAACAGAGGTTGCCCTAACAAGTACAATAAGATATGGGATCGCTGGCTTCAAGAGTCTGATACCTGTGCAAAACAAAACTATACCAGTCAGGAATGTACACTCAGCAGGGCCGCTGATAGGGGGGGACCACCAGCCCTCCTGTAGGGGGCCCGGGCAAACAGGGGGGCCCGGACAGCAAAGGGAATCATTGTGGTTGGATGGAGGGGCAATTACATAATTACTTCCCCCTCCCTGTTCTGCCTGATTCTGATTCCCCTCTGTGCCTCCTGTACCTGTGCTGCCCCCCCCCCCCCCCCACGGCACTGCTGGCTTACCTGTCTCTTAAAAAATAACAAATTGTAAGATAAAATACATTTTAACATTCTTTAAAAAATTATATAAAAAAAAGTTTAAAGATTTTTAAAAACTATTTAAAAAAGTACTAATTCACACAGGTTCTCTGTTATGTTTGTGTCCGCTAATAATGATTTTAGTGTATTTGTTTGTGAAAATATTGTTTTAATATATTTCGGGGAGGGGGGGGCTGGGGGGCCCTGGCAGGTAGGCATGTACGGGGCCCTGTGATTTCTAACAGCAGCCCTGACACTCAGACACATGTTGTTTGGGGTAGTCTCCGGGTGTTCAATGTATACTTATAAAGTGTGCCCATATGGCAATGACAATGTACCTGATACCTTGCCTACCTAATGTATGACTTTACTGTTTCAGTTACCAAGTTTCTATGCAAAGTATGCGTAACATGTATGCATCTTTTAATCAATAAACCTATGTTCAGCGTAAAAAAAAAAAAAAAAGAAAAACTGAAATATCACATGGTCCTAAGTATTCAGACCCTTTGCTCAGTATTTAGTATTTGCACCCTTTTGATGAGTCTTTTTGGGAAAGAGGCAACAAGTTTTTCACACCTGGATTTGGGGATCCTCTGCCATTCCTCCTTGCAGATCCTCTCCAGTTCTGTCAGGTTGGATGGTAAACGTTGGTGGACGGACATTTTTAGGTCTCTCCAGAGATGCTCAATTGGGTTTAAATCCGGGCTCTGGCTGGGCCATTCAAGAACAGTCATGGACTTGTTGTGAAGCCACTCCTTCATTACTTTAGCTGTGTGCTTAGGTTCATTGTCTTGTTGGAAGGTAAACCTTCGGCCCAGTCTGAGGTCCTGAACACTCTGGAGAAGGTTTTCGTCCAGGATATCCCTGTACTTGGCTGCATTCATCTTTCCCTCGATTGCAACCAGTCGTCCTGTCCCTGCAGCTGAAAAACACCCCCACAGCATGATGCTGCCACCACCATGCTTCACTGTTGGGACTGTATTGGACAGGTGATGAGCAGTGCCTGGTTTTCTCCACACATACCGCTTAGAATTAAGGCCAAAAAGTTCTATCTTGGTCTCATCAGACCAGAGAATCTTATTTCTCACCATCTTGGAGTCCTTCAGGTGTATTTTTAGCAAACTCCATGCGGCTTTCATGTGTCTTGCACTGAGGAGAGGCTTCCATCGGGCCACTCTGCCATAAAGCCCCGACTGGTGGAGGGCTGCAGTGATGGTTGACTTTCTACAACTTTCTCCCATCTCCCAACTGCATCTCTGGAGCTCAGCCACAGTGATCTTTGGGTTCTTCTTTACCTCTCTCACCAAGGCTCTTCTCCCCCGATAGCTCAGTTATGCCGGACGGCCAGCTCTAGGAAGGGTTCTGGTAGTCCCAAACGTCTTCCATTTAAGGATTATGGAGGCCACTCTGCTCTTAGGAACCTTAAGTGCAGCAGAATTTTTTTTTGTAACCTTGGCCAGATCTGTGCCTTGCCACAATTCTGTCTCTGAGCTCTTCAGGCAGCTCCTTTGACCTCATGATTCTCATTTGCTCTGACATGCACTGTGAGCTGTAAGGTCTTATATAGACAGGTGTGTGGATTTCCTGATCAAGTCCAATCAGTATAATCAAACACAGCTGGACTCCAATGAAGGTGTAGAACCATCTCAAGGATGATCAAAAGAAATGGACAGCACCTGAGTTAAATATATGAGTGTCACAATAAAGGGTCTGAATACTTAGGACCATGTCATATTTCAGTTTTTCTTTTTTAATAAATCTCCAAAATGTCAACAATTCTGTGTTTTTCTGTCAATATGGGGTGCTGTGTGTACATTAATGAGGAAAACAATGAACTTAAATGATTTTAGCAAATGGCTGCAATATAACAAAGAGTGGAAAATTTAAGGGGGTCTGAATACTTTCCATACCCACTGTATATAATTAGGAAAAATGGTGCATATTCTTTTGGATGTGTAAGAGAGTGGGATGGTGATGGATTGTGTGGGATGATAATGGTGATGGTACTAAGGTGAGGGGGGTGTGCAAAAGTGTAAGTTGGGAAATTGCAGCTACATGGGTTGATAATACAGGGTGGATGGTGAATAAAATATTAAAATGAGTGATGAAGTGGGATGTGGTATTATACTTTATCACTAGCTCCATCTATTGGCCATAATGCGGTATTTTCCTAAAATACATCAATAAAAAAAAATATATACTGCATTATGGTCACTAGATGGAGCTGGCGGTCATATTTGATAATTATATTACAAACAATACAGTGATCTTTCGTTGCATCTGAATGAATTGTTCTCTCGGTTTAATGTAACAGATTTCACATAGAGGGGTTCACAGTATTAATAATTGATAACCATATTGCAAACAGTACAGTGACCATTCGTTGCGTCTGTACGAATGCCTAAGATATTTGCGCTGCAAATTTCTTATACACAAACCCATCAGTGCAAGCTCCAATATTAGCTGCAGTATTAAAACAAGCCCCATGGACTTCAAAGCCGGGTTAGATATTCAATGACACCTATCAGCTCGGCATGTCTTGTTCATTTTGCCACAGCCGTGACATAAAGATTTGCGGTGTATGAACAGCCTCCTCCCGTCGTTGTTTAGCCTTTAGGTAGGTAGTCAGGGAGAGGTAAAACTGTGTCTCAGCTGTATGTCTTTAACCCCCCCCCCCCCTTTGTGAAAGGGCCTTAAAGAATTAACAGGGTGTAGGTCACGCTAGGATATGCAGCTCCTCTTGCTACCGACGTAATGCATATGTGCGGCAGCAAAGAGGGTAGACATGTGCAGAACGAAAAAAAATATTGTTTCGTTTCGATTAGTTATTTACATAAATTTGTTTCATTCGTTTAATTCATTTACGGGATTCGTTTTGTTTATTCGTTTTCGAATCTATTTGAAAAGTTTTCAAATCAATTTCGAATAGTTTTCGAATTTGAAAAGTTTTCGAATTCGCATAGTTTTCGCATAGTTTTCCAATTTCCAAAAAGAATGAAATAGAATAGAAAAAAAAAAAGGAATAAAAAAAGGAATTTATTTTCTATTCTATTTTATTCTCCTTGGAAATTGGAAAACTATTCGAAAAAGTTTTGAATTTGATAACTATTCGAAAAGTATCCAAAAAAGTATCGAAAACTATTCGAAAACGACTCCGAATTCGAATTTCGTTATTTTGGATTCGTTTAAAGTGGAGTTCCACCCTGAATTTTTTTTTTCCCAAAAATGTAAAAAATAATTGAAAAAAATTCATTGAAAAGAATGAAATAGAATAGAAAAAAAAAGGAATAAAAAAAGGAATTTATTTTCTATTCTATTTTATTCTCTTTGGAAATTGGAAAACTATTCGAAAAAGTTTTGAATTTGATAACTATTCGAAAAGTATCCAAAAAAGTATCGAAAACTATTCGAAAACGACTCCGAATTCGAATTTCGTTATTTTGGATTTGTTTAAAGTGGAGTTCCACCCTGAATTTTTTTTTTTCCCAAAAATGTAAAAAATAATTGAAAAAAATTAATTGAAAAAAATAAATACAATTTTACTCCCCAGAAATAGCAGTTGCTATGTGGAAGTCCCTAATCTTCCTCTTCATCATCCGCGGCAGGTCTCCTTCCTCCGTCCTACTCGCGGTGTCTTCTGGTGAATGGGGCGCGCTGCCTTCTGGGAACTGTGTGTATCCCAGAGAGCAGCCGCCCATTCACAAAACGCCGCGCGGCTCGCGCATGCACAGTAGGAAACGGGCAGTGAAGCTGCATGGCTTCACTGCCTGTTTCCCTTACTGAGGATGGCGGCGCCGGAAGCTGCCAGCACTGAGGAATCGGCCTCGGGGGGGGGGGGGGGGCTGACATCGCGGGCACTATGGACAGGTAAGTGTCCTTATTAAAAGTCAGCAGCTACAGTGTTTGTAGCTGCTGACTTTAAAAAATAAATAAAAAATCACGGGTGGAATCCCCCTTTAAATTCGGTACTATTCTAATTCGAAAATTCGGATACATCTGAACTTCCTGAATAACGAAAATTCGTCCGAATTTTAATTCGGAACGAAATGAACCGCACGTGTCTAAAAGAGGACAAGTTTGAAAGCTGACCCAGCAAATACAGTATATATGCCCATGGACTGCAGAGGTTGCTCCCCAACCAGTGACCAAGCTGTCCTAGACAACTCCCAGGTTCTAGTAATGATTGGGAGCCAGCAAGACCAGATCCTAACCATGTGACCACTGTGACAGCCAATCACAGTGGTCACATTAACGGACAGACCTTCCCAGTTAAAGGAATGCGGGACTGGACAAGAAGCGTCTAATATTGTCTAAATCCATTCGTCGTGTGTATTCTTCTGGGAGTGCTTTATGTATTTCTTCAAGATCTGTGCAGTATTCCAGCGTGAGACTTCCTGTAATAAAGACCGCTCACTGCTGCTCTCTCTCCTTCTGCAGGGTGACTGGTCTTGTCTCCGCCCCCTGCTATAGTTTTCTGTAGCGGGTGGGACCTTCTGGGCCCCTCCCACAGCTCTGCTCTCTGCACAGCCCAGTGATGATGTCACTGCTACTTTTACAGGGTAATATCTAGGTTTGCAAAAGCTTTTGGTGCACATGAAGTAGAATCCTTTGTGGCTTTTGAGGAATATATGTAAAAGTTTTTGAGTTCAGCTTTAAAAAGCTCCGGGGCAAAGGTTTGGCTTGTCTTTGTAGCCCACTCATTGGAGGGTAACAGGACTCTATAGAGGGAGAGGTCTGGGTGGCTCTTGTGTCCAGTGCATGGCTTTGGGTTACTTCAAGTCATCCATCAGCCTGTCAGCGCCTTGAACCGGAGACATTAACCCTTGTCCTGCCCGCCAGAGAGAAACACAAGGACCCCGGCTGCTTTCAAGACCGGATCCCTTGTATGGTCTCTTGTACAGCTGGAATATTCATGACCTCCTCTGTCCTCTCTAATTTATTGTCCCCAGCCCAGCACCACACTATAATCACCTCCACTGCAAAGGAGTCCATAAAACCAGCTTCAGTGCCTTGTGTGTACAACGTTTCCTTAGAAGAAGAGCCAGACAGCAATATTGGAAGCTCTTTCACCTTTTTTTTTTAATTTTTATTAACAACTGCCACTTTTTAAATACTTTTTTTAATAACTTTTTTATCATAATTTTATTATATTTATTATTATTTTTATTTTTTTCATTATTACAATTTTATATATATATATATATATATATATATATATATATATATATATATATATATGTTTTTTCCCCCATCTTAGTGCTACTGATCTCCTCCAACCTCTTTCAACCACTGGCTGTCTTCACGCTTTCGCTCCAGTGTCGGTTTTATATCATTGTTCTGGACCAGCTTACTGATAATGCCAGTGAACCACGCCTACTCAACCTGTGTCTCCACCAGGGGGCGCAGGAGACTGGGGGGACCACTGAAGGGCAGTTGTCGCCACATCACAGGAAGTACCTGAACAAGTACCTTCATGGCAGGATCACCAGGTATTCTTGCAGATTTAAAAAAAAGAAATAAAACGTTTGGAAAAGATACAGTATCAGCACATCAAATATTGTATGAGGTTTGAGTAATTGGGTTTAGATATCACTTAAAGCTGACCTTCAGCCTTCCCTTCAGTCTTGCACAGTTGTAGAGACTCCTCTCTTTGACTGAAATGGCTCACTCTGATTTCACTGCAAACGGTGAGCTTCTCACAGTGTGCTTTAGAAACTGCAGCAAGTCAGATAGAGCCTGCCACCCACCAGCCATTATCTGCCTACATGGCATAGAGAATCAGTTCCCCGGTATATGGGTCTGTCCTTCCAAGGAAGATGGGCCCATCCTTCCTAAGTATATAGGCTCATCCTTCCTTAGTATATGGGCCCATCTCTTCCCAGTATATGGGCCCATCCTTCCCCAGTATATGGGCTTGTCATTTCCCAGTATATGAGCCCATCCTTCCTCGGTAGATGGACCTGTCTGTCCCCACCATATGGACTCGTCTTTTCCTGGTATATGGACTTGTCCTTCCCCGGTATAAAGGCCTGTCCTTCCCCGGTATATGGGCTCTTCCTTTCCTGGTAGAAAGGCATGTTCTTCATTGGTATATGGGCTTGTCCTCCCTAGTATAAAGGCCTGCCCTTCCCCGGTATATGGAGCCCATCCTTCCCCAGTATATGAACCTGTCTTTTCCTGGTATATGCAGCCCATTCTTCCCCAGTATATGGACCCTTCTTTTCACGGTATATGGAGCCCATTCTTCCCCAGTATAAAGGCCCATTTTCACGGTATATGGAGCCCATTGTTCCCCAATATTTGGACCCATCCTCCCCCAGTATATGGACCCATCTTTTCACGGTATATAGAACTCCTTCTTCCCCAGTATATGGGCCTGTCCTTCCCCGGTATATGGAGCCCATGCTTCCCCAGTATATAGGTCTGTCTTTTCCCGGTATATGGAGCCCATGCTTCCCCAGTATATGGGTCTGTCTTTTCCCGGTATATGGAGCCCATTCTTCCCCAGTATATGGGTCTGTCTTTTCCCGGTATATGGAGCCCATTCTTCCCCAGTATATAGGTCTGTCTTTTCCCGGTATATGGAGCCAATTCTTCCCCAGTATAAAGGCCCATTTTCACGGTATATGGAGCCCATTCTTCCCCAGTATAAAGGCCCATTTTCACGGTATATGGAGCCCATTGTCCCCAGTATATGGACCCATCCTCCCCCAGTATATGGACCCATCTTTTCACGGTATATAGAACTCCTTCTTCCCCAGTATATGGGGCCTGTCCTTCCCCGGTATATGGAGCCCATGCTTCCCCAGTATATAGGTCTGTCTTTTCCCGGTATATGGAGCCCATTCTTCCCCAGTATTTGGGTCTGTCTTTTCCCGGTATATGGAGCCCATTCTTCCCCAGTATATGGGTCTGTCTTTTCCCGGTATATGGAGCACATTCTTCCCCAGTATATGGGCCCGTCTTTTCCCAGTAATTGGAGCCCATCCTTCCCCAGTATATGGACCCATCTTTTCACGGTATATGGAGCTCATTCTTCCCTGGTATATGGGCCTGTTCTTCCCCAGTATATGGAGCCCATTCTTCCCTAGTATATGGCGCCTTCTTTTCCCGATATATGGAGTCCATCCTTTCCCAGTTGTGAATCTGTCTTTTCCCGGAATATGGAGCCCATTCTTCCCCAGTATATGGGTCTGTCTTTTCCCGGTATATGGGGTTCACCCTTCCCCAGTAGGGATGAGCCGAACACCCCCCTGTTCGGTTCGCACCAGAACCTGCGAACAGCCAGAATGTTCGCGTGAACTTTAGAACCCTATTAAATACAATGGACTCGAACGTTCAAAATCAAAAGTGCTAATTATAAAGGCTTATATGCAAGTTATTGTCCTAAAAAGTGTTTGGGGACTCGGGTCCTGCCCCAGGGGACATGTATCAATGCAAAAAAAAGTTTTAAAAACGGCCGTTTTTTACAGGAGCAGTGATTTTAATAATGCTTAAAGTGAAACAATAAAAGTGAACTATTCCTTTAAATTTCGTACCTGGGGGGTGTGTATGATATGCATGTAAAGTGGCGCTTGTTTCCCGTGCTTAGAACTGTCCCTGCACAAAGTGTCATTTCTGAAGAAAAAAAAGTCATTTAAAACTCACTCGTGGCTATAATGAATTGCCGGCTCCCGGCAATACAGAGAAAAGTCATTGATAAAAAAAAATTAAAAAAACGTGGGGGTCCCCCCAAATTCTATTACCAGGCCCTTCAGGTCTGGTATGGATATTAAGGGGAACCCCGCCGCAAATTTAAAAAAAAAAAATGTGTGGAGTTCCCCCAAATGTCCATACCAGGCCCTTCAGGTCTGGTATGGATTTTAAGGGGGACTCCACCCCAAATTTGAAAAAAAAATGGCGTGGAGTTCCCCCAAAAATCCACACCAGACCCTTTATCCGAGCACACAACCTGGCAGGCCGCAGGAAAAGAGGGGGGATGAGAGAGCGCCCCCCACCCCCTCCTGAACCGTACCAGGCCACATGCCCTCAACATGGGGAGGATGTCCCCATGTTGATGGGAACAAGGGCCTCATCCCCACAACCCTTGCCCGGTGGTTGTGGGGGTCTGCGGGCAGGAGGCTTATCGGAATCTGGAAGACCCCTTTAACAAAGGGGACCCCCAGATCCCGCCCCCCCTATGTAAATTGGTAAGGGGTACATTGTACCCCTACCATTTCATGAAGAAAGTGTAAAAAAAATGTAAAAAAAACCACACAGACACCTTGGAAAAGTCCTTTATTAAAAAGAAAAAAAGAAAAAATAGAAAAACCATTCCAGCGATGAAATCCAATGTCCCGCGCCGATCCGATGTCCAGCGCTGTCCACACGAAACGTCATTGGCTGAGCCTGAGCGAGGAAGTTCCCCATCAGGTCCGCTCAGGCTCAGCCAATGACGTTTCGTGTGGACAGCGCTGGACATCGGATCGCCGAGGGACACTGGATTTCATCGCTGGAATGTTTTTTTTTTTCTTTTTTTCTTTTTAATAAAGGACTTTTCCAAGGTGTTTGTGTGTTTTTTTTACATTTTTTTTACACTTTCTTCGTGAAATGGTAGGGATACAATGTACCCCTTACCAATTCACATAGGGGGGCCGGGATCTGGGGGTCCCCTTTGTTAAAGGGGTCTTCCAGATTCCGATAAGCTCCCCGTCCACAGACCCCCACAACCACCGGGCAAGGGTTGTGGGGATGAGGCCCTTGTCCCCATCAACATGGGGACATCCTCCCCATGTTGAGGGCATGTGGCCTGGTACGGTTCAGGAAGGGGGGCGCTCTCTCGTCCCCCCCTCTTTTCCTGCAGCCTGCCAGGTTGCGTGCTCGGATAAAGGGTCTGGTATGGATTTTTGGGGGAACTCCACGCCATTTTTTTTTAAATTTGGGGTGGAGTTCCCCTTAAAATCCATACCAGACCTGAAGGGCCTGGTATGGATATTTGGGGGAACTCCACGCATTTTTTTTTAAATTTGCGGCAGGGTTCCCCTTAATATCCATACCAGACCTGAAGGGCCTGGTAATTGAATTTGGGGGAACCCCCACCCTTTTTTTTTATTTTTTATCAATGACTTTTCTATGTATTGCCGGGAGCCGACAATTCATTACAGCCGCGAGTGAGTTTTAAATGATTTTTTTTCCTTCAGAAATTACACTTTGTGCAGGGACAGTTCTAAGCACGGGAAACAAGCGCCACCTTACATGCATACTATACACACACCCCAGGTACGAAATTTAGAGGAATATTTCACTTTTATTGTTTTACTTTAAGCATTATTAAAATCACTGCTCCCGAAAAAACTGCCATTTTTAAAACTTTTTTTTGCATTGATACATGTCCCCTGGGGCAGGACCCGGGTCCCCAACACTTTTTATGATAATAACTTGCATATAAGCCTTTAGAATTAGCACTTTAGATTTCTCCCATAGACTTTTCGAATTTACCGCGAACACCCCAAATTATTCGAACACCCCGAATTGGGCGAACAGGCAATGTTTGACTCGAACTCGAAGCTCATCCCTATTCCCCAGTAGATGTGCGCATCAATTGAAATTAAGGTCGTATGACCGTCAGATTGGAACGTATTCAGCCCTCGTTTCCCACACTGTGCGTTCACCTTCAGGCTTTTTTCTTCTCTCGCTCTCCATATAAACACTATAACATAATGGCATGCAATCTGATTTGCGTTCGCATTTCATTCATACGTTTTTTTCCCAGTGGCGACGACAGTGAATGAACGGTCAAATCCTGTCCTTTTCATGTAGTTGTCTGTGTATCCCTGCATTGCTGAGCGATGACGTTATGCACAACGAAGACAAAAGGCGAGGAGGGGGGAGGGGGCCAGGGGAGCCGGTTACCATCATTCAGTCTCTCCAGTGATGGAATCCCAATTACACTCACAAGAGGGATTGTATCAATATTGACAGGCCGGCCCCTCCCGGGAGCAACGCCGCACCGGCCGCCATGTGAACGTCTGATTATGATTTTCACATACAGGAAACGATGACACAAATCACACGGTGGAATTTTAATTGGGGGGGGGGGGTTTGTAGACATTTCTATGAAAATAGTTTGGAAGCTTCACTGCTCGACGCTCTACATGGATACATGCGACACTGGAAACAAAATATAGATATATAGAGATATGTACATGTAGCGGCCTCACCCCTCACTCCCTTTCTTCTGCTCGGCTTGTCTTTCTTCGTCTAGGGGTTTCAGTGCTGGGGAGAGGGATGAGGTACACCACGGCCCATGTCCTCCATAGCTGAGAGGTGAAGACCAGAAGATTGGGTCTTGTGTAGGTGTCCTAGAGTCAAGTCCAGTACTTCGTTCCTGACTCCTTTGCTCCTACTAACCAGAGTTCCACACAGTTAATAGGTCCAACTCAGTTTTATTCTTCTTGGCGTACAAACATACAGTTTCTTCTACTGAGTAGTGTTGGGGAATAGATCGAGGCACAATCCCTTCCCTTCCCTTCTCCTGCTAACCACTGTGGTATCACCAGTGGCGGATAGTCACTGCCACTGACTATATTGAGTAGAACATGAATTACCTTCGCTAGCACGGCCCCTGTCAGGGGAAGGAAATGCGTCCAAGGGAGAAACCGGAGGCCTCTCTGTCACCAGCGATGCTGCGCCGGACTCTCCAGAGAAGTTCCGCACACCAGTCCTCACGAACTCAGACACGGGCACCCAAGGAGTTAGGGCCCCCTCGGATTCCTCCACCCTCGAAGGTACTGAGCCCCAGGCCTCCGCCATAGTACCTCACCCCAGGCTAAAGGTGCCTGAGATGGACTCTATCTCTCGCTCCGGCCAGGTCAAGGGCACCTGGGCCTGGAACACTGGAACGCCAGCACCCAAGCTGAAGGTGCCTGGGTGCGGCCGCATCCTCCAACTCCAACTCTGAACCCCGTGGTAAGGGCTTCCGCCCCCTTTATCCCCTCTCCCTTCGCGCCACAGCGGGTTCCCCACCCCGCTGTACCAGCTCCAGGGGAGGACAAAAAGGTACAGTCTTGCGGTGTGAGCTCATGCAATACATGAACCTATGTATTGTTGTGGTTAGTGACGGGCGCAGGAGAGAGAGGGGGCGGCGCTCCTGCGCCCACTATGGACGCACCGCCACTGGATGTAGGTAGAATGACTCATATATGGTGGACATGCCCCCAGATTAAAGAATTTTGTGTGTCTGTATTCCAAATTTGCTCCTATGTCACTGGCATATCCTTTAAGAAATCCCCAGAAATAGCTTTACTATCCATATACCCAGTCTCTATGCGAGAGGCCACAAAAGGATTGCTCTCCAACCTAATCTCTGCTGCGCAAATTATCATACCCGGACACTGGAGTACAAGAGTTGCTCCCACTATTAAAGAGTGGGTTGTTGAACTCAATCAATTAAAGAGAATGGAGGAAATAACGGCAAGTATACAGGGATGCCACCATAAGTTTATGAAACTGTGGTTACCCTGGATTGAATTCTCGAGCTCGGACATCCTAATGCCGCGTACACACGACCGTTTTTAATGTCATGGAAAAAAACGACGTTTTTCTCGACGTGATTCTTCTCAAGCCTACACACTATCGTGAAAAAAAAAATGCTCGAGCAAAGCGACAAACAACAACACGTACGACGGCACTATAAAGGGGAAGTTCCATTTGGATGGCGCCACCCTTTGGGCTGCTTTTGTTGATTTCGTGTTACCGCGTGTTAGTAAAAGTTTGGTGTTAGCCGATTCGCGCTTTTCAGTCTCTGTGCTTTTCAGTCCGTTACAGCGTGACGAATGTGCTATCTCCATTACGAAGGCTAGTTTTACCAGAACGAGCGCTCCCGTCTCATAACTTGCCTTGCTTCTGAGCATGCACGTTTTTTTCCCGTCGTTAAAGCCTACACACGGCCGTTTTTCACGATGAGAAAAACGACAACGTGAAAAATGACGAGAAAAGTTAGAGCATGTTCTAAATTTTTATTGCCCATTTTTCTCGTCGAGAAAAATGCTCTGGAGCCCGCACACAATCGTTTTTAATGACCAATTTAAAAAATGGCATTTTTCTCGTCATGAAAAACGGTCGTGTGTACGCGGCATAAGATCCTATCTTTGAAAAAGTTTAAATATATGAGCGAGACTCGGATTCGATTTGGCTCGGTTGTTTAACTTGAGGTTTGGGAGGGGACTTCCCAGAGGTCTGTGTAGGTTTCTTTATGTTTGTGGGTTTTTTTTTTTTGTCTTTCTGCTTTTCTTTTTCTCCTACTTTTCTAAGGGGCAGATATTTGCCTACAAGGGACACTCGATAGCACAAAGTAGTAGTCACTATGGAAGACTAGGTGGTGATACCTATTTAGATGGAATCTCTACTTATTCTTTATGAATTGCTCTAGAGGATGAATGTGCGTTATGTATTATTAATAATATACAGTGGAGCCTTGGATTACGAGCATAATCAGTTCCAGGAGAATGCTCATAATCCAAAGCACTCGCATTTCAAAGCGAGTTTCCCCATAGAAGTCAATTGAAACGAAAATAATTAGTTCCGCATTGACTACAATGGCATGCAATACCGCATGTGGCCGGGGGGGGGCTGCCAGAGAGCCTCGGAAACACTCGGAAAGGCTGGAAGACAGCTCAGCTGACCTCAGAAACCCTCAGAAAGGCTCGGAAACACCCGGGAACAGAGTATTTCCTAGCATTTCCGAATGGCTCTGGCGCCCCCACACCTCAGGCCAAATGTGGTACTGCACACCCCATTAGCTTGAATTCTGCTCGTTTTGCGAGACAACACTCACAAACCGAGTCAGAATTAATAAAAAAAAGTTGCTCTTCTTTCAAAATGCTCGTTAACCGCGCTACTCGGAAACCGAGGTTCCACTGTACAGGTATATGGAAATACGCTATCTATGTGCTGTGAGTGGAACTTGTGTAAATATAAAATACCTAATAAAATTTGATTATTCCAAAAAAAAAAAACAGTGGGAAAGCTTCAGTAGAGACTCATCCAGGAATACAGCGGGTAGCTGTAAGTAAAGCTTGAAGATAAGTACAGCGGGTAGCTGTGAGTCAAGCCTGAGGGTTCCAGCGGGTAGCTGTGAGTTTAGCCTGAGGGATCTAGCGGGTAGCTGTGAGTCAAGCCGGAGGGATCCAGCGGGTAGCTGTGGGTCAAGCCTGAGGGATCCAGCGGGTAGCTGTGAGTTAAGCCTGAGGGATCCAGTGGATAGCTGTGAGTCAAGCCTGAGGGATCCAGTGGGTAGCTGTGAGTCAAGCCTGAGGGATCAAGTGGGTAGCTGTGAGTCAAGCCGGAGGGATCCAGCGGGTAGCTGTGAGTCAAGCCTGAGGGATCCAGCGGGTAGCTGTGAGTCAAGCCTGAGGGATCCAGCGGGTAGCTGTGAGTTAAACCTGAGGGATCCAGTGGGTAGCTGTGAGTCAAGCCTGAGGGATCCAGTGGGTAGCTGTGAGTCAAGCCTGAGGGATCCAGTGGGTAGCTGTGAGTCAAGCCGGAGGGGTCCAGCGGGTAGCTGTGAGTCAAGCCGGAGGGATCCAGTGGGTAGCTGTGAGTCAAGCCGGAGGGATCCAGCGGGTAGCTGTGAGTCAAACCTGAGTGATCCAGCAGGTAGCTGTGAGTCAGAGGGAACCCAGCGGGCAGCGTTGGGTGAAGTTTGAAGTATACAGAGTGTTACTGTCCCGGGGTTGCGATGCGTCCAGTTCCGGCCCCCCCCCTCATCCTGAGCGGCGGTGGGGGCGGGGCTGGTCCATGACGCATCGGCGCCATGTCCAACACACCGCACGTGCGGCGTCTCTGGACGCCAAACGACGTGCTTGTTTTTTCCCATCTGATGTGATGCTAGGGGATGGATGAGCTCCCGCTGAGACACAATTGCCGGAAGTGGGGACTCATTCTGTCTCCTACATAGTCATCACGTCAATACATAACGCTGGCGGGGACCCGCCCCTAGCCGTGGGTATTTGTGGCAGGGGCGAGCTGGCGGCTCACTCCACACCTTTTCATCCCGAGGAGAGGTATCATCGACCAATTATCCACATCTCAGGTAACCAGGGGGTCTTATTTGATCACACTCACCAGCACACACATTCCCACTCACACACATACACACAGGCACCCATCCACACACACATCCACCTCTATTCATATTCACAATATTGTAATGCATTGGTATTTTACTTTTGATAAACGTAATGTTCACGTATATTTATTCTATTATCTTTGACAATATTCATTAGAAACATAAGTGTAACTATTCTATGCAGAAGCACTCACATATCTTTATTGTACACACATCACTGATGATACACAAAGCTACTTGTTGTAACATTTCTCATCATTTGTCCCTCAAGCCTCGGTTTTCCCGACGGGATTCCCGGCAAGCTTGCCTTGCACGCCGGCCATTCAAAAGAACCGCCGTTCTTTTGAATGGCAAGAACGCAGTGACGTCATCGACTACGACGAGCCTGCGCTCGTCACATTCGGTGCCGTCGCCGCCATCTTGCTACACCCTACACTACCCTTGTAAGCTACCGCGCATGCGTCAAAGTCTTTTCGAGCATGCGCGGGTTTACCGTGGAACAGGTAAGCATACAGACGACCGGTTTTCTCGGCAGGAAAACTCTGCCGAGAATCCTGACTAGAAAATAGAGAGCAGGTTCTCTATTTTTCTCGTCGGGATTCCCGGCAGTTTTCTCGCAGAGAAAGCATGCATGGCAAAAAGCTCTCCCAGCAGCTTTCTTGCCGAGAAAACCGTGCGTGTGTATGAGGCTTCACCCATTTTTCATACACTTGACATTACATCTTCTTTCATCTTTATATGTAGTATTACATTATTATTCCCTGTATTTACTTTTCCCCCCTAGAGCCTGACATGTGTCCCATGGGTCTGCCTTTTCTTTGGCGGTGTGTCGTGGCTCTCCGGCCCGCTTCCTGGCTGTTTTCGTCCATGGCTCCTTTTCCTGGTTCCCTCCGAGTTTCTTTTGGGGCGGGGGGTTTGCCCCTGCCTCAACCCCGGGCGAGACGTCCCTTTCAGAGTCACCGTCCCAATCCATCTCAGGCAACTGCTGGGCCAATTATACATATATGGGTTTTACCATAGGTAACGTATAAATTCTCAGTTCCCTATTATAGAGTATATGGTACACCCTTCGAGATTTGATTTATTTATTTTTCTATCTTACCTTCTAGCCAAAATCTATGCATCCCTACTCCTGATGATTGGCTGTTAACGCCATGAAACGCGTCGAGTTTTGATTCTAGGATGCCAAGCCAAGTTTGCCTTTAAATCATGAATTCTGCTAATTCTATTGAATGTTTACATTTATTATGATGATTATAATTATTGGACCTGTATATGTATCTAATTAATCTATTAACTGCTTTTGCTTGTACCAATCATGTTTATCAATGACATTAAATATGTTATGATTATTATTATTGATTATGTTCTTCTCTGTGGAAATCATGTATTATATATCATTTATATCAGGGGTGCCCAACCAGTGGCCCGCGGAGCCCTCTGATGTGGCCCGCAACCTCCTGCTCTGGGATGGAATAGAATAGAATACTGTTATTAAAGGTAAGTTTATTTCTAAAATCACAGTGTATATCTTGGCATATCTGTTCTGCAGTGGTTACTGGGCTGCTTTCAAACTGATCCGCAAGTGCAGAACAGTACACCTGAGGGTTACCTGCACTGAGCCATAGGCCCCTTTCACGCGGTCAGTCCGACCCAATTGGACCCTCCATTCACCTCTAAGGAGTAGCAGATGTAAATGGACTTGTGTCTGTTTACAAATGCCTATCTCCAATCCGATCCGCAAAAAAAAGAAAGAAAAAAAAAGTAGAGTGGGCTGCCATCCACCCGCTCCGCTCATTGTGGCCCGCGACCGGTTACCAAGTCGCTTAAGTGGCCCTTGCTCTTCAAAAGGTTGGGCACCCCTGATTTATATGATACATTATATAGCATATAGTGTAATGTATTTATCAGTTGCATTTTATTGATTGGAGTTATGAATTTTAACTAATAATTTCATGGCTACATGCCTGCTCCCATCGGGAACCATAACATGTAGCCTGTGTATAACTAGATACCCGTAATTTTCTTATGTACATACACATGTCTCATTTAAAGTCCCAAAACCCTTCCCTTTCTCTTTCCATATATATATATATATATATACATACATGGGGATGGAGGCATGTCTATGACACATTTTGGTTGGGTCTAATGGGGTCACTCCTTGTTCTTTATTTCATACAGCGGATAGCTGTGAGTGAAGCTTGAGAAGTCCAGCAGGTAGCTGTGAGCTAAGCTTGAGGATCTACAGTGGGATACTTTGAGTGAAGTCATTGCCATAGGAGACAGCACTTGCTTCAAGATACAGATCACTGCATTCAGCCTAAAGGCCCTTTTTCTGTATTGCTGTCTGCCTAGTTCTATTTTTGGTCTGGGCGTCTGCCAAGTTGTTATTGCATTTGCCCAAGGGTGTCCTATACCCCAACCCCTCTCTCCCACCGTTCCTGTTAAGAGAAATAAAACTCTTTGTTTATTTTAAAAGTGACTGGCGCCCATCTTTCCATCTTGCACTACATCCACCATGCCCAGTAACCTGCACCCTGAGGAGGAATGTCAGTCCTTCTGGCCTCTGGGGGTCACCACCAGGCCCTGGGAGGTTGGGGAGACCTCTATATGGACAATAGAAGATTGGAAAATCGTTACCTGGTCTGATGAGTCTCGATTTCAGGTGCGACATTCACATGGTGGGGTCAGAATTTGGTGTAAACAACATGAAAGCATGAATCCATCCTGTCTTGTATCAATAGTTTAGGCTGGTGGTGTAATGGTGTGGAGGATATTTTCTTGGCACACTTTGGGTTCCTTAGTACCAATTTAGCATCGTTTAACCGCTTGCCGACCGCCTCCTGTACATTTACGTCGGCAGAATGGCACGGACAGGCACATTAACGTACCAGCACGTCTCCTTTAAGTGCCTGTCCGTGTGGTCGTGCGCGCACCGCCGGCGGCGCGCTTGCGACCCTGCCGCTATCCCCGTGAGTCGGACCGCGGGTCCCGCGGACTTGATCGCCGCAGGGATCCCCGCAATTGTCTCACGGAGGTATAGAGCGGGGAGATGCTTGTGTAAACAAGCATCTCTTGGCTCTGCTTAGTGACAATGACACGGATCTCGGCTCCGTGTACTCGGCGCGGAGATCGGTGTCATGTGACACACAGCCCATCCCCCCTACAGTTAGAAACACTATGCAGGGAACACTTAACCCCTACAGCGCCACCTAGTGGTTAACCCCTTCACTGCCAGTGTCATTTTCACAGTAATCAGTGCATTTTTATAGCACTGTTCGCTGTATAAATGACAACGGTCCCAAAATAGTGTCAAAAGTGTCCGATGTGTCCGCCATAATGTCGCAGTCACGTAAAAAAACACTGATCCCCGCCATTTCTAGTAAAAGAAATAAATAATAAAAATGCCATAAAACTATCCCCTATTTTGTAAACACTATAACTTTTGCGCAAACCAATTAATAAACGCTGATTGCGATTTTTTTACCAAAAATATGTGTAAGAATCCGTATCGGCCTAAACTGAGGGAAAAAAATGTTTTTTTTATATATTTTTGGGGAAATTTATTATAGCAAAAAGTAAAAAATATTGCATTTTTTTTCAAAATTGTTGCTTTATTTTTGTTTATAGCGCAAAAAATAAAAGTCGCAGAGGTGATCACATAGCACCAAAAGAAAGCTCTATTTGTGGAAAAAGAAAGGACGTCAATTTTGTTTGGGAGCCACGTCGCACGACCGCGCAATTGTCAGTTAAAGCGACGCAGTGCCGAATCGCAAAAAGTGGCCTGGTCCTTTAGCAACAAAATGGTTAATGCCACGGCCTACCTGAGTATTGTTGGTGACCATGTCCATCCCTTTATGACTACAGTGTCCCCATCTTCTGATGGCTCCTTCCAGCAGGATAATGCACCATGTCACAAAGCTCCAATCATCTCACCACTGGACAATGAGGTCACTGCACTCCAATGGTCTCCACACTCACCACATCTCATCCAATAGAGCACCTTTGGGAAGTTGGGGAAACGGGATATTGGCATCATAGATGTGCAGCCGACAAATCTGTAGTAACTGTGTGATGCCATCATGTCACTATGGAGCAAAATCTCAGAGGAATGTTTCCAACACCTTGTTAGATCTATGCCATCAAGAATGAAGGCAGTTCTGAAGGCAAAAGGGGGGCCAACCCGGTACTAGGTGTACCTAATAAAGTGTCCGGTGAGTGTATATACCCGACTGTATACAGGGGGGATAGAGAATAGATTACATTCTACAGAAAACACCACATAGATTGTACAGATATCAGAGATTGGATGGTGTGTGCTCAAATTTGCAAACCGGAAACAGTACAAAATTCTATATATAAGATAGATCTATCTATCTATCTATCTATCTATCTATCTATCTATCTATCTCTCTATCTATGTGATGAAGCAGCACTGCATTCATATATTTGTCCTGTCTATAGATTGTTCTGTATATAGATTGTCCTGTATATAGATTGTCCTGTATATAGATTGTCCTGTATATAGATTGTTCTGTATATAGATTGTCCTGTATATAGATTGTTCTGTATATAGATTGTCCTGTATATAGATTGTCCTGTATATAGATTGTTCTGTATATCGATTGTCCTGTATATAGATTGTTCTGTATATAGATTGTCCTGTATATAGATTGTTCTGTATATAGATTGTCCTGTATATAGATGGTCCTGTATATAGATGGTCCTGTATATAGATTGTCCTGTATATAGATTGTCCTGTATATAGATTGTCCTGTATATAGATGGTCCTGTATATAGATTGTCCTGTATATAGATTGTTCTGTATATAGATTGTCCTGTATATAGATTGTTCTGTATATCGATTGTCCTGTATATAGATTGTTCTGTATATAGATTGTCCTGTATATAGATTGTTCTGTATATAGATTGTCCTGTATATAGATGGTCCTGTATATAGATGGTCCTGTATATAGATTGTCCTGTATATAGATTGTCCTGTATATAGATTGTTCTGTATATAGATTGTTCTGTATATAGATTGTCCTGTATATAGATTGTTCTGTATATAGATTGTCCTGTATATAGATTGTTCTGTATATAGATTGTCCTGTATATAGATGGTCCTGTATATAGATTGTCCTGTATATAGATTGTCCTGTATATAGATGGTCCTGTATATAGATGGTCCTGTATATAGATGGTCCTGTATATAGATGGTCCTGTATATAGATTGTCCTGTATATAGATTGTTCTGTATATAGATTGTCCTGTATATAGATGGTCCTGTATATAGATTGTCCTGTATATAGATGGTCCTGTATATAGATGGTCCTGTATATAGATTGTCCTGTATATAGATGGTCCTGTATATAGATTGTCCTGTATATAGATGGTCCTGTATATAGATTGTTCTGTATATGGACTGTTTTGCAGGCAATGTCCGGCAGGTCTTGGTTGGGTCCAGGAAGGGGATTTGGCAAGAGGTCGAAGGTCGTCATTTCATGTCAGCGGTGCCCCCCATGCAGTTTTGTTGCCTAGGAGACATCCAGTGTCCTTCAGAACAAGATGGTGGAGTGGTCAGTCCAGCTGTGACCTGCCTGTCCCTGGACATTATGAGTCGGAGTCCCCGGGCACAAACACAGCTGGGAGAGGAGAATAGGAGGGGGAGGGGGACAATCCATGAAATAAAGGAATCTGCCTGAGTTGCTCTGTGCTGACCATGGTGGAGTACAATAAGGAGATATTGGATGTTTTCTCTATTATTTCCTCTGTATGTCTGTCAGAAGAGACAAGGACACAACGTATAGATGGCAGCTTCTTCTTTCTGATGTATGTAACATGCCGGTACAAAGTCCATCCTTAACACTCAGCAGCAATAGGCATGGTTTAGAATACATGTACACCTTATCTGACTATTATCAACAGCTGTATTTTATTAATAAACTCCTTCTCTATCACTTGTCATAACTGTTTGTTGTGGATCTCCTGCAGCCTCTCTGCAGCCACTTCCCATCTACATGCACTCCAGCAATGCCCGATGACATTTCTTAGTGGAGGTTTGATGATGGTGACTACAATACTCATCCAGCACCAGGTCTTCTCTCCAATGAGCAGCAACCAGCACTTCCAGGTTCCCAAATGACAAAGCAGCACGTGATTCGGAATTCATATATTGCTTTACCTAATTCGAGCTCCATACTGCCCTTGCAAACCCTTCTTCTGATCCTTCTCCAGCGTGTCTCTAAGTGTAACCCTTTGCCACGAACACCCCTTTGGGTCTCCAACTTCTATCCCTGTGTCTCCATTGCACCTCTGGACATATCTGGATCTCCAAGTGTACCCCTATGTCTCCAGCATGCCTCTGTGAACGTCTGTGTCTCCATATGTACCCCCATGCTACCAGCATCTCCTGGACTTCAAGTGCCACCAACGAAACCTCTGAGCATCTCAAGGTCTTCAAGTGTACCCATGTGCCACCAACGAAACCTTTGAGCATTTCAAGGTCTTCAAGTGTACCCATGTGCCACCAACGAAACCTCTGAGCATCTCAAGGTCTAGAAGTGTACCCATGTGCCACCAACGAAACCTTTGAGCATTTCAAGGTCTTCAAGTGTACCCATGTGCCACCAACGAAAACCTCTGAGCATCTCAAGGTCTTCAAGTGTTCCCATGTGCCACCAATGAAACCTGGAAGCATCTCAAGATCTTCAAGTGTACCCATGTGCCCCCAACGAAACCTCTAAGCATCTCAAGGTCTTCAAGTGTACCCATGTGCCACCAGCATGCTTCTGTAAGTTTCCATGTCTCCAAGTGTACCCCATGCCACCAACAAAACCTTTGAGCATTTCAAGGTCTTCAAGTGTACCCATGTGCCACCAACGAAACCTCTGAGCATCTCAAGGTCTTCAAGTGTACCCATGTGCCACCAACAAAATCTCTGAGCATTTCAAGGTCTTCAAGTGTACCCATGTGCCACCAACAAAACCTCTGAGCATCTCAAGGTCTTCAAGTGTACCCATGTACCACCAACGAAACCTTTGAGCATTTCAAGGTCTTCAAGTGTACCCATGTGCCACCAACGAAACCTCCTGAGCATCTCAAGGTCTTCAAGTGTACCCCATGTGCCACCAACGAAACCTTTGAGCATTTCAAGGTCTTCAAGTGTACCCATGTGCCACCAACGAAAACCTCTGAGCATCTCAATGTCTTCAAGTGTTCCCATGTGCCACCAATAAAACCCCAGAGCATCTCAAGATCTTCAAGTGTACCCATGTGCCCCCAACGAAACCTCTAAGCATCTCAAGGTCTTCAAGTGTACCCATGTGCCACCAGCATGCTTCTGTAAGTTTCCATGTCTCCAAGTGTACCCCATGCCACCAACGAAACCTTTGAGCATTTTAAGGTCTCCAAGTGTACCCATGTGCCACCAATGAAACCTTTGAGCATCTCAAGATCTTCAAGTGTTCCCATGTGCCACCAATAAAACCTTGGAGCATCTCAAGATCTTCAAGTGTACCCATGTGCCACCAGCATGCTTCTGTAAGTTTCCATGTCTCCAAGTGTACCCCGTGCCACCAGCATGCCTCTGTGAACCTCTGTGTCTCCATATGTACCCCTGTGCTACCAGCATGCCTCTGAGCATCTCCTGGACTTCAGGTGCCGAACCTCTGAGCATTTCAGACTCTTCAAGTGTATCCCTGTGCCACCAGCATGCCTCTGTGTACCTCTACATCTCCAACTGTACCCATGTACCACCAGCATGCCTCTGAGCATCTACACGTCTTCAAGTGTACCCACGTGGCACCAACATGCTTCTGATAGCCTCCATGTCTCCAAGTATAACCATGTGCCACTAGCATGCCCCTGTGATCTCTCCATGTCTTAAAATGTGCCCTTGTGCCACAAGCATGCCTCTGTGAGCTTCTGTGTCTCCAAGTGTACCCTTATGCCAGAAGCATGCTTCTGAGCATCTGTGGGTCTTCAAGTGTATCTATGTGCCATCAGCATGCTTCTGTGAGCCTTCATATCTCCAAGTGTACCCATGTGTCATTAGCATGCCTCTGTGAGCATCCATATCCCCAAGTGTACCTATGTGCCATCAGCATGTCTCTGTGAGCCTCCATGTCTCCAAGTGTACCCATGCTCCACCAGAACTTCTCTGTGAGCCTTTGTGTCTTTAGGTGTACCCATGTGCCACTAGCATGCCTATGTGAGCCTCCATGTCTCTATGTGTACCCATGTCCCACCAGCATGTCTCTATATGCTTCTGTGTATCCAGTGTACCCCCATTCTAGCACCATGCCTCTGAGCATCTCTTGGACTTCAAGTGTACCCCTGTGCCACCAGTATGCCTCTTTGAGCCTCTATGTCTCCAAGTGTACCCATGTGCCACCAGCATGCCTTGGTGAGTATCCATATCTCCAAGTGTATCCATATGCCACCAGCACGCCTCTGAGCATCTATGAGTCTCCAAGTGTACCCCTGTGCTACAGCGTAATGCTGTGAGCCTGCATGTCTTTAAGTGTACCCATGTGCCACCAGCATACCTCTGTGAGCCTTCATGTCTCCAAGTGTACCCATGTCCCACCAGCATGCCCCTGTGAGCCTCCAAGTCTCAAAATGTGCCCTTGTGCCGCAAGCATGCCTCTGTGAGCTTCTGTGTCTCTAAGTGTACCCTTGTCCCAGGAACACGCCTCTGAGCATCTGTGTGTCTTCAAGTGTATCTATGTGCCATCAGCATGCTACTGTGAGCTTTCATATCTCCAAGTGTACCCATGTTCCATTAGCATGCCTCTGTGAGCATCCATATCCCCAAGTGTACCCCAGTGCCACCAGCACGTCTCTGTGAGTCTCTATGTCTCCAAGTGTACCCATGCGCCACCAGCACTTCTCTGTGAGCCTTTGTGTCTTTAGGTGTACCCATGTGCCACTAGCTTGCCCTTACATTAGTGATCAGTGGGAAGAATGCTCTTTACATTGTTGTTCAGTGGGTAGAATGCTCCTTACATTGGTGGACAATGAGAAGAATGATCCTTACATTGGTAGTCAGTGGGAAGAATGCCCCTTACATTGGTGATCAGTGAGAAGAATGCTCCTTACATTGGTGATCAGTGGGAAGAATGCTCCTTACATTGGTGATCAGTGGGAAGAATGCCCCTTACATTGGTGATCAGTGGGAAGAATGTCCCTTACATTGGTGATCAGTGGGAAGAATGCCCCTTACATTGGTGATCAGTGGGAAGAATGTCCCTTACATTGGTGGTCAGTGGGAAGAATGCTCCTTACATTGGTGATCAGTGGGAAGAATGTCCCTTACATTGGTGATCAGTGGGAAGAATGCTCCTTACATTGGTGATCAGTGAGAAGAATGCTCCTTACATTGGTGATCAGTGAGAAGAATGCTCCTTACATTGGTGATCAGTGGGAAGAATGTCCCTTACATTGGTGGTCAGTGGGAAGAATGCTCCTTACATTGGTGATCAGTGGGAAGAATGCTCCTTACATTGGTGATCAGTGGGAAGAATGCTCCTTACATTGGTGATCAGTGGGAAGAATGCCCCTTACATTGGTGATCAGTGAGAAGAATGCTCCTTACATTGGTGGTCAGTCGGAAGAATGCTCCTTACATTGGTGATCAGTGGGAAGAATGCCCCTTACATTGGTGATCAGTGGGAAGAATGCCCCTTACATTGGTGATCAGTGGGAAGAATGCCCCTTACATTGGTGATCAGTGGGAAGAATGTTTCTTACATTGGTGGTCAGTGGGAAGAATGCTCCTTACATTGGTGGACAATGAGAAAAATGTCCCTTACATTGGTGATCAGTGGGAAGAATGCCCCTTACATTGGTGATCAGTGGGAAGAATGTTCCTTACATTGGTGGTCAGTGGGAAGAATGCCCCTTCCATTGGTGATCAGTGGGAAGAATGCTCCTTACATTGGTGGTCAGTGGGAAGAATGCTCCTTACATTGGTGATCAGTGGGAAGAATGTTTCTTACACTGGTGGTCAGTGGGAAGAATGCTCCTTACATTGGTGATCAGTGGGAAGCATGCCCCTTACATTGGTGATCAGTGGGAAGAATGTCCCTTACATTGGTGATCAGTGGGAAGAATGCTCCTTACATTGGTGATCAGTGGGAAGAATGCTCCTTACATTGGTGGTCAGTCGGAAGAATGCTCCTTACATTGGTGATCAGTGGGAAGAATGCCCCTTACATTGGTGATCAGTGGGAAGAATGTTCCTTACATTGGTGATCAGTGGGAAGAATGCCCCTTACATTGGTGGTCAGTGGGAAGAATGCTCCTTACATTGGTGGACAATGAGAAACATGTCCCTTACATTGGTGATCAGTGGGAAGAATGCCCCTTACATTGGTGGTCAGTGGGAAGAATGCTCCTTACATTGGTGGACAATGAGAAAAATGTCCCTTACATTGGTGATCAGTGGGAAGAATGCCCCTTACATTGGTGATCAGTGGGAAGAATGTTCCTTACATTGGTGGTCAGTGGGAAGAATGCCCCTTACATTGGTGATTAGTTGGAAGAATGCTCCTTACATTGGTAGTCAGTGGGAACCCTATAGACAGTTTCAATGATTATTGGTATCCTGCAACTGGCTCAGAAAAGTGGCTTGGCCTCTGAACTACACAGGCACCTTCAAATAGGAGGTCAATCAGCCACAGCTAAAGGAACCCTTAGTAACCTCTGGAGGATCCCTAAGGTTCACTGGAACCCAAGTAGAGAATGGCTATTCTAGCGTTACATAGTTAAGCCATGTAGGGAGTATGGTCAAAGTAAGGACTACATTCCCAGTGGTGGACAGAGTCACTAATGCAGCTACTGGCCAAGTAAAAACATTTATTCACTGTGTATGGATTGGCAGCTAGATAGAAGTGAACCATATCCAGATCTACATAACAGTGTGAAGGGTCATAGAAACCCATCTGGCCCATATAAAGTATAAATGGACCCTTAAGTTCCAGAGGGCCCTTCTGCACAGACTGTACATTTGCCCATATCTACAGCACTAGCTCATGGCGATTAGACGTTTTTAAATCTGTCCAATCAATCTTTTCAATTCAGAGTGAATTTTTCTTCCAATGGCATAGACATAAAACCACACCGGTGAAAGCCCATTTTTATTTAAGGTCCTTGACAAAGCCATTTCTGGCCCGTGAGGAAACAGATTTCTAGAATAAGTGGGAAGGGGTTAATTAAACTTCCTCACTGACATGCATTCCCCATTCTGTTGCTCAGTATTTTCCTCCTTTAGCTTTTCCCAGCATCCAGTAAGTGGAAAATCAGTTGAGTGATGGTGTGCTGAGCTCCCAGGCTGATGCAGACCAGCCACAGACATAACAGCAGCTGAGCACAGCAGGGAACCCAAGCCTGCCAAGGGCTGAGAAATGTCTGTACTCCAGTGACCTCTGGTGGGCATGTTTAGGAACTTCAGCTTTTATTATTCACCTTCATCGGTGGACGAAGCTTCAGTTCTCGTTAGGCTGGGTTCCCACGCCTTTATGTTGTATTAACAAACGCATGTTAAAGCGAAGGTCTACCCTAAAAAAATGTTTTACATTAACAGATTCTTTAAAACATATAAAAAAACATTTGGAGAAAATGTTTATTTTTTTTTACTTACCAGAAACGCCTGTTGCTATGCAGTCTTCCTAATCTGCCTCTTCCAATTCCGCGGAGCTGTTCGGTCACTTCCTCCTCTTCGGCGAGCTCCCCCACTGTCTTCTGGGCCCTGTGTGTGTCCCAGAAGACAGCCGGCCCTTCATAAAGCGCCGCACAACTCACGCATGCGCAGTAGGAGACGGGCAGTGAAGCCGCAAGGCTCCACTGCTGGTTTCCCTTAGTTAGAATGGCGGCGCCGGCACCCGATCTGATGGACGGATCGGCCTCGGGGTGGCCGACATTGCGGGCTCGCTGGGCAGGTAAGAGCCCTTATTAAAAGCCAGCAGCTACAGTGTTTGTAGTTGATGCTGACTTTTAAAAAAAAAAAAATTCGGCTGGAACACCGCTTTAATGTGCATTAACATGCAGTGTTAGGGCAGCACATTCATTTGAATGGGTTGCTTGATGTGGCAAAACAAACCAAAAAAGGTCCATGTATAAGCACTATATTGTCAAAAATATTGGGACGCTTGCCTTTACACGCACATGAACTTTAATGGTATCCCAGTCTTAGTCCGTAGTGTTCAATATTGAGTTGGCCCACCCTCTGCAGCTATAACAGCTTCAACTCTTCTGGGAAGGCTGTCCACAAGGTTTAGGAGATTGTCTATGGGAATGTTTGACCATTCTTCCAGAAGCGCATTTGTGAGGTCAGGCACTGATGTTGGATGAGAAGGCCTGGCTTGCAGTCTCCACTCTAATTCATCTCAAAAGTGTTCTTCTGGGTTGAGGTCAGGACTCTGTGCAGGCCAGTCAAGTTCCTCCACCCCAAACTCGCTCATCCATGTCTTTATGGACCTTGCTTTGTGCACTGGTGCGCAGTCATGTTGGAACAGGAAGAGGCCATCCCCAAAATGTTCCCACAAAGTTGGGAGCATGAAATTGTCCAAAATGTCTTGGTATGCTGACGCCTTAAGAGTTCCCTTCACTGGAACTAAGGGGCCGAACCCAACTCCTGAAAAACAACCCCACACCATAACCCCCCCCTCCCCCCCCCCCGCACCATAATCCCCCCACCACCAAACTTTGAACTTGGCACAATGCAGTCAGGCAAGTACCATTCTCCTGGCAATGAGAAAGAATGATGTGGTCCAAGGCACCATGAGTAATTGGCCTCCATCCCAAATTTGGACAGAAAAAGAGAGTTTGGTCAGGGGGACTTTAACCGCTTGCCGACCGCCGCCTGTACATATACGTCGGCAGAATAGGACGTTACTTTGAATCTGCCGCAAGCTCCAAGAATGGGGAGATGTCAGTGTAAACACAGCATCTCCCCGTTTTGCCTAGTGACAGGACACTGATCATCTGCTCCCTCTCATCGGGAGCAGCGATCAGTGTCGTGTCACAGTAAGTCCCGCCCCCTACACAGTTAGAATCACTCCCTAGGACACACTTAACCCCTTCAGCGCCACCTAGTGGTTAACCCCTTCACTGCCAGTGTCATTTACACAGTAATCAGTGCATTTTTATAGCACTGATCGCTGTATTAATGACAATGGTCGCAAAATAGCGTCAAAAGTGTCCGATGTGTCTGCCATAAGGTCGCTGTCATGATAAAAAAATATGTAGAAGAATACGTATCGGCCTAAACTGAGGAAAAAAAAAATTTTTTTAAATATATTTTTGGGGGATATTTATTATAGCAAAAAGTAAAACATATTGCTTTTTTTTCAAAATTGGCGCTCTATTTTTGTTTATAGCGCAAAAAATAAAAACCGCAGAGGTGATCAAATACCACCAAAAGAAAACTCTATTTGTGAGAAAAAAAGGACGTCAATTTTGTTTGGGAGCCACGTCGCACGACCGCGGAATCGTCAGTTAAAGCGACGCAGTGCCGAATCGCAGAAAGTGGCCCGGTCATTTGGCAGCCAAATGGTCCGGGGCTCAAGTGGTTAAATGAGGCCAATCACTATACAGAGTAAGCATGTGGGATATAAAACACAGTATTGCTTATATGGGTTCCGACAAAAACGGGGGGAGATTGTTAGGAAATTTGAATGAGAGATGTATACCAAAAAGCAGTCTTTTTTTTTTTTTTTTTCATTCTCCTGGCAACCGCCAAACCCAGACACTTCCATCGGATGGCCAGACAGGGAAGCATCACTCCAGAGAACACGTCTCCAGTGCTCTAGAGTCCAGTGGCGGCGTGCTTTACACCACTGCATCCAACGCTTTGCATTGCACTTGGTGATGAAAGGCTTGGATGCAGCTGATTGGCCATGGAAACCCATTCCATGAAGCTCTCTATGCACTGTTGTTGTGCTAATCTGAAGGCCACACAAAGTTTGGAGGTCTGTAGCTATTGACTCTGCAGACAGTTGGCGACTTCTGCGCACTGTGAGCTTCAGCAATGCGCTGACCCCGCTCTGTCATTTTACGTGACCTTCCACAAATTGTGGCAGAGTTGCTGTTGTTCCCAGTTGCTTCCACTTTGTAATACCTTGTACACACGATCGGATTTCCGATGGAATAAAATCCGATGGACTTGTTTCCTCGGAAATTCCAATCGTGTGTGGGCCCCATCAGACTTTTTTCCATCAAAGTAAAAAAAAATAGAACATGTTTTAAATTTTTCTGATGGAAAAAAATCAGATGGGAAATTTGGATCGTCTGTGTAGGATTCTAGCGGAGAAAAATCCACGCATGCTCAGAATCAAGTCGACGCATGCTCGGAAGCATTGAACTTCATTTTTCTCGGCTCGTCGGAGTGTTTTACGTCACCGTCGGAATTTAGTTAGGCTTTTATTCCATCGGAAATCCGATTGTGTGTACAGGGCTTAAAGCGGAGGTTCACCCAAAAGTGAACTTCCGCTTTTCGGAACCCTCCCCCCCTCAGGTGTCACATTTGGCACCTTTCAGGGGGGAGGGGGTGCAGATTTCTGTATAAAACAGGTATTTGCACCACTGCATGCATGCATGCCCAGGCGCTTGTTTTTTTACACCTGTGGCCATGGGGGTGACCACATTTCCAAACTACCATTCAGGGACACCCTCCCTTCCCAAAAATCAGCTTGTGCTGTAACGAATCACAGCACAGTGATTGGACACAAGAGGCGGGATTTATGATTTCTCCAATCACAAGCAGGGGTCGGGGATTGTGCTCCACCAGGCATTCCTGGTAAGGACAAGTACTGTCAGTGAGTAAAGCGGTGATGTGGCGGCCTTTTTTGGGGGCAACAGATTGGCCTGGGGGATGGCTGTGTCAGTTTCATTCCGGGACACTGTATTGTCCTGGAATGAAGGTGCCCGGGACAGACCTGCAAAATGCGGGACTGTCCCGGGCAATCCGGGACACATGGTCACCCTACTGTGGCCATGGGGGTGATTGAAACTCCTGAATCAAATAATTTGGAGGGGTGTCCCAATACTTTTGGCAATATAGTGTATATGCAGGCTGCCATTGAAGACCAAATTCTGAAAATGTTACATGCCTAGCAATGATGCCAATGCAGTAAATTCAGTAGTTTCACCAGAGAAGCGAAAACTCCAGATCTGCATAGTTGTTCTGGTTCAGGGACTCAGAAACTTTGGTAATAAGGGGAGAAGGTTTCAAGGTGCACTTATACCAGGAAGTACCAGATATCTCAAGGTCTGCAGAAGGCAGACAAAGGGGTGGTGACGCTCTATTTGACTAATGTGACGTTCCACAAATAAACGTGTGAGAATCTCATCGGAGTGCTGGAGACTTTCTTTCTTTCCGCATAACTGAGCTCCACACTTCAGACATATATATCATGATAGCTGTTGTTACATAACTGAAAATTCTACCTTTTTCTCAGCTCAGCAAACATGATGTGGGAGGTTGTGTTATTTTTACCAATGTTGTGCAAGGTTTTAATTTGCACCTATGGTAAGTGATACAGTTAGAAGAGTACTGGAGCATTTTCACGCTCTAATGACAGGTCCTCCCAGACTCCACCCTTGCCAGCTTGTTAGGAACATTTGCATCCCACTAGCCATGATCAAATCATATGGCGCGTACACACGACCGTTATTCATATCATGCAAAAAAACGACGTTTTTCTCGTCATGATTCTTCTCAAGCCTGCCTTGCATACACACGTTCATGAAAAAAAATGCTCGAGTAAAGCGCGGTGACGTACAACACTTACGACGGCACTATAAAGGGGAAGTTCCATTCGAATGGCGCCACCTTTTGGGCTGCATTTGCTGATCCTCGTGTTAGTAAAGTTTGGTGAGAGACGATTCGCGCTTTTCAGTCTCCATGCTCTTCAGTCTGTTACAGCGTGATGAATGTGCTATCTCCATTACGAACGCTAGTTTTACCAGAACGAGCGCTCCCGTCTCATCACTTGATTCTGAGCATGCACGTTTTTTTTTCCCTCGTAAAAGCGAACACAAGACCGCTTTTCACAATGTGAAAAAGAACGACATGAAAAACGACGAGAAAAAATAGAGCAGGTTCTAAAAAATTTTTGGCAGTTTTCTTGTTGCGAAAAATACTATGGAGCATACACACGACCGGTGTTCACGACCAATCTAAAAAATGCAATTTTTCTCGTCATGAAAAACGGTCGTGTGTACGCGGCAATAGAGTTGACAGTAGAATTCTCTTCGCTACAGGATTGCTGCAACCAAAAACAAGTAAAATGCTAAATGATGCCCTATCTCCAGCATATATGGCATCTTTGAGGGCAGCTTTTCTCAACCCCAGAGGAACCCTTGAAATAATTTTCAGGTCTCAGAGAACCCCTGCTAAATATAATTTATTGAGGATCAGTGGGAAGAATGCTCCTTACATTGGGGGTCATTGGGAAGAAGGAGGAGGACACACCCAAAGAGCTCTCTGAGAGAACCAGCCTTTTTCAAGCCTGGGCCTTGCCTGCTAGCTTGGCCCAGGAATAATGCCTGATCCTGGGGGAGGCCCTGGGAGGGATCCCCCTAAAGATATGGGGCCTAGTGAGGAGGTGGAGGATCTGACTGTGGGTCCAGGCCTTGGTGAGAATGTTGATGTCTACAGACAGAAGATCATCGATCGTTTCCGGGTAGGGTGACCACATTTCCAAACTGCCATTCAGGGACACACCCCCCCCCCCCCCCAAAAAAAATGATGATTTTTGACCAAAAAAATTCAGATTTTTGGGGCAGGGGCGTATCATGAAATCAGCAGGCCCGTGTGCAAGATCAAAAGTGCTCCCTAGGCATCAAGAAGAACAAAAATATGGCGCGGAAAGCGCATCGTGGTGAACAGTGGACATGTCTTAAATTGCGCTAAATATTGGCTTAAAGGGGGTGTTGTTAAAGAGTCTGAGATGACTTATATAGTGCAAAATCTGATAATGTTAAATAGGGAATGCAGAGTGTATGGTGGTGAGTAGTATGTACAGGAGAGGAGTGCGGAGTGTATGGGGGGGGGGGTAATATGTACAGGAGAGGAGTGCGGAGTGTATGGCGGGGGGTAATATGTACAGGAGAGGAGTGCAAAGTGTATGGCGGGGGGTAATATGTACAGGAGAGGAGTGTGGAGTGTATGGCGGGGGGTAATATGTACAGGAGAGGAGTGTATGGCGGGGGGGTAATATGTACAGGAGAGGAGTGCGGAGTGTATGGAGGGGGGTAATATGTACAGGAGAGGAGTGCAAAGTGTATGGCGGGGGGTAAGATGTACAGGAGAGGAGTGTGGAGTGTATGGCGGGGGGTAATATGTACAGGAGAGGAGTGCGGAGTGTATGGCGGGGGGTAATATGTACAGGTGCGGAGTGTATGGCAGGGGGTAATATGTACAGGTGAAGAGTGCGGAGTGTATGGCGGGAGGGGGTAATATGTACAGGAGAGGAGTGCGGAGTGTATGGCGGGGGGTAATATGTACAGGTGAAGAGTGCGGAGTGTATGGCGGGGGGTAATATGTACAGGAGAGGAGTGCGGAGTGTATGGCGGGGGTAATATGTACAGGAGAGGAGTGCGGAGTGTATGGCGGGGGTAATATGTACAGGAGAGGAGTGCGGAGTGTATGGCGGGGGGTAGTATGTACAGGAGAGGAGTGCGGAGTGTATGGCGGGGGGGTAACATGTACAGGAGAGGAGTGCGGAGTGTATGGCGGGGGGTAACATGTACAGGAGAGGAGTGCGGAGTGTATGGCGGGGGGGGGGTAATATGTACAGGAGAGGAGTTCGGAGTGTATGGTGGTGAGTAACATGTACAGGAGAGGAGTGCAGTGTATGGCGGTGAGTAGTATGTATATGAGAGGAGTGCTGAGTGTATGGGGGGGGGTAGTTAGTGGAGAGAGGAGGAAGAGGAGTGAAATACCACCTCCTGATAGTCTGTCAGCCACTGCTATACCACCTTGGTGATGGGGCACTCCGAAGGATGTAAGGGGGCACTCTGGAGGCACTAAGGGGGCACCCTGGAGGTTGTAAGGGGGGGATGTAAGGGGGCACTCTGGCGGTACTTAGTCAGAGCCCCCTTACATCCTCCGGGGGGCCCCCTTAGTGCCCCCTTACATTCTCCTCCAGAGTGCCCCCTTACATTCTCCTCCAGAGTGCCCCCTTACATTTTCCTCCAGAGTGCCCCCTTACATTCTCCTCCAGAGTGCCCCCTTACATTCTCCTCCAGAGTGCCCCCTTACATTCTCCTCCAGAGTGCCCCCTTACATTCTCCTCCAGAGGGCCCCCTTACATTCTACTCCAGAGTGTCCCCTTAGTAATACTGTACTAAGCGGCACTCTGGAGGAAGTAAGGGGGCACTCTGGAGAAAGTAAAGGGGAGGTAGGGAGCACTCTGGAGTGTGACAAGGGGGGGTCATAGAAACATTGGGTGGGGGGAGACAGTGTGACAAGGGGGGTCAGTGTGACAATGGGGGGTCATAGAAACATTAGGGGGGGAGACAGTGTGACAAGGGGGGTCAGTGTGACAAGAGGGGGTCATGGAAACATTGGGGGGGAGACAGTGTGACAAGGGGGGTCATAGAAACATTGGGGGGAGACAGTGTGACAAGGGGGGGTTCATAGAAACTTTGGGGGAGATGGTGTGACTAGGGGGGGTCAGTGTGACAAGGGGGGTCGTAGAAACTTTGGGGGGAGACAGTGTGACAAGGGGGGGTCATAGAAACATCGGAGGGGGGCAATGTGACAAGGGGGGGTGATAGAAACATTGGGGGGGGGAGACAGTGTGACAGGTGGAGGACATGTGGAGTGGACACTATTCTCCCTCATGTGCAGGGCACTCTGTCTTATGCTGGCACCAGCCCTGACTGACAAAATCATCTCACACCACAACACAGATCAGAGAATCCTCAGAACTCCCCCCCCTCCCTTCCCCCCCCCCCCCCCCCCTTCTCCTCCTCAGGTCGGCGTTTCTCTTACTGTGGCTGGTCTCCTGAGTCCTGCAGCATCTGTTCCTGGTCGGCTGTGTGGACAAAAGACATGCTGCTCAGCCAATCATCCCCGATCCAGCACTGAGGTCCCTTCATTTTGCAGTTCCGCGCCAACACTATGCAGACTGCCATGTGACACACGGGGCCTCTGAATGGGGAGGGGGCGGGCTGGAAGGAGAGGACAGCCAGACAGGCTTCAGCTGACTTCACTGGTTGCTAGACGCAGAGCGGCCCCTAGCCTAGCAACCAGACTGTATCATCAAGTGAGAGATGCCTTAAACTTTCTAAGGTGGTGGCGGCAGGTGGGCAGAGTTGGCGGAGCGGACTGGTGTGGACTGGTCACTGTGGTTTTTGTTCATTCCGGGACTTCTGTATTGTCCCGGAATGAACTAGCCGGGACACGGGACAAAAATCACCAATCAGGGACTGTCCCGGGCAATCCGGGATACGTGGGCACCCTATTTCCGGGTGATCGGAAGAGCTGAGGAGAAACTTAAATGTTTAAAATTTGAACATAAAAACTTCAGGGCCAAGTATTTCCAGGCCTGGAGTAAGAATCGTTTGGCCATGAAGCCTGAGTTACAGGAGATGGAGGAGAAGGTAAAGAAACAATCTTTATTGTTGGAGAAATTGAAAGATAAAAGTGGAGCATTGGCAGAAAAGTTTACCAATGAGACGAGATTTACCAGCCAGACATCAGTGAGTTCTGTGGATCAGCAGCACCAGAGCAATGTGGATGGATCTGCATCATGCCCCCCGCACATGGATTTTGCTGCTACTGCTGGGACTTGTCGTTCCACAAGCAAGATGGCTGCCAGCTCCAAAGAGCCTGTTTCACCTTCACCTGGGCTGGTTGATGCAGGTGGGGGAGGGGAGCAGCACAGTGCAGCATATGAAGTGGAAGCAGCCATGGAAGTCTCCTGCAATGATTCACCTGTTGCTGAATTAGAACAGCCTTCACTCTGCTTAGCTGACAATCCTGTCCTGATGGAGAAAAGTCTGCCTGGAGGTGAAGTATCTATGGGTACAGCAGTGAGTGTGGACACGGCCGGAACTATGAATGTGCCAGAAAATAATGACAGCAATAATATGGATAAGGCAATGGACATGGTGGTGGGTGGTGAAGGGGTTAATGTTGCTGCTATTGGTAAAAATGACATTTCTCCTCCTGCTCAGCAGAGGAAAGACTCCTCAGGTGTACAATTGTCATCGGCCAGAGTTGTATCAGACGTTTCTAAATGCACAACTGAATCCTCTGCAGGGAGGTTTGCCAGCACTGGCAGCTATGCGACAGTTTTGGGGAGTCGCACCAAGGAGGGTGGGGGGAATGCTGCAAATGTTAGTGGTCACAATTTGAGGAGGTTTGGTGGTGGGATGGTTAGTGGGTACCAGAGGAGAAATGTGGTCCAATTGAAGTGGGAGGGGGAGGGGACCCCACCAGTAAGGGGGAGGGTGGCAGAGTTGGTTCTGGAAATGGGGTTTAAAGTTTCGGATATTTTTGCTTTGATTTGCCCCGTGGGGAGTTATGAGTTTGATTTGTCCTTTGTAAAGCCTGAGGGTCTGGATTTGTTTTGGTAACGATTTAGGAGGTGCGGGGGGCCTTCCGCAGTGGAACGGTTGGGTGCCAAAGGTGATTTCCAGGCAGCCTCTGATAAAATCTGTCACGATCCTGGTGCGCAATGAATCTATACCTGAGGCTGATTTAATAGTATGGCTACGCCGATATGGTGAGGTCCTCGCTCCACTGCGGAAGGTCCTTGATCTGCATGGGATTTGGACAGGGGCCTGGACAGTGTCATTAAAATTAGGGGTGCTGGAAAATGTAGTCCAACATCTGCCCTGTTCAGCCTTTCTGGGGAGGGATAGGCTGACCATTTTTTACCATGGTCAGCCTAAAGTCTGCAACAAATGTGGTGAAAAGGGCCATTTTGCATCTACCTGCACCCGTAAAAAGTGTTCAATGTGCCAGGAGCTGGGCCATTTGGCTAAGGATTGCACCGATATTCGGTGCAATTTGTGCCAAAAGCTCAGTCATCCTTATAGTCAATGCCCAGAGGCATTACATAACTTGCCGGGATTGGAGGCTGAGCTGCAGAGGCTAGATAAGGAGGATGAGGCCACTGAAACTGTTGTTGTCCCTCCTGTGTCTGTGACATCTGTTGTTTCTGGTTCTGGTTCTGTCTCTCCTAGTGATGTGGTCCCTGAGTCTGTCCCTCCTGTGTCTGTTACATGTTTCAGTTTCCCCTAGTAATGTGGTCCCCGAGTCTGTCCCTCCTGTGGTACGTAGATCCTCCAGACTGGCGGAAGCTGCTGGGGGGGGGGGGGAGGTTTAGCGGATCTTCCCACTCAGCATCCAGTCCCTGCCCCTCGGCAGCGCAAGCATGGTCAGGGGAATGTGGGGGTGCTGGATGGGGGTGGGGCTGATGTAAGGGTGTCCATACCCCATGTCTCACGTTCTGTTGATGGGGATTCGGATGATGAGGGGAGGGGGAAGATTAGGAAAAAAAAAAAAGAAGAGGAAGACAAGAAAAGCGGTAATTTCTTCCTCAGAGTCGGACCCAGGAGGGGTTCCTCTTGGCAACACTTTTTCTGTTTTGTCGGGTGATGAAATGTCAGATATATCTTTCTCTTTATCATCTATGGATGAGGGGGAGTCACGCAGTCTGAAGAGAGCTGTTTCTGGGGATGAGAGTATGGTAAGGGTTAAGAAACGACTCCCCCAATCATCCTGATGGCATATCAGACCTGCCTTTGGTGATCTACCCATCTCTGGGTGAGGAGCTCTTTTCTTTTTCTGTGTTGGTGTGAGTTGTAGTAAGATTTGTAGTCAGAGTCTGGATACAGGATACTGCGTAGTAGTAGCAGCCGTGACTGCCAACCCCCAACCCCCGGCGACCTGATTTGTGCCATGGTCGCCCGTGAGAGTACGCCTAAAAGAGGGCATACCCAGAGTATGAATAAGTAAAAGAGTGAAAATAAGAGGGCCCGGGTGGGTGGGAACCCGGAAACACAGCTGACGCCAGCCAGGGGGAGGATGGGGAGAATATAACGCCCCACCCTCCTCCTACAAATTCAGGCTAGCCAATGGCTAGCCTTCTAACTTGTAGTCAGAGTCTGGATACAGGATACTGCATAGTAGTAGCAGCCGTGACTGCCAACCCCCAACCCCCGGCGACCTGATTTGTGCCATGGTCGCCCGTGAGAGTACGCCTAAAAGAGGGCAAAAATGACACTGACTAGGTATGCAAGATAATTTAATGAAAAGCAAACATGACAGTCAATCCAACAAAACAGTGAAAGCCCGCTTCACCTCTACATGGGGATCTGGTATGTACCTCTTGTAACATGATGAACGCCACCGCCCCATATACTGAATGACATGCGACGGAACCCCCTGCTTGGAAGCCGCAGACGCCGCCCCAATCCTGAACGAGTGCCCAGAGTACAGGCCAGGGTCATGACCCAGCCTACCGATCAAAAGCCTGACATGGGACATGAAGAGACTGGAAGTTAGGGCCCGTGTAGGAAAAGGGAGCAAAGGGCTATCAAGCGGGGTGGCAGCGAATAAGCCCATGAGCTGATCCAGAACCACCACCGGACACCAGGCCGTGCCGGTCCTGTAATAATGGACAACAAAGCCTAGCCCCACCTGAAAGTTCTTGCACCTGGGGAGCTGCAGTACGAAATGATCCGCCAACCTAATGAGATCGCCCCTGAGGAGAACGGGAGCATGGGGCCCTGCCCTGGTCACTTCCCCCGGCCGGAGGAACCCAAAGAAGCTGAGGTATACCGCAGCTTTCAGGACCAAGCTGGGACCCAACCCGAAGGGAGAGCGGGACAACAAATCTGACAGCCCCCGGAAGATGACCCCCGAGATAGGTAAACGTCTGACCACTGGTCTACCTTGCGTCTTCTGAATACCCTTGAGCATGGCCCTGATAGGATGAGCCGCAAAAACCGATGATGACCCAGGATGGAGTAGGGAAAGGAAATGTTGAATGCCAGCCAGGTATGATTTGATGGTGCTGTGGGACAAAGCCAGATTACCATGACAATGGGCCATGAATGCCAAGAGGAACTTGACATCAATCGCCCTGGGGCCCGGGTACTGGGACAAGAAACCATCAAAACACCTCCACCCCGTTCTGTACGCCTTGAGAGTGTTAGCGGACAAGGAAGCATTGATGAGGCAGGCTGCTTGAGACCCGAGAGCGACTAGTCCAACGTCAGCTGGGCAAACGACGGGACAGGCAAGCCTATCCGCTCCGCCTCCGGATGCTGCAGGAAGAAACGAGGAAGGTCAGCTCTGGACAAGGCATCTGCCGCCCCGTTATAGACCCCCCTCACAAATTGCCCCTGACAATGGAAGTTAAATTTGAGGCCTAACCAAGTCAACCTGCGCATGAATGACATGATCAACAGGGAAGCAGATCTCCCCCTGTTGATGATCTCAGCCGTGGCGCTGTTGTCAGTGAAAAAGATGACGGTCTGCCCGGACCACGAAGGACCCCAGGTGCAGGCAGCAGCCACAATGGGGAAAATTTCGAAAAGCGCTGAAGTCCTGGCAAACCCTGGAATATCCGCCACCTCAGAAGGCCAGGGGCCTGCCAGCCACTGGCCCCCGAAAATGGCCGAAAACCCCACTGAGGCCGCGGCATCTGAGTACACCCTCGGGGAGGCTGCCGTGGGTGGACGGATGAATAAAGCAACCCCATTCCAGCTGCATAAAAACTGATCCCACATCAGCAGATCAGCCTTGGCACCCGCCCCCAAACTCACCACCGAGTCTGCGTCTGGGTAGATCGGAAGGAGAGCCAACAGGCGGGAGACAAAGGACCTGCCCTGTGGGATGATCCTCATGGCAAAATTAAGCATGCCCAAGAGAGACTGCAGCTCTCTCTTAGAACATACTGGGGATCTAACTAACTCATGAATGACCCCCCGAATCCTGATCAGCTTGTCCTGAGGTAGACAAGCGATCATACGGTCGGTGTCCAAAGCGATCCCTAAAAACGTGATCACGGTGGACGGCCCATCGATCTTGTGGACAGCCAAGGGGACGATCAGATCCCTGAACAACTCAGTGAGAGTGGCAAGATCCCTGGGTGGCCGTGCAGGGCTTTCCAGCAGCAGGAAATCATCTAAATAATGAACAACCTTGCCACACCCCAGCTGTGCAGAAAGGATCCACTCCAGCGCAGTGGCGAACGTATCAAAAAGCCAAGGGCTGCTCTTGGACCCGAACGTCAGCTTGGTGGCGAAGTAAAACTGCTCCCGCCATCTGACACCGTACCATTGCCAGAGAGATGGCATGATCGGGAGGAGTTTGAAGGCGTCCGCAACGTCCGCCTTTGACAACCATGCCCCCCTCCCTAACCGCAGGATATGCTGAACAGCGGAATCCACTGAAGCGTACTTCAAGGAGAACTCTTCCAGAAGGAATGAGAGAATTCAGACTAGGTACTGGTGACAAATGAGGAGCCGACAGATCGTAAATTAAACGGTATTTATTAGAAAACTTTCCTTTGACCACCCCGATGGGGCTCACTCTCCATAAATCTAAAGGCGGGGAAGAAAAAGGCCCAATGACAAATCCCTTGGACAACTCCACCCTCAACAACTCATCCACCAACTCAGGATTGGTGACAGCCGACACCAGATTATCACACTCGTGTGAGTGACACGGAAGGGTAATCAGGCCCGTATGGAAACCCTCCACAAAACCATTCATCAAAAACTGCTTGAGAGCCGGGGATGGGTGGAGATCCAGCCAGAACCCCAACCTGGAGACATTAACCCGGCTCAGTCAAGATACACTGGATGGCTTGACTGGACACGCGGTTTTGGGATGGGCCCTGAAACAGTTAGCACAGACATGCAGCAGTCTGCACTGGTTGTAATTACATGATGTGTAATTGTAATTATTACACAGCTGTGACCTGCCCAGCATATGGATGGGCCTGCCAAGCTTGTCCACCAACCCTGAGGACCCTACGGCAAGACTGCCAGACCCTGACCTACTGGTCCCAGCTACCCCTGGATGATCAACATTGGGACACCAGTTGGTGGTGTGAGCAGCCGACTGACAGGTAGCACATGTTGGAGATCTCTCACTGGCGAAATGTCTGCAAAACAATTCTGTGTCAATGACACTCCAACATGATACCACCTGAAGCTGTGCCCACATGGCAGCGACCTTAGACGAAAAAGACCTATGATAGTCATAGAAGGTGCTGCCACCATACTTGTGGGCCAAATCGACTACCTTGTGTAGATACAGGTCCAACTCCTCCCTCCTGCCGGGACTAACGCCACAAATGACATCCCTGAAAATACCAAACGCAAGGACAAACTCAGCCACGTTAAGCTTACGGTTCAGCCTGGGATCCCGGGCCCTGAGGACCACCGAGACCTCCCCGCAAGCATATGCCTTGTTTTCCACAATGTCCTGCGAGGCAATGAGCAGGGATGCCAGGTTGACGTCCTTCCCCTCCAGGATGTCCTTCTTTAGATTAGCTGGGACAAAATGGGCAGGGGAAACAGAAGGAAAAACACTGGCCACAGCAGGATCAGCCAACGGTAGCGGCCCACCTGTGACACCTGACGGAGATCCAGATGGACCAGGAGCTGAGGAAGCCACCGGAACCACCACATTGTCTGGACGGGCCTCCAGCACATCCATCCTATCTTGTAAAAGCTGGACCGAACATGAAAGAGTATTTAACACCGAATGGATCTGCGTCAAAGCGGTGAGGAGGGACGCATGCTCCGTACCGGTGGAAGGAAGAGGCTGGGCTGGGTTTGGAAAAAGGAGCCTGAACAACTCCGCCTTCCTGGCCGACGCCGAGAAAGGAATGCGCCTGGAACGTAGTTCGGCAATGAGTTTGGGTATAGTCCAGCTCCTCAAGGAAGGCGTGCTGCCGAGCTCCGAGCCCCTTGCTGGTGTGGAAGGACCAGCTGGTGTGGAAGGGCCCGCTGGCGTGGAAGGGCCCGCTGGCGTGGAAGGGATGACCGCAAACTCCACGCTCTCAGAGATATGCGACATACTCCCAATCTGTGAACAAAACACAAATGATCCACCAGTCAACACCACTTACCTACCTAACCCCCGCCCACCTGCCCTAACGTAATGATGTGTGCAGTTGATGCCAAACCAGGCGCCTGAAGAAGCTAATGACCGTGACCCCCTGCGTGAGTGTAGCATGAGCCCGAGCAACCTGTGGCGCCGGACAGGCAATTAAAAACGAACACTCAGGGCTTAGTACCTACAGACCGTGGTAGGCAGATATAGGCATGTAAGTGACGTGCACGTATGACGTATGAATGTACAGGCGAGAAGATTGCATCAAATCAATTAAAAAACGAAAACCTCAGCCTGTACGGATCCGAAGACGTGACAGATCCTGGAATGTAACCTACTAACTACCCCTGAGTAAAAAGGCCACAGTACGCACCTGAAGCGTCCGAATGAACAGAGAATTCCACCTGTAACAACATTTAGATGTACGCACTGAACAAATGACGCCCAGAGCGAGCTGTGCCCCCCTAACCAAATTCGTGGTGATTTGAGCAACACAGAGTGTACGTGTACTGTGACGGGAAATGACAAACGAGAGAAATGAAGAAGCCACCCTGATGGTGACCTAACCCGAAGCTACAACGAACCCTAGCGGGACCCAGTGACAAGGCGTGAACGAGTGCTGACCACGTATGCAAAAGCAGCCCAGTGGCCTGCCGGCTGAACTATCGCCCCGGCAACCTGCAAATGACAGCTAGTGCAAGCTAACCTAAGTGGGAAGTGGACCAGAGGTAACCGATGAAGTGAACCGGGGGAACCTGGCGTAGAGGACACCTCAAGCCCAGACCCCCACTCTAGTAACCCGGGCCCCCCCCCAAAGGACCTGATGAGGGGGCAGACGAACCAACAAGAGGTGGAAGGCGAGGCTGGCAGAGTAAGAAAGGTGACACTGCATCCCACCTACCAGATACCCGAGCCACCGCCCCTCCCCCGCTAGATGAAGGCGAACCTACCTGTACCAAGAACTGGAACCCCTGGACGACCTGCGAAAAGAAACGCACCCTGGGCGTGGGGTGGCATAGAAAAATTAAAACCCCAGCAGAAAAACAAACAGGTACATCGACATGTATTCCATAATGTTAGAAACGAAAAGCAAGCGACCGCCCGCCCCCCCCTCCCCAATCAGCCCGAGACCTACCTGTACCGATCACATGGAAAAGAGAACGACAGCTGCCACGAGAGGTCCCTGTAATGGAACTTGCCAATGCTGCGCCAGCCCTGAGAGGAGAAAAAAGGCCCAACCTGCCGCCAGACGCCGGGACCGCTGCAAACCCCGCCAGCTGCTTCCTGTAGCGGGGAAGAAGAAAGTAAAACTCCTGTACTGCCCCCCCCACTGACCGACCGTCAGTAAAGAGCACCGACCCTATCGGAAGGAACACCGCTCCGCACGCTGCCTGTGAAGCCACCGCTTGTGACCCCGGAACCGGAAATGACGTCACCGCCGGATCCTGACCTGTAACCCGGAAACACAGCTGACCAACCCGGAAACACAGCTGACGCCAGCCAGGGGGAGGATGGGGAGAATATAACGCCCCACCCTCCTCCTACAAATTCAGGCTAGCCAATGGCTAGCCTTCTAACTTATTTTCCAGTAATGACATGTTTTTTGCTTTTGCTGTAAAGTTTTTTTGTTTGAGAGCAGATTTGCTATATTTATTTTCATTTTTATGTAAATATGTATATATATTGTATTTATGCTTATTGATTGCAAGTCCTTTAATAAAGAAAAATTGGGAAGAATGCTCCTTACATTGGTGATCAGTGGGAAGAATGCTCCTTACATTGGTGATCAGTGGGAAGAATGTTCCTTACATTGGTGATCAGTGAGAAGAATGCTCCTTACATTGGTGATCAGTGGGAAGAATGTCCCTTACATTGGTGATCAGTGGGAAGAATGTCCCTTACATTGGAGGTCAGTGGGAAGAATGTTCCTTACATTGGTGATCAGTGGGAAGAATGTTCCTTACATTGGTGATCAGTGGGAAGAATGCCCCTTACATTGGTGATCAGTGGGAAGAATGCTCCTTACATTGGTGATCAGTGGGAAGAATGCCCCTTACATTGGTGATCAGTGGGAAGAATGCCCCTTACATTGGTGATCAGTGGGAAGAATGCCCCTTACATTGATGATCAGTGGGAAGAATGTTCCTTACATTGGTGATCAGTGGGAAGAATGTCCCTTACATTGGTGATCAGTGAGAAGAATGCTCCTTACATTGGTGGTCAGTGGGAAGAATGTTCCTTACATTGGAGGTCAGTGGGAAGAATGTTCCTTACATTGGAGGTCAGTGGGAAGAATGTTCCTTACATTGGAGGTCAGTGGGAAGAGTGTTCCTTACATTGGAGGTCAGTGGGAAGAGTGTTCCTTACATTGGAGGTCAGTGGGAAGAGTGTTCCTTACATTGGAGGTCAGTGGGAAGAGTGTTCCTTACATTGGAGGTCAGTGGGAAGAGTGTTCCTTACATTGGAGGTCAGTGGGAAGAATGTTCCTTACATTGGAGGTCAGTGGGAAGAATGTTCCTTACATTGGAGGTCAGTGAGAAGAATGCCCCTTACATTGGTGATCAGTGGGAAGAATGCCCCTTACATTGGTGATCAGTGGGAAGAATGTTCCTTACATTGGTGATCAGTGGGAAGAATGCCCCTTACATTGGTGTCAGTGGGAGGAATAGTGCCCCAAGGATGGTGTCAGTGGGAGGAAAAGTGCCCCATTGTTAGTGTCAGTGTCAGGAACAATGCCCCACTGTTGCTGACAGTGGGGGGAATAATGCCCCAAGGGTTGGATAAAAGCAAGTAATGGGTTAGGTCTGGCCCCCGAGCCACAGTTTGGAGACCACTGCTCTAGATCAGTGTTTCTCAACTCCAGTCCTCAAGGCGCCCCAACAGGTCATGTTTTCAGGATTTCCCTCAGATGAAATAGCTGTGGTAATTACTAAGGCAGTGAAATTGATCAAATCACCTGTGCAAAATAATGGAAAGCCTGAAAACATGACCTGTTGGGGCGTCTTGAGGACTGGAGTTCAGAAACACTGCTCTAGATAATAAATAAAAATAGTTAATTACACTTTTCTGGAATAATGGCATTTCATTGACTGATCCTCCCATATTTACCCACATTTGTATTGTCCTTATGCCGCGTACACACGACCATTTTTCTCGTCGGGAAAACTGTAATTTTTTCACTTGGACGAGAAAACCGCAGAGAATCACGACGAGAAAAATTAGAACATGCACTAATTTTTCTCATTGCGAATCACGGCATTTTTTTCCTCGGTAGTTTTCCCATAGGGAAACACTGCTAGGGAGCCTACACATGGCCGGTTTTCTCGACCAAGAGAAAACATGTCGTGAAAAATAGCCGTGTGTAGACTGGGAAAAGGGGACCAAGCCGGTCCTTGTTTTTCCCGCCGGGTTTCACAGCGGCATAAAGCCTCGTACACACGGCCGAGAATCTCGTCAGGAAAAAACAAGTCGTTTTTCTTGACGAGATTCTTGGACAAGAAACTTGTCCCGGCCGATTGTACACACGCTCGATTCAAAGAACCCGCGGTTCTTTGAATGGAGCGAACGCGGTGACGTCATCGACTACGACGAGCGTGCACTCGTCACATTCGATGCCGTCGCCGCCATCTTGCTACACCCTACCTATGCCTAGGAAGCTACCGCGCATGCGTCAAAGTCATTTCGAGCATGCGCGGGTTTCCACGGCGACAGGTAAGTGTACACACACACACTTTTCTCGTCGAGAAACATGCCGACGAGAATCTTGACGAGAAAATAGAGAGCAGGTTCTCTATTTTTCTCCTCGAGATCCTGGTCAGTTTTCTCGACGAGAAACCATACACACAAACCATTTTCTCGGCAAGAAAGCTATCTCGGCAGTTTTCTTGTCGTTTCTTGCCGAGAAACTCGTTCGTGTGTACACGGCTTAAGAGTTGGGAAGACTTTAAAAAAAATGACAGAAACAATACACTGAAGCAAAAACAACAGTTTTTTTTTTTTTTTTTCTCTGGATGAAAACTTTAAAGAGTGATATATTTTATTATATTTAAAGCATGGTGAGAAAACAGCACAAAATTGTTCCAAAGACGGTGCTCTCCAGAAGTGGGAAGAGTTGAAAAAGAGACAAAAAGGAAAGAAACATGCAAGGTAGAGATCATGGGACACGTACATAGAGATTCATCATGTTACATGAGAGAGAAGGGGAGAGGAGAAGATCAATAGATAAAGAGACCTTCTAGAAGAGATGGACAGAAATAGGTATACGAGAAAGGACAATGAAGGATGATCTGATTGTATCTTGAAGGCCATCACCCAAAGCTGACTACTTAGTTTTGTGTAGGCATTGGTTCATTGAGTTGCCCACTCATGTCTTAGATCTCCCGAAGACTCCAATAACAAGAGATCCCTCGCAGGTGTTTGTGTCTCAATGCCCTTCCACAATAAAGGTGTAAATTTCTCACAGTTGAATCCACCAATTATTGTCTTTTTCTTTATTACTGAGAACCTACTGAGGGTCATTATTTGGCTTTGTAATGGTTGCTTTAGTTGAAAAAAATATCTCAACCATAGGCGTGCGCACAGGGTGTGCCAGTTGTGCCTGGGCACACCCTAATCACCTCATGTGCATTAGCAATATCCAGGAGCAGCACCAGGTGGGTGGTTGGGGGTGCCAGTGGCCAGTGTAAATGCCCCCATTATATTAAAGTCTAGGTTCAACTTTAGGAACACTTTACACCCGTATTTAGGGTGTACTGTAATATGCTCCCAATCAACTGTCTCCCACCACCAGAGCCCCCTTCCTGTGACAGCAGGTGGCGTTCATGTGCGTTTGAACTTTGGGGTGCACACCCTAACGCAATAGGCTGCGCACACCTATGATCTCAACATTGGAGTCCCTCAGAGATAGAAAAAGCCTGCATGTGCCAGCAACTACACAAAACTGACATATCAGATTTGGTTGAAGACAGCCTTTTACCCCTGAAGCATCCTTAAAACTATCACATCGTTGTGTGACATCTCACAGTTCCTGTAAAACTGGGACAAAGGCGTCAAAATCACAAACGCCGTAAACAAATAAAAAAGAAACAAACCACACTGCTTCTCCCTGGTAAGCTGAGGGCACAAGCCATGGATGGACGTAATGCAATTCAAATGTCCTCCATCTTCTGGTCGCAGTGAAGTGAGCACAAGCAGTAATGTACAGGCACTAGGGGCAAGCCGGGAAGATGTACAAGAGAGGAAGGAATCCTCTCTGTTGAAGCAAAAGGTATGTACAAGGCGGTTTCTTCCAGAAGATGTTCTGGTCAATGGTCCCACCATGTCTTTCAATCCACCCTACTCTTTGTTTCATGCTTGATGGCTTCGTTATTGATCCATCTATGTACAAGGTGGTTTCTTCCAGAAGATGTTCTGGTCAATGGTCCCACCATGTCTTTCAATCCACCCTACTCTTTGTTTCATGCTTGATGGCTTCGTTATTGATCCATCTATGTACAAGGTGGTTTCTTCCAGAAGATGTTCTGGTCAATGGTCCCACCATGTCTTTCAATCCACCCTACTCTTTGTTTCATGCTTGATGGCTTCGTTTCTGATCCATCTATGTACAAGGCGGTTTCTTCCAGAAGATGTTCTGGTCAATGGTCCCACCATGTCTTTCAATCCACCCTACTCTTTGTTTCATGCTTGATGGCTTCGTTTTTGATCCATCTACCATAGGATGACCATCCAAGGCAACGTATGACTGACCAGTGTCATGGTAGGTAATCTGTACCTGAACGTGATGCGACAATGCATTTCTTCATCCTTCCTCATGTTGGCCAAAACAAACCAGCGTTCTCAAGTTGCCTACCACCACCTTATAAACAACATGACTGCACTCATGCCAAGAAAGCTATTGTGAAGTTTACGCCTATAGGAAAAATATAGAAATTCTGAGCTAGAAGCAATGGTCAAATGCTGAAATGTTTACACCATAGGGAGAATGGGTTGACAAAAGGTGTAAAACAGTCAAAACGGGACTGTGTTATAGGATGGGTTTCTATGAATCGACTTAATCCCTCCATCTTGATACAAGCCATAAGATAGCATTGAGACTTTTTCTACAGCCATGCAAAACCTTCTTCAAACTTCTCCTACTTTTTAAGAAACGCATCCATAGATGCCAGTGCCTCTTGAGAAGAATTCTTCATACGTTTCCTTGTTCTTCTTTACATCTTGTCAGCTGTAATGGCTCCAAACTTAGGACATCAACAAAAACCAGAATCAATGAATGCTCTGGAACAGACTATCTAAGATAATCTTCTGAAGCATTAGGAACCAAAACATGAAGGACCACCACTGAACTTGAAGCAACATTCCACAATGCGCTGGACTCAACCTCACACCATAGAATCCTTGTAGAGTACGCTGATGGGTTTTTTTTTTTTTTTTTTATCAGATGGAAGCCGGCTCTACTTGTGAGTTTCATAACAGTCCACGACAGAGAAGACAAGAGATGAGGCGTGGGAAATATACAACCCTTTTTTTCTTCGGAACATGGAATGGGGTCTTCACAAACCGGAGTGTAAAGTATCTCCCAGGATCTTGCTCTCCTTGCTTGTCAACAATTCGATGGTTCGGCTGTGTTAGCCCACCACCCCTACTGCCAAAGTCTCCGATCAGATGGTCAGTGTTGGGAATGGTTCGGAGGATACGGTTCTAAAAGGTCAGCTCCTGCATCTTATTCGATCACAACACAGCGGGGCAGGTGCTGGGAGAAATACTTGAAGAGTTCAGGTGTGGCACCTGGGCAGTTGGTGAGTTCCAATTCTTCCAGATCTTGTAGCTGAACGAGGCCCGAAAGGCCAGTGGTTGTCAACAATGGGCAACCTGAAACAAAAGCAGAGTATTTTGTATGTTAGCATGGCTCCTAGAACTGTCCAAGTGTAGCCAAAACAAAACACCTCCTGTGCATGAATGTGATGATTGGGTGCCAGTTCTTCATGAGCATCTGCTTCACCACACAGGTTAAAGTCACACACCGCCTTGCTGCCCTCTTGGGACTGGGGAAGTCCCAACCGCACTCTACAAATAAACAAACAAAGGAGGGCGCACCAGCCTAGTGCATTATCCCACACACCATTTATTAGCAATCCACAAATAAATATACTCACAAACAATGTAAGAAATACAGCGTATCAAAGCAAGCATCAACTTCCAGGTTGCTCTGTCCACTCAGCACACTCGGGACCTTGGGAGAACACCACCAGGATCCTAGCTTACGCGTTTTGAGGGAAGTGCCCTCTTCCTCAGAGCCAAACCCTTCCCTCAAAACGCGTAAGCCAGCTAGGATCCTGGTGGTGTTCTCCCAAGGTCTGGAATGCCCTGAGTGGACAGAGCAACCTGGAAGTTGATGCTTGCTTTGATAAGCTGTATTTCTTACATGGTTTGGGAGTAGAGAGGAGACATTACTGGAAGAAGCAGCAGAGGAGTTTTACACTATGAGAGTTTTTCTTACCTGCATGGGGAACCGAAAATCACGGAAAATCCCGAGGATTCCTGGTGCAGAGGATTCAGGAGAGCTTACTGTTTAGTACAGAGACCCATGGCTGGGGTGATTAGCCACAAGCGGTTTTGATCTGCTTAAAAAGAGATCTATTTATCCAGTAAGCGGCATTGATGTTACAGGTGGAGGATTCTTTTCTACTCTAAATCATCACTCTTCCTTTGGTGTTAATTGATTTGAAGTCACCGCGGATATTTTCACTGAAGATGTGTGTGCCTTGGAACTGTGTCCTGTGACCTTGTGGTGGGGGAGCTTACAATCTTGGGGTTGACATTGATTTGAGCACCTCAAAGGGACTTATCCTGGTTGTATGTGATTCATTTCCATCATCTAGGACCAGTACTTTTGTTTTATCGCTTTGGATATTTGTCCAGGCTTTTTGGATTTCTATTGGTTCATGTATGCACATTTAATTCATGTTTATATGTAATTATTTCACATTTAATTTGCAGCGCAGCTTATTATATTTAATTGGGAGTACCGTATATTTATTTGTGGATTACTAATAAATGGTGCGTGGGATAATGCACTAGGCTGGTGCGTCCTCCTTTATTATTTTGTAGACTTTCCAAGTGTAGAGTTGTCTCTAAAATAAGACAATCCATTGATGGATCAATTTACTTTCCTTCCACTACAGGTGGAAGGAAAGAAAATCTCTCAATTTCCTATCAGCACAGTCAGTCAGCGTTGATGGGGGAATGCCTCCCGCAGCGCTATTGTATTCTGATAGTAGGGGGAGGCACGGGGAACCTTCCCAGCTGGCAGGATACAATGATTACTGCTAGTGGCTATAGCTGCTGGCAGAAATTGCATGTAGAAAGTTCTGACATCCTGGTTGTACCAAAGTTGATTGGTGGGGTACAATCAGCCTGCCCATACATGGATCAAAATTTGGCCAGTCTTGGGTACAATTAGCATGCCCATACATGGGTACAATTAGCCTGCCCATACATGAATCAAAATTTGTCCAGTCTTGGGTACAATCAGCCTGCCCATACATGGATCGAAATTTGTCCAGTCTTGGGTACAATCAGCATGCCCATACATGGGTACAATTAGCATGCCCATACATGGATCGAAATTTGGCCAGTCCCTGATGAACCGGCCAAATTGTGATCTATGTATGGTCAGCTTAAGTCAGAACTAAGCAGATCTCACCCGAAGAATAAAGCCTCGTACACACGACCGAGAATCTCGTCAGGAAAAAACACGTCGTTTTTCTTGACGAGATTCTTGGACAAGAAACTTGTCCCGGCCGAGTGTACAGACGCTCTATTCAAAGAACCCGCGGTTCTTTGAATAGAGCGAACGCGGTGACGTCATCGACTACGACGAGCGTGCGCTCGTCACATTCGATGCCGTCGCCGCCATCTTGCTACACCCTATGCCTAGGAAGCTACCGCGCATGCGTCAAAGTCATTTCGAGCATGCACGGGCTTCCCGGAGGACAGGTAAGTGTACACACACACACACTTTTCTCGTCGAGAAACATGCTGACGAGAATCTCGACGAGAAAATAGAGAGCAGGTTCTCTATTTTTCTCGTTGAGATTCTTGTCGGTTTTCTTGACGAGAAACCTGATAGCCGCGTACACACGACCGATTTACTCGGCAAGAAAGCTCTGCCAGCAAGTTTCTTGTCGTTTTTCGACGAGAAACTCGGTCGTGTGTACGAGGCTTCATGGATGATAGGAGATTTGCCCATTCTTGATTGGAATTCCACCCTACAAAGCCCCACCATTAGTTTTAGCCCCTATTTTTCTGATGCTCAGATGCAGTGCATTCTTGGTGAAAGTAATGCCGCGTACACACGATCGGAATTTCCGGCAACAAAACCGTGGATTTTTTTCCGATGGATGTTGGCTCAAACTTGTCTTGCATACACACGGTCGCACAAATGTTGCTCAGAAATTCCAAACGTCAAGAACGCCGTGACGTACAACACTACGACGAGCTGAGAAAAATGAAGTACAATGATTCCGAGCATGCGTCAAATTGATTCCGAGCATGCACAGAATTTTTGGGCGTCAGAATTGGATACACACGATCGTAATTTCCGACAACAACTTTTGTTGTCGGAAAAATTGAGAACCAGCTCTCAAACATTTGTTGTCGGAAATTCCGACAGCAAATGTCCGATGGAGCCTACACACGGTCAGAATATCCTACCAAAAGCTCCCATCGAACATTTGTTGTCAGAAATTCCCATGGGGAAAGGGAACAATTGCTAAGCAATCACAAGCTTTTTGTTAGAACCAATGCCAATTATTTATTGCTGTTTTTTTTTCCTTGCTGGGGAGATTTGCCCTCTCTATTTGCACTGGTGACCGTTAATCGCCAGGACAGTGAAAGGCAACCCAAAATATTATGGTTGTCACCAGAACAGGAAGTGAAGGGAATCTTCCAATGAGAACACTTGTTCCAGCAACATAAAAAAAGGATAGATTTCCTCTTATGCCGCGTACACACGACCGTTTTTAATAACGAGAAAAATAAAAAAATTTAAAATGGTCATTAAAAATGATCGTGTGTGGGCTTTCCAGCAGTTTTCCCGACGAGAAAAACGCAGAGAATCACGACGAGAAAAATTTGGAACATGCTCTAATTTTTCACGTCGTTTTTTTACATCGCCGTTTTTCTCGTCATGAAAAACGGCCGTGTGTAGGCTTTAACGACGTGAAAAAAAATGCGCATGCTCAGAATCAAGTATGAGACGGGAACGCTCGTTCTGGTAAAACTAGCGTTCGTAATGGAGATAGCACATTCGTCACGCTGTAACGGACTGAAAAGCACGAGGCTGAAAAGCGCGAATCGTTGCTCAACAAACTTTACTAACATGAAGGGTGGCGCCATCCGAATGGAACTTCCCCTTTATAGTGCCGTCGTACGTGTTGTACGTCACCGCGCTTTACTCGAGCATTTTTTACCACGATAGTGTGTAGGCAAGGCAGGCTTGAGAAGAATCACGTCGAGAAAAATGCCGTTTTTTTTCAATGACATTAAAAATGGTCGTGTGTACACGACATAACAGTTCCCTACTCTATCCAAAACTAAAATAACATGTGTATGCTCTGACACAGGCCAACAGATACAGAGGGAACCTACATGGACAGTACTGGGCAAAAAATGTTGGCAGGTGTAAAGAAATGCTGTAAAGTAAGAATGCTTTCAAAAATATATATTTTAATTGTTTAATTTTATCAATTTACAAAGTGCAAAGTGAGTGAACAGAATAAAAATCTAAATCAAATCAATATTTGGTGTGACTACCCTTTGGCTTCAAACCAGCATTAAGGCTCGATTCACAGCTATGCACGTTGCTTTTGAGCGTTTCTGCAGTGCTTTTGCGGTGCTTGCCGCGTTTTTGGAAACACGATTTTACCGGGATTTTTTTTTTTTTAACACTGTATATAGCTGGTTGCTAAGGAGGGAGTCGGGAAGCTGGCTGCCGCATCCTTAACAGCTGATGAGTCATCAGTTGTCAGTGGGCTTCCCTCTAAATGTAAAAGAAAACAAAATTCCCGGCTAAAAAAAAAAAAAAAACGAAAAAAACAGCGTGGGGTTCCCCCCCCCCAGGTCCATACCAGGCTCTTGGGTCTAGTATGGATTCGGAGGGGAACCCCATGCCAAAATTTAAAACAAAAATGGCGTGGGGGTCCCCCCAAAATCCATACCAGACCCTTATCCGAGGATGCAGCCTGGCGGGTCAGGAAAGGAGGGGACGAGCGAGCGGCCCCCCCCTCCTGAACCATACCAGGCCGCATGCCCTCAACATGGGGGAATGGGTGCTTTGGGGCAGGGGGGCTCTGCGCCCCCTACCCCAAAGTACCTTGCCCCCATGTTGATGGGGACAAGGGCCTCTTCCCGACAACCCTTGCCTGGTGGTTGTCGGGGTCTGCAGGCGGGGGGCTTATCGGAATCTGGAAGCCCCCTTTAACAGTAATAATGCGGTACTTGCGTTTTGGATGCGGGTCCATTGAATTCTATTACATACAAAACGCTGCATTTTGCGGGGAAAAAGTCTGACACTTTCCAAGAACGCAGAGGCACAAAAAATACATTGATGTGAAAATTTCCCTGCATTTCTGTAAAATGCATCGAAAAACGCATAAGTTTGAATAGAGCCTAATTCTTACACTTGCACACTTGTCAGGGATTTTGTAGGATTAGAGTCAGGTGTAATATTAACCAATTAAGGAAACTAAATGCACTAAATGAAAGACACATCATGCTTACTTCCATTTGTCATCAGAAGATGTCCAGCAATGGCATCAGCACAGAACTGGTGAAAAACAGTAGGACCCAGGTACACCCATCTACTATCCAGATGGAGATCTGGTCAGAAGGGGTTTTTATGTAAGAATTGCGGCCAAAAAGCCATACCTCCGATGTGGAAACAAGGCCAAGGGACTTAACTATGCATGAAAACATATGAACTGGGGTGCAGAAATGGCAGCTCTGGACTGATGAGTCAAAATGTGAAACATTAGGCTTTAGCAGGAGACAGTTTGTTGATGAAGGACTGGAGAGCGCTACAATAATGAGTATTTGGCAACAGTGAATCATGATGGAGGTTCCTAGCAAGTTTGGGGCTGCGTTTAGAACAATGGTGTCCTCAATGCTGAGAAATACAGGCAGATACTTATCCATCAGGGAGGCGTGTGATTGGCCCCAAATTTATTCTGCAGCAGGACAACAACCCAAAACATGCAGCCAATGTCATGAAGAACTATCTTCAGTGTAAAGAAGAACAAAAAGTCCTGGAAATGATGGTTTGGCCCCCATAGAGCCCTGATCTCAACATCATGGAGTCTGTCTGGAATGACATGAAGAGACAGAAGGATTTTAGGCAGCCGACATCCACAGAAGATCTGTGCTTAGTTCTCCAAAACCTACTTGTTGAGGTCCTTCAAAAACTGTGTGCAAGTGAACCTAGAGGAATTGATGCTGTTTGAAGGCAAAGAGTGGTCACCCCAAATATTGATGTGATTTGGATGTCTCTTCTGTTCACATACTCAAATAAACTATTAATATTTCTATTTCTGAAAGCATTCTTCATTTACAGGATTCCTTCACACCTGCCTAAAACTTTTGCACAGTACTGTACATGATCTAACACAGACCTACAGACATGGGGGGGGGGGGGGGGATATTAACCATCACCCAAAGATCTGCTTTATTCAACACAACATTGGATGATACTCACCAGCCAAAGATAAGAGTCGTAAACTTTTCATACACAGTAAATGCTTCAAACCAAAATCCTGCACCTGAGGATAAAGCAAAATATGGAATCATGTATGTACTTTCATTTGCTTTTTAAGAATGTCCAAATCCATCCAATCTCTCCCTCTCTCCATCCATCCAATCTCTCCCTCTCTCCATCCATCCAATCTCTCCCTCTCTCCATCCAATCTCTCCCTCTCTCCATTCATCCAATCTCTCCCTCTCTCCATTCATCCAATCTCTCCCTCTCTCCATCCATCCAATCTCTCCTCTCTCCATTCATCCAATCTCTCCCTCTCTCCATCCATCCAATCTCTCCCTCTCTTTATCCATCCAATCTCTCCCTCTCTCCATCCACCCAAACTCTCCCTCTCTCCATCCATCCAATCTCTCCCTCTCTCCATCCATCCAATCTCTCCCTCTCTCCATTCATCCAATCTCTCCCTCTCTCCATCCATCCAATCTCTCCCTCTCTCCATCCATCCAATCTCTCCCTCTCTCCATCCATCCAATCTCTCCCTCTCTCCATCCATCCAATCTCTCCCTCTCTCCATCCATCCAATCTCTCCCTCTCTCCATCCATCCAATCTCTCCCTCTCTTTATCCATCCCAATCTCTCCCTCTCTCCATTCATCCAATCTCTCCCTCTCTCCATCCATCCAATCTCTCCCTCTCTCCATCCATCCAATCTCTCCCTCTCTCCATCCATCCAATCTCTCCCTCTCTCCATCCATCCAATCTCTCCCTCTCTCCCTCCATCCAATCTCTCCCTCTCTCCATCCATCCAATCTCTCCCTCTCTCCATCCATCCAATCTCTCCCTCTCTCCATCCATCCAATCTCTCCCTCTCTCCATCCATCCAATCTCTCCCTCTCTCCATCATCCAATCTCTCCCTCTCTCCATCCACCCAAACTCTCCCTCTCTCCATCCATCCAATCTCTCCCTCTCTCCATCCATCCAATCTCTCCCTCTCTCCATTCATCCAATCTCTCCCTCTCTCCATCCATCCAATCTCTCCCTCTCTCCATCCATCCAATCTCTCCCTCTCTCCATCCATCCAATCTCTCCCTCCCTCTCTCCATCCATCCAATCTCTCCCTCTCTCCATTCATCCAATCTCTCCCTCTCTCCATCCATCCAATCTCTCCCTCTCTCCCTCCATCCAATCTCTCCCTCTCTCCATCCATCCAATCTCTCCCTCTCTCCATCCATCCAATCTCTCCCTCTCTCCATCCATCCAATCTCTCCCTCTCTCCATTCATCCAATCTCTCCCTCTCTCCATCCATCCAATCTCTCCCTCTCTCCATCCATCCAATCTCTCCCTCTCTCCATCCATCCAATCTCTCCCTCTCTCCATCCATCCAATCTCTCCCTCTCTCCATCCATCCAATCTCTCCCTCTCTCCATTTATCCAATCTCTCCCTCTCTCCATCCATCCAATCTCTCCCTCTCTTATCCATCCAATCTCTCCCTCTCTCCATCCATCCAATCTCTCCCTCTCTCCATCCATCCAATCTCTCCCTCTCTCCATCCATCCAATCTCTCCCTCTCTCCATCCATCCAATCTCTCCCTCTCTCCATTCATCCAATCTCTCCCTCTCTCCATCCATCCAATCTCTCCCTCTCTCCATCCATCCAATCTCTCCCTCTCTCCATTCATCCAATCTCTCCCTCTCTCCATCCATCCAATCTCTCCCTCTCTCCATCCATCCAATCTCTCCCTCTCTCCATCCATCCAATCTCTCCCTCTCTCCATCCATCCAATCTCTCCTCTCTCCATTCATCCAATCTCTCCCTCTCTCCATCCATCCAATCTCTCCCTCTCTCCATCCATCCAATCTCTCCCTCTCTCCATCCATCCAATCTCTCCCTCTCTCCCTCCATCCAATCTCTCCCTCTCTCCATCCATCCAATCTCTCCCTCTCTCCATCCATCCAATCTCTCCCTCTCTCCATCCATCCAATCTCTCCCTCTCTCCATCCATCCAATCTCTCCCTCTCTCCATCCATCCAATCTCTCCCTCTCTCCATTTATCCAATCTCTCCCTCTCTCCATCCATCCAATCTCTCCCTCTCTCCATCCATCCAATCTCTCCCTCCCTCCACACAATCTCTCCATCCATTCATAAATCTCTCAATCCATACAATCTCCCCTTCCCTCGATCCATCTCTCATATATACAGCATCCTTCCTGCATAGGGTGGTGGGAATTGTGTCCTCTTGTGGCCATCTCCTCACCTGGCAGCACCATCGGAGGTACAAGCTGCGGAGTGATGTCATAGTGGACAGGTAGCTCAGTCCTGTGTCTGTAATCCGGACACACCTGCGGAGAGGATAACACAGAAGAGTAATTGTTCTGGACATGCCATACCTTCCAGCGCTGGGGGCGACTTTCCTGCCAGAGCAGTTGCTGATGGTGCTTTGTGAGTCACAAGGATAAAGGTAAGTAGTTCTGGCATCTCTCTGATTTCCATCAGCCGCCACCATGTTCCAGGTCAGTGGTGCAGAACTATATGAAACCAGACGAGGTCAGGCAACTAGCATTTTCAGAAGAAGCCCGGCAAGAGCAGTCCCTGTGTTTTTCTTTCCACAGCTGCACTTTACAAGAGTTATGGATACTGACATTGTCAACCAATCTTACTGAAAATGATGGTTGCCTGACCTGCCTGACTGTTATGTTGATCTGCTGAGTCTAGTATGTTCAGAGTGACTGGCAGGGGACACGTATGTAAATTGGGAGATTTGAGCTCACTCGGATATTCTGTATGTTGGTTCTGGGTTAGTGAGGCTAGAGAGAGTCAGGCAGTGTTTTTTTCAGAAGGTCAGCAATGTTAGTCTAATGCCGCGTACACACGGCCGTTTTTTAATGTCATTGAAAAAAATGAAGTTTTTCTCGACATGATTCTTCTCAAGCCTGCCTTGCCTACAGACTATCATGAAAAAAAATTCTCGAGCAAAGCGCGGTGACGTACAACACGTATGATGGCACTATAAAGGGGAAGTTCCATTCGGATGGCGCCACCCTTTGGGCTGCTTTTGCTGATCCTCGTGTTAGTAAAGTTTGGTGAGAGACGATTCGCGCTTTTCAGCCTCGTGCTCTTCAGTCCGTTACAGCGTGACGAATGTGCTATCTCCATTACGAACGCTAGTTTTACCAGAAGGCGCGCTCCCTTTTCATAACTTGCTTCTGAGCATGTGCGTTTTTTTTTCCGTCATTAAAGCCTACACACGGCCGTTTTTCACGACGAGAAAAACGACGACGTGAAAAACGAAGAGAAAAAATAGAGCATGTTCTAAATTTTTAATGCCCATTTTTCTCGTCGAGAAAAATGCTCTGGGGCCCACACACGATCGTTTTTGATGACCAATTAAAAAAAATTGCATTTTTCTCGTCATGAAAAATGGTCGTGTGTACGCGGCATAAGTATTTCTTTCTGTATAAGCTTTCTCTAACTTTCTTAAAATTTTTCCTTCCCAGGTCTGTACACCAGGTCTGTATAAATGGGTCTCCCTATTGGACTTTAAGGGTTCATACATACTGGGATTTTATAGGCATAGCATGTGCCCAGCATGGCCTGGGGAGCCACACGTGCCACATACAGACTACCACACAGGTGAATGGCTGTACACGGCCACGCTCTTGTAAACACCAATGCTTTTGTGTATCACCATTTCCGCCACTTTTACAGGTGTTTGATGGGGTTTTTGTTCAGCCTCTAAATGCACCTCCATGTTAGCCTATGTAGCCATGCACACACAGGCATTTACAGGTGTATTAGAAGAGGAGCGTTTAGAGGCTGAAAGAAAACTGCCCCCTTCAGCTCATTCAGGAGAGGAGCGTTTAAAGCGGAGCTCCACCCTAAAGTGGAACTTCCGCTCGTCGGAACCCTCCCCCCCTCTGGTGTCATATTTGGCACCTTTCAGGGGAGAGAGGGTTGCAGATACCTGTATAGACAGGTAATTGCACCCACTTCCGGGAGTCCACTCTGCGGATATTCTGCGGGTAGTACGTCACTTCCCGCAGAGGACCCGTTGTGTTTTGGGAGACACTCGGCTCCCAGAACACAACAGGGACCAGTGAGAACGGCGCAGCGTGACTCGCGCATGCGCCGTAGGGAACCGGGCAGCGAAGCTGCAAGGCTTCCCTTCCTGGTTCCCTCACCCATGATGGCGGTGGGGGCAGCAGAGTGATGAGCAATTGCTCGTCTTCTGTGGCCGACGTCGCTGGACTCCAGGACAGGTAAGTGTCCTAATATTAAAAGTCAGCAGCTGCAGTATGTGTAGCTGTTGGCTTTTAATAAAAAAAATTCGGCGGAGCTCCGCTTTAAGCAGAAAAAAAAAACAATTGATGCGCCTAAATGCATCTAACAGCTTAAACATGCCTAGGTGTGTTCACTCATTCTAATGACCAGAATTAATGAATGTCCTGGCCAATGGAATAAGGCCGGCCATAGACCATTCAAATCTCGGCAGGTTCAGCAGGAACCGGATGAGATTCTAACCATGTATGGGCAGGCTGAATGTACCTAAGCCCCACACTTACCCCATCTAGGAAGCGGGCGGGCAGAGTGTTCGGCGGCTTTCTTCCTCCTCCTGTGTGTGAATCACGACGCCTTCCGCCTTGCATCCCCCTCCTCTTACTCCTAGGCGTCCAATAGGATCGCCTGACCTTTCAGCCAATCGGGAAAAGGGTATCAGACCCGCGCTTCCTGATTGGCGGAGAGGCAATTCAGTGTTAGAAAAGGAAATATTCATTTGCTTTTCTAACACACTTGGGTGGGCTCCGAGAGCAATGCTTTGCGCTCTGAGGCCACCTTATTTTGAAGCCTATTAGAGCCTCTGGCTCTAATCAGGTACTTCAAAAAAACACCCCCTCTGCTGTAAGTCATGCGCCCGGTATCTTGAAAGGGGCCGGACGCATGAATAGGGGGTTGTCGCGGCGGCCGTGGATAGATTCATGCTATGAATCTATCCATTAACCATATAGGGGGTGGCTTGGATAGAGGGGGGCGGCGCCCGTAATGGACGGGCCTCCCCTGGCCGCTAGTAATAATCTCTGTCTTCTCCCGGTGAGGACGGCTTCCCCCACCCGCCAGTAGAAGACAATGGCTCGGGAGGACGGATTCCCCTGTCAGCACTGTCTGTGTTGATGGGCAAATTGTGCAAATTTATTTCCTGCAACCCGTGGCCTGCCTAAGGCCTGGTACACACGCTTTACTGACTATGCAATATTAGTACAGTTATCTCCCCTACTGAGGTATTGTGTTCTGACAGGGACGCCCCCCCCTGCCAGAACACTCCGGTCAGCACTCTCTGCCATTGGCTGAAAGCGCTGATAGGGAGCCGATTGGCAAATCATTTTCGGTTATGAGCCTGGCCGTACGGACATGCCGAATGTTGGCTGGTTTTTATTGAACCGGCCAATGACGGCTGACATTTTGCCCGTGTGTCTCAAGGTTAAGTAAACACCCAAACATTTGCAAAATGCAGCTTAAGGTTTGTTTTTTAAGTTGCCTTGTCCTCTTCTGGAGCAAAAGGCATCCAGGGGAGGAAGAAGAAACGTCCTGTGTGCATGAGGCCTTACCCATGCATGTGCGTCTGACTGCAGGGCTTCTGGAGAGGATCAGAGTCATCCTCTGTGCCGGTGCAGACCAATCAGAATCACTCTGATCTGTCCTAGAAGCGCTGCAGAGGGGAGAGTGAGAAGAGCAGAGATTTTAAATCCCTGGACTGCTACACTGGCTGTGTGTGTGGGCACTGAAAGCTCATCACCCACCGAGGTAAGTACAGTGGGGACCGGGGGATGGGGAAGGAGGGTGTACGGAGTTAGTTCATCTTTTCTGAAAAGGCTAGCTAATGCCCCGTACACACGGTCAGAATTTCCGCCAGCAAAAGTCCGATGTGAGATTTTGGTCAGAAATTCCGACCGTGTGTATGCTCCATCGGACTTTTGCTGGCGGAATTTCCGCCAGCAAAAGATTGAGAGCAGGTTCCCAATTTTTTTTGCAAAATTCCGATGCATGCTCGGAAACATTTCGACACATGCTCGGAAGCATTGAACGTAATTTTCTCGGCTTGTCCTAGTGTTGTACGTCACCGCGTTCTTGACGGTCGAAAGTTCAGAGAACTTTTGTGTGACCGTGTGTATGCAAGACAAGCTTGAGCAGAATTCCGTCTGAAAAACCATCCAAGGTTTTTCCGACGATAAATCCGACCGTGTGTACGCGGAATTACACTTTAAAGTGACTTCTTTGCTAGAACAGAACTGTAAGCCAAAATGCCCCCACCCTCTGCAAATAAGAACGCTCCTGCTTATCTCTCCTGCTGCCTGCACCGCCAGTCTGCCCTGCACTACAGAAATACAGCTGCCTGATGAATCTTCATAATTGGACATGGTTCATTTCAATACCTGGTCCCACTCTGTGCTTATTTGAAGATCCACCTTCCCCCAATGTCCCTACTTTGTCTTGAAGGGGTCACTTAGTCCCTGTACTTCTCTATGCAATGCAGGTAGATCATGGCTGGTGGGAGGGGCTGACAGGGCGGTGTGTACATAGCTTCCTGAAAACATCACAACTCGCTGCCTCAGTACTTCTGTCCCTAGCCCTCAGCTGATGCAAGATATGGGTTGGATCTTGAGAAAAATTGTGCAAATATCAAAATGTCTTGATGGGTGAATGTCAGTTTGGAGGACTAGAGGTTGCATCCGCCTATGTTGAATTGTTTGACACACAGAGCTTTAGCAACTAAATTTCCTTCAATTTGGGCCTACATCTACATTAAGATACGAAGAATGAAGCTCAGTTCTGCCTTCCATCAGATTTAGAATATCAGGGTGACAAGTAACTTTCATGGTCACCCTGTGACCTTCCACACCTACCTGTCAAGGACCAGTTCCTCCAGCTTGTGCAGGTCGCAGGCGATGTACTCCAGTGCCGTGTCCGTCAGCCTGGGGCACCACGACAGGTCCAGTCCTCGGAGCCTTCTCAGGTTCTCGGCCACCAGCTCCACCCCGTCGTCGGTCACTTTGGAGCAGCCGGAGAGGCTGAGGACAGTGAGGTTGGGCAGGCTGTGGACCACATTGACCACGCCGTGGTTGGTGATCTCCCAGCAGGAGTGAAGGCGCAGCGTGTGCGTGGCCCGGCCCTGTTTGGCAGTAAAGTAAGCCAAGGCGGTGTCCGTTACGTGGTAAGCCTGGAGGTTGAGTTCGCCCAGGTTGGGGAGGAGCTGAGAGATGGCTGCCACCGCATCGTCCGCCACGTTGATGCAGTCACTAACGCTCAGGGAGGTGATGCGTCCGTGTAGGCTGGACCACAAGCCAGCTTCTGTGAAATCGTTGCATCCCGAGAGCTCTAATCTTACCACGCCCTGCATCTGCTCCAGCATCACCTGGTGGGAAACAAAGACAGAGTTCAGAGTTAAAGACCGGCTGGACTTTCAGATTAATTTGGTTATATCTGTTCTAGATTCTTCAAACCAAAAGGTGTGCAAAGTTTTATAGTTCGTTTTCTTTAGAAAGCAACCACAGCCCAAGTCAAAAAGCCAGCGTGAAGCTTGAGGAGGTGCTCAAAGTCTTATAATTGGTTTTCTTTAGAAATCAACCACAGGCCGAGTAGAAAAGCCTGTCCCCTGCCAGTGTGAAGCTTGAGGAGGTGCTCAAAGTCTTACAATTGGTTTTCTTTAGAAAGCAACCACAGCCTAAGTAACAAAGCCTGTCCTCTGCCAGTGTGAAGCTTGAGAAGGTGTTCAAAGTCCTATTATTGTTTTTCTTTAGAAAGCAGTCACAGCCGGAGCAGAAAAGTCCCCTGCCAGCATCCTGTAGGGAAGGATCACCCGAACACAGCACATAGTCAACGCGTTTCGTCACGAGTAAGTGCTGAAATGCGCAAAAACGCGTTGACCCTTTTTCCTGGTTCCCACAGTGTCTATGTGCTGTATACAGGTGATTTTATTATTAAATAAAGTTGGAGGTCTTAGTAGAGTGCAGTTGTCTGGATTTTTGGAGATTTCTCATGTATGCACCTATGCAAGTCTTTTTATAAGCAGTGATCTCCCTCCAAAGGTCTTCATGCTGAGCCTCTGCAGAGGTTCAACACACCCCCTGCTAGTCACTAGAGCTCTCCAATCAGCAGGGAGCATGTGTTGATTGTAAACTGTAGCTCTGACTCACCAGAGACACAGCAATAAGACCTTGGCAGGGAGACCACTGCTTTCACATAGGAAGTAGGGGGTCCTTCTCTACTGCATGCTGGAAAGGGAAAGGCTTTTCTTTTCAGGCTTTGGCTGCGTTCTAAAAAAAAACAAAAAAAAGCAAACTGAAAAGCCCTGTACACGATCGGATTTCCTATGGATTTTAAACCGATGGATTTTTCCATCGGAAATCCAATGAAGCTGACTTCCATCAGTCTTGCCTACACACCATCAGTCAAAAAACCGATCGTCCCAAACGCCGTGACGTAAAATACTCAGACGAGCCAAGAAAAATGAAGCTCTATGCTTCTGAGCATGTGTCGACTTGATTCTGAGCATGCGTGGGTTTTTTATCCGATGGAGACGATAGTAATTTGCTATCGGTTTTTTAACCATCGGATAAATTTAAAACATGTTCTATTTTTTAACACTGATGGAAAAAAGACCGGTGGGGCCCATACACGATCGGTTTGTCCGATGAAAAAAGTCCATCGGACTGTTTTCATCGGTAAAACCGATCGTGTGTACAGGGCTTAAGACTTTGTATACCTTTTGGATTGATGAAATTGAAATGTATTTAGCTCATGTAATATGACCTACCCACACTTCTAAAAAGTAAGGGGAATACAAGTTTGGGCTGGAGATGGGATTTAAAACACAACTGGAGAATAAATATCCAGCAAAGAAGATGGGGAGGAAATTTTGTCAGCAAGTCAAGTTCTTTCTGGCTAAAAATAACAGACTCCCTGCAGTCTCTAATATAGTAGAACAGCCACAATGCTCCAGGTAACAAGAGAATATATAATATTTTCCGTAAGCTAAGGTAGGTAATGGAGCTTCGGGGTAGCGTTTTTTTTTTAATGCAATGCAAGAAAGCGGTAGTTTTTGGCACTAAATAATACTGTGATAATACTGTCATTAGAGTGATTAAAGAGATCTCTAAAAATCAAGACGGCTGCAATGAAACTTTATTAAATCATAAAATCACCTAAATACAACACCTAGACACCGTGAGAGCCAGGAAAAAAGGCTCAACGCGTTTCATCAAGAGTAAGTGCTGCGATAGTATGAAACTCGTTGAACATTTTCAGTGTCTGTGCTGCATCCAGTTGGATGTATTATTAGAGCGCAGCTGTCTGGATTTTTTGGCGATTTCTCATATATGCAACTATGTGAGCTGGGCTAGCCCCCGAATGTTTGTGAGGTTGAAGCATATTGATGATGGCGGACTCCCCTTGAGCACCAGCTTATCATTCAATACTGTGATTTGGTAATCCTGAGTTGTGCGCATGGAAACTGTGTTAATAACAGATCCACTTTAAAGAGCATCACTAGCTACAACTTCTTTTACACTATGACAAAAGAGGTGGCGGGTGCCTGGACATAAAATGCAGCCTATCTCCAGCCTAAGAAAGTACCCCTCAGTGGTGGTGGGCCACTCCACTGACTGCTGTGAACTGTGAGCTCAAGAGTAGGCTGGTTTTCAAAAGGCTCCATTGCCGGAAAAAACATTCTGAGATACCCTTCCTCCCTCAGGTCCCTTAGGTACCTGGATAAACCCAGTAGTACATACACTTGCTAGCCAATGCAATCTGCTAACCAACAACAATCGAACTTAGATGGGCATGTCCCAGGTCAAGCCATCAAACTACATAGAGAGGAGGAAACCGTCATGAGATTTTCTTGTCTAATGGTGGCCATGCACATGGTAATTTGAAGGGAATTTCAGCCACTTTCAACCAGTAGGGATGAACGAAATTGTAAGTTTCTGCTTTGGTGAATTTTTTTGAAATTTCTTGAAAAATCTGCATTTTCCATTGGTTGAAATGCATTGGAGTTAAAGTAGCAGTTCAGCCTAAAACTATCTCGAAAGCCGCGTACACACAATAGGTTTTACCGATGAAAACAGTCCGATGGACTGTTTTCATCGGACAAACCGATCGTGTATGGGCCCCATCGGTCTTTTTTCCATCAGTGTTTAAAAAATAGAACATGTTTTAAATTTATCCGATGGTTAAAAAACCGATAGCAAATTACTATCGTCTGTGGGGAACTCCATCAGATAAAAACCCACGCATGCTCAGAATCAAGTCGACGCATGCTCAGAAGCATTGAACTTCATTTTTCTCGGTTCATCTGAGTGTTTTACGTCACCGCATTTGAAACGCTCGGTTTTTTGACTGATGGTGTGTGGGCAAGACTGATGGAAGACAGTTTCATCGGATTTCCGATGTAAAAAACCATCGGATTAGAATCCATAGGATATCCGATCGTGTGTACAGGGCTTAAATCTACTCTGTGCCACATTCTAAGGTTAACCTATCTAACCCAGTAAAGCAAAAATCACTATACATATCATTTCTGCATATCCGGTCTGGTCTCCGGATGCTGTGTAGAAGAGACAACCGACAACGGTTGGGAAATGCCTCGGAAGTGACATCATCCATAAAGTTACTATGGGGCTTCCGTTGTTGGCTGCCTCTTCTGCACACTCCCACACAGGGAAGCCGCCGCTGACAGCTCAGCGTGGAGACCGGACCGGAGCGGCTTCAGAAAAGAAGTGTATAGTGACTTCTTCTCAAGGCCGGATTCACACTTGTGCGGTGCGAATTCCAGCTCCGTTATCCCTGCAAAGAGATAAGAGAGCTGTTCAGCGTTTTGTGTGCGTTGTAGCTGCGGACTTGCTGACCAGGGAGAGGGGAGAGGGAGGGGGGGGAAGTGTAGTGAGCAGGGAAAAAAGACCTGTTCAGAATGGAAGACATCTGCGAATCAGATGCGTGCCCATAGAAGATAATGGGCCTGAATTTGCACCTGAGCCGCACCGCAATGCTTAGAAAACGCACACGTTTTTTCGGCACTGCGCAGTGCGAATGCATCGCACATATGTGAACTAGCCTCATAAAAATGTATGTATTTTCTAATGACATGCAAATTGGGTTCGTTTTAAGCCGCATCCAATTCGCATAGGTGTGAACCTGGCCTTAGGGGTTAGCATACCTCCCAGCAAACATACCTCCCAAAAAATGTCCCGCGGCCCGCCTCCCCTGCTCAACAACTTTTGTGACTGGGAAGAAAAAAATTGACTGAATGTCCCGCGGTGGGACTTTTAAATGTTGGGAGGTATGGGTTAGTCTTATACACACACACGATCGGAAATTCCGCCAAGAAAACTGTGGATTTTTTCTGACGGAATGTTGGCTCAAACTTGTGTTGCATACACACGGTCACACAAATGTTTTCTGAAATTCCGACCGTCAAGAACGCGGTGACGTACGACGAGCCGAGATCAATGAAGTTCAATAGGCAGTTCGGCTCTTCTGCTTGATTCTGAGCATGCGTGTTTATTTTGCGCGTTGGAATTGCATACAGACGAACGGAATTTCTGATAGGAATTTTTTCCGTCTGAAAATTTGAGAACCAGCTCTCAATCTTTTGTTGGCGGAAATTCCGACAGCAAAAGTCTGATGGAGCTTACACACGGTCGGAATTTCCGACCAAAAGCTCACATCGGACTTTTCTTGTCGAAATTTCCGATCGCATGTACGCGGCATTAGATTGTGTCTGCCAGTAGAAATTTAGTTTTAAGCAGAATTTCTACCTTAAGGTAGCTCATTTCAACTATCTTGAGCCTGTTTTTGTATCAATATATATCCCCTTGTTAACTGGGAGCATGTCATTAGATATTAACTGACAAAGAAAATCTAAAGCTGGCCATACATTAGGTAGAATGTCAAACAAACCTTTGTATACATCTTTCATGGGATGAGGTGCATCTTTCTGGGTGTCTCTACCACCAAGTCGGACTTCCCCACTTTTTCTATTTTTCTTTGTATAAAAAATTTGATGGCTTGACCAAATTAATATGAAATTTCATTTGCTTTTAACATTTGATTTTGGAACGAATGGACTTCCCCAAAGAAAACCACTTACACTGTTATCAATTCATTCATTCAAGAAAAAAAATTCCATTCTGCTCCTGCAAATTTTCTCATCACTGAAGTCGAAAATGAACGTCAATTTGACCCCACTAACAATTAGAAAATAGAACAAAAGGTTCCTAAAGCGGAGTTCCAGGCTATTTTTCGTTTATTAAAAGTCAGCAGCTACAAAAAGTGTAGCTGCTGACTTTTAATAAACAGACACTCACCTGTCCCACGGTCCAGCGATGCGGCCGCACCAAGGGCCGCTCCTCTCCCCCTCCTCTCTTCGGCGCCTCCATTGGAACTGTGGACACCCGGCCGTGACAGCTTGTGGCTTCACGGCTGGGCGTGCACTGTGCTCTCGGAGGAGATAGGCGATCTTCTGGGACCTGTCACGTGTCCCAGAAGATTGCCTAGAGGGAGGGGCCGCCTAGGGGGAGAGGAGGAGTCGCCTAGGCAGAAGAAGGAAGTGCGACAGGAAGTCCCACTCAAAACAAAGAACCCACTCCCCCCCCAAAAAAAAATAATGACATGCCAAATGTGGCATGTAAGGGGGCGAGGAGTGCTTAAAGCGGAAGTTCCACTTTTGGGCGGAACTCCGCTTTAAAATGTAAAATTAGTAACAAAATGTCACTAGTGTATGGCCAGCTTAACTCTAATGGTAACCCTAAAGATAACCCTAATAATAACCCCAAAGGTAAACCTAATCTTTTGTTAAAGTGGGGCTCCACCCAAAAGGGGAAGCTCTGCTCACCCTCACCCTGTCCACTGCCACATTTGGCACTTTTTGGGGGAGGGAGCGGGTACCTGGTTTGACAGGTACCCGCTTCCACTTTGGGCTCAGATCGCTGCGGTGATCTGATCCAGAAGTTCGGCAATCCCCTCCTTCCCCCGCAGTCTTTTGGGACACAGCACAGGTCTCAGAAGACTATGGGATCATCCACAAGGTGCAGTGTGACACCCGCATGTGCAGAAGAAAACAGGCTGACTCATCGGTTCTTAAGGATGTGGCAGCCAGCTTCCCGGCCCGCTCCCTAGCAACCAGCTATATACCATGTGTATAAAGAGAAAAAAAAAAACGTAAACCGCAAAATGCATGAAAACTGCATGTAAAAGCGCAAAAAAAACGAGGGTTTAAAAATGCAAAACGCACTGCAAAATGTGCCTGAAAAACACATTAAGCACAGCCCCATACCGCACAAATTTTTTAGATGGGAATGAGGGACACCTATCAGCAAAAGTATGCAGGTATAGGACACACCCCTTGCCACGCCCCATTAAAGGAGAATTGTACAATAAAAAAACAAGATTGATTAAGCCCACAAGTGCTTTTTTTACCACTACTATTCCTTTATATTGGCTTTTGGAATTTACAAATGCAGCAATTTAGAAATCCGATGAAAGGTTTAGCACTGGGAAATACTTTTTGAAAGATAAAAAGTGCATTTTATATATATCTATATAGATCAGACCAAAATGAGGGACAAATGAGGAGGAAAGAGGGACAGAGGGACATTGCTCCATATCAGGGACAGTCCCTCAAAATCAGGGACAGTTGAGAGCCATGCAGCCCGTATAGATGTGATTCTAGACTAATGCCCCGTACACACGATCCGAAAATCGGACAACAGATCGTCCGACTTTTTTCGTTTACTAGTCGCAAGTAGAAGTTGAATAGGTTACTAAAGTCCCGAAAATTCTCGTACGACCGAAAAAAAAAATCAGAAGTGATGTCATGTGTTGTCGTGTAATTGTATTGTATTTTCGGACGACAACTGTACTGACTAAACGAAAATCGTACGATCTGGTGTCGTACGAGGAAAATTTTCGTGCTTGTCCGATCGAATAATAATCGGATGAATTGTCGTAATCGGCTCTCGAAAGCTCTGTACTAACGATCCGATTATCGTACGATTCTTCCTCGGGCGATCGTTTTCGTACGATATTCGGATCGTGTGTACGGGCCTTTCAGTATTTGTAGCTACTGATTTTCATTTTTTTTTTCTGAAGGAGCCTGGGGCTCCTCTTTAATAAACAAAGTCATGTGATTGCCCCTTCACCCAACCCTTAAGCCCTGTACGCACGATCGGTTTTACCGATGAAAACAGTCCGATGGACTTTTTTCATCGGATAAACCGATCGTGTATGGGACCCATCGGTCTTTTTTCCATGGGTTTTAAAAAATAGAACATGTTTTAAATTTTTTCGATGGATCAAAAAACGATAGCAAACTTCAATCGTCTATGGGCAAGTCCATCGGATAAAAAACCCACGCATGCTCAGAATCAAGTCGACGCATGCTCAGAAGCATAGAACTTCATTTTCCTCGGCTCATCGGAGTGTTTTACGTCACGGCGTTTGGAACGGTCGGTCTTTTGACTGATGGTGTGTGGGCAAGACTGATGGAAGTCAGCTTCATCGGATTTCCGATGGACAAAACCATCGGATTAGAATCCATAGGATATGCGATCGTGTGTACGAGGCTTAAGGCCTGGTTCACACCTATGCAGGTGCATTTTGCATTTTTCAATACACATTTTTGTGGTTTATGGAACCAAAAACCAGAAAAAAAAACTCCCTGGCCCTTTTCATAAAACGCACAGATGTGAACGTGCCCCATAGGAAACCATGTTAAATGGACTGTAGTGTGTTTCTACAAAAATTAAAATGCACTAAAAAATGCATAGGTGTGAACCAGGCCCAAAAAGGTTTTGCCCAGAATCTTAAAGTGGAGCTCCACCCTAAATAGCAACTTTTGCTATTTGGAACCCTCCCCCCCTCCGGTGTCACAATTGACACCTTTCAGGGGGGAGGGGGGTGAAGATACCTGTCTAAGACAGGTATTTTCACCCACATCCGGGAGTCCTCTCTCTGGGAATCTGCGGGAGTGACGTCACTTCCCGCAGACTTCCCTTGGTGTTCTGGGAGACACTCGGCTCCCAGAACACAGGAGCACCAATCAGAACGGCGCAGCGCGACTCGCGCATGCGCCGTAGGGAACCGGGCATGAAGCCGCAGGGCTTCACTTCCTGGTTCCCTCAGCGAGGATGGCGGAGGGAGCAGCAGAGCGACGAGCGGTCGCTCGTCCTCTGCTGCGGACGTCGCTGGACTCCAGGACAGGTAAGTGTCCAAATATTAAAAGCCAGCAGCTGCTGTAGCTGTAGCTGCTGGCTTTAAAAAAAAAATTTCCGGTGGAGCTCCGCTTTAAGATCATCTCACCTTAACTCTACAATGAAAACCTTTACTTTTAATTCTTTCTTACATTTCGTTCCTTTCTTTGTTCTATTATATTATTGGTATACTAAACCCTGGAGCCTAGGTTCAGACATGGCATGTGATTCGCACCCGCACCGCAGGTGCCGATCACTTGCAATGTCTGTGCAATGCGAGTTTAGCCATACAGTTGTATGGCTGAACTGGCATTAGATTCGTAGAACAAAAGGTGCAGGGTCTTTTTTTCCCCCTGCACTGAAATCGGATTGCATGGGTGTTCTCACCTATGTGATCTGATTCCTGTGCGAGTTCACAGTTCGCACTGCAATCTGTGAACCGATCTGGGGGTGTCATTAACCGCTTAAGGACCGCCTAACGGTGATATACGTCGGCAGAATGGCACGGCTGGGCATAAGCGCGTATATATATATACGTTCCCTTTAAGATGCCCAGCTGTGGGTCGTGCGCACCGCCGCTGGCGAGCTCGCAACCCGGTCCTGAGCTCCGTGACCGCGCCCGCGGGACATGCGGACCCGATCGCCGCCGGTGTCCCGCGATCGGGTCACAGAGCTGAAGAACCGGGAGAGGTAAGTGTAAACAAACCTTTCCCCGTTCTTCCTAGTGAGAGTGTCAGTGATCGTCTGTTCCCTGTCATAGGAAACGACGATCAGTGATGTCACACGCCAAGCCACGCCCCCCCACAGTAAGAATCACTCATTAGGTCACACCTAACCCCTTTAGCGCCCACTACAGGTTAACCCCTTCACTGCCAGTATCATTTTCACAGTAATCAGTGCATTTTTATAGCACTGATCACTGTAAAAATGACAATGGTCCCCAAATGCTGTCAAAAGTGTCCGATGTGTCCGCCATAGTGTTGCAGTCACGATAAAAATCGCTGATCGCCACCATTACTAGTAAAAAAAAAAAATATTAATAAAAACGCCAGAAAACTATCCCCTAATTTGTAGACGCTATAACTTTTGCGCAAACCAATCAATAAACGCTTATTGCGATTTTTTTTACCAAAAATATGTAGAAGAATACGTATCGGCCTAAACTGAGGAAAAAAAAATTTTTTAATATTTTTTTGGGGGATATTTATTATAGCAAAAAGTAACAAATATTGCATTTTATTCAAAATTGGCGCTCTATTTTTGTTTATAGCGCAAAAAATAAAAACCGCAGAGGTGATCAAATACCCCCAAAAGAAAGCTCTATTTGTGGAAAAAAAAGGACGTAAATTTTGTTTGGGAGCCACGTCGCACGACCGCGCAATTGTCAGTTAAAGCGAATCGCAAAAAGGGGCTTGGTCCTTTAGCAACAAAATGGTCCGGGGCTCAAGTGGTTAACAATGTATTGACACCCGCAGTGGTTCACAGAGGGCAGTGTGAACTGCCTGCCGGAGAGATGCGATGCGGGAACTGGCGCTGGAATCGCACTGGTTCCCGCATCGCACAAGTGTAAACCTAGGCTAAAGATTTATCTAAAGTCAAAAACTTTCGTTTTGGATAGTGGTTAGAAGAACCTCTGCTGGGTTTTGATGGCTGTCTGTGTTCCCCTTGGGTACATTTGCCTACTTTGCTTGTCTGGTGAAAATTGTCACTGGAACAGAAAGTGGTGTGAAACCCAAAAAGTTGGCGATGTCACCATAACAGTAACAGAGGAGAAATCTCCCAATGCATTGCCCACACCTGTTCTGGTGACAACGGGTCTAGCAGGAGACTTGCTTTCACTTTGGGAATATTTCTTCCAACTGCTTGGGCTTAAAAAAATAAAAAAAACATGGCAATGACCTCCACTGGACTGCACGACATTTTACACAAATCCATTCGTATGAGTTATGCCCTTTATGGGGCACATGTGTTTTTTTTGAGTCCTGCAGAAAGTTTTGTTACTGCTCATTCAAGCTCTGATAAATGGGGATATTTTGGCCCCTCAAACATGTTGGCTACCTTTTTATGACCTCAAGTTTATCAGCAATAAATAATTGTAGATCCGTAATGCTGTTTTTGTTGTTTCTACAAAGAAGTCCAAGGAAATCTCAATGGGACACAGACAGCAAAAAAAAAAAAAAAAAAAGCTTGATAAAGGCTTTGTTCATTCCCTACTTTATCGAAAAGTCTTTACATATACTTTTGTAGCACCCTCTACATACTGTAGGTAGGTGCTAGATTTTTTTTTTTTTGGTGAGTATAGGCACATTTAGGCAGGCCTACCTGGAAGCTGGGAATTAGGGTGACCACATTTCCAAACTACCATTCAGGGACACCCTCCCTTCCCAAAAATCAGCTTGTGCTGTAACTAATCACAGCACAGTGATTGGACACACGAGGCGGGATTTATGATTTCTCCAATCACAATTAGGGGGCGGGATTGTGCTCCTCCAGGCATTCCCTACCAAGACAAGTACTGTCAGAGAGTAAAGCAGTGATGTGGCGGCCTTTTTTGGGGCATCAGATTGGCCCGGGGGTAGGCTGTGTCAGTTTCATTCCGGGACACTGTATTGTCCTGGAATGAAGGTGCCCGGGACAGACCTGCAAAATGCAAGACTGTCCCGGGCAATCCAGGACATGTGGTCACCCTACTGGGAATGGCTCAGAGTTAGCAGCTGGTGACTCACGGAAGTGTCACTGAGACCGCCTTCTTCCTTCTAGAGGATTCTAGAAGGAGAGGAGAGGTGGGGCTGCCTGGGTTGTTCTAAGGAGCCCTGACCAATACCCAACCTAGATTAGCAGGGGGCAGGCCTCCTTAAATACCTAGAATCAGCCCAGCTGGGGAGGAATTGACAGGTGGAAGAATTAAGGATGGAGTACTAGGCTGTCGGGGCCTTTGAGGGAGCTCCTCAGTCTGGGGGGGGTGGCCTTGGGCCTGGGCTCAGGTCCCGGACTGAGCCCACCAGGAAATCATGGAGGCTCTGAACAGAAGGAGCAAGAGAGGGCACTAGGAGCTCGTACTGCCGGGCAAGTCTTCAGGAGTCTTCAGGAGGGAACCGCCAGTTGCAGCAAGGAGGGCTAGTGAGTGACATGTGCAGTCAGGAGGACTGGGGAGGCATGCCTGAGAGGACTGGGAGGTTGCAGTCATAGACAGGTGCAGAGCCAGTAGTGAGGACTGCAATATCATGGGCAGTGGAGTCGGGTCTCTGCAGCCAGGAGGGCTGGCAGGGCCTGAAGGGGGCCGACTGTGAGAAGTAGTCCACCTATAGGACAGCTAGCACAAAAATACTTCCTATTTTCTGCTACACCATAGGGGCCCACGGTCCCTGCCTGCAAAAGTCAGTTGCTAAGGCCTGGCTGAGCCAGTGTCAGGCCTAACCTTACATGTGCTAGCTGTTCCTGAGAAGCAAAAGTTGTGCAGGAGGAAGAGAGAGAGAGAACAATAGTCTGCAAGTAAAGCCCCGTACACACGATCGGTTTGACTGATGAAAACCGTCCGATGGATGGTTTTCATCAGACCAACCGATCGTGTATGGGACCCATCGGTCTTTTTTTAAAAAACTGATCGAAAACTCAGATCGTCTATGGGCAAGTCCATCGGATCAAAAACCCACGCATGCTCAGAATCAAGTCGACGCATGCTCAGAAGCATTAAACTTCATTTTTCTCGGCTCATCTGAGTGTTTTACGTCACCGCGTTTGGAACGGTCGGTTTTTTGACTGATGGTGTGTGGGCAAGACTGATGAAAAACAGTTTCATCGGATTTCCGATGGACAAATCCATCGGACGAAAATCCATAGGTTATCCGATCGTGTGTACAGGGCTTAAGAGTTGTGCAGGAGGAAATTGGAGAAGTGTTGTGTACATAGTTGTCCCGATGGAATTGATATACAATCCTCCTATTGATTGATATACAATCCACCTAATTGATTGAGATACAATCTGCTGGTCATCTCATGATTCCCTTACCCCATCCAAGTTAAATTCCCTAATAAAAATAACAAAAAAAAGCACATGGACTGTTTTCTGTCTGAGAGTGACTGAGGAGTGAACGCCGGGCTAGGCAGGGTGACAGGTGGGCCACATCACTTAGCAGCCCCTACGGGTGTACCGCTACACTTTAGTCCAGCTTTTCTCAACCTTTGTTTCCCCAGAGGAACCCTTAAATAACTTTCAGGTCTCCAGGAACCCTTACTAAAACCAATTCATTGGGGGACAATGGTAAAAATGTTCCTTACATTGGTAGTCAGTAGGAAGAATGAAACCCTTACAGTGATGGTTGTAATGCTACCAATATGTACCAGCTGTCTGTAATGGTTACATTCTGACCCTCACTGTAAGGGTTGCATTCTTCCTACTGGTTGATTGTCCTCTTATTTGATGGTGTCTCCATAGTTCCTGGGCTAACAACACTTGCCAAAACCAGCGGCATGACAACAAGCTTAAAGTCCATTAGTGTCATGCTGCTGGCTTTGTCAAGTGGTGTTGGCCCAGGAACTATGGAGACACCATAAAATGGGAGGACAATCAACCACAGGTCAAGGAACCCCTAGCAACCTCTGGAGGAACCTTACAGTTCCATTGAATCCTGGTTGAGAATGGCTGTTTAATCTGTCCAGTTTAAGTGCCCTGCTTTAAAAGGGAGTTAGTGAAAACCATTCTGTGTCTGTTTCTCCAACCATTGCATCACAATACTTGATTAACACAGCTTAAAGCTAAAGACCAATTAGTACACAACAAATGCCCACCAATGGTCTGCTTACCAAAGAAAGTAACCATACATGTTTGCTAATATCCTCAAATTTCTGATTCTCAAGGAATGAAAATCCCCATATTATGTAGAGGGTTCCTTACCTCCAAGCCAGCGTCGGTGATTGTTGACCTCTTCAGACTTATAGACTTGACCCCTTTCTTAGACAGGGGATAGTTGTCAATGAACTCACAGATGTCCAGGTCTGAAACCCCAACCAAACAAAATGAGTCAAACCCACGCACAGCAAACCCCTGCAGACTGACAAACTCCTTCTCCCCCGAGGGCAGCACGTTGTAAAGTTCCTTAGCGTGCAGAACTGGGGTCATTCCAACCCAGAACTTCGGCTGGTACAGCACCCGCCTCCACGTCTTGCTGACCTGCGCAAGAATGCATTTCTCGCAGGCCGAGAAGTAACAGAAGAGCCGGTTGAGGATCTTTTCATCGAAGGCCAGGTGACAGTCCATGCCCTGGCACTGAACCCTCTCCATGGAGAGGCCACAAGGAAAGGGGGGGTTTTCTTCTCCAGGGCTGAGACCCAGCGGGATAGTATGGGTCGGAGGTGGTGGCAAAATGGGTAACACTGAAGGATTGACATGCTCTGTGTGCTTGGGGAAGGCTTGACTTAAAATGGATGGCACTGAGGCGGGCTGGCAAATTCGGTTCTTGACAGCTGGTGTTCCTTTGGTGATGCTGGCAGAGCCCAGGCCATTGGTGGGGCTGGGGATCTTCACCAGCCCGTTACGGGGCAAGCACTGGGCCTTGGTGTCTCCGTTATTTGAGTTAGACATGTTGACAGCTGTGGAGAAGCAACAAAAAATACATACATATTAGTGTTTACTATACTGTATATCAAAACCTAGTCAATAGAAGTTCATATACACTTTAATATGTTAACGTACAGTATATTTAAATGTACTTTTCAATATTTTTAAAGGGACAGCTTAAAATAAAATAATACCTGGTGATCTTGTTATAAGGTGCCTTGTTCAGGTCCTTCCTGTTATAGGGTGACAAAGCTCTGTCCATGTCTCCCACTTGTCCTTCTGCATTGTTACATAGAAATCTAACTGTGTGGCTAGCTTTAAGCCCTGTACACACGATCGGTTTTACCGATGAAAACAGTCCGATGGACTTTTCTCATCGGACAAACCGATCGTGTATGGGCCCCACCGGTCTTTTTTCCCATCGGTGAGAAAAAATAGAACATGTTTTAAATTTATCCGATGGGAAAAAAAACGATAGCAAATTCCGATCGTCTGTGTGGAACTTCATCGGACAAAAAACCCAGGCATGCTCAGAATCAAGTCGACGCATGCTCAGAAGCATTGAACTTAATTTTTCTCGGCTTGTCGGAGTGTTTTACGTCACAGCGTTTGGGCGGTCGGATTTTTGACTGATGGTGTGTAGGCAAGACTGATGGAAGTCAGCTTCATCGGATTACCGATGGAAAAATCCATCGGTTTAAAATCCATAGGAAATCCGATCGTGTGTACAGGGCTTAAATCTTTGGTCAGCTCCATTAAAACAAAATTCCAGCCAAAAATAATAAAATAAAAAAAGTTAATAGCCCATTATGAACCAGTTCACAGTGGAATACACAGGTTCAAATGCGCATGTTCCCATATGTTCCCGTTAGGGGGACCACATTTCCAAACTACCATTCAGGGACACACCCTTTCCCAAAAATCAGCTTGTGCTGTAACGAATCACAGCACAGTGATTGGACACAAGAGGCGGGATTTATGATTTCTCCAATCACAAGCAGGGGGCGGGATTGTGCTCCTCCAGGCATTCCCAGCCGGGTCAAGTACTGTCAGTGAGTAAAGCGGTGATGTGGCGGCATTTTTTGTGGGCATCAGATTGGCCTGGGGGGGTAGCTGTGTCAGTTTCATTCCGGGACACTGTATTGTCCTGGAATGAAGGTGCCCGGGACAGACCTGCAAAATGGGCAATCCGTGACACGTGGTCACCCTAGTTCCCGTGCAGACCAGGTTTTGCAGCCCATTCATTTGAATGGGCTGCAAACTGCAGTAGAATGCAGAAAAAGTAGTGCAAGCATTACTCTTTGGAACGCACTGCACCAAACCGCGTGGTATTGCAGTACCATGAGACATGGTGCCTGCAAATAAGCTGCATTTGCGAGATGACTTGGGGTGCTGTTAACAAATCGCTCCAATGAAAAAAGGGCATTTAAGAGGTGCTGGGACTTTGATATGAGTTTAAACGAGGAAGTGAGCGGGCAAAAAACTTGAAGAGCCCACTGGCTCAGGTTAGGCTGCTCACAACAGGCAAGGTTACCCCTACTGTGGGTACTCCAGCAGGTTACCAACATGTGGATATATGGAAGGAGCACCAGACCAAAGGATAAAGCCTCGTACACACGGCAGAGAATCTCGTCAGGAAAAAACACGTTGTTTTTCCTGATGAGATTCTTGACAAGAATGTTGTCCCAGGCGAGTGTACAGACGCTCGATTTAAAAGAACCGCCGTTCTTTTGAATGGAACGTACGCGGTGACGTCATTGACTACGACGAGTGTGCGCTCGTCACATTCAATGCCGTCGCCGCCATCTTGCTACACCCTATGCCTAGGAAGCTGCCGCGCATGCGTCAAAGTCATTTCGAGCATGCGCGGGTTTCTACGGCGACAGGTAAGTATCTCGGGTTTCTCGTCGGGAAACAGGCCGACAAGAATCTCGACGAGAAAATAGAGAGCAAGTTCTCTATTTTTCTCATTGAGATTCTGGCCAGTTTTCTTGACGAGAAACCTGAAAGCCTCGTACACACGGCCGGTTTTCTCGGCAAGAAAGCTCTGCAAGCAGTTTTCTTGTCGTTTCTTGACAAGAAAACCGGTCGTGTGTACGAGGCTTAAGAGTGCTAATTCATTTGTTATACTTGTGTTAAAAGACTTCCAATGCGTTTCAGGGGTCCAAGAAACTGGTCCACTGGTCCAAATCATTTGGTGGAGGGGGGATTATGATGTGGGATTGTTTTTCAGGGGTTGGGCTTGGCCCCTTAGTTCCAGTGAAGGGAACTCTTAAGGCAGGGGTAGGCAACCCCAGACCTCCAGCTGTTTTGAAACTACAAGTCCCATGAGACATTGCAAGACCCTGACAATCACATTCATGGCTCCTAGAGGCAGAGGCATGATGGGATTTGTAGTTCCACTACAGCTAGAGGGCCGAGGTTGCACACCCCTGTCTTTAAAGAGGAAGTAAACCCTCTAAAATATTTCCTGAAAAACAAACCCCTGCAAGAGAAAGGCATAATGAGCTAGTATGCATAGCATACTAGCTCATTATGTGGCACTTACCTGAAATGGAAGCCCCCGAAGTCCTGTCACTCAGCACTCTCCTCCTATCAGCATGCCCCATTCCAGAACATGAGCTTATTGTCTCCCTGTGCCGCTTCTTCCTCTCACACTCCAGCCCTGCTGTATAAGGACTGCAAGAGCTGATACCAGGTCACAATCAGGTACTTACTGCTTGTATTTAACCGGTTCCCGACCGGCCACCGCAGTTATACTACGGCAGAATGGCTCCCCTGAGCGAGCTGTCATAGCTGTACGTCAGCCCTTTAAGACGCTGTAGGAGGTGCACGCTAGGGGTGCGCATCTTCACTGGCCTCACGATTCGATTCGATTACGATTATCATGTCAACGATTCGATTCGATTTCACGATGCAACACAATGCATCACGATTACAGCGCAAGTGCGCATGGTTTTCATCCAAAAAAAAATGAAGTACTCCATTTTTTTTATTCTGTTCTTAAAAAAAAAAAAAAAAAAAAAAAAAAAAACACACAACACATTCTGCATGTAGCAAAGTCTAAACACAGCAGGCAACTTAAAGGAGCTCCAGGCTCCCCCCCCCCCCCAAAATACTAAAGGAGATGATCAGAGACTGCGGACATGCTACAGGAGATGATCAGAGACTGCGGACATGCTACAGGAGATGATCAGACACTGCAGACATGCTACAGGAGATGAACAGAGACTGCGGACATGCTACAGGAGATGAACAGAGACTGCGGACATGCTACAGGAGGAGATGATCAGAGACTGCGGACATGCTACAGGAGATGAACAGAGACTGCGGACATGCTACAGGAGATGAACAGAGACTGCGGACATGCTACAGGAGATGAACAGAGACTGCGGACATGCTACAGGAGATGAACAGAGACTGCGGACATGCTACAGGAGGAGATGATCAGAGACTGTGGACATGCTACAGGAGATGGTCAGAGACTGCGGACATGCTACAGGAGATGGTCAGAGACTGCGGACATGCTACAGGAGATGGTCAGAGACTGCGGACATGCTACAGGAGATGGTCAGAGACTGCGGACATGCTACAGGAGATGGTCAGAGACTGCGGACATGCTACAGGAGATGGTCAGAGACTGCGGACATGCTACAGGAGATGGTCAGAGACTGCGGACATGCTACAGGAGATGGTCAGAGACTGCGGACATGCTACAGGAGATGATCAGAGACTGCAGACATGCTACAGGGGATGATCAGAGACTGCAGACATGCTACAGGGGATGATCAGAGACTGCGGACATGCTACAGGAGATGATCAGAGATCAGAAATGACATTAGAAAACACTTTTCCTTATTATGAAAATTGAAATTTTGCCAGAAAAGGTGAACTTTGCCTTTAATTTTGCATATAAAATATTTTCCTTTTATAGATTTGGTTTATATTGCTGTTAATGTAAAATCTACTAAACATGCTTCACTGTGCCCAATGTCTCACTGTGCCCAATGCCTCACACTGTGCCCAATGCCTCACACTGTGCCCAATGCCTCACACTGTGCCCAATGCCTCACACTGTGCCCAATGCCTCACTGTGTCCGTGCTTCAATGCCCCTACCTGATCGGCGGCATCCCGGCGGCCATTCCACAGTATTTAAAAGCCGCGCCTCTTGAGTCCTCCTCGTCTGTGATAGGCGGAACACTCAATTTCCCAGCATTCAGTGTTCCGCCTATCACGGACATCCGCTCATCCTCATAACACAGACGAGGATGTCCGTGATAGGCGGAACACTGCCTGCTGTGAAATTGAGTATTCCGCCTATCACAGACGACGAGGACTCGGGAGGCGCGGCTTTTGAAAACTGCAATGGCCGCCGTCTGTCTGCATGACACGCTGATCAGGTAGGCAGACGGCGGCTTGCAGTTTGTTAGTGTTACATTACATCTACTTGCGGCGGCTGCGGCGAGTAGATGTAATGGGGGTAACGCCGCCCAAGTAATGGGCGGGGCTAGACATTGATTATTAGGGTCGCCTGCATCGGTGCCGCATCAGAGGACACCCGAATCGCGATGCACCGATACAGCGATTAAATTCGGCACCCCTAGTGCACGCCCGCAGCGTGTCCCCGGAGCCAATGAGAGTGCCCGGCGGGCCGTGATGACCGCCGGGCACCTGCGATCGCGCGTGACAGAGTGAGAACCTGGGATTTGTGTGTGTAAACACACAAATCCCAGTTCTCTAAGGGGAGAAGAGACCGATCGTGTGTTCATACTAAGTATGAACGCTGGTCTGTCTCCTCTCCAAGTCAGTCCCATCCCCCCACAGTTAGAACACACACGAGGGAACACATTTAACCCCTTGATCGCCCCTAGTGTTAACCCCTTCCCTGCCAATGACATTTATACAGTAATCAATGCATTTTTATAGCTCTGATTGCTGTCTAATTGTCAATGGTCCCAAAAATGTGTCAAAGGTGTCCAATTTGTCCGCCGCAATATTGCAGTCCCGATAGAAACCGCAGATCGCCGCCATACTAGTAAGAAATAAAAATAATAAAAATGCTATAAATCTATCCCCTATTTTGTAGACGCTATAACTTTTGCGCAAACCAATCAATATACGCTTATTGCGATTTTTTTTTTAACCAAAAATATGTAGAAGAATACGTATCGGCCTAAACTGAGGGAAAAAAAAATTGGGATATTTATTATAGCAAAAAGTTAAAAATAGTGTGTTTTTTTCAAAATTGTTGCTCTTCTTTTGTTTATAGCGCAAAAAATGAAAACTGCAGAGATGATCAAATACCACCAAAAGAAAGTTCTATTTGTGGGAAAAAAAGGACATCAATTTTGTTTGAGTACAGCGTCGCTCGACCTCGCAATTGTTAAAGCGACACAGTGCCGAATCGCAAAACGTGGCCTGGTCATTGAGCAGCCAAATCTTCCGGGGGGTGAAGTGGTTAAAAATGCATTTCATGGTGTATTCCTGATTACATTTAATGAATTGCATTATTTTGTCCTTCATGTCTCCATGGAGTTCAGCTTTAAATAATAAATGTAAAGTTTCAGGTGAAAAACGCCGGTCCTGACTCTTCTTGGATAACTGAGCTCTGTCCATTCACAGTTCTAATGCTGCTGTCCAAGGTGCTGAAACTCCATTTGCCACGATCAGTGCCGAGTCCGTCAGTTTCCCTGGCCTAGGCCGACAAGGCTCAGGCCTAGGGCAGCACTTTGCAGGGGGGCAGCACAGAAAGAGTCCCTGCCGGCTTGCACTATGGGCTTAGGCTGCATTCACACCTGAACGTTTTGTAGCCTGAAGCCTGAAGCTAAAAAACGCTAGAGGGGAAAAAATCCATTATTCTCTATGGAGATGGTTCACATCTCCACTCCAAAACGCCTGAAGCCGAACGCCTGAAGCTCAAACAAGTTCAGGACCCTTTTTTGTTGCGCGAATCGGGCAGATTTGGGCGTTTTTCTGCTTTTTACATTGGTGACCCTTGGACCTGTACAAAATCGCGGTAAAAAACGCTGTAAAAATGCGTCAAAAATTTCTGCAAAATCGCGGTAAAATTGTGCAACTTTCTGCCTGAAAACGCTATGTTCAGGTGTGAATGGGGCCCAAGAGGCAAATTAGTCTAGTGCCCCATAAAGTGGCCGCACTGCTTTTGGTATGAGGGTGGCTGGCATTCTGCAACTGTGGGGGGGGGCTTCTAATTTTGACTGTCCTATCATCCTGGACCACAAACCTTCCTCACTGTGCCATATACTTCTGCTGCGGGTTATATCTTCTTAGTCCTCTCCATAAAATTATCAGAAATTTGTGCTTAAAGTAGAACTATAGGCAACACTTTTTTTTTCATTTTGGATAGAGTAAGGGAGGGTTATGGCCCCTGTCAGATTATTTTCTACCATTCCTGTCCCATTGCAGAGATTTCCCTTCACTTCCTGCCCCATAGCCAAACAGGAAGTGAGAGGAAATCTATGCAAATTAAGGGAATCCATTGCCCCCCCCCCCCCCGGCCCTCAGAACTAGTATCCCCACTCAAAAATTTCAGGGCGGGTTTTAAACAGAAAAGGGTGTGGCCTTTACAGGAAGGGGTGGGTCATATTTAAATTAGGGGGTGCACGAGTTTAGTCAGGCCTAGGGCAGCACAAAACCTAAATACACTACTGCGTGCGGGAAAGGTGAACGTGCGGGAAAGGTGAACGCACTGCCCTTGCAAGGGGCGTGCAAATGCCAGTAAATTGTTAATGGCACCTCAAACGCATGTCAGGAGATTCTGACCGGCTCTCTATGCTGTGAGCCACTCTGTGCTGCAGTGTGAACCCGGGTTAATACATTATTAAAAATAAATATTAAATTCAGACAGTGTCAGCACCAGGGCCGCCATCAGGAATTTTAGGGCCCCTTACACAGCTTCAGGCATGGGCCCCCTGGAGCAGAGAACTGGGGGGGGGGGGGGGCGCTGCCGCTACAAATTGAGAAGCGGGGGGTGCAACGAATTGAGAAGTGGGGGGGGGGTGCTGCCGCCGTGAATTATTGAGGTCGGGGGGGTTGCCATTCGGGCCCTTGGGGACCTCCGGGCCTCTGGGGACCTCTGGGCCCCTTACAAAAAATAAAAAATAACAGTAAAACAAATAAAAAAAAGAATTAAAGAAATAAAATAAAATAAAATAAAATAAAAATTAAATAAAGGGGGGTTGCCATCCGGGGCCCTGGGGACCTCAGGGCCCCTGGGCCCCTTACAAAAAAAAAAGTGGGGGTTGCTATCCGGGCCCCTGGGGACCTCCGGGCTTCTGGGCCCCTTACAAAAAATTTTTTTTTTAAAAAAGGGGGGTTGCCATCTGGGCCCCTGGGGACCTCCGGGCCCCTTACAAAAACAAATAAAAAAAATAATAAAAAGAAAAAAATAATTATTATTATTTTTTAATAAAAAAAAAAAGGGGGGGTTGTCATCCGGGGCCCTGGGGACCTCCGGGCCCCTTACAGGTGTACTGCCTGTACCCCCCTGATGGCGGCCCTGGTCAGCACCTATATATATCTATGACCTGGTATTAGTGTTTTGCAGTCCCTGTAGAACAGGGCTGGAGTGTGAGGAAAAAGCAGCACAAGCAGCCAATCAGATCTTGTGCTGACAATGGTGATAGGAGGAGAGAGCAGTGTGACAAGCTCATCACTGCGCTGCTTCTCTATTCACTGTCCAGTAACAGGCTGGGGGCTGGTCCGGGATGACCCGGGTTGAATGATACTGACCATCAAACTGAGGACACCTAGTAGCAGAAAAGAGGTACTGCAGGAAAAAATCTCTGGATTGAAGCTGAAGCCTGACAAGTCGCACTCCGCTCTCTTCAATTGTTCTAATAGGAGCGACGCAAGTGGCTCAGACTTAGAAAAAGGTTCTTTTACGACTTTGGGGGCGACTCGGGGCGACCTGCATTGACTTCAATACAGAAGTAATTTTGCAAGTCGCCTCTGAAGTCGTCTTCAGATCGCCTTGCCGAGTCGCCCCCAAAGTCGTGCCGCCTGTGTGTGAACCGGCTCTCAATGGGCTATTCATTTACATGGTGCTCTTAGGCCCCTTTCACACTGAGGCGTTGCAATAACGCGCTAAAAATGATTAGCGTTATTACCGCGTTTTTACCACGTTAGCGCTAAAAATAGCGCTAACGCCTATGCGTTTTTACCATGTTTATGCAGTAAAAATTATTATTTGGTATCCCACAATCCTCCACTCTTCTGCAGTCATGTGACCTTCCCACAGCTTCTGGGCGTTTTTACAGCGGTACTCATTCATTTCAATGGGGATAGGCATTTTTACAGCTCTATTTTATGCGCCCCAAAGATGCTCCAAAAAAGCTGTTTGCAGGATTTTTTCCAACGCACAGCCAGCACAACGCCTCAGTGTGAAAGCCCTCAGGGCTTTCACATTGAGAATGCTGGGGCAGGATTATTTCAGGCGTTTTTACAGCGCTGTTTTTAGCGCTAAAACGCCTGAAAAACGCCTCAGTGTAAAAGGGGCCTTATTGGCTGAAGTTCTGCTTTAAATATTTCCATATAGGAGATGAAGGGTGCTTTAAAGCTTCCAAATAGCTACTGAAAAAGATCATTATTTTTTATCAACTGAAGTTTGTACAAACCCCAATTAAATGACAAAGCCCAAGAATGGCAGTTTTAGGTGGAATGAGCCATGGGTGATATTATTCTGGGAAATGCAAAACGCAGTACCAAGCTTTTTGGTGCGGCGCATTCTGAAAAAGTAGCATCCCTCCAAAGTGAGGGACTCCCTGGTTGTCACCAGAGCTAGTGCCCCCCATTGGAAGGTTTGCCCAACTGTATTCCTGTTCTGGTGACAACGCAAAATTTGGGATTTTCCATATCAGTTCCCGACCACCCTACAGCAGAATGACGGCGGACGCACATTGCCGGGAGGGCATCATATGATGTCCTTCTGTGATCATGCTTCCCGCTTGCCCGCTGCAGTGCGCTCTCTGATCGCCATATCCTTAGGACGCAGCTGATCACAGATCGGGGTAAAAAGCCAATCACAGCGGTTCTTTACCACGTGATCAGCTGTGTCCAATCACAGATAATCAGGGTGTAAACACAAGCTGGGTATCAGCATTTCTTTCCTCACGCTGACTGCTAGAGGAGAGGAGAGCCAGTAACCAGCTTGTGTGAAAAGGACATCTACACTGATAATCAGGGCACTGATTATCAGTTTCCTGATTATCAGTGCAGTCCCAACACTGCCCACCAGCGCTGCCAATCAGTGCCCACCAGTGCTGCCAATCAGTGGCACTTATCAGTACCCTTCAGTGCTGCCTATCCATGCCAACTATCAGTGCCACCTAGGGTTGCCACCTGTCCGGGATTCAGACTGGACTATGGCTTCCCAGCAGGGTTTCTGGCTGCAGTTGTCTAAGCTGAGGAGTGTGTATTACACTCCTTTACACTGCCCAAAGCCAACACTAACAACCCCCCCAACACACACAGATACGGGAGAGGAGAGAGGGCTTAATCTGCTCCTCTTCCTCCCACCCCTCTGTGTCTGCCCATACTCCAATACCCGGCACTGTGCCTCTAAAAATGAAAGTTGGGCCAGAAATATGAAGTCTCAGATACATCTGGATGAGAGGTGCTGACTGCCAAGGGGTGAGTGAGCTCACCATCCATCCCTGTCTGTGACTGAAGTCTCCCCCCTTCTCTCTCCTGCCTGTGAGTGAGTACACCAAGTCAAATCAGGGTTCTCAGAGCACCCCTTACATCAGAGTTCCCCTTTACACCAGAGGCCACAGTGTTCCCCCTTACATCAGAGTACTCTCCGTACATCAGAATTCTCAGTGTTCCCCCATAAATCAGAGTTCTCAGAGCATCCCTTATGTCAGAGTCCCCAGAGTTCACCCTTACATCAGAGTCTACAGAGTCCCCCCTTACAGTGAAAGTGAACTCTGCGAGTTCAGATGTAAAAGGGGAACTCTGATGTAAAGGAGACTCTTGTTATTAACTTCATATGATTAGAAATGTTATTTAATAGCAAAATATATGAGTGGTTTATACAAAAAAAAATAATAATAATTGCTGTGCGCTGCTAAAAAGTTTGGGTTTGACTTGAAGAAAAGGTGGCAACCCTAGGTGTAGGCCATTCACATACCTCTCCAAGCCTGACTGGAATACTCCCAGGACGTTGCTATGTGAGGCCTAGTCGTCACCGCTCACCTCCACCATCACAGGAGTGAACTCTTCAATGCTGAGCTCAGAGCTTACTGGGTCAGAAGAGAGAGAGTATGTGAGGGGGTTTGAATCAGAGAAAGAGTTCACTCCTGTGATGGTGGAGGTGAGCGGTGACGACTAGGCCTCACATAGCAACGTCCTGGGAGTATTCCAGTCAGGCTTGGGGAGGTATGTAAATGGCCTACACCTATGGCAAGGGCAATATTCATCTTTAGTCAGAGCCACACAGTTTGTTTTAACCACTTAAGGACCGCCGCACGCCTATTTACGTTGACAGAATGGCACGGACAGGCATATGGGCGTACAGGTACGTCCCCTTTAAGATGCCGGCGTGTGGTCCGTGAGCCTGACCGTGGGTTCCGCGGACTCGATCGCCGCAGGGATACCCGCGATCGTCTCACGGAGAGATAGAGCGGGGAGATTCTAATATAAACAAGCTCTGCCTAGTGACAATGACACTGATCTCCGCTCCGTGTAATCGGAGCGAAGATCAGTGTCATGTCACACACAGCCCATCCCCCCTACAGTAAGAATCACTCACCAGGTCGCACTTAACCCCTACAGCGCCACCTAGTGGTTAACCCCTTCACTGCCAGTGTCATTTTTACAGTAATCAGTGCATTTCTTTCTCGTACATCACGGGACACAGAGCGACATAGTCATTACTAATGGGTTATATAGATACCGTCAGGTGCTGGCACTGGCAACTTCCAAAACCGGAAGTACCCTCCCCTATATAAGCCCCTCCCATCCGGGAGCACCTCAGTTTTTTGCCAGTGTCTAAGGTGTTGGCCAAGAAGAAACATGTGTTTTTCACTGAGCTTGCGTACAGGTTCTTTTGGGCCTCAGTAAGCTATTCCGGATCCGACCAAAAAAGCTTCATAGCTAAACGGTCGGTACCCGGGCCTTGCAGGGAAGAGCAAGGTTTTGCCTGTAATGCTTCTCTTAGGAGAGCTGGACCCTGGGATCCAGAGCTCTGGTCATACCCACGACCAAGATGTTTTCTGTGCAGGGTGCTATACAGGTCCAGGGGAGTGGAATCCTTGGGAACCCGGTCCCTGAAGGTTTGATTACAATGCCTGCCGTGATAGGTGAAGTTTGGGCTTTTGTGGACCAAACAAAGTCCTGCGGCGGGGAACAGGTAAGTGGGGGCCCCCAGGAACTTGGTTCTATTGGGGGACCCCCAAGCCTAATTTGTCTTTCTGTCTGTTACCTAATGGTATTCCCGCAAAATTCTGTGCATGCCTGTAACTACTAAAAAAATGTAATAATTTTTAATGGTGGTCAAGAAAAAAAATAAATAAATTTTTTTTTATATATATATATTTAATATATTAGACTGCGGTACCTGTGTTTGTCCACTAGAGGCCGCTGTGGAATGTTTTCTTGTCATGTGGACTAGTTTCTTCTCAGCAGAGCAAAGTCCAGGCAGATGGTGAGTTCTCTTATAGGAAACTGCTTCCTCTGCCATGTTGCAATGCTCGTCCATCCCCCGGCCTGCGGCAAAGAGGGGCCCTGGCTCCTGTCCCTTGTTTCCATTTTTGAAATTAGCGCCGAAGGCGCACGTAGCCGGGAAAGGGGGCGGAGCCTGGGGGATGACGCTCTGTGCGCGCCGCAGCGCTTCTGCGCATGTGCGGGCGTCCCAGCAGTTTAAAAAAACCACAATATTGTAGTAAGCTGGCTATGAAGTACAGAGACAGAGCTGGCAACATTTAAAGGCATACAGCAAGCGGTTGATACAGGCATCCCCTAGAAAGGCACATTAGTAGACACCAACTGTTTCTTATAGCAGCATTTATGCTAGACTATTATCAGTAACTGGTGTATTTCGGCTGGAATACCTCAGCTTTGTGGCTTAGGAATATGCCGTCTAAAAACTCCGGGACTAGAAATTCCAGGAGGAATAGGGGGTCTCCATCGGGCTCTGAGGATCTTGGGCATGCTTCGGCTGCACCAGTCTCCCCTGAAGAATCAGAGGTTAGTCACCGTAGAGCACCCTCAGGAGTACCTGGTACTGTGGCTGTCCTCAGTTCACCTGCTCCTGTGTATGTAACAGAGGAGGTTTTTTCCTCAGCTCTGGGAGGACTGGAAGAGAGATTGTCAGCATTAATCGCTGCTTCCCTGTCACAGGAAAAAAGCGCCCGATCTCCGTCTCCCCCCTCAGAGTGCCTGTTAACAGAGCAACAGTCCCATACAGGGGTCGACCTACCTGAGGGGGATCAGGATGAGGTCGATTCGGTTGCAGAGGAATCAACAGTGGAAGAGCCGTTCTCAGCATCACATGCTGAAAGGTTATGGGTTCAGTCCCTGACTAATATGGTCCGATCAGCATTTAAAATGCCCCTTGCGGAGCCATCATCCACTTCTGTCTCCTCGTTGGGGTCGCTAAAAGCTCCCCAGACTGTTTGTTCCTTTCCGATCCATCCTTTACTGGAGGGGCTCATTTACCAGGATTGGGAGCATCCTGACAAAATATTTACTCCCCCCAAGAGATTTCCGGTGGTCTATCCCATGGAGGATAAGTTCATCAGAAAATGGAGGGTCCCTACAGTGGACGCAGCCATCTCTTGTGTGAATAAATCACTGACATGTCCGGTGGAAAATGTCCAAATGTTCAAGGACCCAATAGATAAAAAATTGGAGTCCTTATTAAAATCTGCTTTTTCTACAGCAGGATTGGTGACACAACCAGCAGTGGCAGCTATTGGGGTCTGCCAAGCAGTGAAGGATCAGTTGAAACAGGTCTTAAGGGACTTGCCGGATCAGCAGGCTCTTGCCCTAGCTGATCTACCTAGAGCCTTATGCTTTGCGGTGGACGCTATAAAGGATTCAATCCATCAGGCCTCCCGCCTTACGCTGTCTGTAGTACATATGCGCAGGCTTCTATGGCTCAAGAACTGGTCTGCTGAAGCTCCCTGTAAAAAATTGCTGGTCAGCTTCCCATTTCATGGGGAGCGCTTATTCGGGGAAGACCTGGACAAGTATATCCAGAGAATTTCCAGCGGTAAAAGTACACTTTTGCCGGTTAAAAATAGAGTTAGAGGTCCCTCTTTTAAAAGGCCGGCCTCTCCAGTCCCTAGGACATCGGCTGTGAAACAGTTCCGACGGCCTCCTCGGTCAAATCCCGGAGGTAGAAATCAGGGACAGTTGCAGGGTAACAAAAAGCCCTGGAGCAGGAGAGGTACAAAACCTCCCCCAAAGTCAAATGCATGAAGGGTTGCCCCCACCCAATCGGGTGGGGGGAAGACTTCAGTTGTTCACAGAGACCTGGCGGGACACGATCCGAGACAGATGGGTGCTCTCCGCAGTAAATCTGGGATACAAATTGGAGTTAAAAAACTCCCCTTCTTCCCGCTTTATAAGGTCAAACGTGCCAAGGGATCCCCAGAAGAGAGGATCCCTCCTGTTGGCACTAGAACAATTATTGCTTCAAGCAGTAATTATAGAGGTTCCCCTGGAAGAGTGGGGGTTCGGGTTTTACTCAAACCTCTTTACAGTTCCGAAGCCAAACGGGGACGTGAGGCCCATACTAAATCTAAAAGGGCTAAACAAATTCCTGCATATCAGGACTTTCCGGATGGAGTCGATCCGATCGGTAGCCACTGCCCTACAAGGGGAGGAATGGTTAGCCTCGATCGACATCAAGGATGCTTATTTGCACATTCCCATCTTTCCAGCCCACCAAAAATTTCTACGCTTTGCGGTAGAAGGCCGCCATTTTCAGTTCAGAGCCTTACCCTTCGGTCTGGCCACAGCACCACGAGTGTTCACAAAAATTCTGGCCCCATTATTGGCCAATCTAAGAACACGAGGTGTAACGATAATGGCATATCTAGACGACTTGTTGCTGATAGACCACTCAGTGGAAAAACTAGAAGTGGTTGTTCACGAGACAATCGAGTATCTGGAATATCACGGTTGGATTATCAACCGAGACAAGTCAGCCCTAAAACCAGTCAAAAGTCTGGAATACTTGGGGCTAAGGCTGGATTCAGACCAGAGAAAAATTTTCTTGCCTCAAGAAAAGGGGTCGTCTTTGAGAGATTTGATCCACTTAGTGGGCTCAAAAAGACAGCCATCCATACGCCTGTGCATGAGGCTGCTGGGAAAAATGGTGGCATCATTCGAAGCAGTACCCTACGGTCAATTCCATTCAAGGAAATTGCAAAGGGCCATACTGTCAGCCTGGAACAAAAAAGTTCAGGCCCTGGACTTACCAATGTCCTTGTCCCCTTCCGTTCGCAAGAGCCTCCGCTGGTGGTTGGTTCCCCAGAATCTGGAAAGAGGGAAATCCTTCAGTCCGATTTCCTGGAAGGTGGTCACTACAGATGCCAGCCTTATAGGCTGGGGAGCAGTACTGGAGCAATGGTCTCTCCAGGGCAAGTGGTCAGAAGCAGAAAAGGCCCTGCCCATCAATCTCTTAGAGATACGAGCAGCCCGGTATGCCCTAGTAGCATGGACATCCAAACTCCAAGGGTCCCCTGTCAGAGTTCAATCAGACAATGCCACAGCAGTGGCATATATCAATCGTCAGGGGGGCACCAGGAGTCGTGCAGCCCAAAGGGAAGTAAATTACATCCTGAGATGGGCAGAAAGATATGTCCCAGCCATATCTGCGGTATTCATTCCAGGGGTGGAGAATTGGAAGGCGGACTTTCTAAGTCGCCAACAATTATGCCCAGGGGAATGGTCCCTTCATCCCGAGGTTTTCCGGACAATATGTCAGCGGTGGGGAACACCGGATGTAGATCTGCTAGCATCCAGATTCAACGCAAAAGTGGACAGGTTTGTCTCTTGGACAAGGGATCCCCTAGCTTGCGGCTCGGATGCCCTAGTGTTCCCTTGGGATCAGTTCAAGCTGATATATGCATTCCCACCGCCACAATTGTTACCTCGATTACTCCGCAGAATCAGGGTAGAAAAGAAACCAGTGATTCTGGTGGCTCCAGCGTGGCCCCGAAGAGCATGGTACGCGGAGATTGTAAAAATGTCTGTGGGGAGTCCTTGGACCCTCCCACATCGTCCGGACCTGCTTTCGCAGGGACCGATATACCACCCTTCCTTACCAGCCCTAGGTTTGACGGCCTGGCTATTGAAGCCCACATTCTAAAAAAGAGAGGGCTCTCTAATGCTGTGGTGTCTACCATGATCAATGCCAGGAAACCGGTATCCAGGCAGATCTACTATAGAATCTGGAAGGCGTACATCGCCTGGTGTGAGGCCAGGAAATGGCATCCACGTAAATACGTAATAGGTAGGATTCTGGACTTCCTACAATGGGCTGTAGATAGGAAGCTTGCCTTGAGTACTATCAAGGGTCAGATTTCGGCCTTGTCAATATTTTTTCAAAGGCCCTTGGCTTCGCATTCACTAGTCAAAGCCTTTATACAAGGAGTGATGCGTATTAGCCCTCCGGTTAATATTCCCATATGTCCATGGGATCTAAACTTGGTTTTGTCGGTTCTACAGAAACAACCATTTGAACCACTACAGCATATTTCCTTGGTGCTTCTCACCAGGAAATTGATTTTTCTAGTAGCCATTTGTTCGGCTAAAAGAGTATCGGAATTAGCAGCTATGTCCTGTAAGGAGCCATATCTGGTTATCCATAAGGACAGAGTAGTGTTACGTCCTCATCCAGCCTTTCTTCCTAAGGTGGTATCGAGTTTTCATTTGAACCAAGATGTGGTTCTTCCTTCTTTTTTCCCCAAACCTACTTCGGTAGAGGAAAAGTTATTGCATTCTTTGGATGTAGTAAGAGCAGTTAAACCTTATCTAAAAGCCACTGCTCAGATTCGCAGAACGGATACTTTGTTTATTCTGCCGGAGGGCCCCAGAAAGGGTCAGGCAGCGTCAAAATCTACTTTAGCCAAGTGGATTCGACAGGTCATAATGCAAGCCTATGGCTTGAGAAGGAGACCGCCTCCGTTCAAAGTTAGGGCGCACTCCACGAGAGCAGTTGGAACTTCATGGGCAGTGCATCACCAGGCCTCCCTGGCTCAAATCTGTAAGGCCGCAACATGGTCTTCAGTACACACGTTTACTAGGTTCTACCAGGTGGACGTTAGAAGTCAGGAGGATGTCGCCTTTGGGCGCAGTGTGTTGCAGGCCGCAAAAGATCCTCATGTCTGATAGCGCTCAGCTTATATATGGTGTATCCCCCCCCTCATTTGGCATTGCTTTAGGACATCCCATTAGTAATGACTATGTCGCTCTGTGTCCCGTGATGTACGAGAAAGAAAATAGGATTTTTATAACAGCTTACCTGTAAAATCCTTTTCTTGGAGTACATCACGGGACACAGAGCTCCCGCCCCTCTTTAGGGACACTTATTGCTTTGCTACAAAACTGAGGTGCTCCCGGATGGGAGGGGCTTATATAGGGGAGGGTACTTCCGGTTTTGGAAGTTGCCAGTGCCAGCACCTGACGGTATCTATATAACCCATTAGTAATGACTATGTCGCTCTGTGTCCCGTGATGTACTCCAAGAAAAGGATTTTACAGGTAAGCTGTTATAAAAATCCTATTTTTTATAGCACTGATCGCTGTAAAAATTACAAAAACGTTTCGGCCTAAACTGAGGGAAAAAAATGTTTTATATATTTTTGGGGGATATTTATTATAGCAAAAAAGTAAAAAATATTGCTTTTTTTTCAAAATTGTCGCTCTGTTTTTGTTTATAGCGCAAAAAATGAAAACCGCAGAGGTGATCAAATGGCATCAAAAGAAAGCTCCATTTGTGGGTCAAAAAGCACGTCAATTGTGAGTTAAAGCGACGCAGTGCCGAATCGCAAAAAGTGGCCTGGTCTTTTAGCAACAAAATGGTCCGGGGCTTAAGTGGTTAATCTACAAACATGCCTGACCTGCATAGGCAGGTTTTTTGATAAAGGTGAACTATCCTTTTAACTCTTTCGCCACCAGGTCTGTGCGTGATACAGACCTAACAGCGGGGGGTATTACACACAATCCCCCCCGCCGCTGCCGTGCCCCGCCATGCTTACCGGGCTCCGCTTTCCCATCGGTGGGCCCATCACGGCTCCTTAGACCTAAGTCTAGGTTCACATCTATGCGGTTGATGCGTTTTTCAGACACGTTTTGCGGTGCGTTTTGTGTTTTTAAACCCGTGTTTTTGATGCGTTACTGCATGCAGTTTTTATGCATTTTACGTTTTGCTTTTCTCTTTTTTCCTTTTTTTTTTAACCACTTCAGCCCTGGAAAATTTGGCTGCTCAATGAGCAGGCCATTTTTTGCGATACGGTACTGTGTCGCTTTAACAGACAATTGCGCGGTCGTGCGACGTTGTACCCAAACAAAATTGACGTCCTTTTTTCCCACAAATAGAGATTTCTTTTGGTGGTATTTGATCACCTCTGCGTGTTTTGTTTTTTTTGCACTATAAACGACAATTCTGAAAAAAATTAAAAAAACACAATATTTTGTACTTTTTGCTATAATAAATATCCCCAATTTATTTTATTTTATTTTTTAAAAAAAGCACATTTCTTCCCCAGTTTAGGCCGATACGTATTCTTCTACATTATTTTTGTAATAAAAAAAAAAAAAAAAAAAAAAAAAATCGCAAAAAGGATACTGTATATTGATTGGTTTGCGCAAAAGTTATAGTGACTACAAAATAGGGGATAGATTTATGGCATTTTTATTATTATTATTATTTTTTTTACTAGTAATGGCGGCGATCTGGGACTGCGACATTATGGCGGACACATCGCACACTTTTGACACATATTTGGGACCATTGACAATTATACAGCGATCATAAAAATGCACTGATTACTGTGTAAATGTCACTGGCAGGGAAGGGGTTAACACTAGGGGGCGATCAAGGGGTTATCTGTGTTCCCTCATGTGTGTTCTAACTGTAGGGGGATGGGACTGACTAGAGGAAATGACAGATCGCTGTTCCAAGCTCGTAGGAACTCACGATCTGCATCTCCTCTCCTCACAGAACAGGGATGTGTGTGTGTTTACACACACACACATCCCTGTTCTGGCTCTCGTACCCGCGATCGTGCGCGGCACGCGCATCGGCACCCCCTCCGGCGGCGCACGCGCACCTGCTATCTCGCTTAAAGGAGCCGATATACAGCTACGACGGCTCGCGGGATCGTGCCGACCTGCCACAGTAATACAGTATAATGACGGCGGCTGGTCGGCAAGTGCTTAAACACACTGTATATAGCTGGTTGCTATGGAGTGGGCCTGGGAAAGCCGGTGTTCTGTCAAATTAGCCAACTCGTCAGAAAGGCCAACCACGTCACTTCTGGTTTATTTAAACCATCAGTAATTGGATATTTTGATGAATTGCTGTTTTGACACAACTCTGGCAACCGAATACAGTCCGGTACAGGAAGATATAGCTGTTTTGACAGCACAGCGGCTAACGAGGACAAAGTTGTCACTAGGAGGCGGCCATTTTGTTGGCTAGTATCGGTGCGGAGTAACAATCTCCGCTCATAATATCGTGCACCGGACTGTATTCGGTTGCCGGTGTTGTGTCCAAACAGCAATTCGTCAAAATCTCCAATTACTGATGGTTTAACCACTTCAGCCCCGGAAGGATTTGCCCCCTAATGACCAGGCCATTTTCTTGTGATACGGCACTGCGTCGCTTTAACTGACAATTGCGCGGTCGTGCGACTTTGTATCCAAACAAAATGCATGTCCTTTTTTCCCCACAAATAGAGCTTTCTTTTGGGTGGTATTTGATCACCTCTGTGGTTTTTATTTTTTTGCGCTATAAACAAAAAACACAATATTTTGTACTTTTTAATATAATAAATATCCCCCTAAAAAATTACAAAAAAAAAAATCTTCATCAGTTTAGGCCAATATGTATTCTACAATTTTTGGTAAAATTTTTTTTAAAAAAAATCGCAACAAGCGTATATTGATTGGTTTACGAAAAAGGTATAGCATCTATAAAATAGGGGATATATTTATGGCATTTTTATTATTATTATTATTTTTTTTACTTGTAATGGAGGCGATCTGCGATTTTTATCGGGACTGCGACATTGCGGCGGACAGATCGGACACGTTTGACACTTTTTTGGGATCAGTGACATTTATACAGCTATCAAAGCTAAAAATAGCCACTGCTTACTGTATAAATGTCACTGGCAGGGAAGGGGTTAACACTAGGGGGCGATCAAGGGGTCCCTGACCCTTTTCCAAAAACGCAGCACAGATGTGAACTGCCATCTATAGGAAACCATGTTAAATGGACTGTAGTGTGTTTTTGTAAATTGCAAAACGCACCAAAAAGCGCATAGGTGTGAACGTAGAGTAATCGAGCATTTAACCCTTGCAGCACCACTGCAAGGTCGGATTTTTGCTACCCCCGGACATTCAACCAATCCCATTCATACATAAGGGCTGTATCGAGTCCGCGGCTCCCCTTTACAATAGCTGGAGCGTTTCTCCGGGGTCAGCGAGACGAGGCTGTGAGTAGAATGACATCACGGAGTGTTGAGCGTCGATCGACTCCAATCTAATCCACAGCCTGCGAATCCCTGCTGTGCAATTATTCACTGTGGCGTGACTCGCTGCTTCACGAACGATAATGCGTGGGGTTGGGGGGGGGGGACATCCCTCGGAAAGAAGATGGTGGACTGTCAGTGGAGAGGAAGAGGTGGGAGGAGAGCAGGAAAGAGATGAATGCGGCACTGAAAATAGACGGCGTGGGAGGCAGAGAAGGAGAATGGATTGGAACAAAATCGAAACAAACCGGATTATTCAAACAAACGCAGCGCAAAGAGCGACGCCCGGGTACGGGATTGTGTGTCCACCAATCACATATCAGTTTACATCTCATAATGGCCAATCACCTTTCTGCCATTTACTCCAGTGCTGACTATAAAGGGGTTTAACCACTTCAGCCCGGGAAGGTTTTACCCCCTTCCTGACCAGAGCACTTTTTACAATTTGGCACTGCGTCGCTTTAACTGGTAATTGCGCGGTCGTGCGACGCTGTACCCAAAAAAAATTGCGTCCTTTTTTTTCCCACAAACAGAGCTCTCTTTTGGTGCTATTTGATCACCTCTGTGGTTTAAATTTTTTGCGCTATACACAAAAAGAGAGTGTCAATTTTGAAAAAAAAATATATTTTTTCCATTTTGCTATAATAAATATCCCCAAAAATGTTTTTAACTGCTTGTCCACCGCCCACCGTCAAATGACGGCGGGCGGAAGACCCTATTGTTCTGGGCGGACGTCATATGACGCTGCGCCTTCCAAAGCCACTAGGGGGCACGCGCGTGCCCGCCGCGTCGCTGGGGACCCGATGCGCGTGCCCGGCAGCCACGAAGGCCGCGGAGCACCCGCGATTGCCCAGTAACCGAGCAGGACCGTGGATCTGTGTGTGTGTAAACACAGATTCATGTCCCGTCAGGGAGAGGGGACCGATGGTGTGTCCCTTGTACATAGGGACAACCATCGGTCACCTCCCCCAGTCAGTCCCCTCCCCCCACAGTAAGAATCACTCCCAGGCAACACATTTTACCCCTTCCTCGCCCCCTAGTGTTAACCCCTTCCCTGCCAGTCATGTTTATACAGTAATCAATGCATTTTTATAGCGGGGATCGCTGTATAAATGTGAATAGTCCCAAAAATGTGTCAAAAGTGTCCAATGTGTCCGCCGCAATATCGCAGTCACAATAAAAAAAAAAAAAATCGCTGATCGCCGCCATTACTAGTAAAAAAATAAATAAAAAAATTTATAAAAATGCTATAAATCTATCCCTTATTTTGTAGCTGCTATAACTTTTGCGCAAACCAATCAATATACGCTTATTGTGATTTTTTTTACCAAAAATATGTAGAAGAATACGTATCGGCCTAAACTGAGGAAAAAATTTAAAAAAAATAAAAATTGATATTTATTATAGCAAAAAGTAAAAAATATTGTTTTTTTCAAACTTGCCCCTATTCTTTTGTTTATAGCGCAGGAAATAAAAAACCGCAGAGGTGATCAAATACCACCAAAAGAAAGCTCTATTTGTGGGGAAAAAATTATAAAAAATTCATTTGGGTACAGTGTATCATGACTGCGCAATTGTCATTCAAAGTGTGACAGCACTGAAAGCTGAAAAATGGCCTGGGCAGGAAGGGGGTGAAAGTGCCCTGTAGGCAAGTGGTTAAAAAACAAATGTCTTCATCAGTTTAGGCCAATATATATTCTACATATTTTTGGTAAAAAATTAAATAAAAAAATCGCAATTAGCGTATCTTGATTGGTTTGTGCAAAAGTTATAGCGTCTACAAACTATGGAAAAGATTTATGACATTTTTATTATTATTTTTTTTTACTAGTAATGGCGGTGATCTGCAAATTTTAGCAGTATTGCGACAGATCGGACACTTTTGACATTTTTGGGACCATTGACATTTATACAGCGATCAGTGCTATAAAAATGCACTGATTACTGTATAAATGTCAGTGGCAGGGAAGGGGTTAACACTAGGGGGCGATCAAGGGGTTAACCGTGTTCTAACTGTATGGGGATAGGACTGAGTAGGAGAGGAGACATTTCGCTGTTCCTACTTACTAGGAACAAAAGACATGTCTCCTCTCCTCTGACAGCACAGGGATTTGTGTGTTTACACACACCAATCCCCATGCTTGCGCTCGTGCATGCGATCGCGCATGGCCGGCGGCGATCTCGTCCGCCGGCCTTGTGCATCGGGTCCCCCACCGTGCAGCGGCGCACGCGCGCCCTCTGGCGGCTCTTAAAGGAAACCCCGTACATATACAGGGTTTCGCGCAGCAGTGCTATTGTGCCGCAGTATATGTACGCGAGCCGGTCGGAAACCGGTTAAAGGTTAACTAAACCTAAGAACAAAAATGTGATATATTGCAGCGTACCAGTCCTTACATGTGGTGGTTGCATTCCTTCTTTTTTTTTTTTTTTTTTTAAGCCAAGGACAATTTTAGCAAGTACAAAAAGTGCCTGTTGATCCTGCCAGAAATGCACAGTCTGTGTCATTTTGTGTGAGTGGAAGTAAAGCCACAATCAATGTTATATTTCTTTTGTAAACTACTAATCTTTCCATCCCCCATGTAATGGAGATGAAGAAAGGCAGGCATGCATGCATTTCAGCCTTGGTGACAACCATTTCTCCTTCCATAGATACAGTAGAGTGAATGAACATGTTCCCCATGTTGTAAAGCCCTATGCAAACTGTTGTCTCTTTATAGATCCTGTATAATAATATATTAATAAAAATAGCCAGACGGGAAGTTTGTTATTCGTGCTTTACCAGGTAAAAATAAAGAAAAAAAAATCACCAAGTAGCCCTGCTACCACTTGTGAAGTGCTCTGGTGAAGACCAAGGTGCCACAGGCGACAACCATTGCTCCCTCCATAGATACAGTGGGGTGAATGAGCATAGCCACCTTAGAAAGAGAAGTCTGTTATTTTCTCTTTACCAGGTGAAAGAAAAAAAAAAAAAATGGAAAATGCGGCACAGTAGCTCTGTTGCCATTAGGGTCACCGACCCATCCCCCTCGTTGGGTGCTCAGGTGAAAACCAAGGTGCCACAGATGACAACTATTGCTCCCTCCATAGGTACAGTGGAGTGAGTGAACGTAGCCACCTTAGAACAAGAAGTCTGTTATTCACACTTTACCAGGTGAAAATAAAGAGAAAAAGTGACAAAGTAGCCCTGTTGCCATTAGGGTCACTGACTTATCCCCTTTGTTCCCTCTTGTTCCACCTTGTTCCACCTTGTTCCCCCTTGTTCCCCCCTTGTCCCCCCTTGTTCCCTCTGGTTCCCCATTGTTCCCCCTTGTTCCCTCGTCCCCCTGGTTCCCTCGTCCCCCTGGTTCCCTCTTGTTCCCCCTGGTTCCCTCTTGTTCCCCCTGGTTCCCTCTTGTTCCCCCTGGTTCCCTCTTGTTCCCCCTGGTTCCCTCTTGTTCCCCCTGGTTCCCCCTTGTTCCCCCTTGTTCCCTCTTGTTCCCCCTTGTTCCCTCTTGTTCCCCCTTGTTCCCCCTTGTTCCCTTTTTCTTCCCCCTTGTTCAGGTGAAGACTAAGGTGCCACAGATGACAACCATTGCTCCCTCCATAGATACAGTGGATGGAGTGATCGTAACCACCTTAGAACGAGAAGTCTGTCATTCACATTTTACCAGGTAAAAAAATAAAGAGAAAAAGTGACAAAGTAGCCTTGTTGCCATTAGGGTCACTGACTTATCCCCTTGTTGGGTGCTCTGGTGAAGACCAAGGTGCCAAAGGCGACAACCAATGCTTCCTGCATAGATACAGTGGAGTGAGTGAGCGTAGCCACCTTAAATCGAGAATTCTGTTATTCACACTTTACCAGGTGAAAACAAAGGGAAAAAGTGGCAAAGTAGCCCTTTTGCCATTAGGGACACCAGCTCATCCCCCTTGAGTTGGGTGCTCTGGTGTAGACCAAGGTGCCGTAGATCAGAGCACCCGCTGCATTGTGGTAGGGACAAGAGAGAGTCCCATTGCCCTTGTTTCAGATATTCAATTTTACCGTGGTGGGCAACAGTGGTAGGTCTTCTTTTGAACCTGAGGGAGAGATCTAACCAAAATCCAGGTAGTAAACAGCAGACTACCTCCCCCTTCTGTTATGGAGATGAAGGGGAGGTGTTCTGTAGTCTTTCAGAGGAAAACACCAGCAGGGCTGACAACACTGCTTAGCATTTCAGTGCAGCAGACAGGGCTGCTGATAGGGGGGGGGGCACCAGTCCTCTTGTAGGGGGCCCGGGCACACAGAGGGCCCAAACAGCAGAGGGAATCGGTGTGGTCAGGTGGAGGGGCAATTACAGAAGGATGCCTCTTTGCAGCAGCTGAAAGCCGGTTTATCCCCCTCTCACTGACTTTCAGCTGCTGCAGGGAGAGACACAGACACAGGGCATCGTTCTTGTATTTGCTTCCCCTGCACTACTCCCCCTCCCTGTTTTTAAAATTGTAATAAATATATTTTTTTTCAATTGGAAAGTTAAATAATTTTTAAAAATATAATAATTTTATAAAAAATTATATATTTTTTTAAGGAATGTAAAAAAGAATTTAAAAAGGTCTAATTCACACATTTGTTGTGTTTGTGTCCACTGATACTGATTTTAGTGTATTTTGTTTTTTATAATTTCGGGGGGCCCTGCCAGGTAGGCTGTACGGGGCCCCATGGTTTCTAACAGCAGCCCTGGCAGCAGAGGCAGCGTTGTCAGCTTAAACAGGAAGTAAAACCGGCCATAGATGGATTTAATCTTGACTGGTTTAGCAGGGACCAGCTGACATTTGATCCATCTATGGGCAGGCTGGTTTTCCAAAAGTAGATCCATCGATCAACTTCAGGACAACCAGCCTGTTGGATTTGTTTGCATGCGATTCATGTGTTCCAGAAGTGTAAAACAGTGAGAGGCAAGGTAGGAGCTAAGCAGCCATAGAGACGGCTCTCACAGGTTTACATTTAAAGGATAGATTTTGCAGTGAGATCAGAATTTTATAACAGCAGAGATCCGGCAGTGTGAACTTCGTATTCCTTCTTTCTCCCTCTCTCTTTCTATATACAGTACATATTACAGTATATACTGTATATATATGTAGCGGGTATTTACATTTAGGGGAAGCATCTGGGTGGTAGTGTGACCCAAATGCACTGATTGCTAGGGAGTCTGAGACCCTTTTATGGTTCTTGGAGGACTCTGGTGGTGTGAGGTTCCCTGGGCCCATAGGTGGCGTTGTTGCCGGGGGCCGGAGGTGAACTCACACCGCAGGACTGTGCCTTTTTGTCCTCCCCTGGAGTTGGTACAGCGGGGTGGGGAACCTGCTGTGGCGCGAAGGGAGAGGAGATTAAAGGGGCGGACGCCCTTACCACGGGGTCAGAGTGCAGAGTCGGAGGACGTGGCCACACCCAGGCACCTTCAGCTTGGGTGCTGGCGTTCCAGTGTTCCGGGCCCAGGTGCCTTTGACCTGGCCGGAGCGGAGATGGAGTCCATTTCAGGCACCTTTAGCCTGGGGTGAGGTACTATGTCGGATGCCTGGGGCTCAGTACCTTCGACTGAGTTCCGCGAGGGTGGAGGAATCCGAGGGGGCCCTAACTCCTTGGGTGCCTGTGTCTGAGTTCGTGAGGACTGGTGTGCGGAACTTCTCTGGAGAGTCCGGCGCAGCATCGCTGGTGACAGAGAGGCCTCCGGTATCTCCCTTGGACGGATATCCTTCCCCTGACAGGGGCTGTGCTAGCGAAGGTAATTCACGTTCTATTTCACATAGTCAGTGGCAGTGACTATTCCCCATTGGTGACACCACAGTGGTTGGCAAGAGAAGGGAAAGGATTGTGCCTCGACCTATTCCCATTACTACTAAGTTGTTGCAAAAGAATCCAACTTAACCGTGCTGTGTGTTTATTCGCTGAGAAGAATAAAACTGAGTTGGACCTATTCACGGTGTGGAATTCTGGTTACTAGGAGCAAAGGAGTCAGGGACGAAGGACAGGACTTGACTCTAGGACACCTACACAAAGCCCAATCTTTCTGGCCTTCACCTCTCAGCTATGGAGGACATGGGCCGTAGTGTATCTCATCCCTCCCCCCGGTACTAACACCCCTAGACAAAGAAAGACAAGCCGAGAATGAGAAGGGGTGAGAGGGGTGAGGTCGCTACATATATATTTTGATTACAAGTGTCCCTTTTAGAATCTACTTATTATTCTGTGGCACAAATGTAGTATATCTTTGTTCACCTTCCCCGCGTTCTCACACGGCGTTACGTTACCAACTAAAAATCAAAATCACACTTTTTAACCCGTGGTCGTTCCCTGTGATCACGGCAAGCTAAGACTGCAAAGTTTTTTTTGTCAACTTCTCTCGCAGATTATTAAACATGCCCTAAATCCCCTTATGTAAGACACTGTGCTTCTTCACACTTTACATACAGTGTTACATGTGCAGCGAAACGCGTTATCCAATCACTCTTTTTTTGGAGTTTTCGGAAAAGTTCTGGAGCGAGAAGGATTGCAACAACTACCTTGGATCTGAAATGTGATAAAGTGTAACTTTTAAGTAGAACTATACTTATCTTTGGGCGTTGTTAAGAGGAACTTCACAATTTTGTTTTTAACCCCCTCTTACCCTTTTCACTTGCCGATACTCAAATAACATATTCACATGCCCATAGAATCCAGGATTGTTCATCTGTAATCAGTGGCCACAAACCAGGTCCCATGCCTCAACATGACATGCCATCAGTTCAACCCTCTTCCAGCCACAGGGCCACACTTCTACAGCTGCAGGTCGCTCTGCTCCAGCCACAGGTCTGCTTTACTGCTAAAGGTCTGCTGTTCTCCAGCAAGAAGGCAATCCTCTTCCAGCCACAGGTCATCCTCCTCCAGCCACAGGCCCATCTTCCTCCAGTCACAGGTCACTCTCCTCCCGCCACAGGCCCGCCCTCCTCCAGTCACAGGTCACTCTCCTCCAGCAACAAAGCCATCTTCCTCCCGCCACAGGTCACCCTCCTCCACCCGCAGGCCCATCTTCCTCCAGTCACAGGTCACTCTCCTCCCGCCACAAGCCCGTGCTCCTCCAGCCACAGGTCAACCTTCTCCAGCAACAGCCCCACTCTCCTCCGTCCACAGGTCACCCTCCTCCAGCCTCAGGCCCGCCTTCCTCCAGTCACATCTCACCTTTCTCCAGCAAAAGGCCCACCTCCTTCATCCACAGGTCACCACCTCCTGCCACAGGTCACACTCCTCCAGCCTCAGGCCCACCTTCCTCCAGTCACTCTCCTCCCACCACAGGCTCGCCCTCCTCCAGCCACAAGTCACCCTCCTTCAGCAACATGCCACCCTTCTCCGTCCACATGTCACTCTCCTCCCGCCACAGGCCCGCCCTCCTCCAGCAACCAGCCCACCCTTCTCCATCCACAGGTCACCCACCCCCCGCCATAGGCCCGCCGTCCCCCAGCCACAAGTCACCCTCCTCCAGCAACAGGCCACCCTTCTCCAGCAATGGCCCACCCTCCTCCATCCACAGGTCACCCTCCTCCTGCCACAGGCCCGCCTTCTTCCAGTCACAGGTCACTCTCCTCCCGCCACAGGCCCGTCCTCCTCCAGCCACAGGTCACTCTTCTCCAGCAACAGGCTCACCCTCCTTCATCCACAGGTCACCCACCTCCCTTCACAGGTCACCCTCCTCTAGCCTCAGGCCCGCCTTCCTCCAGTCACAGGCCCGCCCTCCTCCAGCCACAGGTCACCCACCTCCCGCCACAGGTCACCCTCCTCTAGCCTCAGGCCCGCCTTCCTCCAGTCACAGTTCACACTCCTCCCACCACAGGCCCGCCCTCCTCCAGCCACAGGTCACCCTTCTCCAACAACAGGCCCAGCCTCCTCCATCCACAGGTCACCCCACCTCCCGCCACAGGCCCGCCCTTCTCCAGCCACAAGTCACCCACCTCCCGCCACAGCCCCGCCTTCCTCCAGCAACAGGTCACCCTCCAACAAAAACTTCTGACATTTGGTCACATGATCCCTACTGAATGGAGAATTTTTTTGATAATTTCCCTTTAGCACCAATCACAGTGCCTAGGCTTTTGATTATGCAACCAGTACTAGAAGGAGCCCATGGCAGCTTTTTGTCCAGGAAAGGTAAGTATGTTAGCCCTTCTTTTTATTCAACTCAGCAATAATGTTAACATATCTTTAAAACAAGCCTACACTCTGCCAATAGTAGACAAAGTATCAGGTTTCCTGTATAGGAAACACATGACCTTATCTGTCATCCCCACCAGGGAGACAATGTGACCAATGTAGAACATGTGCAGGTGATCCCTAAATGCATGTATATGTAGCGGCTGCTCCTCACACTCCCCTCTTGGTCTCGTCTTTCTCTTGTCTAGGGGTATCTTAGAGGGGAGGGAGCGGGGACACCACGCCTGGCTTCCACCACATGTGTCAGTGCGGTATAAGCAACAGTTCTGTATTACCTTCGGGTCAGTGCTGTGCACCTGGATCCTCCCTCCAAGAGTCACCTTGAACAATGTCTGTCAGGAAATGAGCCCCACACCATTAAAGTTCAACCCTCCTTTATTCTCCTTGTCTGAACACAAACAGTTGAACTCCCTTGATAGAACAGAACAGAAAAGGAGGTGTGGATGCGAACAGGCCCAGACACAATGTAAGCTGCCACTTCCCTTCCTAGAAGTGTGTCCTGGTCTCCGTACGAGGGTAGATTTCCTTCCAGGCCGTCTCCGACGAGGAACTCACTTGTCACCGGCAATATGCTGCACCGGGTCTTTAAATGAGGAGCTCCCCCCGGTCCATTGCGCCTACCGGATTCGGGTACCCAATCCCTGGGCACCCTAGGATCTCCTTCCCTCGCGGAACTCAGTGTTGGGCACTGAGCTCCGTACCTCCATCCAAGTACCTCACCCCAGGCCAAAGGTGCCTGGGATGGAACTCGACCTCCGCTGTCCTCTAGGCCTAAGCCACCCAGAGGAGCGACACGACCCACCGTCCGCAAGCTGAAGGTGCCTGGGACGTCAACCCCGTGACAAAGATGGCCGGCCCCCTTTATACCCTCTCCCAGCAAGCACGGCGGGTTCCCCGCCCCACCATACCGCTGCCGAGGGAGGACAAAAAGGAGGACGGCACACAGCAATGATTCAACCCCAGCCCAGGGCGACAGCGCCAACCACTGGGCTGCAGGGAATTACACATCACTGATGTCTCTGCCAAATTCAAAATTACACCCGGGAAAGTACATACCCGCTACATATAGTTAGGGTGACCAGACATCCCCGGTTTCAGGGGACAGTCCCCGGATTGATGACACTGTCCTCGGACCAAGTCTGTCCCCGGTTTTGTCCCCGGATTGGATTTGAACAGGGGCTGGGGCAATTTCAAAGACAGTCAGTGCAGAATAAAAAAACAAAAAATCTGAATTACACACTCCTCGCTCAGCCGCTTTTACTAGCTTAGGGGGTGTATTTTTTAAATTATCTGTGCGCCTTTCTGATGATCATGTGCTGGTCAAAGCGGATGGCATATTTCTTCAGTTTCGGGTGCCCATTCAGCTCCGCTCGCATGTTCTTCTGCCTTGGCTCAAGTCCCGGCCAGCCGCCTGCCTCTCCTTGCCTTCCCTGGCGGAGTGATCTTCCTCCGCTCCCAACCCAGTAGTAGCCAGGGCCTGGAGAAGACTTGACAGGCTGTGAGGCGGGCGGCGGCGGGCAGAGAGTCGCTAATTGCCGCCATTACTAGTAACAAAAAAAAAATATGTCCCCGGATTTTATTTTAAAAATCTGGTCACCTTATGTATAGTGCGCAACTGCGCTTCCTATGTAAATATGGTTTGGTGCATATAAGTGCACCATAATTTTTGATAAATGTTTTGAGTCCCATTTTTTGTGCAATTGCTCCAATTTCTCCACTGCACCACAGGTGCGGGTCTTTAGTAAATCACCCCCTATGAGTCAAGTCCAAGGAGGTGCGTGAGATCTCCTGAACTTCTCTATTTTTTTAAAATCTAACAGGTTTATGGCTCTGCCGGAGCATACACTGGGGCTGCGAGAGAGAGACACTGAGCAGCTATTGCCTGACCTTTCCCTCTGGTGCCCATTCAGAGAAGCCTTTTTATTTTGTGAATGAGTTCACATAATACAAAGGCTTTTGTGATGGGCAGGAGGAGGGCAGGAGGAGGAGAGAGACAGGCATAGCAGGTGCACCAACTCTAATGTTGAAGATTGCGTAGACCTGAAGCATCCATGTCGGGCTCCAGGAAATACAGTGATACCCATCTTCTGAAAGTGCAATAAAAATGTCAGATGTAAATAATAGAGATAAGTTCAGGAGATGTCATGCACTTCCTTAGACTTAACTCATGATGTGCCTTCAATTTTTAAAAAGGAGCTGAATACCTGGAATTTAGCTTTAAGGTAGTATGAGGAGAGGAAATCCTTTATCTATGCAAACTGATTTCCTGTTCAGTAACTCAATAGAAGAAAACTGCTAACTGTCACTTTTTAGTCTTCTTTAGCCTATAATGGCCGCTAACGTAGCATAATATATTACATTATATAGCTTTTCTGCAAGCCCTGATATGTCTGTTCTTCAAATTTATTCTCATACTGGGCATGATACGGCACACAAATGTACACATTCGATCCATATCATTCAACGCTAAAGTTACCTCGCCAAACCACAGTTCACTTTTCCATTTTTAAAGCCTCTTAATGTCGATACCTTTTTAGCGGCGGGAAGGGTAAAGGTTACCGTCTAATTGTTGCTATTCACCCGCCCCCGATGGCTGTTAGGCTCTCTCCAAATTCATTTTTAATGAAGCATCGAACTGTTTTTTCCATAACGTGGACTCTTTTAACTTGCAGGAGACAAAAGTCAGAATTAGCCGCACGCTATGGTGCAAATAAATGACCTCTTTAACAAATAAAATAAATATACAACTATAGGCTGGAGTCTGCAAGATTATTTTTTTTCCACCCTGAGCTAAGTAAGGAGCCAGAGAGTGGTAATAAAAATGGAAAGGAGTTACGGATGCAGACAGTTCAATGGACAAGGAACTTTACTGAGAAAGCAATAAAAGTATCCTTCGGGTCGATGCTTGGTGACTGCTGTAGCAATGATTGGTTGGAGAAGTTTATGGCAGTCCTGTTTTTATTAGCAGTTGTTCTGGGCGAAGACAAGGACAACTGAGAACTTTGAAATGTTCTGTCTGGTCAAAAGTTGGGACCTACTAGTCCCAGCATGTCTGCTAGGGCTATAGGTAGCTTTCCTCATGATAGACCAATTAATATCTTGGGTTAAACATAGACAAACAATTGGATGATGCAGACGACAAAACCACCCTCCTTTTAGGTGGTATTAGTGTTCAAGTGCAGAACTAGTGCTGGGCTTTCTTATTAGACAGCCAATTATACATTGGTACTGTGAACACTGAAACATATGTAGCGACATCACCTCTCACTCCCTCCTTCTCTGTCAATGTCAATGGCTCTCGTCTAGGGGACCAGGGAGGAGAGTGTGACGCACCACCAGCTCGTACCCTCCAGTGTGTAGAGGTGTGAGCTATACCCAATTACCTTTGGGTCTGTGCCCCTGTCCAGAGCCAAAACTTCCCTTGAGAATGATCCTTTAACTCCCAGAAAGCCAAGTTCCACACCATTGAAAGTCCAACACTTATTTATTCTTGTAGAGCAATAAATAGTCCTTTGCGAGCAGACTGGTTAGACAACGAACAGACAAGGTGAAGAGGAAGGTCCAGGCACAAGCATAAACTTATTACTCTCCTGTTTCAGTGTGCGCCAACAGGCTTGGCGCACGGTCGCTGCCACCGACCGTGAGGGTGGTCGCTGCCACCGACCGGGTGAAATAGGATTTAGGCCTCTGCCACCGACCTGGGTTTCAGTTGGGTCGCTGCCACCGACCATGAGAACATGAACTACCTTCTTGAGATGCGGCCCCTGTCAGGGAAGTCATCCATCTGGACGGACACAAGAGGCCTCCGCCGTCACCAGCCAATGCTGCGCTGGATCTCCGGGAAGGTCACTTCTCTAGTCCCCCTCGCCCTAGATTCGGGTGTCTAAAACCGGAGGACACCCTAGGAATCCTCCGTCCCATGCGGGACCCAGTCGAAGGTACTGGGCCCCAGGCCTCCAGAGAGTACCTCACCCCAGACCTAAGGTGTCTGGGGTGGAATCGCAGCTCCGTTCCCGGGCCAAGGGCACCCGGAGACCACCAGCACTCACACCCAGGCTGAAGGTGCCTGGGCATGGACCCCGAGCGGAAAATGTCCGCCCCTTTTATCCCCTCTCCCAGCATGGACAGCAGGTTCCCCGCCCCGCTGTACTACTGCTGCGAGAGGACAAAAAGGGTACAGACTTACGCTGGTGGTTCAACCCCGGCCTATGGCGACAGCGCCACCTACAGGCCGCAGGGAACTGGAAACCCTTGCATCCTCCACTGGCATAAATTGGTCCATGAACCCTAACAATTGCTGCATCTGAGCCATTTATCACTCAGATGCCTCCCCTAAATGTAACCACCCGCTACACATAGCAGCACCTTGACATTTATTGCAGTCTTATTCTTGTCTATGGCTGTTCTGGCTCCAGACAAGGACAACTGAGAACTTTAAAATGTTCTGTCTGCTCAAGAGTCGGGACCTACTAGTCCCAGCGTGTCTGCTAGGGCTATAGGTAGCTTTCCTCATGATAGACCAATAAGTATCTTGGGTTAAACATAGAAACACAATTGGATGACGCAGAGGACAAAATCACCCTCCTTTTAGGTGGTGCTAGTGTACAACTGCAGAACTAGTGCTGGGCTTTCTTATTAGACAACCAAGTATACAATGGTACTGTGAACACTGAAACATAGAACCACCTTAAAAGTTGTAACCACCCTAGCGCCATCTCTCTCCTTTTACTACACCTGAGACCTTGTAACACTAACGAGTCACATGACACCAGGGAGGGAAAATGGCTAATTGGGCCCAATTTGGATATTTTCACTTAGGGGTGTACTCACTTTTGTTGCCACCGGTTTAAACATTAACCACTTAAGGACCGCCGCCTGTATATTTACGTCGGCAGAGCGGCACGGACAGGCATAAGCACGTACAGGTACGCCCCCTTTAAGATGCCGCCATGTGGCCGCTTTCTCCGTGAGCTCGACCGTGGGTCCCGCGGACTCGATCGCTGCAGGGATACCCGCGATCATCTCACGGAGAGATAGAGCGGGGAGATGCTAGTGTAAATAAGCATCACCCCGCTATGCCTAGTGACAATGACACTGATCTCCGCTCCGTATAGTTGGAGCAGAGATCAGTGTCATGTCACACACAGCCCATCCCCCCTACAGTAAGAAGCACTCCCTAGGAAACACTTGCCACCTACTGGTTAACCCATTCACTGCCAGTGTAATTTTCACAGTAATCAGTGCATTTTTATAGCACTGATCGCTGTAAAAATCACAATGGTCCCAAAAATGTGTCAAAAGTGTCCGATGTGTCCGCCATAATGTCGCAGTCACGAAAAAAAATCACTGATCGCCGCCATTACTAGTAAAAAAAAAAATATTAATAAAAATGCCATAAAACAGTCCCCTATTTTGTAGAAGCTATAACTTTTGCGCAAACCAATCAATAAACGCTTATTGCGATTTTTTTTACCAAAAATATGTAGAAGAATACATATCGGACTAAACTGAGGAAAAAAAATGTTTTTTTATATATTTTTTGGGGATATTTATTATAGCAAAAAAATATTGAATTTTTTTCAAAATTGTCGCTCTATTTTTGTTTATAGCGCAAAAAATTAAAACAGCAGAGGTGATCAAATACCACAAAAAGAAAGCTCTATTTGTGGGGAAAAAAAGGATGCCAATTTTGTTTGGGAGCCACGTCGCATGACCACGCAATTGTCAGTTAAAGCGACGCAGTGCCGAATCGCAAAAAGTGGCCTGGTCTTTGACCAGCAAAATGGTCTGTGGCTGAAGTGATTAATAGCTGTGTGTTGAGTTATTTTGGAGGGGACAGCAAATTGACATTGTAGCAAAGTGTCATCTCTTCAGTGTTGTCACATGAAAAGATAGAATAAAATACTTATATGTATGTGTATATATACACACACACACACACACACACACACTATATACACATGGACTGGCCACTCAGCCTGTCCCTAGCATTAGTATTAATAATAAACATATATTAATAAAAAAAAAATATATATATATATATATATATATATATATATATATGCTTTTTTTCACATCTGCCTGCCTGCAACATTAGCAGTTAAGGCCTGACAGCGAGTGTGGCCTATAATTTTGGAGGCTTACATGATGCTTGCAGCCCGTGTATCTAAATATTTTGTTTTTCTTCTTCTCCTTTATTTTCTACCTCTGCCTGCCCGCAACGTTAGCAGTTAAGGCCTGACAGTAAGCAGGGCCTATCATTTTTGGAGGCTTATGTGATGCTTGTTGCCCAGCAACAGCCGTTACAGCCCCCATAAGGCCTGAGCTGCCATAAATCCCATTCTGTTGACATAACCACTTACATCGATACGTCGGCACTTCCTGTGCATCAGCTATTCACAAAATAATTATTTGGATGTAATTACGTCTTCCTTCCACCTTCCAAGAAAGTGGAAAAATGGGCCTTTCAGTGTCCACTATTAAAATGTTTGCCGTGAAGCAACCCGGCGACCGCACAACAGCCCTCACCCATACCTCCCAACTTTTTGAGATGGGAACAAGGGAAACCTATTAACATAAAGTAATCCTCTGCATGACTCAGAGGATGAACACACCAATCTCCTCCTTGTGTGTTGAGACAATGCCAGTCTGCACAGGAGGAGCTAGTGCTGGGCTTTCTTAGTACACCACCCAGCATGCACTTCAAAGCCTGCCCCCTCTTATGGGAATAACATCTTATATTGTAAAGTGCTGCAAAAAACTGTTGGCGCTGTATAATAATAAAAATAATACCGTATTTATCGGCGTATAACACGCACTTTTTTCCCCTTAAAATCAGGGGAAAATCGTGGGTGCGTGTTATACACCGATACTCTGTCGAATTCCCCTGCTGAAAACGAGCGAGAGGAGCGAGCGGAGCCGAAGCCGAAGTACAATCGGCTTTACTCAGCTCCTCTCGCAGTCCCGCCCATCTCTGACTGTGCCGCTGACATAGAGAAAGCCGAGTGTACTTCGGCTAGCCTCGGCTCCTCTCGCAGTCCTGCCCCTGACTGTGAGCAGAGCCGAGTCTAGCCAAAGTACACTCGGCTTTCTCCGTCAGCGGCGCAGTCAGTGGAGATGGGCGGGACTGCGAGAGGAGCCGAGTCTAGCCGAAGTACACTCGGCCCCGCTCGCTCCTCTCCACAGAAATCGGCGCCAAATTTAAAAAAACGCCGAGACTGACACGATCGCAAAGGCACTGGGCAAGGCTGCAGATGGACAGATGGACACTGGGCAAGGCTGCAGATGGACAGATGGACACTGGGCAAGGCTGCAGATGGACAGATGGACACTGGGCAAGGCTGCAGATGGACAGATGGACACTGGGCAAGGCTGCAGATGGACAGATGGACACTGGGCAAGGCTGCAGATGGACACTGGGCAAGGCTGCAGATGGACACTGGGCAAGGCTGCAGATGGACAGATGGACACTGGGCAAGGCTGCAGATGGACAGATGACACTGGGCAAGGCTGCAGATGGACACTGGGCAAGGCTGCATGCTGCATTTAAATGTAAGTTTTTTTTTCCTTGAATTTCCCTCCTAAAAGTTTTTTTCCTTAAAATTCCCTCCTAAACTTGGGGTGCGTGTTATACGCCGATAAATACGGTAATCATCTTCCAGACTTTTTTATGTGATACTAAAAATAGCAATGGCAATCAGTCCCATTTTTACCAGTCAGGCCAATAAATTTCAGACAGGTAGTGTAATGCCGCGTACACACGATCGATTTTCTCGACGGTGAAAACACAGTCGAGAAAATCGATGGGAAAAATGAGGGAACGGCTTGGTTCCCTACACACGGCCGTTTTTCCCGACATTTTTTTTCAGGGTCGAGAAAAACGACCGTGTGTGGGCTCCGTGGCAGTGTTTCCCTATGGGAAAACTGCCGCGGAAAAAAATGACGGGAATCACGACGAGAAAAATTAGAGCATGTTCTAATTTTTCTCGTCGTGATTAATGCCGTTTTTCCCGTCGGGAAAAATTACAAAGAGGCCACACACGGTAGTTTTTCTTGTTAAAAAAAAAAAAATTAAATTTTTCCAGACGGAAAAAATGATCGTGTGTACGCGGCATTACACTGACCTTTCCCGGGATCCAGCACTGGGTTTCCTTTCCAGTACATGGCGGCTTGCACTTTCAGGTTTCACCCATTATCCCGGTGCCAATGCCAATCGGAAAAAAGCTCTTTTGATTAGCACCGCCTTTAACTGGGGAAGCAACGCATGGCTCAGGGTTTAAGCAATGCATTGCTACACCTAAGCGACCCGGTAAAAAGTTTTAATTTTATTTAGTATTACTATTACCAGATCTTCTTTACCCCCCTCCATTTTTTTTCTTTTTTTTTGGGTTGTGCCCTTTTCATATATATATATATATATATATATATATATATATATATATATATATATATATATTATAGCCTCTGGGGAGGGACGATTGATAATGGAGACTAGTGTGTCTTGGACTACAGTATTTAGTCGGTACCATGAGGCTGTGTTGCGTCCATTCTCCTGTTGAGTGCAACAACTAATGTAGTCCGGCACACTATCCTCTGTTATAGATATGTTCCTGTATTGATTCATAGTCTTCTGGTTCCCGAGGGATGTTTTCTTGTTATATTTTATATGTTATATATTACGCACACTTTTTTACTATACTAGAAAAGATTATAGTATGCTTCATTGCTTCTTTTTGATATGTATATTCTATCTTTTAATCTTACCTGTGACCCTTGTGCCTGTCCCCACTTCCAGTCTTGCATCTTGTCTACAAGTGTTTTTGTACTTCTACCCCTCAGTGTGCCCCTAAATGCACCCTGTGTGCTCCCATGTCTCCAAGTGTGCCCAGTGCTACCATGTGCCTCCAAGTGCATCCCTATGTCTCCAGTGTGCTTCTGTGTCCCCAAATGTTTCCTGTGCACCCCTGGGTAGCCCTGTGCTTTCAAATGTGCCACTGTATTTCAAAGTGTGCCTTGTGCAATCCCCCGCACCTTTGTGACTCTGAGCCTCCAAATGCACCCCCATGTGTTCCTGTGCAGCCCCGTGTTTCCAAGAGCACCCCTGAGCGACAATGTGCCTCCAAGTGTGCCCCCATATCTCCAATGCGCCTCTGTGCATCCCCATGTCTATGAGTGCACCATGTGCTCCCCGTGCCTCCAAATGCACCCCTGTGTGACACTGTGGCTCAACATGCACCCTTATGTCTCCAGTAAGCCCCCATGTCTTCTGTGTGCCCTGTGTTACCCAATGACTCCAAGTGTAACTTGCATGTCTCCAGTGTGCCCCTGTGTCTCCAAATGTGCCCTGTGCACCACCATTTCTCCAAATGCACCCCTGGGTAACCCTGTACCTCAAAGTGTGCTCCCATGTAGGTGCGCCCTTTGCCCCAGTGCCTTCAAGTCCACCCCTTTGTGACCCTGTATCTTCAAGTGCACCCCCATGTCTCCAGACAGTGTGTTTCTGTGCACCCCCCACAGTGCCTCCAAGTATGACCTCATAACTCTGTGCATCCCCAAGTATCCAAATGTACCCTGTGTGACCCTGTGCACCCCTGTGTCTCCAAATGCACCCCTGCGTGACACTGTACTTCAAAAGGCACCCCCGTGTCTCCTGTGAGTCCCAATATTTCCTGTGCGCCCCTGCACACTACGTTGTCTACAAGTGTGCTCCTGTGAACTCCTGTGACTCCAAGTGCCCTTGTGCACCCCCAAGCCTTTGAGTATGCCCCAGTGTGCCTCTGTGCCTCCAGCACTCCCCTGTGCATCGCCATGACACCTATGTATGGACACAGCCTGTGGAAAGCTCCTGCAATCACTTGCACTGTCCATCTCTCAGTAGATATGGACCCCAGTCCATGACAGTTGGAATTGCTAATCACTAGAGGCTCAATCTCCCCGACCTCAGGGCTAAGCTCTACCCTGCATTTCTAATTTCAGTCCACTTCAGCGGACTCAGCAATTTCGCTGCAAAATCAATTTAGCTGAGATCATTTCGCTCATCGCTACGTTCACTGTGACTTTCACTTGGGCCTCCACCCCCTAGATACGGCACGACGTCAGATGTAAAACAATAAAAAGCAATAGCTGAAAATAAATTGATGGAGATATCGAGCCGATGTAAAGAGCCGAGGGGATGGATGGGGAAGAGTCACCATCCAGAGAAGCTTCATCTAGTGATGGTTTTCCAGCCATCCTGCCTTTCCCCGGGAGGGCGGATTGAGTGAGCCTGCGTTATAATTAGTCATTTTAAATGAGAAGGACCTGACAGAGCCATGTTTTATGGTAATGACACACTTCCTGTGCTGAGATGAATGGAGTGACGGCAGTGAGCAGAGAGCGGCAGTGAGCAGAGAGCGGAGGTGAGGTCATAGTACAGCTCCATCATTCCTAATCCCTGAACAGGGCCACACAATTCCGATACACTATGGCGCCCCGCTGCCTCCATGCCGGAGTATTGTCCGGGGACTAAAGGGGAGGAAATAGAAAAGGGCCATCTAATTACATTGCTGGGGAACTTACAGCTCATCGCTGGGGGAACGGCTAAATACACATTCAAAATGCATATCGGAAGTGTTTGAGCTGCCAAAAGATTTGTAATTCTGCTCAGCTAGCCTTGCGACCCAGACAAGTCTGCCAAACAGCATTTCCAGATTCCTGTTCTCCAGTGGAGTTAACTGCTTGCCGACCGCCTCACATAGGAGTATGGCAGCAAAGTGGCTCTCCTGCGCTGGATCCCATACTAGATACATGATCCAGCACTTCCGGGTAGAGGCCGCACCATCTGTGCTGTGATTAGTCACAGCAGAAGCCGATCAACGGGTGCGGGCCAATGGATAAAATCCAAAATACGAAGAACAGAAATTGCCGCTCAGGCAGATGAAATAAGGAAAGTACTTCTCTCAGGGACCAAGAGTGACGGCAATGAACGTAGCAAATGAAGAAAATTAGTGAGGACAGCCGCACTCCAATCCAACGTATATTTATTCAGGCAAAACAGGCACTACAAAAACCAGCAGAACTCAGGACAGCTGACGCGTTTCACACCAATTCAGTGTTTACTCATAGCTATGATGCCTGTTTTGCCTGAATAAATATACGTTGGATTGGAGTGTGGCTGTCCTCACTAACTTTCTTCATTTGCGGGCCAATGGATGTCGGCCGGCACCCGCTGATCTGTGAGGAGACACACTGGATGGGACTATGCCTATCTGAACAAAGCAGAGCTCCCTCCTGTCAGCGGGGATGTGCTGGATTTTGTTTTGCTGCAAATACACCTACAATGGGCACATGAACAATAGAACTGAACCAAGGAGCAATGGAAGAAGGTGTCTTCGGTTTGTTGACTTGGCCTCCAAATTCTCCAGATCTCAATCCAATAGAGTATCTGTGGGATGTGCTGGAAAAACAAAGGCCCCACCTCACAACTGACAGGACTTAAAGGCTCTGCTACTGATAGCTTGGTGCCAGATACCACATACCTTCTGAGGTCTAGCGGTATCCATGCCCTGGTGATGGGTCAAGGCTGTTTGGCAGCAAAGGGGACCTACTCAATATTAGGTGGGTGGTCATGTTATGGCTGATCGATGTGCAAACAGTTTAACTGAAATAGTAATTACAATGTAACAATACACAAATTCATTGTATTTACTCAATGACACTTGCAGGCTATTTGCAAGTGTCATTTTACACAGGCGTGGTCGACAGCCTAAAGCCTGGTACACACGATCAGATTATCAGACTTTTCGTCCTTTTTTTGTTGCATGCTAGTCTCCTATCGAAAGTGAAGAGGTTACTCAACATACAAAAATTCTCGTACGACAGAATTCAACTTCAGGAGTGATGTAATGTGTTAAATAGTTTTGTATGTGCTCTTTCGTTTCTGAGCATGCGTAGTCTTGCTCTTACGATTTTTTTCAGACAAAAAACTGTACTAATTAAATTGGACGTTGTGTTCACATACGACAACAATTTAATAGCCTGCACATCCAGTTTTGTCATCCGAAAATTCGGAATCGGCTGTCGAAAGCACTATACTAATGATCCGAAAATCGGCAGATCATTCGTCGGATTAAATTTTACATCCAATTTTCTGATTGTGTGTACGGACCTCTACTGTGTAAAACAAACAAATTACTGGCTGCCACTTTGACAGCCGGTAGGTGCTGATAATATGAGCAGAAGAAATGAAGGCAGAGAAAGAGGAGCTGGACTTTTAGGATACGTTCTTAGGTTTTTTTAAGACGCATCTCGGTTCAACATCCTCAAGTGGTTAAAAAAAAAAAAAAAAAATGTAATCTGTTTTTGCATGTATTTAGTATAAGTATCTAAATGTGCCTGGATTTCAGCTTCCTGTAACATCCTGCACAGCAGCACTGAGACTGGGGAGGACGGGACAGCACTTTTCAGCCAATCAGAGGAAGGAACAGCACTCCCCAGCCAATCAGAGGAAGGGACAGCACTCCCCAGCCAATCACAGGAAGGGACAGCACTCCCCAGCCAATCAGAGGAAGGGACAGCAGTCACCAGCCCATCAGAGAAAGGGACAGCACTCCCCATCCAATCAGAGAAAGGGACAGCACTCCCCATCCAATCAGAGAAAGGGACAGCACTCCCCAGCCCATCAGAGAAAGGGACAGCACTCACCAGCCCATCAGAGAAAGAGACAGCAGTCACCAGCCCATCAGAGAAAGAGACAGCACTCCCCAGTCAATTAGAGGAAGGGACAGCACTCCCCAGCCAATCAGAGGAAGGGACAGCACTCCCCAGCCAATCAGAGGAAGGGACAGCACTCCCCAGCCAATCAGAGGACGGGAAAGCACTCCCCAGCCAATCAGAGGACGGGACAGCACTCCCCAGCCAATCAGAGGACGGGACAGCACTCCCCAGCCAATCAGAGGACGGGACAGCACTCCCCAGCCAATCAGAGGACCGGACAGCACTCCCCAGCCAATCAGAGGACCGGACAGCACTCCCCAGCCAATCAGGACTCTCTTGCTTTTCTTTCAGCCTAAGGCCTTGTTCACATGAGCAGCTTGGGGGCAGTAAAAACAGGCAGTTGAGCCATGGTTTTACTGCCCCCGCAACCACCTACCTGAACGGTGACATGCTTTACACATGTCACAACGGCAATGCTGTGCTTCGCTGCTACAGCAAAAATTAAACAGGATAATGCTTTTGGCAGGTGTTTCTGCTGCTGAACGGGACTAATGCAGATCTATGTGGCTGCCTTGCAACCCTGTTAGATTGTGGCGCATTAGTGCAGCATTTAAAAGGTTAAATCAGGAGGTTAAGAGGAAACATATCACCTCCTCACAGCCTGCCAAATGCCTCTAAAAAACTATCTGGATGTGGATTGCTTTTCAGAGGATCAGCAGTCCTTGTTGCATGTCTGAATGAACCCTAACACTAGGAGAATGCTTACAGCAAGGCAGAGCACAGAAGTGACCTCATCAGTGTGCTGTTGCTCCTTTATTGTCCAATTGTAGACTGAGGGGTGGGCGTGGCTAAAGAAGCAGGTGATCGGCAGCCATTCATTCCTGTAGTCGCCCATCAGAAGTGTAGCATTGCCTTAATTTTATGGCGGAGGTGGGTGTTGATTTTCCTACATGGAGGATGTTTGTCATTATAAGACTCTAATGCCTAGTACACACAACCGTTTTTTCCCAGCGGATACAAATCCGACGGTTTTCCCGACAGAATTCCTCTCAGCCTGCCTTGCCTACACACGCTCAGACAAAAGTCCGCCGATCCAAAGCGCGGTGACGTACAACACGTACGACGGCACTATAAAGGGGAAGTTCCATTCGGATGGCGCCACCATTTGGGCTGCTTTTGCTGATCCTCGTGTTAGTAAAGTTTGATGAGAGACGATTTGCGCTTTTCAGCCTCGTGCTCTTCAGTCCGTTACAGCATGACGAATGTGCTATCTCCATTACGAACGCTAGTTTTACCAGAATGAGCGCTCCCGTCTCATCACTTGCTTCAGAGCATGCGCAGTTTTCTGCTCGTCGGAAAACCATACAGACGAACGGATTTCCCCTCGGATTTTTGGCCTGATTGGAAAAAAAAGATCCTGATCTCTTTTTTTGTCCGGCAGTTTTCCCGTCGGAAAAACTGCGATGGAGCATACACACGGCCGGAATTTCCAGACGAAAAGCTTTCATAGCAGTTTTCCCGTCTGAAAAAACGTTCGTGTGTACGAGGCATAAGGTATGACATATGTGTGCAGAGCATAACTGAGAAATTGAGATGACTCCTTTTACCCGGAGCTCTGCTTTAAGCAGTATAGTTTGCTCACAGACCACAGCCGAGTGTCCTGATTGGACAATGGAGGAGCAGCAGTACATTATTGAGGACATTCTTGGGCCTCCCCTACCCATAATGTAGAAACATACTGTATACTGTATGGATATGGGGGCAGACAGATGTTCTCATTACACACGCAGACTTTGCTTCCCAATTAATGTTTGCCGCTTTTCTCTCCCAATGCAAGTCTATGGGTCATGACTGACTGACTCAAATCTATGGACATGTAAGATGAAATACAGGGAATATAGAACAGCAGGTCAACAAAAACACAAATGCCTTGTGTTAAGGCAGACCATTCAATTGAATGAATTGCGCAATGCGTTAAAAAGGTGCATGCAACCTTTTCCGGCAGTGCAACATAACGCGGGGGCATTGAGAAGGTGTACTGGGGTTCCATTCAGAATGAAAGGCAGTACATCACACCAATGTGTTATATTATGTGTTTCAGTAACATGGGCGTTACTGTGTAGCACAATAGTGTGAACAGGCCACTAGGGCGTCAGACAGGCTGCCGAGTTCAGAATTACTATGTGTTTGCTATGCTTCTTTTTTTTTTAATGAACAGGGAGACTGCAAAGCTCTTCCCACTTATTCATTCTGTGCAGCTTAGGCCCCTTTCACACTTGTGCGACTTGTTCTGTGACTTGGGACCGCAAAAGCATGACAAGTGGTACCCCATGATTTTCAATGAGTACCGTTCATATCTGTGCGACTTCAAGTCGCACAACTTCAAAGTAGTCCACGCACTACTTTGGTCCGACTTTGATGCGAGTTAGACCTCAAGTGTACACAGGCATTCCCTGAAATCGCTGTAAAATTGCGGCGAAGTCGCGGTAGTTTGAAAGGGGCCTTAGGCTCCAGAGATTGAGAGTGAGGACTGTGCAGTGGCGGCCGCTCCATTAGGGGCGCAGGGGCGCCACCCCCCTAATCCATGCACCTGGCCCCTAATCCCCATGCAGGGCGCCGGAAGCCTGGATTTCAATGTTTTTTTTTAAGCACATGATTAGAACCTGAGGCTCTAATTGGCTTCAAAAAAGGGTGGGCTCGGGGCGCAGAGCACTGCGCCCCGAGCCCACCCAGTCGTCTGAAGATAGCGAATGAATATTTGCTATTGTCTTTCTGCTTCTCCTTCGGCCAATCAGGAAACGGATCCTGAGACCCGATTGGCAGAGAGGAGAAGCGACCATTTTGGCTGGCACCGGGGAGGATGTACGGGGAGATCAGGGGTCCCTGATATAGACCGGGGTCCTGCTGTCAGAATACAATGTCCAGACGAGGGGGGTTCCTCCTTCGAGACATTGTTCAACCCACTGGCTAAACGAGAAGCAGTGTTATTACCTTAGGACAGGACTACAGAACACCTCCCCCAATCCTCTGCTCCATAACACAGAGTAGGTGTTTGTAATCTCAAGAGAGAACTGGGAACAATGCAACTGATAAAAGTCAGGACAGGCAGAGAGCACGGAAAGTGCTCAACTGTTTTTTTTTCTTTTGCACTTTTGGTGCAGATAAAACAAAATGCTTTCAATGGTGTGACCAATGACCATAAAGGCACAAATAAGAGATGATTGTTAGGATTTACATACATTTTATGTGTCCTCCTCTTCCTCCTCCTGGCACCTATGGGGTGATGCTAGTAAATAGGACACTTATGGAACACGTCTGGCAGGTGAGAAAACCACATTCTGATATTCTTCAGGGGATTTTTGTGCTTTAAATTATTTAAAGAATGCCTGACGTACATAACCTCTTATACAATATGTATGGTGTAAGGTAAATAGTCTGCGGTGGGAAGGTCGGAGGGAGCAGGTTCTGCTCCTGTCCAAAACTGCCATCAGGAGAGATGTAAAGAGAACCTGTCATGACTGCAGTATGGGCATTGCCTCAATTCCTTCCGGCTTCACACCGGCTTTCCAGCACCCGCCTGGCATTGAGCGCCTTCTGTAGGGAGAAGATGTGAACGTAAACAGTGCAGCAGAACACGATTCTGCCACATTGTAAGAAGAAGCTCTTCATTTAACGCTTGTATATATAGAGCTCCCTGACTGAATGCATTTTTGTTGATATGGCGTCGCATGTTCTTCTGCCTCGGCCAGCCGCCTGCCTGCCTGCCTGCCTATCTACTTGCCTTCCCTGGAGTGATCTTCCTCCGCTCCCCACCCAGTAGTAGCCGGGGCCCAGAGAGTGAGACTTGACAGGCTGTGAGGCGGGCGGCGGTTGCGACAGGGAAAGAGTCGCTGATTGCCGACATTACTAGTAAAAAAAAAAAAAATATATATATATGTCCCCGGATTTCATTTTAAAAATCTGGTTACCTTACCCTAGAAGTCTACAGGACTGTGTCCCAAGGCAGGAGACAATCCCATAGAAGTATATAAGACTGTCCCAAGGCTGGAGATGATCAAAGACAACCCCATACAAGTCTTCAGTACTATGACCCAAGGCTAGAGATGATTAAAAGCAATCCATAGAAATCTTCAGTACTATGTCCCAAGGCCAGAGATGATCAGAAACAATCCATAGAAATCTTCAGTACTATGTCCCAAGGCCAGAGATGATCAGAAACAATCCATGGAAGTCTACAGGACTGTGTCTGAAGGCAGGAGACAATCCTCTAGAAATCTAAAGTAATGTGCCCCAGAGATGATTGGAAACAATCCCATATAAGTTTATAGGTCTGTGTCCCAAGGCCAGAGATGATCCCATAGAAGTCTATAGGATTGTGTCCCAAGGCCAGAGATGATCCCATAGAAGTCTATAGGATTGTGTCCCAAGGCCAGAGATGATCCCATAGAAGTCTATAGGATTGTGTCCCAAGGCTGGAGACAATCCTATAATAGTCTATAGTACTGTGAAGGTTGGAGATGATCAGACGATCCCATAGAAGCCTATAGGACTGAGACCCAAGGCTGAAAAAGATCTCATTGAAGTCTACCGGACTGTGTCCGAAGGTAGGAAACAACCCTCTAGAAGTCTATAGTACTGTGTCCCAAGGCCAGAGATGATCCCATAGAAGTCTATAGGACTGTGACCCAAGGCTGAAAAAGATCTCATTGAAGTCTACCGGACTGTGTCCGAAGGTAGGAAACAACCCTCTAGAAGTCTATAGTACTGTGTCCCAAGGCCAGAGATGATCAGAAACAATGCCACAGAAGTTTATAGAACTGTGTCCCAAGGCCAGAAACTACCCCATAGAAGTCTATAGGATTGTGTCCAAAGGCTGGAGACAATCCTATAATAGTCTATAGTACTGTGAAGGTTGGAGATGATCAAAGACGATCCCATAGAAGCCTATAGGACTGTGACCCAAGGCCTGAGGTGAACCCATAGAAGCCTATAATGCTGTGTCCTCAAGTCCGAAAAAGTTCAAACATTATATTACTGTGTCCCAAGGATAGTGATGATCAGAGGCAATCAACAGAAGTTTACAAGACTGTGTCCCAAGGCTGGAGATGATTAAAGATGATCCCATACAAGTCTTCAGTACTATGTTCCAAGGCCAGAGATGATCAGAAACAATCCATAGAAGTCTACAGGACTGTGTCCAAAAGCCAGAGATGATCGAAGAAGACCCATAGAAGTTTACAGGACTATGGCTGAAGGCAGGAAACAATCCTCTATAGTACTGTGTCCCAAGGCCAGAGGTGATCAGAAACAATCCCATAGAAGTTTATAGTTCTGTGTCCTAAAGCCAGTTATGATATCATTGAATTCTATAGGAATGTGTTATAAGGCTGGAGACGATCAAACAAGATCCCATAGAAGTCTATAACACTGTGTTCCCAAGGTCAGAGAAGAATAAAGACGATCCCAAAAAAGTCTACAGTACTGTGTCTCAAGGCAGGAAACAATCCTCTAGAAGTCTATAGGGTTGTATCCAAAGGCTGGAGACAATCCCATAATAGTCTATAGTACTGTGCCGTAAAGTTGGAGATGATCAAAAATGATTGCATAGAACCCTATAGGACTGTGACCCAATACCTGAGATGATCTCATAGATCCCTATAATACTGTGTCTCCCAGGCCAAAGAAGTTCAAAGAGGATCCCAAAGAAGATTATATTACTGTGTCCCAAGTCCAGAGATGATCAGAGAAAATCCATAGAAGTCTACAGGACTATGTCCAATGCCGGAGACAAACACGATAGACAAAGTCTTTAGTACTGTGCCCTAAGGCAGAAGATGATGTCATCGAAGTCTATAGTATTGTGTCCTAAGACTGGAGGTGATTGGAGCCGATCCCATAGAAGTCTACAGGACTGTGTCCCAAGGTCGGAGATGGTCCCATTGAAGACTATAGGACTGTGTCCCACAGCCAAATATGATTAGAGACAATCTATAGAAGTCTATAGGACTGTGTCCCTGCACTTTATCCTGTAATTTAGGCAGGTGCCCTAGAGGAGTGTTCATGACCTGCAAAGAGTGACCTGTACATCTACATTGCACAGGACCTGATTACCTGTGCCATAGCAAACACAGGGAGCGCCCACACACAGAACCAAAGGCCTCGTACACACGACCGAGTTTCTCGGCAAGAACCAGCAAGAAACTTGCTGGCAGAGATTTCTTGCCGAGAAATTCGTTCGTGTGTATGGTTTCTCGTCAAGAAAAGCGACAAGAATCTCGACGAGAAAATAGAGAACCTGCTCTCTATTTTCTCGTTGAGATTCTCGTCAGCCTGTTTCTCGACGAGAAAAGTGAGTGTGTGTGTACTTACCTGTCCTCCCGGAAGCCCGCGCATGTTCGAAATGAATTCAATGCATGCGTGGTAGCTTCCTAGGCATACGTAGGGCATACCAAGATGGCGGCGACGGCATCGAATGTGACGAGTGCACGCTCGTCGTAGTCGATGACATCACCGCGTTCGCTCCATTCAAAGAACCGCGGGTGTACACTCGGCCGGGACAAGTTTCTTGTCCAAGGATCTCGTCGAAAAAAACGTCATGTCCTGCTAGTGTAGATTAATGGTAAGGGGGCAAAGGTCTGTGTCCTGATACCTGTATATTAGGAGGAGGGAGAGGTCTGTGTCCTGATACCTGTATATTAGGGGGAGGGAGAGGTCTGTGTCCTGATACCTGTATATTAGGGGGAGGGAGAGGTCCGTGTCCTGATACCTGTATATTAGGGGGAGGGAGAGGTCCGTGTCCTGATACCTGTATATTAGGGGGAGGGAGAGGTCCGTGTCCTGATACCTGTATATTAGGGGGAGGGAGAGGTCCGTGTCCTGATACCTGTATATTAGGGGGAGGGAGAGGTCCGTGTCCTGATACCTGTATATTAGGGGGAGGGAGAGGTCCGTGTCCTGATACCTGTATATTAGGGGGAGGGAGAGGTCCGTGTCCTGATACCTGTATATTAGGGGGAGGGAGAGGTCCGTGTCCTGATACCTGTATATTAGGGGGAGGGAGAGGTCTGTGTCCTGATACCTGTATATTAGGAGGAGGGAGAGGTCTGTGTCCTGATACCTGTATATTAGGAGGAGGGAGAGGTCTGTGTCCTGATACCTGTATATTAGGAGGAGGGAGAGGTCTGTGTCTTGATACCTGTATATTAGGGGGAGGGAGAGGTCTGTGTCCTGATACCTGTATATTAGGAGGAGGGAGAGGTCTGTGTCCTGATACCTGTATATTAGGGGGAGGGAGAGGTCTGTGTCCTGATACCTGTATATTAGGAGGAGGGAGAGGTCTGTGTCCTGATACCTGTATATTAGGAGGAGGGAGAGGTCTGTGTCCTGATACCTGTATATTAGGAGGAGGGAGAGGTCTGTGTCCTGATACCTGTATATTAGGGGGAGGGAGAGGTCTGTGTCCTGATACCTGTATATTAGGGGGAGGGAGAGGTCTGTGTCCTGATACCTGTATATTAGGAGGAGGGAGAGGTCTGTGTCCTGATACCTGTATATTAGGGGGAGGGAGAGGTCTGTGTCCTGATACCTGTATATTAGGGGGAGGGAGAGGTCTGTGTCCTGATACCTGTATATTAGGAGGAGGGAGAGGTCTGTGTCCTGATACCTGTATATTAGGGGGAGGGAGAGGTCTGTGTCCTGATACCTGTATATTAGGGGGAGGGAGAGGTCTGTGTCCTGATACCTGTATATTAGGAGGAGGGAGAGGTCTGTGTCCTGATACCTGTATATTAGGGGGAGGGAGAGGTCTGTGTCCTGATACCTGTATATTAGGAGGAGGGAGAGGTCTGTGTCCTGATACCTGTATATTAGGAGGAGGGAGAGGTCTGTGTCCTGATACCTGTATATTAGGGGGAGGGAGAGGTCTGTGTCCTGATACCTGTATATTAGGGGGAGGGAGAGGTCTGTGTCCTGATACCTGTATATTAGGAGGAGGGAGAGGTCTGTGTCCCGATACCTGTATATTAGGAGGAGGGAGAGGTATGTGTCCCGATACCTGTATATTAGGAGGAGGGAGAGGTCTGTGTCCTGATACCTGAGTAATAGGAGGAGGGAGAGGTCTGTGTCCTGATACCTGTATATTAGGAGGAGGGAGAGGTCTGTGTCCCGATACCTGTATATTAGGAGGAGGGAGAGGTCTGTGTCCCGATACCTGTATATTAGGGGGAGGGAGAGGTCTGTGTCCTGATACCTGTATATTAGGGGGAGGGAGAGGTCTGTGTCCTGATACCTGAGTAATAGGAGGAGGGAGAGGTCTGTGTCCTGATACCTGTATATTAGGGGGAGGGAGAGGTCTGTGTCCTGATACCTGTATATTAGGGGGAGGGAGAGGTCTGTGTCCTGATACCTGTATATTAGGGGGAGGGAGAGGTCTGTGTCCTGATACCTGTATATTAGGGGGAGGGAGAGGTCTGTGTCCTGATACCTGTATATTAGGGGGAGGGAGAGGTCTGTGTCCTGATACCTGTATATTAGGGGGAGGGAAAGGTCTGTGTCCTGATACCTGTATATTAGGGGGAGGGAGAGGTCTGTGTCCTGATACCTGTATATTAGGAGGAGGGAGAGGTCCGTGTCCTGATACCTGTATATTAGGGGGAGGGAGAGGTCCGTGTCCTGATACCTGTATATTAGGAGGAGGGAGAGGTCTGTGTCCTGATACCTGTATATTAGGAGGAGGGAGAAGTCTGTGTCCTGATACCTGTATATTAGGAGGAGGGAGAGGTCTGTGTCCTGATACCTGTATATTAGGGGGAGAGGACAGGTATGTGTCCCAATACCTGTGTATTAGGAGGAGGGGAGAAGTCTGTGTCCTGATACCTGACTCTGTATATTAGGGATAGGTCTAGTGGTAGGTGATTCTGTATAATGGGGATAGGTGTGTAGGTAGGTGACTCTGTATATTAGGGATAGGTCTAGTAGTAGGTGACTCAGTATATTAGGGATAGGTGTGTAGGTAGGTGACTCTGTATATTAGGGATAGGTGTGTAGGTAGGTGACTCTGTATATTAGGGATAGGTGTGTAGGTAGGTGACTCTGTATATTAGGGATAGGTCTAGTAGGTAGGTGACTCTGTATATCAGGGATAGGTCTAGTGGTAGGTGACTCTGTATATCAGGGATAGGTCTAGTAGGTAGGTGACTCTGTATATCAGGGTTAGGTCTAGTAGGTAGGTGACTCTGTATATCAGGGATAGGTCTAGTGGTAGGTGACTCTGTATATCAGGGATAGGTCTAGTAGGTAGGTGACTCTGTATATCAGGGTTAGGTCTAGTAGGTAGGTGACTCTGTATATCAGGGATAGGTCTAGTGGTAGGTGACTCTGTATATCAGGGATAGGTCTAGTAGGTAGGTGACTCTGTATATCAGGGTTAGGTCTAGTAGGTAGGTGACTCTGTATATCAGGGATAGGTCTAGTAGGTAGGTGACTCTGTATATCAGGGATAGGTCTAGTAGGTAGGTGACTCTGTATATCAGGGATAGGTCTAGTAGGTAGGTGACTCTGTATATCAAGGATAGGTCTAGTAGGTAGGTGACTCTGTATATCAAGGATAGGTCTAGTGGTAGGTGACTCTGTATATCAGGGATAGGTCTAGTGGTAGGTGACTGTATATCAGGGATAGGTCTAGTGGTAGGTGACACTGTATATTAGGGATAGGTGTGTAGGTAGATGACTCTGTATATTAGGGGTAGGTGTGTAGGTAGGTGACTCTGTATATTAGGGGTAGGTGACTCTGTATATTAGGGGTAGGTGACTCTGTATATTAGGGGTAGGTGTAGGTGACTCTGTATATTAGGGATAGGTGTGTAGGTAGGTGACTCTGTATATTAGGGATAGGTGTGTAGGTAGGTGACTCTGTATATTAGGGGTAGGTGTCTCTGTACATTAGGGGTAGGTGTCTCTGTACATTAGGGGTAGGTGACTCTGTACATTAGGGGTAGGTGACTCTGTACATTAGGGGTAGGTGTCTCTGTACATTAGGGGTAGGTGTCTCTGTACATTAGGGGTAGGTGTCTCTGTATATTAGGGGTAGGTGTCTCTGTACATTAGGGGTAGGTGTCTCTGTACATTAGGGGTAGGTGACTCTGTACATTAGGGGTAGGTGACTCTGTACATTAGGGGTAGGTGTCTCTGTACATTAGGGGTAGGTGACTCTGTACATTAGGGGTAGGTGTCTCTGTACATTAGGGGTAGGTGTCTCTGTACATTAGGGGTAGGTGACTCTGTACATTAGGGGTAGGTGTCTCTGTATATTAGGGGTAGGTGACTCTGTATATTAGGGGTAGGTGACTCTGTATATTAGGGGTAGGTGACTCTGTATATTAGGGGTAGGTGACTCTGTATATTAGGGGTAGGTGACTCTGTATATTAGGGGTAGGTGTCTCTGTATATTAGGGGTAGGTGTCTCTGTATATTAGGGGTAGGTGTCTCTGTATATTAGGGGTAGGTGACTCTGTATATTAGGGGTAGGTGTCTCTGTATATTAGGGGTAGGTGTCTCTGTATATTAGGGGTAGGTGACTCTGTATATTAGGGGTAGGTGTCTCTGTATATTAGGGGTAGGTGTGTAGGTAGGTGACTCTGTATATTAGGTGTAGGTGTGTAGGTAGGTGACTCTGTATATTAGGGGTAGGTGTGTAGGTAGGTGACTCTGTATATTAGGGGTAGGTGTAGGTGACTCTGTATATTAGGGATAGGTGTGTAGGTAGGTGACTCTGTATATTAGGGATAGGTGTGTAGGTAGGTGACTCTGTATATTAGGTGTAGGTGTGTAGGTAGGTGACTCTGTATATTAGGGATAGGTGTGTAGGTAGGTGACTCTGTATATTAGGGGTAGGTGTGTAGGTAGGTGACTCTGTATATTAGGGGTAGGTGTAGGTGACTCTGTATATTAGGGATAGGTGTGTAGGTAGGTGACTCTGTATATTAGGGATAGGTGTGTAGGTAGGTGACTCTGTATATTAGGTGTAGGTGTGTAGGTAGGTGACTCTGTATATTAGGGATAGGTGTGTAGGTAGGTGACTCTGTATATTAGGGGTAGGTGTAGGTGACTCTGTATATTAGGGATAGGTGTGTAGGTAGGTGACTCTGTATATTAGGGGTAGGTGTGTAGGTAGGTGACTCTGTATATTAGGGGTAGGTGTGTAGGTAGGTGACTCTGTATATTAGGGGTAGGTGTGTAGGTAGGTGACTCTGTATATTAGGGGTAGGTGTAGGTGACTCTGTATATTAGGGATAGGTGTGTAGGTAGGTGACTCTGTATATTAGGGATAGGTGTGTAGGTAGGTGACTCTGTATATTAGGGGTAGGTGTGTAGGTAGGTGACTCTGTATATTAGGGGTAGGTCTAGCTGGAAGTAGGGAGGTGTACAGCCTGTATATAAGGCAGATGAGTGAAGACAATATGGATGGCACGTACAATCACCAAATCTTACCGTCAACAGCGCCGGCTCAGCTCACGGCATCATTCCTCTGCGGACTCCGGGGGGGTCACCATGTACCGATGGGGGCCGCACACACCTTCCTTCCTGGAAGCCCCCCCCCCCAGCCTTGTATGAAGAAGGGGGGTCCCGGCCTTGTAAGAAGAAGAGGGAGGAGAGGGGGGGGGGGGGGGGTCCGAAGACGAATATTCCCCCGATCTCCACACTAGACCATCAGCCTCAGAAATAGGTCACGGCAACATCCCGAATCCCAGAACGCCTTGCAGCCGGCAGAGATGACAGCCCGAGACACTGGAAATCCACAGGGATCCCGGATCAGCCCGGGGGTCCCATTCACCCAAACGCAGGAGGAGGAGGAAGGGGGGGGGGGGCGACAGCTGGAGATACTTGCAGGTGCAAAGACACAAGATGGAGCCAATCCAAGGAAGAGGAGGATAAAAAAAAACACACAATCCTTTAAATAATGGCTTGGAGGGGAACCAGATCTCCTCACCCAGCAGGCAGCGGTGGCGTCACGGACAGCGATGGGTAAAAGCCGACATGAAACGCCGAGGACTCCCCACCCTCTGTCACTCACACACACACAGGGTGTCAAACAGCGCTCTGCTTAAAGAGACATCACCATCATTATCAATAATACATGACTCCAGGCTGGCCTCCTCCCTTTTCTGTCATTCCTCTCCTCTGTCACTGTCCCTCCTCCTCCTCCTCCTCCTCCTCCTCCTGCTTAGCAATACAGAAATCGGAAAGTAAGGTGCCTATTACATGCCGATCTGCGCCCCCCCCCCCCCCCCCCCCCCATTCTCCTCCAGAGAGGCAGACGGTGAGCGGATTGCTCCTTAGAAATAAAACAAATCAGAGGTTTATTTAATAAGGCAGCACCAAGAGCAACCATGGGCCAATATTTGCAAACGATGGGAAACGGCGCTAGCATTGCGCGTCAGGGCGAGCGAGAATGAGCGTTTTGCGTTCAGATGCGGAAATTTTTGCAGGGCGGCGGAGAATCTCTTCAACTGGTGGATGAAAAAGATAAACAAAAATACATCGGGCAAATTGTTAAATTTGGTTGCATATTTGGTTTTTGGACAGTGAAAAAGAAAAAAAAAAAAAAAAGAGACATCGCACAAAACTGCTACATCATAAAAAATAATAATAATCATACTAATTTATACATTGCACAATCTGATACATCGTACAAATCAATATATTATAAAAATCAATACGTCATACAAACCAATACATCATACAAATCAATACATCGTACAAACTAATACATCATTGAACTCAATACATCCTACGAATCAATACATTATAGAAGTTAAAACATTGTACAAACTGATAAATCATAGAAATCAATACATTGTATGCACTGATACATAATTAAAATGTATATAACATACAAACCATTACATCATATAAATCAATACATCGTACAAACCGATACATCATAGAAATCAATACATCATACAAACAAATACATCGTATAAACCAATACATCATAGAAATCAATACATCATACAAACCAATACATCATAGAAATCAATACATCGTACAAACCAATACATCGTACAAACCAATACATCGTACAAACCAATACATCATAGAAATCAATACATCATACAAATCAATACATCGTACAAACCAATACATCATAGAAATCAATACATCATACAAATCAATACATCGTACAAACCAATACATCATACAAATCAATACATCGTACAAACCAATACATCGTACAAACCAATACATCATAGAAATCAATACATCATACAAATCAATACATCATAAAAAACAATACATCATAGAAATCAATACATCGTTCAAACGAATACATCCTAGAAATCAATACATCCTACGAATCAATACATTATAGACGTTAAAACATTGTACCAACTGATAAATCATAGAAATCAATACATTGTATGCACTAATACATAATAAAAATTTATATATTGTACAAACCGATACATCATAGAAATCAATACACCATGCAAACTGATACATCATAAAAATCAATACATCGTTCAAATTGATACATCACAGAAATCAATACACAGCTTAAACCGATACATCACAGGAATCAATACATCATAGAAACCGATACATCATAGAAATCAATACATCATACAAACTTATACATCATACAAACTGAAAACTCATACAAATCAATACATCGCACAAACCGATACATCATAGAAATCAATACACCATGCAAACTGATACATCATAAAAATCAATACATCGTTCAAATTGATACATCACAGAAATCAATACACAGCTTAAACCGATACATCACAGGAATCAATACATCATAGAAACCGATACATTATAGAAATCAATACATCATACAAACTTATACATCATACAAATTGAAAACTCATACAAATCAATACATCGCACAAACCGATACATCATAGAAATCAATACATCGCACAAACCGATACATCATAGAAATCAATACATCGCACAAACCGATACATCATAGAAATCAATACACCATGCAAACTGATACATCATAAAAATCAATACATCGTTCAAATTGATACATCACAGAAATCAATACACAGCTTAAACCGATACATCATAGAAATCAATACATCATAGAAACCGATGCATCATAGAAATCAATACATCATAGAAACCGATGCATCATAGAAATCAATACATCGCACAAACAAATACATCATAGAAACCGATACATCATAGAAACCGATATATCATAATAATCAATACATGGTACAAACCGATACATCATAATATTTAATACATCATAGAAACCGATACATGATAGAAAACAATAAATCAGACAGATTGATACATACGGTTGCATATTTGGTTTCTGGTCAGTAAAAAAAAGATACACCACACCAACTGATACCTTGTACAGATTGATGCAATTAAAAAAAAAAAAAAAAATGATGCATCAGACAAATTGATACATCTTAAAAAATACTACATTTTACAACCAATACAATGTAGAAATCAATACACTATACAAACTGATAGCCCCTGGAGGACGTCGGGTGACGAAACCCGTAGGGCGGGTCTTGGACGTGATGTCACCACACACTGGGTTTGCGCTCGTGGCTAGGAATCGTGGTCAAAGCGAGCCCCCTTCTATGTTTAGGTCAGTTATACTTGTGTGAGTGGAGACACATGGAAATGGGAGCCTGCAGATCATTACTCCCAGAGGGGAATGTGCTGTTAGCTGGGTTATAACATTACCAGCATTTACCTCTGGGGTAACATATGAATTTCACTTACGTTTTTAATTTAATTTAAAATCGCACAAATTGTTTACATTTATTATTGGATTACCCACTTGACCTGTGGAAGAATTACCCCCCCTTCATGACCAGACCATTTTTTGTAATACAGCACTGCGCTACTTTAACTGACAATGCGTGGTGATGCGACGCTGTCCATAAATAAAATTATGTCAATTTTTTCCCCACAAATAGAGTTTTCTTTTGGCGGTATTTGATCACCTCTGCATTTTTATTTTTTGTGCTACAAACAATAGAAAACCCCGGACAATTTCGAAAAAAAAAAAAAGTACTTTCTGCTATAAAACACATTCAATAATAATAAAAAAAAAAAATTAAATCAAATTTCTTCATCAATTTAGGCCAATATGTATTCTGCTACATATTTTTAGTAAAAAAAAAATCCCAATAAGTGTATATTGATTGGTTTTCACAAAAGTTATAGCGTCTACAAACTATGGTGTGTGTGTATATATACTGGAATTGTTTATTTAATGACCAGGCCATTTTTTGCGATACGACACTGTGTTATTTTAACTGACAACTGCGCGGTCGTGCGTCGTTGTACCCAAATAAAATTGGTGTCCTTTCTTTCCCACAAATAGGGCTTTCTTTTGGTGGTATTTGATCATGTCTGCGTTTTTTTTAATTTTTTGCGCTATAAACAAGAAAAGGCCAACAATTTTCAAAAATTGAAAAAAAAATCATATCCCCCCCCCCCCCAAAAAAATAATAATAATAATATATATATATATATATATATATATATATATATATATAAATGTATTCATCAATTTTGGCCAATATATATTCTTCTACATATTTTTGATTAAAAAAATCCCAATAAGCGTATATTGATTGGTTTGCACAAAAGTTATAGCGTCTACGAAATAAGGAATATATTTAAAGCATTTTTATTATTATTATTTTTTACTAGTAATGGCGGCGATCTGTGATTTTTAGCGGGATTGTGACGGACAGATCGGACACTTTTGACACTTTTTTGGGACCAGTGACATTATTATAGTGATGAGAGCTATAAAAATTTATTGATTACTGTATAAATAGCACTGGCAGGGAAGGGGTTAGCACTAGAGGGCGATCAAGGGGTTAAGTGTTCCCTGGGAGGTGTTTCTAACTGCGGGGGGGAGGGGACTGACTGGGAGTAAAGAGAGATGCTGATCACTAGGAACAGACGCTCTGTCTACTCCCCTGACAGAACGGGGATCTGCTCTGTTTACACTGGTAGATCTCCGTTCTGGCTCTCTGTGGAGCGATGGTGGGAGGCATCGGCTCCGGCGACACACCGCGGGCACCTGCTATAGCTATTACACAAAGTGCCGTACCGGTACGGCGATTCGCGCAATAGAGTCGCCCTGCTGCAGTATATCTGCGGCGGCTGGTCGGCAAGTAGTTAATACTAGTAATGGTGGTGATCAGCGACTTATAGCGGGACTGCGATATTACGGCGGACAATCTGACACTTTTGACACTTTGTGGGAACCAGTAATACAGTGATCAGTGCTAAAAATATGCACTGTCACTGTACTAATGACATTGGCTGGGAAGGGGTTAAACATCTAGGGTGATCAAAGGGTTAAATGTGTGCCTAGCCAGTGTTTTTTGTGTACTGTGTGCGCTGCTTTTACTGGGGGATGTGATGAATTTTGTTCCCTACAGATCCAGCACATCCCACTGACAGGACAGAGCTCTGCCCTGTTTACATAGGTAGAGCTCCGTCCAGACTCTGATCCTGATGATTGGCTTCTGCTGTGACATATCACAGCAGAAGCGGCTCGTGCAAGCACCACCTTGGTGGAAGTGTAGAATCACTTACAGTATATATATATATAAAAATATGTGATTCTGCACAGAACAGCCACCCTGTAGCACTAAATCTGCTATGGGGCGGGGGGGGGGGGGGTGTGTGGGGTTAATATGTTTTGCACAATAGTGCTTTGATATACACTTACCGGCCTCTTTATTAGGTACACCTGTTCAATTGCTTGGTAACACAAATTTCTAATCAGCCAATCACATGGCAGCAGCTCAATGCATTTAGGCACCTAGACGTGGTGAAGACGACTTGCTAAAGTTCAAACCGAGCATCAAAATGGGGAACAAAGTGGATTTAGGTGACTTTGAACGTGGCATGGTTGTAGGTACCAGACGGACTGGTCTGAGTATTTCACAAACTGCTGATCTACTGGGATTTTGATGCACTATCATCTCTCGGGTTTACAGACCATTCAAGGGTATTCCCTTTATAGCAGGGATAGAGAGGGTAAAAAAGGGGGAGGGGTATGCCTATATATCAGGAATAATGTACAAGTGAATGTGAGAGATGACATCACTAAGGGAGCTTGGGAGGAGGTGGAATCCTTATGGGTAGAGCTCCAAAGGGATGAAGCTAAGGGGAAAATAATACTGGGAGTATGCTATAGGCCCCCTAACCTGAGGAAGGAGGGGGAGACGGACCTCCTATCACAAGTTGGATTAGCAGTAAGGATGTGAAGTGTTATCATAATGGGAGATTTTAATTATCCAGACATAGATGGGGCAGATGGAACCGCGCATTTATCTAAGACTTGCCAGTTCCTAAATGTCTTGCAGGACAATTTCATGGTGAGGAAGGAAAAATATTCTGGATGGCCGCACTCTGCAAAGGATGCTGGTTTATTGATAAAATCCACAAATACAGCAAAGGCACTCAAAAATAAACACAGAAGTAGGCTAACGCGTTTCACATCGTGAGATGCTTACTCATAGCTTTAGGACAATTTCATGGGTCAGATGGTAGATGCACCAAGTAGAAACAAAGCCTTACTTGATCTACTGATTACCAACAATACAGACCTGATCACGGATGTGGAAATACGGGGCAATTTTGGAAACAGCAATCACAGGTCAATTGGCTTCAGTATAAATCACACAAATAGGAAACATAAGGGGAATACAAAGACAGTGAATTTGAAAAGGGCCAACTTCCCTAAACTACGAACCTCGCTAGAAGACATAAATTGGGATAAAACCTTAGAAACAAAGAACACGGAGGAGAGATGGGTTTGCTTTAAGAGCATATTAAATAAGGGCATTAGCCAGCGCATCCCATTGGGAAATAAATTTAAAAGAGCGAACAAAAGTCCTGGATGGCTTAACTCCAATGTAAAAATGCATATAAAAGGAAAAGCGAAGGCCTTCAAAAAATACAAGGCTGAGGGATCATCATCAGCATTCAGACTTTACAAAGAATGCAACAAAAAATGTAAGAGTGTGTAGCGGGGTCTTCAGATTTAGTGGGATACACCTGGGGGTAGTGTGACCCAGGTGTGTAATTATGTCAGGGTTAAGACCCCTTTTTGTTATTCGTGGAGGATTGGGGGATGTAATATTCTCCTTTGCCTGTGGGTGGCGGAGTACCTACAGGCTTCAGGTAGAATCGCCACCACAGTGCTACCCTTCTTTGTCCCTTCCTGGAGATGGTACGGCTGGGGCGGGGAACCCACCGTGGTATCGACGGGAGGAGATAAAAGGGGGAGACGCCCTCGCCACGAGGTCTTCGGGGATCATCTCTTCACGCACCCAGGCACCTTCAGCCTGGGTGCGGGCGGTTCAAGGTTCCGGCCTAGGCGCCCTAGGCCTGGCCGGAATGAAGCTGGGATTCCATCCCAGGCACCTTCAGCCTGGGATGAGGTACTATTGAGGAGGCCTGGGGCCCAGTGACTCCGACTGGGTCCCGCAAGGGTGAAGTGATTCCAGGGTGCTCCTTGCGGGGAGACCCGCATCTGAGGTGAGGAGGCTGGGGAGGTCACCCGTTCGAAGACCCGGTGTAGTGTCAACCCGGTGACGGATGGGCCTTCGGTAACTCCCTTGGAGGACGTCTTCCCCTGATAGGGGCTGCAACGCAACGGAGGTATTCATGTCAAGACTCCTGCAACCCTTGGTCATAGCACAGGGGGTGTAGGGACCCAGATCAGTATAGTGCCTCGACCTGCTCATCCCACCGTATCCTGCCATCGCATTGCCTGTATGTGGAGATACAAAATAAACCTAACAGTTGGACTGTGATCGGTGTATGGACTCTGTTAATGGGAGCAAAGGGTGGTTTGGTGGTTTCTGCACAACAGACTCGGTACATGCCCAAGACACACCGGCCCGAGGAAACATCAAGTATTGGCCTTCACCTCACCCACAGTTATGGGGAGGACATGGGCCGTAGCGCACCTCACCCTGTCGCGTGACATACCCCTAGCCAACCAGACGGCGGGGTGAGGAGGCCGCTACACGTGGGGGCTCGTCCGGGATGGTGTGTGTCTTAACGATGGAACTGAGAACGTCTGCGTTTGAACTTTGCTGCCCGGAGAAGTTCCGAGCAGGTCGGCCATGTGATTGGCCAAAGTGCATCCCTGCTCGGAGTTGTGGACATGACCCTAAGTCGGGAAAGGCCCACGCGGAGGAGCGTAAAAAAGGGAGAGATCCAGGCCTTTGCGGAGGTCCCCGTACGCGCTGACCAGGTCGATGTGACTGCCCAACCAGAGACTGAGAGAGAAAAATCCGAGGACACTGCTTCGGTCACCACAGATTCCCTGCTGCCACCCCCGAAGAGGAAAGTCGGCCTGGTACAGGCATCCTATGGTCGTGGTCGAGCTTCACCCCGCCGCTTGCCTGGCCTAGATGGCGCCGGTAGAGAAGAGAGTCCCGGACATCCCAGTTCTTCAGAAGGTCCAGGTGAGCTAGGGGCTGGGACTGTGGTGTTGGTTGGAGGTGTCGGGAGTCCACAACCGGTGGAGCCCGCAAGGGAGGGTAGCCTTCCGTCTACTAGAGACTACCTTCCCGCCGAGATGTATGACACCTCCGACCTAGAGTCATTGTCAGACTGTGGTGATGACGGAGAAATAGACAAACTGTTTCACCGGAAGGGCTGGGACAGACGCCCACTACCTGTGCTGTGTAAACCGCAGGATTCCCCCATGTCCATAGAAGACAGTACACTCCGGGCGCAGGCCCCGGAGTTCTCGAGGAAATCTAGTCCTCCGACCGACCTTCCACTTTACGAGTTTGTATGGGAAAAGCTCAAAGTGCCTCATGCCCGGCGATACCTGTCATGTTCACCGCCTGTATCTAAAAAGTTTAGAGACTGCAGAGCTGATTGGAGACTGGGGCGCCATATTCATGCCGATAAGGTGCTCATCTGCAGGAAAGAAGGAGAGGATGTCGAATATTCGGTGGAAGTGTTTGACAAGCACCTGAAGCCCCTGTTTTTGCCGGATCCAAGGTTTTACTTGTAGGAGGAGTGAGCTCCTATTCTGTTGCTGTTGAACTTTCTGGAAGGAACATTCCCAGACGCTCAGAACTGCGCCCTACTTTTGTTTTGATTTGGGCTTTTCTTTCACTCACTGGAGACTTGGGAGCTGTTGTTTTTTTTTTTTTCTCCCTCTTCTTCATGTGCCAAAGGCAGAGACTCTGGGGGTAAAAGTTAGTGTAGAAAAGCAGGAAGAAGGAAGATCTCGGCAAGTGTCATGACCGCGGCGCTGTCACCAGGTGGCAGTGTTGCGCAACGAATGTTTGAAAATTTTACACATGCATCACTTTGCTTATTGGAGTGAGTGGGTCTCTCGGCTGACAGACCTATTCATTTCAAGTCAACACAGATTGTTAGGATGTTGTCTTTGTTTCCCTTTTGCAGGAGATTCATCGGTCAAGACTACTGAGAGTGGGGTGGTTCTTAGACAGCGATGGGAGGGATTGTACATGTGTACAGAATAGATGTTTTATGCAAAAGTTTATCGTTTTATATTTTCCCTTTCCCTTTTGAGCAGGTCTTGGCACACTTAGTATTCACAAATTTGGGGACAGCCTCTGGGGCTTGCTCCATGTTACCACTCCTTGGGAGACATGGGTGTGCACCTGACGCTGGGGACCAGCGTCAAATCACCAGGGGGAGTGTGTAGCGGGGTCTTCAGATTTAGTGGGATACACCTGGGGGTAGTGTGACCCAGGTGTGTAATTATGTCAGGGTTAAGACCCCTTTTTGTTATTCGTGGAGGATTGGGGGATGTAATATTCTCCTTTGGCTGTGGGTGGCGGAGTACCTACAGGCTTCAGGTAGAATCGCCACCACAGTGCTACCCTTCTTTGTCCCTTCCTGGAGATGCTACGGCTGGGGCGGGGAACCCGCCGTGGTATCGACGGGAGGAGATAAAAGGGGGAGACGCCCTCGCCACGAGGTCTTCGGGGATCATCTCTTCACGCACCCAGGCACCTTCAGCCTGGGTGCGGGCGGTTCAAGGTTCCGGCCTAGGCGCCCTAGGCCTGGCCGGAATGAAGCTGAGATTCCATCCCAGGCACCTTCAGCCTGGGATGAGGTACTATTGAGGAGGCCTGGGGCCCAGTGACTCCGACTGGGTCCCGCAAGGGTGAAGTGATTCCAGGGTGCTCCTTGCGAGGAGACCCGCATCTGAGGTGAGGAGGCTGGGGAGGTCACCCGTTCGAAGACCCGGTGTAGTGTCAACCCGGTGACGGATGGGCCTTCAGTAACTCCCTTGGAGGACGTCTTCCCCTGATAGGGGCTGCAACGCAACGGAGGTATTCATGTCAAGACTCCTGCAACCCTTGGTCATAGCACAGGGGGTGTAGGGACCCAGATCAGTATAGTGCCTCGACCTGCTCATCCCACCGTATCCTGCCATCGCATTGCCTGTATGTGGAGATACAAAATAAACCTAACAGTTGGACTGTGATCGGTGTATGGACTCTGTTAATGGGAGCAAAGGGTGGTTTGGTGGTTTCTGCACAACAGACTCGGTACATGCCCAAGACACACCGGCCCGAGGAAACATCAAGTATTGGCCTTCACCTCACCCACAGTTATGGGGAGGACACGGGCCGTAGCGCACCTCACCCTGTCGTGTGACATACCCCTAGTCAACCAGACGGCGGGGTGAGGAGGCCGCTACAGGTGCAATTAGGGAGGCTAAGATAGAACCCGAAAGACACATAGCGGAGGAGAGAAAAAAAAAATCCCAAGAAATTCTTTAAGTATATAAACAGTAGAAAAGGGAAGACAGACCATATTGGCCCCATAAAGAATGAGGAAGGACATCTGGTTACAAAGGACTGGGAGATGGCGAAGGTATTGAATTTATTCTTCTCCTCCGTCTTCATGAGGTAATTGGGGGGCTTCAGTAACCAAAACTGCAGTGTTTGTCCTTCCTCATGACACATCACAGAAAGCACCCTCATGGCTAACAGAGGACAGAATTAGGAATAGACTTGGGAAACTTAACATTAATAAGTCACCGGGACCAGATGGCTTGCATCCGAGGGTACTTAGGGAACTTAGTCAAGTAATTTCCAGACCATTGTTCCTAATTTTTACTGACAGGAATGGTACCAGCTGATTGGAGAAAAGTCAATGTAGCACCAATATTTAAAAAAGGGCCAAAATACATCCCTGGGAATTACAGACCAGTTAGCCTAACATCAATAGTATGTAAGCTCTTGGAGGGGATGATAAGGGACTATATACAAGATTTTAGTAATGAAAACTGTATCATGAGCAGTAATCGGCATGGATTCATGAAGAATCGTTCTAGCCGAACCAATCTATTAACCTTCTATGAGGAGGTGAGTTGCCATCTAGATAAAAGAAGGCCCGTAGACGTGGTGTATCTGGATTTTGCAAAAGCATTTGACACAGTTCCCCATAGACTTTTACAGGCAGTCCCCGACTTACGAACGGCTCCTACTTACGAACGGCCTCAATGCCGGCTGCTAGTGCTCCACGCTAGTCCTGGATACCTCCGAGCAGCTATCTTGCCACATTCCACACTGCAGTACTTCACGTATTGCATGGCCAGAAGAGCCCCAGTAGCTCCCGGAACATCCCACATCCCTCCACAGGTGGAAGTTACACTTACAAGCAGTGTTCCGACTTGCAAACACATCCCACTTACGAACAAACCTACAGTCCCTAATGTGTTTGTAACTCGGGGACTGCATGTACTGTACAAAGTAAGGTCCGTTGGCATGGACCATAGGGTGAGTACATGGATTGAAAACTGGCTACAAGGGCGAGTTCAGAGGGTGGTGATAAATGGGGAGTACTCGGAATGGTCAGGGGTGGGTAGTGGGGTCCCCTAGGGTTCTGTGCTGGGACCAATCCTGTTTAATTTGTTTATAAACGACCTGGAGGATGGGGTACACAGCTCAATCTCAGTATTTGCAGACGATACTAAACTACTAAGCAGGGCAATAACTTCTCCGGGAGATGTGGAAACCTTGCAAGAAGATCTAAACAAATGAATGGGGTGGGCAACTACATGGCAAATGAGGTTCAATGTAGAAAAATTTAAAATAATGGACTTGGGTGGCAAAAATATGAATGCAATCTACTCACTGGGGGGAGAACCTCTGGGGGAATCTAGGATGGAAAAGGACCAGGGGGTCCTAGTAGATGATAGGCTCAGCAATGGCATGCAATGCCAAGCTGCTGCTAACAAAGCAAACAGAATATTGGCATTAAAAAGGGGATTCCAGAGATAAAACAATAATTCTTCTGCTCTACAAGACTCTGGTCCGGCCGCACCTGGAGTATGCCGTCCAGTTCTGGGCACCAGTCCTCAGGATGGATGTACTGGAAATGGAGCGAGTACAGAGAAGGGCAACAAAGCTAATAAAGGGTCTGGAGGACATTAGTTATGAGGAAATGTTGCGAGCTCTGAACTTATTCTCTCTAGAGAAGAGACGCTTGAGAGGGGATATGATTTCAATTTACAAATACCGTACTGGTGACCCCACAATAGGGATAAAACTTTTTTTCAGAAGGGAGTTTAACAAGACACGTGGCCACTCATTAAAATTTAAAAAAAAGAGGTTTAACCTTAAACTACGTAGAGGGTTCTTTACTGTAAGAGCGACAAGGATGTGGAATTCCCTTCCACAGGCGGTGGTCTCAGAGGAGCATCGATAGTTTCAAAAAACTATTAGATAAGCACCTGAACGACCACAACATACAGGGATATACAATGTTATACTGACATATAATCACACACATAGGTTAGACTTGATGGACTTGTGTCTTTTTTCAACCTCACCTACTATGTAACTATGTATGCACAGAGAATAGTCCGAAAAAGAGAAAATATCCAGTGAGCGGGAGTAGTGTGGAGGAAAATGCCTTGCTGATGTCAGAGGTCAGAGGAGAATGGGCAGACTGGTTCCAGGAGATAGAAAGGCAACAGTAACTCAAATAGCCTCTCGTTACAACCAAGGTATGCAGAATACCATCTCTGAACGTACAGCACATCGAACCTTGAAGCAGATGGGCTACAGCAGCAGAAGACCACACCGGGTGCCACTCCTGTCCGCTAAGATCAGGAAACTGAGACTACAATTCTCACAGGATCACCAAAACTGGACAATAGAAGATTGGAAAAACATTGCCCGGTCTGATGAGTCTGGATTTCAGCTGCGACATTCAGACGGTGAGGTCAGAATTTGGTGGAAACAACATGAAAACATGGATCCATCCTGCCTTGTATCACCGGTTCAGGCTGGTGGTGTGATGGTGTGGAGGATATTTCCTTGGTACACTTTGGGCCCCTTAGTACCAATTGAGCATCGTTTAAACATCACGGCCTACCTGAGTATTGTTGCTGACCATGTCTATCCCTTTATGACTCCAGTGTCCCCATCTTCTGATGGCTCCTTCCAGCAGGATAATGTCACCATGTCACAAAGCTCCTATCATCTCACCACTGGACAATGAGGTCACTGTCCTCCAATGGCCTCCACACTCACCACATCTCATACAATAGAGCACCTTTGGGATATGGTGGAACGGGAGATTCGCATCATGGATGTGCAGCTGACAAATCTGCAGAAACTGCGTGAAGCTATCATGTTACTATGGAGCAAAATCTCTGAGGAATGTTTCCAACACCTTGTTGTATCGATGCCACGAAGAATGAAGGCAAAAGAGGGACCTACCCGGTCCTAGCAAGGTGTACCTAATAAAGTGGCCGGTGAGTGTCTGTGGGCATATTGCACAATAACGTATGTTGAAGAGAATTGATTATTATACATTTTATGGGACGTACAGCACTGATATGAGGACCAATCCCGTATTTCAGCGCAGTGCTGACTTTGAATAACTTCATACAAACTGATACATTGTACAAACATTTGCATCATATAAATGAATCTTTTGTATGGACACATTGTACAAATGAATGCATCAAACATCCTGATACACGTTAATAATCCATTGTACGATTGCGTCTGGAATGGCGGCAAACTACGGTGCTTAGAATTCTCCATAGGCGATGCTTTAAACACCTTTACAGGTTACCAGGTTAGAGTGGCACAGGAGGTCTGGTGCTAGAATTATTGCTCTCGTTCCTTGACATTCGTGATAATACCTCACATGTGTGGTGCGATCACCGGTTTACATATGCGTGCGGGAGTAAAGTATGCGCTCACATTTGCGCGTAACCACGGTGTGATGGGGGCGCTTTCATTTTTTTATTAGTATTATTTATTTTATACAATTTATTTTTTTTACACTTTTTTTTTGGATTACCTTTACAGTGGAGCCTTGGATTACGCACATAATCCGTTCCAGGAGAATGCTTGTAATCCAAAGCACTCGCATATCAAAGCGAGTTTCCCCATAGAAGTCAATGGAAATAAAGATAATTCGTTCCACATTGACTTCTATGGCATGCAATACCGCATGTGGCCAGAGGTGGGGGGGCGCCAGAGAGACTTGGAAATATTCGGGGACTGTTCTGCTGCACTCGAAAATCCTCGGAAAGGTTCGAAAACACTCAGGAACAGAGTATTTCCAAGTGTTTCCGAGTATATCCGAGTGATTCCGAGCATTTCTGAACGGCTCGGAATGGCTTGGAACGGCTCCAAACCATTCCGAGTGTCACCGGCGCCCCCGCACCTCTGGCCAAATGCGGTACTGCACACCCCATTAGCTTGAATTCTGCTTGTTTTGCGAGACAACACTCGTAATGTTACTCGTAAACCAAGGTTCCACTGTATTTCTATCATAAGGGATGAACATCCCTTGTGACAGCATGGGCCGTGACAAGTCCTCTTTATGGAGAGATCTGGGGTATTAGACCCCCAAATCTCTCCTCTGGCCTCCCAAGCAGCCGATTAGACACAGATCGTTCTGATCAGCTGCTTTCCTGGCTGCCAGGTGAACAAAGAGGCAGAACCAGAAGTGATGAAATACTCGTCGCTCCCGGTTTCCGAGGAGGGAGAGAGGAACAATGTCAGTTCCTCTCTCTCTGTTCAGTGCAGCAATCGCCGCCGGCTGAATCACTCCCGCCCTCCGCGATGGGACTGTAGAGCCCGGTAGAAGGGCGGCGGGATAACCCTTTCCGCCACCTGCAGAAGTGATCGAGTGGCTGATTAGCCTCTTAAATCACTTCTGCCTTACTCAAAAGATCCATACCGGGATGAAACCTGTAGGTGCACGCATCACCCCGGGATAACTACTGAAACCCGAGGACGTCCATCGTGGATGTGCTAAGGGCGGCAAATACAGTGGAACCTTGGATTACGAGCATAATCCGTTCCAGGAGAATGCTTGTAATCCAAAGCACTTGCATATCAAAGCGAGTTTCCCCATAGAAGTCAATGGAAACGAAGATAATTAGTTCCACATTGACTTCTATTGTATGCAGTACCGCATGTGGCCAGAGGTGGGGTGGCGCCGGAGAGACTCGGAAATACTCGGAGACCGCTCAGATGCACTCGGAAACGGAGTATTTCTGAGTGTTTCCGAGTATTTTCGAGTGCATCCAAGCGGCTCTGAGTGTCACCGGCGCCCCCGCACCTCTGGCCAAATGTGGTACTGCATACCGCAGAGGCTTGAATCCTGCTCATTTTGCGAGACAACACTCGCAAACCGAGTCAGGATTTAAAAAAAAAATTATTAGCTCGTATTGCGAAACGCTCGTTAACCGCGTTACTCATGTAGCACTACCCCCGCAGGAGCTGCTGGTTTGATTTTGGGTCTTGCCGTTACCTTACTGTTCCACTGTGTCTGTCATAGGGGTCCCATTGAAGAGTTGTTCACAGATGTCAGCACCAAACACTAAAGCCTCGTACACACGACCGAGTTTCTCGTCAAAAAAAACGACAAGAAAACTGCTGGGAGAGCTTTCTTGCCGAGAAAACCGTTCGTGTGTATGGTTTCTCGTCGAGAAAACTGCCGGGAATCTCGACGAGAAAATAAGAGAACCTGCTCTCTATTTTCTCGTCAGGATTCTCGTTTTTCTTGTCGGGTTTCCCGACGAGAAAACCAGTCGTGTGTAGGCTTTTCCGAGTCTGAAAAAAATGCGCATGCTCAGAATCAAGTATGAGACGGGAGCGCTCCTTCTGGTAAAACTAGCGTTCGTAATGGAGATAGCACATTCGTCACGCTGAACTGAAAAGCACGAGGCTGAAAAGCGCAAATCGTCTCTCACCAAATTTTTTACTAACACGCGATAACACAAGATCAGAAAAAGCAGCGCAAGGGGTGGCGCCATTGGAATCGAACTTCCTCTTTATACTGCCGTCGTACGTGCTGTACGCAGTGCCGATCCTGACCTCCCTGGGGCCCTAAGCAAAATTCTGCTAAGGGGCCCTTTACGGTGGCAAAAAATGGGTGTGGTTTACGTGGAATGGTGGGCGTGGCTTACGTGGGCGTGGCTCGGAGGGGTGTGGTTAGAGTCGGAGATGAATGAGGGATGGAGGAAGAAAGAGAGAAAGAAAGAGGGAGAGATAGAAAGAAAGAGGGGTGGAGGGCAGCAGGCCCAGATCCTACACCACAATAGAAATATGTGTATTCCAGAAAGTTTAACAAATCAGCAGATAAAGATACTCCAAACACCTGGTGTTAGCGCTTCAATCATCCCGGCACCATGGTTGTTATGGTGTCAGGATGACTGAAGCGCATTATTTCTATTATTACATTGTAATATAGAATGAAATTATTCAACTCACCATAATGCCGAATCAGTGGAAGCCCCGAGTCCCTCCTTACACCAGGCATTCCCAGCGGAGTCCTCCTTACACCAGGCATTCCCAGTAGAGTCCCCCTTACACCAGGCATTCCCAGTAGAGTTCCTCCTTACATCAGGCATTCCCAGTAGAGTCCCTCCTTACACCAGGCATTCCCAGTAGAGTCCCTCCTTACACCAGGCATTCCCAGTAGAGTCCCTCCTTACACCAGGCATTCCCAGTAGAGTCCCTCCTTACACCAGGCATTCCCAGTAGAGTCCCTCCTTACACCAGGCATTCCCAGTAGAGTCCCTCCTTACACCAGGCATTCCCAGTAGAGTCCCTCCTTACACCAGGCATTCCCAGTAGAGTCCCTCCTTACACCAGGCATTCCCAGTAGAGTCCCTCCTTACACCAGGCATTCCCAGTAGAGTCCCTCCTTACACCAGGCATTCCCAGTAGAGTCCCTCCTTACACCAGGCATTCCCAGTAGAGTCCCTCCTTACACCAGGCATTCCCAGCAGAGTCCCTCCTTACACCAGGCATTCCCAGCGGAGTCCCCCTTACACCAGGCATTCCCAGCGGAGGCCCCCTTACACCAGGCCTCCCCAGCGGAGGCCCCCCTTACACCAGGCCTCCGCAGCGGAGGCCCCCCTTACACCAGGCATTCCCAGCGGAGGCCCCCCTTACACCAGGCATTCCCAGCGGAGTCCCGCCTTACACCAGGCCTCCCCAGCGGAGGCCCCCCTTACACCAGGCATTCCCAGCGGAGGCCCCCCTTACACCAGGCATTCCCAGCGGAGGCCCCCCTTACACCAGGCATTCCCAGCGGAGTCCCCCCTTACACCAGGCCTCCCCAGCGGAGGCCCCCCTTACACCAGGCATTCCCAGCGGAGGCCCCCCTTACACCAGGCATTCCCAGCGGAGGCCCCCCTTACACCAGGCATTCCCAGCGGAGGCCCCCCTTACACCAGGCCTCCCCAGCGGAGGCCCCCCTTACACCAGGCATTCCCAGCGGAGTCCCCCCTTACACCAGGCATTCCCAGCGGAGTCCCCCCCTTACACCAGGCATTCCCAGCGGAGTCCCCCCCTTACACCAGGCCTCCCCAGCGGAGGCCCCCTTACACCAGGCATTCCCAGCGGAGGCCCCCTTACACCAGGCATTCCCAGCGGAGGCCCCCCTTACACCAGGCCTCCCCAGCGGAGGCCCCCCTTACACCAGGCATTCCCAGCGGAGGCCCCCTTACACCAGGCCTCCCCAGCGAAGGCCCCCCTTACACCAGGCATTCCCAGCGGAGGCCCCCCTTACACCAGGCCTCCCCAGCGGAGGCCCCCCTTACACCAGGCATTCCCAGCGGAGGCCCCCCTTACAGCAGGCCTCCCCAGCGGAGGCCCCCCTTACACCAGGCATTCCCAGCGGAGGCCCCCCTTACACCAGGCCTCCCAGGCGGAGGCCCCCCTTACATCAGGCATTCCCAGCGGAGGCCCCCCTTACACCAGGCCTCCCCAGCGGAGGCCCCCCTTACACCAGGCCTCCCCAGCGGAGGCCCCCTTTACACCAGGCATTCCCAGCGGAGGCCCCCCTATACACCAGGCCTCCCCAGCGGAGGCCCCCCTTACACCAGGCATTCCCAGTGGAGGCCTGCCTTACACCAGGCATTCCCAGCGGAGGCCTTACACCAGGGTAGGCCCCCCTTACACCAGGCATTCCCAGCGGAGGGCCCCCTTACACCAGGCATTCCCAGCAGAGGCCCCCCTTACACCAGGTAAGATGCCCCAGCAGCAGAGACTCTCTCCACCGCCATTACGCAGAGGGGACAGTGGAGGAGCCGGTCGGGTGGCTGGCAATAGGAATTAAGCTGCGGCGCCGCCGCCCACCCCCGCCCCTTCCCACATTTCACTCACACACAGACAGACATTAGCGGGGCGGGAGGTGGGCGGTGCCGCAGCTCAATTCCTATTGGCAGCCACCCTGACCCTCCTCTTGGTCTACAAGAAAATGAAAATTGTCTCCGCCCGGCCTGCGGACCTCTAGTGGCGGCGGTGGCGGTTGCGGCGAAGATTCGGGGGCCCCTAGTAATTACTCGGGGCCCTATGCAGCTTGCCTAGCAAGCCTATAGGGCGGATCGGCCCTGGCTGTACGTCACCGCGCAGAACAACGACGAGATTTGGAATTGACATTTGGAATTGACACGTGTGTATGCAAGGAAAGCTTGACAAGAAGCTCGTTCATGTGTACGAGGCTTTAGTCTCTTTTCCAATGGTTTTATTAAACAAGGTCAGTTAGAGGGATGGAGGATTAGGGGGGAGATTCAGGTACCTTGCTTTGCGGATCACGGGTACTTCTTTGATCCAGAGGACAAACAGTTTCCACACTGGATCCAGCAACCACCGGATAGGCCTCTCTCACTGACCTAGCAGCCGGTGCGATGCTCGGTCATAGTCTCTGCCACAGACTTGAAGAATACACATAGTCTCTGCACAATCCTCTGCCACAGGATTGTCTGATCCAGAACTTTTGCAAAGTCAAAGTACAGTCACACAGTACCAGTTTCTTTCAGCCAAGCCGGCGACACTATGAGGTAGATGGGCCGGGATGCGTCCTCCAATTGAGTCTCCAATTGTTCGGCTTCTTCCCGCAGGCAAGACAGCACGGGACCACCCCTGGACCAGTAGGCCCCAGAAACTCCTGGGCCTACTATCAGCAACGGAGCCTCTGGGCAGCAGGCCCCGAGGCAGAAGAACTGCCACGACACACCTTAGGCCAGGAGGGCCATCCGGTCAGAGAGACCCAGAAAACGGTGTCTGCCCCTTAAGTACCCTCTCCCAGAACGCACAGCGGCAGAAAACCACTCCCACTGATCTGCTTCTGGGCAAAGAATACTCAACACACCCAGCCTGCTGCATTTCCAACCTTGACCTGTGGTGACAGCGACACCTGCAGTCAAGTGGAAAATGAGCAACACAGCTGGACCGGAACAGAAACCAGTAATTTACACAAATCATTCTGAGCCAAACTACAGCTCAGAGAACTTAAATTTAAACATAGCGCCTACTCAATAGGAGAAGGGCGCTACACTCGCAATCCGAGGTATTACTGTAGTTAAAATACACCTATGATAAAAACGATGGACCCTTCTTTGTAAGTGGGCAAACTTACAAAATCTGCAGGGGATCAAATCATTATTGTCCCCACTGTATATAGCGATTGTTAGTGATTACTCGTGGGTGATAATCGCTGAAGCCAAAAATCGCCCCGTGTGTGCCCAGCTTGCCCATTGCTCTGAATGTGTGTGAATAAGCCCCACTGCGTCCTTTTTGCGTGCCTCTCCATAGGGAGACATTTCTTCCATTTGTGTATTGATCAATCGCTAACAAAATCGCTGAACTCCAACATAAGTCTCAGTGAGCTTTGTGTATTTCCTCCAGATCTGTGCAGTAATCCCAGTGTGAGACTTCCTGTAATAAAGACCAATCACTGCTGCTCTCTCTCCTTGTACAGAGCGACTGGTCTTGTCTCCGCCCCCTCCTGTCGTTTTCTGCAGTCAGACTGTAGTGGGTGTGGCCAGATGGGCCCCTCCCACAGCTCTGTTCCCTCCTTGTGCAGAGTGACTAGTCTCGTCTCCGCCCCCTCCTGTAGTTTTCTGCAGCCAGACTGTAGTGGGTGTGGCCAGATGGGCCCCTCCCACAGCTCTGTTCCCTCCTTGTGCAGAGTGACTAGTCTCGTCTCCGCCCCCTCCTGTAGTTTTCTGCAGCCAGACTGTAGTGGGTGTGGCCAGATGGGCCCCTCCCACAGCTCTGTTCCCTCCTTGTGCAGAGTGACTAGTCTCGTCTCCGCCCCCTCCTGTAGTTTTCTGCAGCCATACTGTAGTGGGTGTGGCCAGATGGGCCCCTCCCACAGCTCTGTTCCCTCCTTGTGCAGAGTGACTGGTCTTGTCTCCGCCCCCTCCTGTAGTTTTCTGCAGTCAGAGTAGTAGGTGTGGCCAGATGGGCCCCTCCCACAGCTCTGTTCCCTCCTTGTGCAGAGTGACTGGTCTTGTCTCCGCCCCCTCCTGTCGTTTTCTGCAGTCAGACTGTAGTGGGTGTGGCCAGGTGGGCCCCTCCCACAGCTCTGTTCCCTCCTTGCGCAGGGTGACTGGTTTTTCTCTCCGCCCTCCTGTAGTTTTCTGCAGTCAGCTTGTAGTGGGTGGAGCCTGTTTGGTCCCTCCCACGGCTCTGCTCTCTCTCCTTGTGCAGAGTGACTGGTCTTGTCTCCGCCCCATCCTGTAGTTTTCTGCAGGTAGCTTGTAGTGGGTGTGGCCAGATGGGCCCCTCCCACAGCTCTGTTCCCTCCTTGTGCAGAATGACTGGTCTTGTCTCCGCCCCCTCCTGTAGTTTTCTGCAGGCAGACTGTAGTGGGTGTGGCCAGGTGGGCCCCTCCCACAGCTCTGTTCCCTCCTTGCGCAGGGTGACTGGTTTTGTCTCCAGCCCTCCTGTAGTTTCCTGCAGGCAGCTTGTAGTGGGTGGAGCCTGTTTGGTCCCTCCCACGGCTCTGCTCTCTCTCCTTGTGCAGAGTGACTGGTCTTGTCTCTGCCCCATCCTGTAGTTTTCTACAGGTAGCTTGTAGTGGGTGTGGCCAGATGGGCCCCTCCCACAGCTCTCCTCTCTGCACAGGCTATGTACAGCACAGTGATGATGTCACCGCTACTTTTGCAAATTAATAACTGGGTTTGTAAAGGAATTTGGTGCACCCAGAGTGGATTTCTATCCTTTGTGGCCCAGGAATAGAGAAGACGCAGTGTGGATGATTGATGACAGATATGAGGTCATGTCACACTGGGACGAGGCCCTGATGCTTGTAAAATGCCTATTAAAGCACTCCAAGATTTACGGCTGTCACAGATACCTGGTGGTTAGAATTAATGGGACGTAAACCCACCTCCCTGCCCCCGCTCAGGATAATTACTGCTTCCTAATGTGCAGATAATAGTTGGATCCTAATTCCCTTAATGACCTATAAATAACGATGAGCCGCTCCGGAATTTCTCAAATTTTAGGACAGGAAGGAAGGCAGATGCACACCTTCCCCACTAACATACAGTGGAACCTCGGATTGCGAGTAACGCGGTTAACGAGCGTTTCACAATACGCGCACTGTGTTTAAAAAAAATCCTGACTCGGTTTGCCTCGCAAAACTAGCAGGATTCAAGCCAAAGCGGTGTGCAGTACTGCGTTTGGCCTGAGGTGGGGGGGGGCGCCGGAGTCAAGCGGAGCCGTTCGGAAATGCTCAGAAATACTCAGTTCCCGAGCCTTTCCGAGGTTTTCCGAGTTCAGCCGAGCTGTCCCCGGGCCTTTCCGAGTATTTCCAAAGCTCTCCGGTGCCCCCCCACCTCTGGCCACATGTGGTATTGCATGCCATTGAAGTCAATGCGGAACAAATTATTTTTGTTTCCATTGACTTCTATGGGGAAACTCGCTTTGATATGCGAGTGCTTTGGATTACGAGCATTCTCCTGGAACAGATTATACTCGTAATCCAAGGTTCCACTGTATATCTAAAGACAGAACTTTTTATTCTGCCCACCTGTGTCCCATTGGGGAGAATACCCTTACTTCCTGTTCTGTAGACAGGAAGTGAGAACTCAAGCTGACCTCCAGCCTCCCCTTCAGTCTTGCACAGTTGTACCGACTCCTCTCCTGTTACTATCTCTGATTTTACAGCACACTGTGAACTTCTCACAACATGCATTAGAAAGCTTCAGCAGACACAGTCCACCTCATTTCTTGGCTGGAGGACGTCCAGCGTCATAGATCTTTCCTCCCCAGCCTGACTATCCCTGGCCCGCCCCTTTCATCTATTGGATTTCTGTTCTTTCAATCATGGAGGCTCAGCATCACATGCAGCCTGCCTAGGAACGCCCACTCCTCCAGACTGACATCCACCCACCAAGGCATTTTTATATCTGTATAACTCCTCCCGCTGCTTGCATCAGGGCTGAAGTCTCTTGGTGGGAGTACCAAGGCAGGGGCTGTGATTTTTTTCTCAAGAAGCTATGTACAGCACCCTGCTGGCTCCTCCCACCAGCCATGATCTGCCCACGTTGCATACAGAAGCACAGAGACCCAGTGATGATATCACATAAGTAATTTTTATTGAAAACTTTATTAGCGTGTTGATGAGAGGGGAGGGAGGAACCAAAATATAAGCAGATTAAACTTCTGGGAGGGCATCTATTGACGTCTTACCAGAACGGCGCCCCCCGCACCCACAGCTACGCTAGGGAGACCACGTGTCCCGGAATGCCCGGGACAGTCCCGCATTTTTCAGGTCTGTCCCGGGCACATTCATTCCAGGACAATACAGTGTCCCGGAATGAAACTGACACAGCCACCCCCCCCCCGGGCCAAACTGATGCCCCCAAAAAAGGCTGCCACATCACCGCTTTACTCTCTGACAGTAGTTGTCCTGGCCGGGAATGCCTGGAGGAGCACAATCCCGCCCCCTGCTTGTGATTGGAGAAATCATAAATCCCGCCTCTTGTGTCCAATCACTGTGCTGTGATTCGTTACAGCACAAGCTGATTTTTGGGAAGGGAGGGTGTCCCTGAATGGTAGTTCAGAAATGTGGTCACCCTAAGCGGCGCGCACTCGGTGCTCTCTGTGATCGCAGTGTCCTTCAGACACAGCTGATCACAGATCAGGGTAAAGAGCCAATCACAGCAGTGATCAGCTATGGCCAATCACAGCCGATCACGATGTAAACGCACTTGCCGGTTATCGGCATTCCTTTCCTCATGCTGTCACAGCACGAGGAGAGCGCCGGTAACCGGCTAGTGTGAAAGGAGACATCTACACTGATAATCAGTGTCCTAATTATCAGTGCAGCCCCAACTGTGCCCATCAGTGCTGCCAATCAGTGCCTCCTCATCAATACCGCCTAGCAGTGCCCTTCAGTGCTGCCTATTAGTGCCCATCAGTGCCGCATATTAGTGCAGCCTCATCAGTACCGCCTATCAGTGTTGCCTCATCAGTGCCCATCAGTGCCACCTATCAGTGCCCATTAGTGCCGCATATTAGTGCAGCCTCATCAGTGCAGCCTATCAGTCCCCCTTAGTGCTGCCTATTAGTGCCCATCAGTGCCCATTAGTACAGCATATTAGTGCAGCCTCATCAGTGCAGCCTATTAGAGCGGGGGGGAGACTCATTAGCCACTTGGATTGCTTTTACAGTGTAGGGCATTTGCCAGCTGAAAACAATTATACCGGGGCTATAGCTGACAGTTGCAGACATGGCCTCAGTGTAACTACTTGAACACCATAATGTACATGTACGTGACTGTGGGGCAAGTGGCTAAAGATCGGTGACAGTGGTCACATGATTGTCAATCCTTCCTGCTCCCTGGATGTTCAGAACTGTTTAAAGGGATGGTGGGGAGGATGGGAAGGGGTTAAAAAATAACATGTTGATTGGTTATGTACACAGCGCTTTAACAAACTAAATGTAGGGCTCATTCTGGGCGAGTTCACACCTAAAAGTGTGCGTCCGTGCGCGGTTCGTTTTTGACGGTTTATTCATTTCAATGAGCTGCCACACCAAACCGCTGGTGGCTGTGAACACTCCTGCATTTGCAAGATGCATGGGGGGTGCCATTAAGAATTCATGGCACCCGTACTCGTCCGCAGATAGCAGTGTGTTCCCGTGCGGTGCAAAAAAACAATTCTATGCATGTTCCTGTGAACCGGTCATCACACGGGCATCCGTAAACACAACATGAACATAACGCGAGGTACAAGCTGCGGCCAGCATTGTACATCCTATACATATCAACGACTGCCGCCACCGCTGTTCGCATGTAACTTATCACTCGGTTGGGGCCTCTGACAGGCAATTTTTGCAAATGACCAGCCTTGACTTGCGTCTCTAGCCACATACAAACTGGCCGCCGCTGTTTATCTCGTGTGCATGCAGCTATAGCGCACAGTGGATCCAGATCTGTACGCAGCAGTCTATTTGCCTCTCTAAATGGACACCTGTGGTTTAAATCCACTTTAATTATCAAGATAGGAATGGATAGACAGATGAGCCCCTTTAATTTAAAGGATTCCATGTAGGGTTGCCACCTTTTCTTCAAGTCAAACCCGAACACTTTAGCGGCGCACAGCGTTTTTTTTTTTTTTTTTACAGTATATACTATACAGTACATATATTTTGTGATTAAATAGCAAGAGTCCCCTCTTACATCAGAGTTCCCCTTACATCTGAACTTGCAGAGATCCCTTACACTGTAAGGGGGACTCTGCAGACTCTGATGTAAGGGAGAACTCTGGGGACTCTAACATAAGGGATGCTCTGGGAACCCTGATTTTAGGGGGAACACTGAGAACTCTGATGTACGGAGAGGACTCTGATGTAAAGGGGGAACACTGTGTTCTCTGGGGTAAGGGGTGCTCTGAAAACCCTGATTTACCTTAGTGTACTCACTCAGAGGCAGGAGAGAGAAGGGGGGAGAGGAGAGACTTTAGTCACAGACAGGGATGGATGGTGAGCTCATTCACCCCTTGGCAGTCAGCACCTCCCATCCAGATGTATCTGAGGCTGCTGGGCTTCAAATGTCCCTCCCCTACTTCCTGTTTCTTATTGGATTGGAGTGTGGGCAGACACAGAGGGGTAGGGGCAGGAGGAAGAGGAGCAGATCAAGCCCTCTCTCCTCTCCCATCTGTATGTGTTTGTGGGGGGGATGTTAGTGTTGGCTTTGGGCTGTGTGAAGGAGAGTGTAACAGACACTATCGGCTTAGACAACTGCAGCCAGCAATCCTGCTGGGAAGCCATGGTCCGGTCTGAATAATGTGTCTGGGTTTCAGGTGGTCTGAAACATGGACACATGATTCCAAACCCAAACTGTCCGGGTGAATCCTGGACAGGTAGCAACCCTAGTTCCATGGCTGGCGGGGGTTGGGCCTCGCTTTGGCGTCAAACAAGTGTAGCACCCTCTAGGTAGGTAGGTGCTAGAGATAGGCCGTGGTTAGGATAGGTACATTTAGGTAGGCCTGGCTGGCAGCCAGGCCTGTTTGTTTTGATCTAATCTGGGCTGAGAGTGGCTCAGGGCTAGTGCTGGGGTGACTCACAGGTGGCATCACTGGGACCTCCTACTTCTTTCTAGAATATAGGTTATAAAAATGTCTACGCCACCAAACAAATAAAAAAAAGCTTCTGACACTGCAGTTAGACAAATTGTGTATATATAAATAAAAATAAAGTGCAGCGCTGTGTAGCAATAAATGTGCAAACAAGTAAAGTGTCAGTGCAACACTATAATAATGTGTCAAATGTACAAGAATAATGGTTTACACCTGTATAGGCCGGGTTCACACTGGTCCAACAAACGCTCCGACATTGGGAGCTCATTTCGCATGACGTGTGAAAATCAATGTTTCCCTATGAGAGCCGTCCTAACTGGTCCGACACATGTCGGTCCGACTTTGAAAATGCTCCCTGCACTACTTTGGTCCGACTTTGATCCTACTTCAGCCCATTGACTATCATTGAAGTCGGATTAAAGTCGGACCGCAGTCTTGCATGATCCGACTTTGGCATGCGACTTGTGCTGTGCTGTTCTTGAGGGGGAACTCCAGGCCAAATTTTAAATAAAAAACCAGCATGGGTTCCCCCTTCAGGAGCATACCAGGCCCTTGGGTCTGGTCTGGATTCGAAGGGGAACCCCTACGCCGAAAAAACGGCGTAGGGGTCCCCCCCAAGATCCAAACCAGACCCTTATCCGAGCACGCAACCTGGCAGGCCGCAGAGGAAGAGGGGGGGTGAGAGAGCGGCCCCCCTCCCTCCTGAACCGTACCAGGCCGCATGCCCTCAACATGGGGGGTTTGGTGCTTCGGGGCAGGGGGGCAACCTGCGCCCCCCCACACCCCAAAGAACCCTGTCCCCATGTTGATGAGGACAGGGCCTCTTCCCGACAACCCTGGCCGTTGGTTGTCGGGGTCTGCGGGCGGGGGGCTTATCGGAATCCGGGAGTCCCCTTTAATAAGGGGGCCCCCAGATCCCAGCCCCCCACCCTATGTGAATGAGTATGGGGTACATCGTACCCCTACCCATTCACCTGGAGGAAAAAATGGCAATAAAAACACAACACAGCTTTTTAAATTAATTTATTGCACAGCTCCGGGGGTCTCCGCGCTCTCCGGTTCTCTCTTCTGCCGGGCCTCCGCTATCTTCTTGCAGCTCTTTTGCTAGCGGGGCCCGGTCTTCCCGTCGCCTTCTTCTTCTCCCGCTCTCCAGTTCTTCTCTCGCTCTCCCGTTCTTCCTTCCGCCGGGCCTCCGCTATTTTCTTACAGCTCTTTTGCTAGCGGAGAGGCCCGGTCTTCCCGTCGTCTCGTCCGGCTCTCCGTTGTCCTTCTGCCGGCCCCTCCACTATCTTCTTCCAGCTCTTTTGCTAGTGGAGGGGCCGGTCTTCCCGTTGCCGTCGACGTCTTCTTCTCTCTTCTCCTCCTCGATGTTGACGCGTCGCTTCCTCCCGCTGTAATACTGGCTGTTCGCTCCGCTCCGCATTAATATAGGCTTCTCATGATGTCACAGTCACATGCTCCGGGTGGCCCTGGAGCATGTGACAGTGACGTCATGGGAGCATGTGACTGTGACCTCATGAGAAGCCTATATTAATGCGGAGCGGAGCGAACAGCCAGTATTACAGCGGGAGGAAGCGACGAGTCAACATCGAGGAGGAGAAGAGAGAAGAAGACGGCAACGGCAACGGCAACGGGAAGACCGGCCCCTCCACTAGCAAAAGAGCTGGAAGCAGATAGTGGAGGGGCTGGTAGAAGGACAACAGAGAGCCGGACGAGACGACGGGAAGACCGGGCCTCTCCGCTAGCAAAAGAGCTGTAAGAAGATAGTGGAGGGGCCGGCAGAAGGACAACGGAGAGCCGGACAAGATGACGGGAAGACCGGGCCTCTCCGCTAGCAAAAGAGCTGTAAGAAGATAGCGGAGGCCCGGCGGAAGAAAGAACCGGAGAGTGAGAGAAGAACCGGAGAGCGGGAGAAGAAGAAGGCGACGGGAAGACCAGGCCCCGCTAGCAAAAGAGCTGCAAGAAGATAGCGGAGGAGGCCCGGCAGAAGAAAGAACCGGAGAGCGCGGAGACCCCCGGAGCTGTGCAATAAATTAATTTAAAAAGCTGTGTTGTGTTTTTATTGCCATTTTTTTCCACCAGGTGAATGGGTAGGAGTACAATGTACCCCATACTCATTCACATAGGGTGGGGGGGCCGGGATCTGGGGGCCCCCTTATTAAAGGGGGCTCCCGGATTCCGATAAGCCCCCCGCCCGCAGACCCCGACAACCAACGGCCAGAGTTGTCGGAAAGAGGTCCTGTCCTCATCAACATGGGGACAGGGTGCTTTGGGGTGGGGGGGCTGCAGGTCGCCCCCTTGCCCCGAAGCACCAAACCCCCCATGTTGAGGGCATGCGGCCTGGTACGGTTCAGGAGGGAGGGGGGCGCTCTCTTGTCCCCCCCTCTTCCCCTGCGGCCTGCCAGGTTGCGTGCTCGGATAAGGGTCTGGTTTGGATTTTGGGGGGACCCCCACGCCGTTTTTTCGGCGTAGGGGTTCCCCTTCAAATCCAGACCAGACCCAAGGGCCTGGTATGCTCCTGGAGGGGGAACCCATGCCGGTTTTTTATTTAAAATTTGGCCTGGAGTTCCCCCTCAAGATTCATACCAAACACAGTGCCTGCTATTGGCGGGGATCCAAGTCGGATCCCCGTTCATTGAAAGTCGGACATATGTCGGCTTCATGTCGCGGAGGAAAGTCGGATCCAAAGTAGGACGGCTGTCGTGTCGCACTAGTGTGAACCCAGCCTCAGGGTAAAAAATCCGCGCTGCCCCCTACTAATTGAACAAATAATATATTGAATAAATGTGAAGTGAACACACTGTGGGTAGTGGAAATATGGTGAAGGGTTAAATCTTCACTATTAAGATGTGTAGGTGCTGCTAATTAATTAGCCTGAATGGGGCTCATAAATATTGGAAAAAGGAGATCAATAGCGCAACCTAAAAAGTGTATCAGAGTAAGAATTGATACAAAAAAATAAATGAAATTGATTAATAAAATGAACACATAATATAATGCTGTAGCAAAAATAGAGTGATAAATATATAACAAATTATTGCAATACCACTGTGATAATTAACACGTTAATAAGTTAAAAAAACTGGGAATTATTCTAGTCGATACTTAAAAATGCAATGCAGAAAATCCCATGTGGCAAAAAAACGCGGAAATTGAGTTGAATAACTTCATACAATCACATCCGATATGTTGATAAAAAAGTGGCCGCTTACCAGATAGATGATAATATTGGGCCGATCTGCCCTTAGGTGTTCCTCCCCAGGTATCTCATGTAAAGATAGACCGTTGGCTCCAGAGTTCAGCACCGCTGATATGCCTCCCAATCCTGATTGCGGCTCGATACTGAACCGGATAAGGCAAACACTTTCGATAGGAAGGTGTACTTTCCACTCTCCAGGTTACGATTTCCACACAACCTTAAATGATTTTACCTCTGTATCTCACGAGCCCGCAGTCAATTACCAAGGAAAGAGAAGAAGAGACCTCATGGTGCAGTATTTCCTTGTAAAATTATTTATTGCACAAGCTTCATTGTATACTGACATCCATACGAACAGAAATTATTTTTCAAACCAGCCGCGGTTCACACCAGCTGGCCGATACGTGATGACATCAGAGACCTGTTGCTCCACCCGACGCGTTTCCCCGTATAAGGATTCTACTGGGAACGGAGGCTGTATAAACATAAATTCATGAATGTATATATACATAACAAAGTGCAAATGTGCCAACAAGTGGAAAAATCACAATGTCCACCAATCTTGATTCAAAAGTGAAAACACGTATTAGATCCACAATCAGTCCATATAAATGTGACTTCTAGATTGAGGACAGTTCCGAGATGGTAAGAATTTATATAGTCTGCATCCGTGAGGAAAAACCACCATGAAAATAATTCACCATCCACTGTGCAGCCACCACCAAACAAGATAATTGGGTACTCTTACTGAATCGTATGGACCCCCAGACAGCGGCAAGGGGTCAATCAAGCGTAAAAATTGGAAAAGTATTTACTTCACCGATACCAGCATGAGGGATGAACAGCAACACCGTCTCAACACCAAAAAGCATTAGGCTCCACCAGTCATGAAAAAATGAGAAGTCGTCACATAGCATAAAATCCTTAAGCTAGGGTTTTATTGAGTAAAGTAGAACACTTACATTATTATTATTATTATTATTATTATTATACAGGATTTATATAGCGCCAACAGTTTGCTCAGCGCTTAACAAAATGAAGGCAGACATTACAGTTACATTACAATTTTGGTACAAAAGGAATCAGAGGGCCCTGCTCATTAGAGCTTACAATCTAGGATACATCAATATAGATGAACACAGGCACTGTAAAACGATGTGATCACAAAGAGTTTGAAGAGAGCACAATAACATGGAGCTAGCACTACATACGATCCAACGCGTTTCGTCTACTAAGTCGTCATCTGGGGTATGGACTAGCCCCCAATGTACTGCGCATATTTATAATCATACCCCAAAAAACTTCTTTCTAGAATGTTCCAGTGTTTTCTGGAAAGAGAGGTTGGAGTGGAAGTGGAGCCACCTGTGGTATTCTAAGGAGCTCTGACCAATCCCCAACTTGGATTGGAAGGGGGAAGGCCTCCTTAGATACTCAGGGTCAGCCAAGCTGGGGAGGAGTTGCTTGAGTTGGAAGCTGGAGATGGAGTGCTAGGCTGTCGGGGCCTTTGAGGAAGCTCCCCAGTCTGGAGGGGGAGGGGAGGTTACCTTGGGTTTGGTGCGGACAGGATCCTCTGACAACATACAGAGGTGTCCTGGCTAAGAGGAGCTAGGAGAGGACAGTGGGAGAGAGCACTGCCGGGCAATTCTTTAGGGAGGAACAACAGGTTGCAGCCAGGAGGGCTGGTGAGAGAAGCACAGTGGAGAGGACTGGGGAGACACACCTGAGAGGAGTGATAGAGTGAAGTCTGAGATGGGTTTAGAACCAGAAGAGAGGACTGGGGAGGCACGTCTGAGAGGACTGAGAGATTGCAGTCGGAGATGGGTGCAGAACCAGGGGAGAGAACTGTGGAAACATGGGCAGTGAAAAGAGGCAGCTGCAGCCATCAGGGCTGTCAGGGCCTGAAGATGTGGTACTGGGCTCAGTAGCCACGCGGACAGCTAGCACTAAAAGACTACCATATTTTTGTCTCTACACTAAAGGGGCCCGTGGCCCCTGCCTGCAAATGTGCACCTACCTTGGTAGGCCTGGTTGTGTCAGTTCCGGCCTACAAATCAGTACTAGCTGGTCCTGGAAGAGTAAGCAAGTGAAGTGCTTGAGGTATTCAGGAGGAATAGTCTGCAAGCAAGTGTTGTGCTGGAGTGAAGACTGGAGTGTATATACAGAGTCCCATGTAAATTTTCTACAATCAAGTGGACATCCAGTATACCAGTGATGGTGAACCTTGGCACCTCAGATGTTTTGGAACTACATTTCCCATGATGCTCAACTACACTGTAGAGTGCATGAGTATCATGGGAAATGTAGTCCCAAAACATCTGGGGTGTCAAGGTTCACCATCACTGCCATATACCCTTACCCCATCAAGTTAATTCCCCTCAAAAAAAATACAAAACAAAGTGCATGGACTGTTTTCTGTCTAAAGCCCTGTACACACGGTCGGACTTTTGCCCAACAAACTTCATTTTGAGCAAGTTGGACCAACAATCCGACCGTGTGTACGCTCCATCGGACAAACTTTTTTCGTTTGGTTTTGGATTTCATCGGACAAAAGTTGGGTCTGCAAACGGACAAACTTTTGCCCAACAAAAGTCCGATGGAGCAAAGTCCGACCGTGTGTACAGATAACCATCGGACTTTAGTCCGATGGACAAAACAACTAATGTTAAAATCAACCAACAAAAGCAGAAGTTGACCAAAGGGTGGCAGTAAAGATCAGAAAAGAGCAGAAAAAACACGTGATGTTGTAAGAAGTTTTAAGAAAGTTTGCAGAAAAGTCCTGTGGTGTGTATGCTATGGGTGTGCCCGGCCAACTCCGTTTGGACAAAAGTCCGACCGTGTGTACGAGGCTTAAGAGTGACTGGAAATCGTATGCCTGGCTGTGCAGGGTGACAGGTGGACTACAACACTCAGCAGCCCTCACGAGGGTAGCGCTACATGAGCAAATCCTTTAATGAAACGTGATTAGGCTTGTTTTATAGAGAACTTTTGCAGTTTCCTCGCTCGCTATCGTAGAGAAGTCATAATTAAACCCCACACTCATTTATATTTTAACTGGGCAGCCACCCCCTCCTCCTGGTGACTACACCTCTATTAAAATTTAATGATATTGAAAAATATCACGTGGGCGGCTTAAAAAAAAAACGGGCCAGAGAGATAACGGTGGGGACGCTGCTACTGGCCGCAAAGAAAGACACCCTTTAAAGTGGACCTGTCATTAAAAACTACAATAGCACGTCAGCATTAGGCTACATAATGGGAACCCCTCAAAAAGGGCACAGCGGGTGTACAGACCCGGGAACTCAGCACAGGGATGGTGGGAACCTCTCATAATGGCACAACAGGTGTATAGACCAAGAAACCCAGCACAGAGATGGAGGAAAACCCTCATAATGAGCACAGCGAGTGTACAAACCTGGGAACTCATCACATGAATGGTGGGAACCCCTCATAATGGGCATAGCAGGTGTACAGACCTGGGAACTCAACACAGGGATGGTGGGAACCCCTCATAATGGGCACAGCGAGTGTACAAACCTGGGAACTCAGTACAGGGATGGTGGGAACCCCTCATAATGGGCACAGCGGGTGTATAGACCAAGAAACCCAGCACAGGGATGGTGGGAACCCCTCAAAATGAGCACAGAAGGTGTCCAGACCTGGGTACTCAGCACAGGGATGGTGGGGACCCCTCATAATGAGCACCGCAGGTGTATAGACCCAGGAACTCAGCACATAGATTGTGGGAACCTCTGATAATGGGCACAGCAGATGTACAGACCCGGGATCTCAGCACAGGGATGGTGGGAACCCCTCATAATGGGCACAGCAGGTGTACAGGCCCAGTTTAAATCTACCAAATTCAGAAACATCAACAGACGTGTTCAGGAACAGTGGTGCTCTTTAGTTTCAGAGGTACTGCTGCGCTTTCCTAAGGTTCAGCCATAGGCGTTATCACCACACTGAATGCACACACCATTTGATCTGCGGTTTTCAAGCATAGGGGGGTCAGTGGACCTAGAATCTTCATTTAAATCTACTGGGACAGTATTATAATATTCTTTTCCACAGGGTTGTGTTTGATTTCTATTGGTCCCTCAACATGCTTCCATCCAGAAAACAAAAATTAAATAAATCATGACCTCAATGCATTGCAATGCATACACCAGAAATTCACTTCAAAGATGCTTGATCCCTTACTGTACACACCGTGTGCAACTTATACCGCCACCATTAGCTGCTCACCTCCTACTTTGACCTATGGACAATAGGTCTAATGCGCCTGTCCCTTTAATGCCGCGTACACACAACCGTTTTTCATGACGAGAAAAATGCAATTTTTTTATTTAGTCATTAAAAACGATCGTGTGTGGGCTCCAGAGCATTTTTCACAACGTGAAAAATGGGCATTAAAAATTTGGAACCTGCTCTAATTTTTCTCGTCGTTTTTCACGTCGTCGTTTTTCTCGTCATGAAAAACGGCCGTGTGTAGGCTTTAACGACGTGAAAAAAACGTGCATGCTCAGAAGCAAGTGATGAGACGGGAGCGCTCGTTCTGGTAAAACTAGCGTTCGTAATGGAGATATGACATTCGTCACGCTGTAACGGACTGAAGGGCACGAGGCTGAAAAGCGCGAATCGTCTCTCACCAAACTTTACTAACACGAGGATCAGCAAAAGCAGCCCAAAGTGCCGTCGTACATTTCGTACGTCACCGCGCTTTGCTTGAGCATTTTTTTTCACGATAGTGTGTAGACAAGGCAGGCTTGGGAAGAATCACGTCGAGAAAAACGTCGTTTTTTTCAATGATTTCTCAAAATACTCTCCTTCAGATCCGTTCTCACTGCGTACAACACTCACCAATTCCGCCAATGGAAACCAATGGTAAAGCATACAGATCATCATAGTGCTTTCTCAACAAAATGCTGTGTAATAATTGAATCCAGCATGTGGAGCATCACCATTGGAGGAGGCAGCTTGTGGGTAGATGACAGGCCGCTGTCCCCTTAAGGCCGCAAGCTTACACGTAACATGTACCTCCTAAAGCTTGTTTCCATCAGACGCAAAAAGACATCCTACGTTGCAGGCTCCACCCCCCTTACGCGTTACGCCACAGGCGTGGCCTTTTCAGAAGAAATTGTAATTTTCCTTTTAATTTTGCATACACCTGTGTTGCAACTGAAAATGAACTGATTGGAAATGAATAGGCATGAGTAAAAATGGATGTAAAAACCACACACAATGGCGCAAAATGTAATTGCCTGAAGAAGACACTGTCACCTTGCCATTCAGGAAACTGGGCAGTGTATTTGTATTTGGGGAGCAAGTAAATACCATGTGACAGCGCTTGGACCTAGTTATTAACCAATAGGGCCAATGAGCATGGAGGGGGGGGTGACATCACCATTTCCCCTAGCATCAGCAGAGGAGGATTTAGGTACTAATTGTATTGGAAAACGGAGCACCATTATAGTGCTGGCAAGGATAGTATCATTGGGTACAGGGCCCATTTAGACCCCTTTCACACTGGCAGCGCCCGGCCGCTAGCGCTAAACCGCCGCTCTAGCGCTGTTTTAGCGGCGCTTTTCTGCCGCTAGCGGGGCGCAGAATGGTAAAAAGTCAAGTTTTGCGGCTCTATCAAATCGCTTTTCAGGCACTTTGGAAGCGCTGCCCATTCATTGCAATGGGCAAGGCGTTTTGGGAGGGCTATTTACAGCGCTCCCCAGTCCTCCCCAAAGATGCTGCTTGCAGACTTTTCGTGACATCCCACAAGCGCATGGCCCCAGTGTGAAAAGACACTCTGCAATGAATGGGAGGCAGTTTTCAGGTGGGTTTCAGAGGCTATTTCTAGCGCTAGAGCGCCTGAAAACTGCCTCAGTGTGAAAGTAGTGTGACAGCAGGAAGGTAAAGTCACCTGGTTGCATCCAGGGGGGTAGATATATTTCTCCCAGATTCAGGCTTTATGCTGACTTATACAACTAGGGAGGGAGTTGATGAAGCCCAGCTGAGGCTAGTGGGCTCATGGATGACTCATACCTCTAGGGAGAGGGCTGGGCGTCGTGCAGGCAGGGAGTTGATGAGACCAGCTGAAGCCTGTCAGTTCGTTTAAGGCCTCTATAAAAACTCCCAGCTTCATTAGATGTTAGCTCATGCCTGGACCCAGACCTGTGTGGACTGTCTAGGGAGAGTGAACCCCTGTGCGGTGAGGCAAAGCCTGTGTGGCTATTTGTTTGGACTTTTACTAAACCAGGGACTTAGGGACTAGGACAGCACCAGGCTGATCCCAGTTGTTAGTTTAGGAAACTTACATGTTTAGTCAGAGGTCAAACTGACCAGGATTTATTTTGTTTATGTTTCTTTTTGGCTTTGCTGTGTTTTTGTCACTGTACATAGAGAAATAAACCGCACCTTTTGATTTTGAAAACCACAACCTCCGTCTGCTGGCCCTGTTTTTGTGTGGGGAGCCCAACCAGGGGGTCACACACACCCGCTACCGAGTTAACCCCCTCACAGTTGGTGGAGAACCAGTGGCAGTTTTTTTTAAGCCAGCATGGAGGAGATACTGAAACAGCTGGCTCTAGCAAATGCCAATCAACAGCAGACAAATGCAGGTTTGCAAAGGAGCCTTGCAGCCCAGCAGCAAGCTCATCAACAAGCCCAGCAGCAATCTGAGGCCCGCTTCATAGACCTGTTACAGAAGCAAGAGCAGAGACTACAACAAATGGAAGCAGTAATGCAGCAACGTCCGCAGACCAGTGAGGAAAGCCGTCCCACTAATACCGCGTCCTTTGGGGTGAGTCGTTTATTGACAAAAATGACTGGAGAGGATGATCCAGAGGTATTTTTGACCACATTTGAAAGGACTGCTGAAAGAGAAAAGTGGCCTGAGGAGCAGTGGGCTGGACTGGTGGCTCCTCTGTTAACTGGTGAATCGCAGAAGGCTTACTATGACCTAGAGCCTGACCAAGCAAAAGACTATGTGATGCTAAAAGCTGAAATATTGGCAAGGCTGGGTGTCACCCTGGCTGTCCGGGCTCAGCGTGTGCATAACTGGACTTTCCAGCTTGGAAAACCCCCCAGGTCTCAAATGTATGATCTCATTCACCTGAGCAGGAAGTGGCTACAGCCAGAGACTTTGTCCGCACCAGAGATTGTGGAACGTGTTGTAATGGATCGGTTTTTGAGAGCTCTTCCTACTGCCATCCAAAAGTGGGTAAGCCATGGAGACCCAGAGACGGCCGGTGGTCTTGTGGATCGTGTAGAGAAATACTTGGCTACAGAGAACCTGACGGCCTCTTCCAGAGACTCTCGGACTTTCCACCCTAAGACCAGACCATCCCCAGGAGCGGATAAGAGGATTCCAAGGGGTGAGGGTGGAGAGAGTGAGAGGGTGGGAGCTCTACCCAAAGTTTGGCGAGAACAGCCTGGGAAGTCAGGGGCTCAAGAGGCAGCCAAATGGATTGTTTGCTACCGCTGCCGGCAAGCGGGACATATTGCAGCAAATTGCCCGGTTGTGGAGGAACCCATGCAATGTGACTTTCTGATGGACAGACGTCAGTCGCTGTGTGCGACAGTCGCATGCACTGCCATTCGGGGAACTGAGAAACATTTATGCAAAATGTGTATTAATGGTAGAAATGTTGTGGTATTACAGAGATTCTATTGGCCTGGGGTGATGAAGGACATAGAAAATTATTGTTCCTCCTGCCCTGTGTGTCAGAGGTCGGCCCCGATGCCACATTTCCGTAGCCCGCTGGTCCCTCTACCCATCATTGAGGTCCCGTTTGAGAGAATCGCAATGGATTTGGTAGGTCCTATAATCAAGTCCGCTAGGGGGCACCAGTACATATTGGTTATAATGGACTATGCCACCCGTTATCCAGAAGCGATCCCTCTCAGAAATACCTCGGCCAAAACCATAGCCAAAGAGCTATCTCTTGTTTTTAGCCGGGTGGGTATTTGTAAAGAACTGCTTACGGACCAAGGTACACCCTTTATGTCCCGGGTTATGAAGGAGCTGTGTAAATTGTTCAAAGTGACGCAATTGCGTACATCTGTGTATCACCCCCAAACCGATGGGCTGGTTGAAAGATTCAACAAAACCCTAAAACAAATGTTGAAGAAAGTGGTGGATAGAGATGGAAAGGATTGGGACTGTCTACTTCCTTATTTGATGTTTGCTATTAGGGAGGTGCCCCAATCCTCTACGGGATTCTCCCCCTTTGAGTTACTGTATGGGAGACACCCAAGAGGGCTGTTGGATATTGCCAAGGAAACTTGGGAAAGTGAGAGTTCTCCCCACAGGAGTGTGATTGAGCATGTTGCCCTGATGCAAGATCGAATTGCACAGGTAATGCCCATCGTGAAGGAACATTTGGCCCAAGCGCAGTTGGCACAGCAGAGAGTGTACAACCGTGGAGCAAAGACCCGTACCTTTTCCCCGGGGGATAGGATATTGGTACTTGTCCCTACGGTTGAAAGTAAATTCCTTGCCAAATGGCAAGGCCCCTACGAGATAATGGAAAAAGTGAGCGAAGTGAATTACAAGGTCAGACAACCAGGAAGGCGAAAGCCCGAACAGATATATCACGTTAATCTGTTGAAAGCCTGGAGGGATAGAGAGTCCCTAGTCGCAGAAACTTGGTCACCAGCTCAAACTGGTTGCGTGATTCCGGAGGTTGGAATAGCAGCCACCTTGTCACAACCCCAACAACAGGAGGTTAAGGAGTTTGTGCTTCGCAACAAGGAGGTGTTCTCTGAGCTGCCGGGACAAACATCTGGGGTAGAGCATGATATTATTACCCCGCCCGGTGAAAGGGTGAAGTTAAAACCCTATCGGATCCCAGAGGCCCGACGGGAGGCAATACGGGAGGAAGTACAGAAAATGCTGAACTTAGGGGTGATAGAGGAGTCCCAAAGTGATTGGTCTAGTCCCATTGTGTTGGTGCCTAAACCGGATGGGAGCTGGCGATTTTGTAACGATTTTCGTCAGTTGAACAAAGTTACAAAATTTGACACCTACCCCATGCCACGTATAGAGGAGTTGATCGACCGGCTGGGAACAGCCCGATACATGACGACTCTTGACCTCACAAAAGGGTATTGGCAAATTCCCCTGGCCAAGTCGGCCAAAGAGAAAACCGCATTTGTAACCCCAGACGGGGCGTTCCAATATAAGAGAATGCCGTTCGGGTTACAGAATGCGCCGGCCACATTCCAGCGGAAAATGGACCAGATACTGAGGCCCCATCGGAAGTATGCTGCGGCTTACCTGGATGACGTAATTGTCCATAGCACAGATTGGGCCTCACATCTGCCAAAAGTGCAAGCAGTCTTAGACTCTATCCGGGAAGCGGGGTTTACGGCTAACCCCAAGAAGTGTACCATTGGGCAGGAGGAGGCCAAATATCTTGGGTACACCATTGGCAGGGGAGTGATAAAACCCCAACTCAACAAAGTCGAGGCCATCCAGAGTTGGCCACGTCCCAACAGCAAGAAGCAGGTACGGGCCTTTCTGGGAATCGCGGGTTATTATCGGCGCTTCATTCCCCACTTTGCTTCTAAGGCTGTGCCCCTAACCAACCTGACGAAAGGGAAAGGGTCGGTCATGATTAAATGGACCCCCGAGGCTGAGGCAGCATTCCAATTCTTGAAACAAGCCTTATGTAGCCAGCCAGTGTTGTACTCACCCGACTTCTCTAAAGACTTTGTCGTACAAAGTGATGCGTCAGATGTGGGGTTAGGAGCAGTATTGTCCCAGGTCTGGAACGGGGAAGAGCACCCAGTCATTTACCTCAGCAGGAAGTTGAAGTCCCATGAGGTAAATTACGCCACGGTTGAAAAGGAGTGTTTAGCGGTGAAGTGGGCTCTAGATTCCCTTCGGTACTATCTGCTAGGTAGGCACTTTGACATGGTTACGGATCACGCTCCGTTAAAGTGGATGGCTCAAAACAAGGAGACAAATAGAAGAGTGAATAGGTGGTTCCTGGCCCTACAGGAATTCAACTTCACAGTAAAGCATCGCCCTGGCGTTCAAATGGGGAATGTGGATGCTTTGTCTCGAGTACATGAATGCCTGATTGCTGGTGTTCCAACCCCAAGGTTAAAACAAGAGGGGGGGGTATGTGACAGCAGGAAGGTAAAGTCACCTGGTTGCATCCAGGGGGGTAGATATATTTCTCCCAGATTCAGGCTTTATGCTGACTTATACAACTAGGGAGGGAGTTGATGAAGCCCAGCTGAGGCTAGTGGGCTCATGGATGACTCATACCTCTAGGGAGAGGGCTGGGCGTCGTGCAGGCAGGGAGTTGATGAGACCAGCTGAAGCCTGTCAGTTCGTTTAAGGCCTCTATAAAAACTCCCAGCTTCATTAGATGTTAGCTCATGCCTGGACCCAGACCTGTGTGGACTGTCTAGGGAGAGTGAACCCCTGTGCGGTGAGGCAAAGCCTGTGTGGCTATTTGTTTGGACTTTTACTAAACCAGGGACTTAGGGACTAGGACAGCACCAGGCTGATCCCAGTTGTTAGTTTAGGAAACTTACATGTTTAGTCAGAGGTCAAACTGACCAGGATTTATTTTGTTTATGTTTCTTTTTGGCTTTGCTGTGTTTTTGTCACTGTACATAGAGAAATAAACCGCACCTTTTGATTTTGAAAACCACAACCTCCGTCTGCTGGCCCTGTTTTTGTGTGGGGAGCCCAACCAGGGGGTCACACACACCCGCTACCGAGTTAACCCCCTCACAGTAGTCTTACCTCCTTAAACAAAGATTGCTGAGTGCCCCTCATCAGAAAGGACATTGGTCATCTTCAGCTATGAAGATTTCTCGACTGTCGGATCGCCCTACCCATCCATTTAGCTGTCGAAACGCCCCTGCACATCAACTTGGCTGACAAAATGCCCTCGCCCATCCATTTGGTTGTTGGATCGTCCCCGCCCATTCATTTGGCTGTTGGATCGTCCCCGCCCATCTATTTAGCTGTCAGATTGTCCCGCCCATTCATTTGGCTGTCGGATCGCCACCGTCAATCTATTTGGCTGTCAGATCGCCCCCGCCCATCTATTTGGCTGTTGGATCGCCCCCACCCATCTATTTGGCTGTCGGATCGCCCTCCGCCCATCTATTTGGCTGTCAGATCGCCCCCACCCATCTATTTTGCTGTCGGATCGCCCCCGCCGATCTATTTGGCTGTCGGATCGCCCCTGCCGATCTATTTGGCTGTCGGATCGCCCCCATCCCATCTATTTGGCTGTTGGATCACCCCCCGCCCATCGATTTGGCTGTTGGATCGCCCCCACCCATCTATTTGGCTGTCGGATCGCCCCTGCCAATCTATTTGGCTGTCGGATCGCCCCCATCCCATCTATTTGGCTGTTGGATCACACCCCGCCCATCGATTTGGCTGTTGGATCGCCCCCACCCATCTATTTGGCTGTTGGATCACCCCCATTCATCCATTTGGCTGTCGGATCGACCCCAGTCATCCATTTAGCTGTCGGATCGCCCCCACCCATCTATGTGGCTTTCGAATCGCCCCGTCCATCCATTTGGCTGTCGGATCGCCCCCATTCATTCATTTGGCTGTCGGATCGCCCCCACCCATCCATGTGGCTTTCGAATCGCCCCGTCCATTCATTTGGTTGTCAGATCGCCCCTGACCATCCATTTGGCTGTTGGATCGCCCCCACCCATCCATGTGGCTTTCGAATCGCCCCGTCCATTCATTTGGTTGTCGGATCGCCCCCGTCCATCCATTTGGCTGTTGGATCGCCCCCCCCCCATCTATTTGACTGTTGGATCTCCCCTGCCCATTGAGCCACCATCTTGTCATTCCTATAACTCATTTTCTTCAATGCATTCTTTTATCCTGCTAACAGGTTCTCTTTAGCAGAACACATATAAATGTTTCACGCACGGTTTACGTTTCCTAGAATAGCAGCGTGCTGCTCCCCCTCTCTCTGTGCCATTTTTATTTGTTGCCCTTGCTCCTGAAACATATTTTTAATTTCAATTCCCTGTCTCCCCAAAATCCAATCTGGGACCGCCAGGAGGTCATAATGACCCCAGCATCATCTGCTCTCGTGCTGTGCAGACACCTTTTAAAAGCCTTTGCTTTGTAGCTGTCTGTCTCCGATCTTCCCTGCTCGATTATTTAAGAGTCTGGTCAGGTTTCTCTGGTGTAAGGTGATGGGAGGGGGGAAATGAGCGTGCATCCCAAAATAGCAACAAACTCACACGGCACGCTTTCCCGCTCTGCCTGCCTCTCCCCTCCCTCCCTCCCGTATTGTTATTGCCATCCAGTATGCAGCCACTTCACAGAGAACCAAACAGAAGCAAAGGACTCTGGGAAGATGGCCACTCCATCATCGCACAGCACTGGTCGGGCAGGGACCAGATTGATGTCAGTGTTCCATCCATGATGGGACTCATTTACACATAGGATGGTAAATACAGGTGGCTGATCCACATTATTATGCCCCTGAACGATTACTTACAGCAGACATGGCTAGCGTTCGCATTCCTACACATTGCTGCAGTGCAGGCTGACCAAGGGCGTCCATTGAATAGGGTGACCACGTGTCCTGGATTGCCCGGGACAGTCCCGCATTTTGCAGTTCTGTCCCGGGTCCCGGGCACCTTCATTCCAGCACAATACAGTGTCCCTGAATGAAACTGATACAGCCACCTGATGAGCCGACGATGAAAACTGTCTGTTTCCCAGCCCAGGGTGTTCCCCCCGCCAAATGCCCTGCAATGCACTGCCCACTGCGCCAACCAGGGCACAGTAAAATCTGGTCATTAAGGAGCGGTGCTGGGAAGCCGGCATCCCTAACTGATGAGTCGTCAGCTGTCAATGGGCTTCTCCGGTGACAGCTGAATAAAAATAAATAAAATGAAGCTGCCAGTAAAAAAAAAAGTAAGAACAACAAAACGGCGTGGGGTCCCCCTCCCCTAGTCCATTCCAGACCCTTTAGTTCCTTTGGGGGCTTCCAGATTCTGATAACCCCCCTGCCTGCATGCCACTACAACCACCAGCCAGGGTAAGATGGGGACATGGTGCTTTGGGGTGGGGGGTAGAGCCCGTGGGTGCTGGTATGGACTGGGGGGGAGGGGGGCACTACGTCTTTTTTTCTTTTTCTTTTTTTCAATAGCCGGGTGCCAGCAATTGCAACCGTGAGTCAATTTAAATTGACTCACTCATTTGATTTTTTTCTTTAAAAATTTATTTTTTGCTGCAGCATGTTCTATACACGGTACACATGTGCCACTTTACAGGCAGACTAAGGGGACCCCCCAGACACTATATTTAGTGGAATTGTTCATTTTTATTGTTGTACTTTAAGCATAATTATAATCACTGCTCCTGAAAAAAACAATCATTTTTAAAAACGTTTTTTGGATTGATACATGTCCCCCAAGGCAGTACCCGGACCCCCATACCCCTATTATTGCCAATTACTTGCATATAAGCCTTTAAAATCGGCAAATTCATGTGAAGGAGGGGGGGTGTCCATGAATGGCAGTTTGAAAATGTGGTCACCCTACCATTAAAGTCCATAGGACTGCACAGCAACCGCGTGTCAAATGCTTGGCTTATAGTTGCTGCATGCAGCCTAGGGTGACCACATTTCCAAACTGCCATTCAGGGACAACCCCCCCCCCCGCACCTTCCCCAAAAAAAGATATGGGGGCAGGGGGAACTGTAGTCTCAGGTTGATGGGGAATTAGACAGCGTGTTCTTTGTCAGGTGAATGTGACGCCTGCCACATAATGCAGTGCTGCTTGCCACCCATAGCCTGCCACCAGATGCAGTGCTACTTGCCACCCATAGCCTGCCACTAGATGCAGTGCCGCCTGCCACCAGATGCAATGCCGCCTGCCACCCATAGCCTGCCACCAGATGCAGTGCCGCCTGCCACCAGATGCAGTGCCGCTTGCCACCCATAGCCTGCCACCAGATGCAGTGCCGCTTGCCACCCATAGCCTGCCACCAGATGCAGTGACGCTTGCCACCCATAGTCTGCCACCAGATACAGTGCTGCTGTCACTCCCTCTGCATGAGCCACGTGCGTAGAAGAAAAGGAGTGGAGTCACTATCTGGAGAGTGAAGATCACACCAGTCCCTGCTGCTTGTGGCTGGGTGCTGGAGAAGGAGGTGCCGAGGTGGATGGGGACAGCAGTGCTGCACTAGGCGCAGGCCTCGCCCGGCCTCACTGTCTGAGAGTAAATTGTCACTGGTTGTAAGACGCCAGGCAGCGCTGGCCCTAGCAACCAGTTCCGGAAATGTAGTTATTAGTTAGTAGGGGTTGGCTGTGTCCTCTATTTCCTTCCGGGACATTGTATTGTCCCGGAATTAAGGTGCCCGTAACCCAGGACAGATATGTCAATTGCGGGACAGTCCCGGGCAATCCGGGACACGTGGGCACCCTAATGCAGCCCCCTTTGGATCAGGAAAATAAGAAGCATTCAGGAAGTAGCAGTATCCTCTTCAGAAGGCCTGTAAACCGAACCAAAAGGGGGGGGGGGGGAGGATAAGGCATCACCTGTGTTTGTTTACCCTAATTGCTAACAGCATATATCCATGACCACTGCCTGCAGATCACTACATGACTGCTCGCAGACCCTAAGGACGCCACTACACAGACTCCTCTCTGGTTTCCAGCCCTCAACTCTTCTGCTTTACCGCAGTTTACTTTCCTACCCATATGAATCCACTCAAGGTAAATGTTATCATCATGGATACACCTTCACACTCACCACATCCCTTTCACTCCCATCATTACTTTGCTGTTTGTTTTGTTTTTGTTGTTTGTTTTTTATTTTTTTTTATTTTTATATTTATTTTTGCTTTTTCTTCCCTTTCACATTTTTTCACACACTTCTACTTCCTTCACATTTCTACACCACTTTTGTTGATACCACACTTTATTAGTCTGCATTGCCCTTAACATTCTAACCTACATTCAGTTTATCATTACTCACATACACTCACATACACTCACACACACTTTCACTTTTCTTTCTAACACCATTAGTAACACATACCATCTATTCATTTCCACTCACCCCACTTCCATCCAAATTTTTTTTTTTTTATCCAACCCCATTACCTCTATATAACATTTATAGGCATGTACCGCCTTAATTCTGGGATTTTTTGGTACCTGAGGAGTTACTGTGTTAGTGGTTAGTCCATACACCCCTAGAATTTTGCTACTCTGTTTAGAGTTAATTCACCTACTATTTTGTATTGTACATATGGTCATTGATTGGGTATTCATTGCAGATGCCTGCTCCCTTGTCCACTGGAGGATGTCTACCACGTGGCTCCTTGCAAGCCCCTCGGGTTAGGCTCTTCATCGTCTGTGGGGACGGGCGCATTTGTGGGGTCCACCTCACCGCCCAGCGATCTCCAACTCATCTGGCCATGGGACTATCCATTCCACTTCAGCGGTAAATACTTCACCATTTTAGACCCTTAATGGGACTTATGATGATGTTTTCAAATTTCTGAAATCATGCTATGTGTTTTATAGAGTCTACCTTCCCCCTGATGATGACCGCTACAGAGGTCGAAACGCATCGGGGACTCCAACATTTTCAAAAAAAATTTCATCAATCTGATAATCAACATTGTGTACACCCTTTGTGTAATTTTAATACAGGCTGTATTGTGGAAAATGCATTGTATCTGTTGGCCAGTTCTTTTATATGTTGTAACGCATCCTGACATCTGTCCAATATAATAAATGTATTTCTTTTGCTATCCATTTGCTATTACTTTAAACCATACTATACTGCTGTTAAAAGCCCCACTGGGGAACATTTTCTTTTTGTTTTTCACATTATTTTGGGGTTCGCAGCGCATCTCTCCCATATGTGTCCCTTCCTCTAGCTTGTAAACCATCTCTAAGCCACCGCTGAAAGGTGATCCATTGCAGAACACTTTTCAGAGGTGGTTAGGACCCCTTTGTGAATGAGGCCTTAGACACAAAACTTTTGGATATAGTGGGGGAGTGTTGAAAGCTCTGGCAGATTTGTATTACTTGGTGTGGTAGATATGACTTCTTGTCAGTTTTGCCAGGTGATTGGACACCAAAATTTGGGGCTTAGTGGTGGTGTGTTGAGACCATGTGTTGCCTGGTATTTGGCTGCTCATCTTCTTTAGGTACCAGTCAGAGTGTTTTGTTTAAAATGCTGCTTTTTGCATTGACATACCTCCTTAGACCCAGTCTGGCCAGGTCACTTGTTGACTTGCCACCATCCACAGGCAGCTTAAGTCTTTAATAAGACAAAGAAGTTGAATCCAATGCAATTTTACTTCAAATGACTGCAGTACAGTGTATGTTTTTTCAGTCTTTTGAAATGTAAGAAGACAATGGCATTCCCAAGCGAATAAATAACACTGAGGAAACATGGAAGAAACAGGAAGGGTCTAGCTAGGACTGAACTAACTAGCACTAAAAAGGAGATAAGAACATAGGGAGAAACCTTAATCACACAGTAAACAAGTTGTAGTGGCCCAAGACCTCCACTAGATGTCAGCATACTACAGAACAATAATAAACTGATGCAGTTCAATACAAAAACTGGAAAAATATATGAAAGTGGGGCAGAACAGAGTATTGGTTTGTGCAATACACTATATTGTTAAAAGTATTGGGACGCCTGCCTTTACACGCACATGAACTTTAATGGCATCCCAGGGTTCAATATTGAGTTGGCCCCAGGGCCAGACTGGCCTACCGGGATACCGGGACATTTGCCGGTAGGCTGCCTGCCCTGGGGCCGCTTTGATCTATGCTGTGGCTGCAGTGCTCCCCTCCCTCCTCCTCCCCCGCCTCCTGCCTACTTGTCACACAGCGGGAGACTGCTATGTCACGGAGCTGAGCGTGAAAAGTTCTGCGGCGCTGTGACAAAAGTCCCGCCCTCCTCCTAGACCAGCTTGTGTAATAAACGCAGTGTTCTGTCCATCACACAAGCTGGTCTGGGAGGAGGGCGGGACTTTTGTCATAGCGCGCCAAACTTTTCACACTCAGCTTCGTGACACATTGGGAGATGCCCGCTGTGCGTAATACACGCACTGTCTGGCGAGGCTGCAATGAGGGCACAGTAAGGCTGCAATGATGGTGAGGGAGGCTGCAATGAGTGCACAGTAAGGCTGCAATGATGGTGAGGGAGGTTGCAATGAGGGCACAGTAAGGCTGCAATGATGGTGAGGGAGGCTGCAATGAGGGCACAGTAAGGCTGCAATGAGGTCACGGTAAGGCTGCAATGATGGTGAGGCTGCAATGAGGGCACAGTAAGGCTGCAATGATGATGAGGGAGGCTGCAATGAGGGCACAGTAAGGCTGCAATGAGGGCACGGTAAGGCTGCAATGATGGTGAGGCTGCAATGAGGGCACTGTAAGGCTGCAATGATGGTGAGGGAGGCTGCAATGAGGGCACAGTAAGGCTGCAATGAGGTCACGGTAAGGCTGCAATGATGGTGAGGCTGCAATGAGGGCACAGTAAGGCTGCAATGATGATGAGGGAGGCTGCAATCAGGGCACAGTAAGGCGGCAATGATGGTGAGGCTGCAATGAGGTCACGGTGAGGCTGAAATGATGGTCACGGTTAGGCTGCAATGATGGGCACAGTGAGGCTGCAATGATTGGCACAGTGAGGCGACAATCATGGGCACAGTAAGGCTGCAATGATGGTGAGGCTGCAATGAGGGCACGGTGAGGCTGCAATGAGGGCACAGTAAAGCGGCAATGATGGGCACAGTAAGGCAGCAATGATGGGCACGGTGAGGCGGCAATGATGGGCATGTTGAGGCAGCAATGATGGGCACGTGAGGCTGCAATGATGGGCACGTGAGGCTGCAAGGATGGGCACAGTAAGGCGGCAATGATGGGCACGGTGAGGCGGCAATGATGGGCACATTGAGGCTGCAATGATGGGCACAGTGAGGCTGCATGTATGGGCACAGTGAGGCTGCATTGACGGGCACAGTGAGGGTGCATTTGATGGGCACTGGTGAGGCTGCATTGATCTCTTGTATCATGTCCACAGTCTCTGACCATCTCTTGTACCATGTCTGCAGTCTCTGACCATCTCCTGTATCATGTCTATATTCTCTTAACATCTTTAGTATCATGTCCTAAGTCTCTCACCATCTCCTGTACTATGCCCGCAGCCTCTAACCATCTCTTGTATCATGTCTGCAACCTCTGACCATCTGTTGTCTTATATCATGTCTGCAGTCTCTGAGGGAGTCTGGAGAGGAGTCAAGAATGGGAGCACCCCCGGGATGGGGATCATGGGAGAAGTCAGACGTGTGTGGACTGTGGGGAGGAGACTACAGTATAGGAAAACCAGAGCCACCAAGCTGGAGCCAACTGACTGATCCCTGCACAATGCACCTGAGAGGAGGTCAGTGACAGCGCCGCCAGGCCAGTCTGAGGGGGGGGGGGGGTCACTGATGTAAGGGGAAGTAAATACAATAATGTAAGGGGGCACTGATATAAAGGTTTCCCCCTTATATCAGTATAACCCACCCCCTTACCCTAGTGTATTCTTTCTGCGGAAGGTGGTCTCTGGTCACCAGAGTGGCCACCCTCCCCCAACATTCTCAGAGTCCCAGGTTCCCCCCTTGATGATTAATCCACTTTTACTACTGTTAACTGCAACTGTTTTATATATATATATATATATATATATATATATATATATATATCCCTAGCCCTATGTGCTTTCATATATGTCTCATCTATATATAATACGCTCTTCAAATGTGCTTTAAAAAGGCATGGTTTTCCCTTTTTATGAACAAGAAAATAATGACGTTATGACGTTATGATGTTGGGCTGGTATAATAATGCTATGGGGCTGGTATGAAATCACAAGGTTTAGGAGTGTGTCTATGGGAATGTTTGACCATTTTTCCAGAAGCTCATTTGTGAGGTCAGGCACTAATGTTGGACGAGAAGGCCTGGCTTACAGTCTCCGCTCAAATTCATCCCAAAGGTGTTCTATCGGGTTAAGGTCAGGACTCTGTGCAGGCCAGAGAAATTCCTCCACCCCAAACTTACTCATCCATGTCTTTATAGACCTTGCTTTGTGCACTGGTCCAAATCATTTGGTGGGGGGATTATGGTGTGGGGTTGTTTTTCAGGGGTTGGGCTTTGCTCCTTAGTTCCAGTGAAGGGAACTCTTAAAGCGTCAGGATACAAAGACATTTTGGACAATTTTATGCTCCCAAATTTGTGGGAACAGTTTGGGGAATGGCCCCTTCCTGTTCCAACATGACTGCACACCAGTGCACAAAGCAAGGTCCAGACATAACAGTCAAGAAGGGAAAGCCAATAAATTATGCCTATAGAGAATCTGATAGCAAGCGACAATGACCGCATGGATGCCTATTTATGGGCCTGGTTGGGCTGGACCATAATATATATTAAAGTCCATATAAAGCCATATGGCTTGTGTTTGGTAGCTCCCCCGAAAACAGGGAACCCTTCTCAAGAGGTATTCATGGATTTGGGAAGTCCATATGCATTTTAACCAAAAGAGGGTGCTAAACAAAAGTACCTAGAGTCCAAAGTGGTACTTTATTGAGTCCACAAATGACAACAGGAGAAGAAACCAAGGCTGGCATTGCATTTCGGGAGGCTCAGCAATTCAACTTCAGCCGGGCTCCAAATTAGACTAGATATTAGCTGGACCCAATGCAAAGCTCCTGGAAGAACTCAAATCATACCAGGATGATACACCTGGTATAGATGGCAGAGCAGCATACCCTCTGTGTCAGTGACCTCTCTCTATTCCCTTTTCTACCTCCCTTTCATTATTACAAACCAACCCTCATCCTCTACAAAGGGCTGCAAACCAACAGGTTTCAGGAGCTCCATGTCCCCTTCATCAGGGCTCTGTTCCTCATATAAGCCAGCAGTTATTGAATAGAACCTAGCCACCCTCTCCCCCCTCAACATCCATGCAAGTGGTCCTTAAAAGATAAGAATGATGGAAGCGTCAACACAGCACTAAATTATTATTATTTTTTTTATCTCTCATCTTCTTTTGCTCCCTCACCAATTCTCCACTGCCCCGACCTTGTGGAGTGTAATGTCTGCTCCTAATGTAGGAGAGAGGGAGCGGGTCACATTGTAATGGTGAGGCGAGGGATGGAGAGGTGGCTTAAGGACAAGGAGTAAGGAGACCACAGGAGGGGGGAAACGGTAATTAAGGCTGCATTCACACCTGAGCGTTTTGTAGCCTGAAGCCTGAAGCTACAAAACGCTAGAGGGGGGAAAAAACATTATTCTCTATGGAGATGGTTCACATCTCCACTCAAACGCCTGAAGCCGAACGCCTGAAGCTCAAACAAGTTCCGGACCCTTTTTTGTCGTGCGAATCGGGCAGATTTGGGCGTTTTAGGAGTCATAAAATGTCATGGAAACGCTCGATTCAAGCGTTTAGCGTGACAACGAGCATTTCGACGGGCGCAAATTCGTGCGACAAAACGTCGGTAAAAACGCTGGAAGCACTACGCTCAGGTGTGAATGCAGTCTTAGAGCGGGGCTAGGGCAGAGAAGGTACCTGGCCATCACTTGCTTTGGGTGTAGGTAGGGGGTTTTTTACTTTTTTTCTTGGGAGTAGGTAAGGGGTTTTTGATTTTCACCGCGTTTTGTGGGTGCCCTCCCCCCTTTTTTTTTGTTATTGCTTCACTTAATAAGAGCTGGGGGAGAATATGGCCACAAGGGCCTCTTACATATAATCACGTTAGATAAATAAATAAATATACAATCACGCCATATAAGTATTTTTTTTCATTTTATATATAACAATAACAAAATGAATGGACACCATGGCCGCTAGCGGCCTCATATATGATGTTTTGGTGGAGGGGGGAATTATTAAACCCCTAAGTAGGTGTTTTTTCTTTTGTTTTCAGCACGGGCACAGAGGGGGTCACAGTAGAAGTAGGAGAGTATTGGATTTGGAGAAGAAGAAGTAGAAGAAGTGGTCACTGGAGTGGGAAGTAATGGGGTAGACGAAACGTTAACACAACGAAGGATGGCGCTGAGGAGGGAGGGAGCGAAGGGGAAGGGAAGGAATTCTCCTTTTCTCTCTCTCTCTTTTTTTTTTTTTTTTTTCCATTTCTTTCTTTTCCAATATGTTGTTATTATTATCTTTTGGGGTGGGGGGTCAAAGTTTGGTAAATAGCATACAAGACAATTTTGTATCTATGTAGCTTTCTTGTGCAATTTTTCTTTGTACTTGTTATTGAAATATGGGCTTCAAGACTGTATAATAATGAATTGATATGTTGAATCCTAAATAAAATTTTAAAAAAACAGCACTAAATGTCCAGAGTGGTCATTAGAAGACAAAGTAGTCAACAAAGCAAATAGAACACGTTTCAGAGGCTACAAGTCCCCCTTCATCAGGGTTCTTTTCCTTGTATAAGCCAGCAGTTTGGGAATAGAACCCTGATAAAGGGGACTTGTAGCCCCCAAAACATGTTGGTTTTCCTTTTGTTGACTGGGGGTTAGAACTTCCATCATTTACCTTTGAAGAGTACTGATTTGTCAGACTTGTGGTATAGTTGTGTGTAAGGTGAGCACCTCCCAACTTCCTGATATGAAAAAGAGGGACACCAGCTATGAGAACAAATAAAAATTAATGTGCAAAAAAATTAGTTAAAACCAAGAGTTTTTTTTTACCGCTATTTTTCCTTTATAGTGGCTCCCCCAAAGCCACCACGGAACCACAGAATTTTTTTAACTCTATACCTTCCTTTTTTCTAGAAGTCTTCTAGCTAGTCCAGTGATATCATGGCAGCTTCCTCTTCTTTCTAGAGTGGTGAGGAGTGGACAACCTTTCAGGACTAATCAGTGCCCACACAATGACCAGCCTGGGTGATGATGGGCCCCCAGGACCTGGGCTCGTGGGAAATGGACAGCATGACATGACTGCCATTCGAGATGGTTGCCAGTGCTTGACTGAAGAGGAAGCCAGAGATGGTGCTTAAGCGTGGATAGGGTCATGAGCGTCCGCAGAGTTTTTTTCAGGGGGGTCATCATTTTAAGGTCACCTATGCACCGCCCCTTTTCAACAATGTCATTATCACATTATCATGGTCAGAGACTGCAGACGTAGTACAGTCCCTGAGATAAATAATGGATAATGACTGACAGGCCCTCTTACTAGACCCAGCGAAACTACAGCAGTGATCCCTCCAGCTGGACGATCGCTCACTCTGGCTTCCCCGGGGGGCGGTTCTGGTCAGTAGTGTAGCATGTCTGTAACCCTGGCAGTGGCTCGGTCTTTCTCTCTCTGGTGGCGCTGATCAGCGTGGCTCTCTCTGGTGGCGCTGGGCAGCGTGGCTCTCTCTGGTGGCGCTGGGCAGCGTGGCTCTCTCTGGTGGCGCTGGACAGCGTGGCTCTCTCTCTGGTGGCGCTGGACAGCGTGGCTCTCTCTCTGGTGGCGCTGGACAGCGTGGCTCTCTCTCTGGTGGCGCTGGGCAGCGTGGCTCTCTCTCTGGTGGCGCTGGGCAGCGTAGCTCTCTCTCTGGTGGCGCTGGGCAGCGTAGCTCTCTCTCTGGTGGCGCTGGGCAGTGTGGCTCTCTCTGGTGGCACTGGGCAGTGTGGCTCTCTGATGGTGCTGGGCAGCGTGGCTCTCTCTGATGGCGCTGAGCAGTGTGGCTCTCTCTGATGGCGCTGGGCACCGTGGCTCTCTCTGGTGGCGCTGGGCAGTGTGGCTCTCTCTGGCTTCCGCCCAGCACACGCCTCTTTCTTTGTCCTGTAGCACTCACTCCCTCAGCTTTTTTCCAGGCTGCAGTCTCTCAATCTCTCTCTCTCTTGATCGAGCTGTAGAATCCTTCCTGTGGAAAACGGGGCTGCCAATCTTTGGGACTACATGTCCCATGATGCTCTCCTCTCCTAGTCTCCTTTGATTGGCCCTCAGTTATGGCCAATGGGGAAGGAACGGAGCGGGCAGGAAGCTGGACGGGGAACCTGGTGAGAGCCACTGTCTCTTCTCCCTGACAGGAGAAAAGGGGGGGGGGGCGAGCAGGAGAAACATCTGACAGCCTGCAGCTCGCCTTTCTCCTGACACAGCGCCTCCGAGCTCTCTGCTGGACTGAGCAGGGAAAAGAGCCCGCAGTCACACTACACTGATGGGGGGGCTTGACAGCACCTTGATGGTGTCACCCCGCTGGCTGCCCACACCCCCATAGCGTCGCCACTGTGCTGAATGTGCCGATCTGATCCCTGATTCCAGGGGGGGGCACTTGACCCCCCCTGCCCCTACCTGCAGACGCCCATGAATAGGGTATGAGTAGAACTTTGATTTTTTTTCTGGGGTTCCACTTTAACTAGTATTTTATTTATAGAGGTCTATACTTTGAGCCTTAAAAAAGGACCACTAAGAAAGAATGAGGGATAGTGGTTCCAACTTAGGGACAGTATGAGGACGGAGCACCTTCTGTAGAGAGAGAGTACTGTAACTTTGTGGTTTAGTTCAAAACTTTGTTAATATTCATAGAATTCTATTTTATTCGAAATTTTTAAGAATTTGCAGCTTTTTTTAGTTTTCCATGACCCCACTGGTGATATTCACTCTATTTGTTCTGGTCACCATTGTCCCTGGGACAGAAGGTGAAACACCCAGATTTTTTGTGTACAGAAGGGAAATCATCCAACGGATACACCTACTCTGATAGCAACTATGGGGGAGGGATTTCTTCTCACTTTCTCTTGTGTTTTTAGAGACAGGAAGTGAGGGTAAATCTCTCCAATGTGACTTCAGATGTACTTGAGGAAAGATAAGAGTCCATAGTTAAGGATTCCAGGATTGCCCGATGATCCTGCCAGTTGTCCTCGGATACCACCCCTTCCTGTTTCTAACTGACCACACTAGATATGGAATTAGATCTGTCCTTGCCCGATCTGTTTGTGTTCCTACTGGAGCTACAAAGCGCCATGCCAGTCCCCGTGTTCATGTAGTCTTGGAGTCATGCCCCCCAGGCCAAGCTGCAATAGGCAGGAAGTGTCAGTGGATGTCAATCATCCATGGATCCCGCCTACAGCCTGAGGACAATATAAGGGTCTCCATGGAGCAATGAAACCTCTGAGACCCTGGACATCTGGGGACCTTCTGTTCTTCTGAGTCATTGACCCGGGACAAGAGTACAGATAATAAAAACCAGAGAAAAGTCAGAAGACCTGTCTCTTTCCGGTCACTGACTCAACATGTACTGAGGCCAAAGCATCACTAGAACAGCCAGGCAACTAGCATTTTTCTTTCTTTCTGTCTCATAAATATCTATCTCATAATTAATTGTGTATTTTTTTAAATCTATGTATGTATCTACTGTATCTATCGCATAATTATCTATGTATCTGACTATCTATTAGTCTCATAATATTCTATGTATCAAGCTATCTCCTAATTATCCATGTATCTTTTTTATCTATTTATATGATAATAATCTGTCTAGCTATCTATCAAATTCTATCTATCAATCAAACTTTCTCATAATTATTTGTGTTTCTTTTTGTATCTATCCAGCTATCTATCTATCAATAATCTATATATCAAACTCTCTTATAATTATCTATGTATCTATTTTTATCTATCTACTTATCTATTAGTCTCATAATTATCTACCCATCCTCACTCTATCTATATATTAATTATCTGTGTATCTTTTTTTTTTATCTATGTATCTATCGATCTATCCTCATTCTATCTATCCATTATCTATTATGCCCTGTACACGCAAACGTTTTTTCCGATGAAAAAAGTCCGATGGACTCTTTTCATTGGAAAAAACGATCGTGTGTGGGCCCCATCTGACTTTTTTCCATCGGTGTAAAAAAAATAGAGCATGTTTTAAATTTTTCCGATGGGAAAAAAAAACGATAGGAAATTCCGATCGTCTGTGTGGAACTCCAACGGAAAAAAAAAACACGCATGCTCAGAATCAAGTCGAGGCATGCTCAGAAGCATTGAACTTAATTTTTCTCGGCTCGTCTGAGTGTTTTACGTCACACCGTTTTGGACAGTCGGAATTTTGTCTGATGGTGTGTAGGCAAGACTGATGGAAGTCAGCTTCATCGGAATTCCGATGGAAAAATCCATCTGATTTTTTTCCATCGGAAATCCGATCGTGTGTACAGGGCATAAGTCTCTTAATTATCTATGTATCTAACTATCTCATAATTATCTGTATATCCTTTTATCTCTCTATCTATAATAATCTATCCATAATTATCTGTGTGTCTTTTTTAATCTATTCTATGTATCTACTCTATCCATTTCATAATTATCTACTCATCCTAACTCTATCTATCAATTTATCTGTGTATCTTTTTATTTATTATTATTATTATCTATGTATCTATCTATCTCATAATTATCTGTGTATCTTTTTTTTAAATCTATTCTGTGTATCTAATCTATCAATTTCATAATTATCTACCCATCCTCACTCTATCAAACGTTCTTAGAATTATCCGTGTATCTTTTTTTATCTCTATCTATTTATCCATCTATATCATAACAGTATATATATATCTGATCCCTGTGCCTCCTCCTGGTATGAGGGGAGATGTACATCCAGGGAAGGATCTATCTCTGTATACAGTATATATATAAATATCTGATGTACATCCAGGGAAGGATCTATAGTGTATATATATATATATATATATATATCTGATGTACATCCAGGGAAGGATCTATCTCTGTATACAGTGTATATATATATATATATATATATATATATATATATATATATATCTGATGTACATCCAGGGAAGGATCTATCTCTGTATACAGTATATATATATATATATATATATATATATATATATCTGATGTACATCCAGGGAAGGATCTATCTCTGTATACAGTATATATATAAATATCTGATGTACATCCAGGGAAGGATCTATCTCTGTATACAGTGTGTATATATATATATCTGATGTACATCCAGGGAAGGATCTATCTCTGTATACAGTATATATATAAATATCTGATGTACATCCAGGGAAGGATCTATCTCTGTATACAGTGTATATATATATATATATATATATATATATATATATATATATCTGATGTACATCCAGGGAAGGATCTATCTCTGTATACAGTATATATATATATATATAAATATCTGATGTACATCCAGGGAAGGATCTATCTCTGTATACAGTATATATATATATATATATAAATATCTGATGTACATCCAGGGAAGGATCTATCTCTGTATACAGTGTATATATATATATATCTGATGTACATCCAGGGAAGGATCTATCTCTGTATACAGTATATATATAAATATCTGATGTACATCCAGGGAAGGATCTATAGTGTATATATATATATATATATATATCTGATGTACATCCAGGGAAGGATCTATCTCTGTATACAGTGTATATATATATATATATATATATATATATATATATATATATATATATATATATCTGATGTACATCCAGGGAAGGATCTATCTCTGTATACAGTATATATATATATATATATATATATATATATATATATATCTGATGTACATCCAGGGAAGGATCTATCTCTGTATACAGTATATATATAAATATCTGATGTACATCCAGGGAAGGATCTATCTCTGTATACAGTGTGTATATATATATATCTGATGTACATCCAGGGAAGGATCTATCTCTGTATACAGTATATATATAAATATCTGATGTACATCCAGGGAAGGATCTATCTCTGTATACAGTGTATATATATATATATATATATATATATATATATATATATATCTGATGTACATCCAGGGAAGGATCTATCTCTGTATACAGTATATATATATATATATAAATATCTGATGTACATCCAGGGAAGGATCTATCTCTGTATACAGTATATATATATATATATATAAATATCTGATGTACATCCAGGGAAGGATCTATCTCTGTATACAGTGTATATATATATATATCTGATGTACATCCAGGGAAGGATCTATCTCTGTATACAGTATATATATCTGATGTACATCCAGGGAAGGATCTATCTCTGTATACAGTATGTGTATATATATATATATATATATATATATATCTGATGTACATCCAGGGAAGGATCTATCTCTGTATACAGTGTATATATATATATATATCTGATGTACATCCAGGGAAGGATCTATCTCTGTATACAGTATATATATATATATCTGATGTACATCCAGGGAAGGATCTATCTCTGTATACAGTATATATATAAATATCTGATGTACATCCAGGGAAGGATCTATCTCTGTATACAGTGTATATATATATATATATATATATATCTGATGTACATCCAGGGAAGGATCTATCTCTGTATACAGTGTATATATATATATATATATATATATATATCTGATGTACATCCAGGGAAGGATCTATCTCTGTATACAGTATATATATATATATCTGATGTACATCCAGGGAAGGATCTATCTCTGTATACAGTATATATATAAATATCTGATGTACATCCAGGGAAGGATCTATCTCTGTATACAGTGTATATATATATATATATCTGATGTACATCCAGGGAAGGATCTATCTCTGTATACAGTATATATATAAATATCTGATGTACATCCAGGGAAGGATCTATCTCTGTATACAGTGTGTATATATATATATATATATATATATCTGATGTACATCCAGGGAAGGATCTATCTCTGTATACAGTATATATATAAATATCTGATGTACATCCAGGGAAGGATCTATCTCTGTATACAGTATATATATATATATATATATATATATCTGATGTACATCCAGGGAAGGATCTATCTCTGTATACAGTGTATATATATATATATCTGATGTACATCCAGGGAAGGATCTATCTCTGTATACAGTATATATATATATATATATATATATATATCTGATGTACATCCAGGAAAGGATCTATCTCTGTATACAGTATGTGTATATATATATATATATATATATATATCTGATGTACATCCAGGGAAGGATCTATCTCTGTATACAGTATATATATATATATCTGATGTACATCCAGGGAAGATGGAGTCGTTATCTGGGGACGGCCTCCTCATTGGATGTACTCAACGCTCCGTCCAACTGCAGTGCGGATGATTCAGACCCCTGCCGTCACCCAGGCAACCACTGTCGCCTAGCGATGGCTGTCTCCCCCAGTAACAGTGGTCTCCTGGCAACGGGATATTTCCCTGGCTCCCAGGATGGAGAAGGAGAGCGGGAGGGAGGGAGGGGGAGGGGAGCGGAGTCTGTGTCTATTTTTAGCCGTTCTCTCAGGGAAAAATAAAATGGGTGTCTATATAAAATATACAGGTCACCAGCAGGAACAATTTGCCGTGTTTAACCCTCCGCGTGCCCGGGGACAGCGACAGCACTCCGGCTCGCAGGTTTCCCCTGTAATGATGCTAATCGTGTTTCTATTTTCATACCCGGCTCCTCGGCGTGCCATTAAATAAACATAAAATCGGATCCCCCTTTCTGCGTGTTGGACGCGGTCCATGTGATTTCCTTCTGAGCGGCGAGCTCGGCGCACGACGTGACGGGAATGAGATGGGTGAAATATAAAGAATTAATCCACAGAAGGAGGAGGAGGGGAAGTATGGGATGATAAAAAAGGGGCTTATTCTGCGAGGCAGCGCCGGGAGCCATGGCGATGAAAGATCGGTGAAATGATAAAATCTGATTGGCTGCCCAGGATCATGGCCAATGGTGCTTTGACTTATTGTATGAACCATGTTTTGTGATCATCATGATGATGTCACAGCGGCACCCTGTGATTGGACAAGGAACTGGCGGACCGGATGAAAAGTCCAATCCAGTCGCCATTGTTCCCTTTTAATAGGCCAACCCTGCCCCCTTCGCTCACATAAACATAGACGGTCATCTCTCACATATACAGCACCAGTCATATTCAGCTTTTTGCCTCGTACCTCCGTGTTTTTCCATCTTCCCCTCAACCAGTGCCGGGACACGGTCGTCTAGAGCCTGGGGCGAAAACACCAAATTACGCTCCCCCCCACGATGTATGAGCATTATGTGTCAGCAAAAATACCCCCCCCCCAAATAAAAATCGAGCACTAATCTGCATGAGTACCCCCTAAGCATAAATTCCCCCTCCTCCAAGTACAAATCAACCCCCTGCTGAAATCCCCCTTCCTAGCGCAAATCCTCTACCCCCCAAATTTCCCCTCCGAGCACAAATTCCCCTCCCCAAGCCTCCATCCTAGCACAAATCCTCTCCCCCAAATTTCCCCTCCTAGCACAAATGCCCCCCAAACATTCCTACTAGCACAAACCCCCCTCTCAAAAAAAGTCCCCTCTTAGCACAAATCCCCCCCCCTACCTTGTTACATTTTCTAGCACAAGCCCCCCAAATCCCCCCTCTTAGCACAAATCCCCCCCTACTTTGTTACCTTTTGTAGCACAAGCCCCCCAAATCCCCCCTCCTAGCACAAATCCTCTTCCCCACCCCTCCTCTCAGCACAAATGCCCCCCCCCAATCACCACTCCTAGCACACCTCCCCAATTGTCCCCCCTTAGAACAATTCTTACACCCTGCCGCCCCCCAAATTCCCCCTCCTAGTACAAATCCTCTACCCCCCAAATTTCCCCTCCTATCACAAATTCCCCTCCCCAATCCTCCATCCTAGCACAAATCCCCCCCCCCCCGCCCCCAAATTTCCCCTCCTAGTACAAATGCCCCTCAAACATCCCTACTAGCACAACCCCCCCCCACAAAAAAATGTCCCCTCCTAGCACAAATCCCCTCCCCCCTACTGTATTACCTTTCCTAGCACAAACCCCCCAAATACCCTCTCCTAGAACAAATCCTCTTCCCCACCCCTCCTCTCAACACAAATCCCCCCAAATCACCACTCCTAACACACCTCCCCAAATGACCCCTCCTAGAATTCTTGCCCCCTGCCGCCCCCCAACACAAATCCCCTCCCCCCAATCTCCTTGTGGTAAACCCCCCCCCCTGCACCTCTCCTGATACCACAGTGCCCAGGGCAGCTGTCCCTCCTGCCCACCCCTTGTCCCGGCCCTGCCCTCAACCTTTGTTTTCATAAAATAACAAGGCCTTGCATGCTAGATCTATTCATGGAAAGATCAATCCAGCACCGTGTTAAAGTGGACCTGTTATTAAAAACATCACCGCCTACGGATAAATAAGAGGCGTGGTCAGTGCTGCCAAATTAAATGCTTATTTTGAGTAATAAAAAAACTTCAAGAAAAAACAAAATGCTCCGGATCTCCCTCATGATGTAACTTGAGGCTTAGATAGCATTGTGGGCATATAACAACATTAGAGAATGCAGGTCCTGTTTGATAAACGTGTGGGCTGATCACCAAATACATATCTAAAACAGTGGGTTTTTTCTGTAGTGCAGGTAAATTTAAGCAGGCCTTGCCAAAAGCTAGCTAGGCCTGTTTGTTTAGATCTGTGAGCTTGGAGCGGCCTAGAGTAGGCTGGTGACTCACAGCTAGTTTCACCTTTCAGTTAACTCCCTTCTGCTTCTAGAGGCTTCTAGAAGGAAGGTGGGGATGAGAGGTGGAGCTGTCTGGCGTGTTCTAAGGAGCCCTGACCAATCCCCAACCTGGATTGGCAGGGGGCAGGCCTCCTTAAATACCTGGAGTCAGCCCAGCTGGGGAGGAGTTGTTTGGTGGGAGAACTGGAGATGGAGTGTTTGGCTGTCAGGACCTTTGAGGTAGGGTGACCACATTTCCAAACTGCCATTTAGGGACCCCCCCCCCCCCCCAAAAAAGATGATTTTTGACGTCTTTTTTTGCCGATTTTTGGGGCAGGGGCATATCATGAAATCAGCGGGCCCCTGTGTAAGATCAAAAATGGGCCCTAGGCATCAAGAAGAACAACAATATGGCGCGCAAAGCGTATCGTGGTGAACAGTGAACATGTCTTAAATTGCGTTAAATATTGGCTTAAAGGGGATGTTGGTAAAGAGAGTCTGAGATGACTTATATAGTGCAGAATGTGGTAATGTTAAATAGGGAATCCAGAGTGTATGGTGGTGAGAAGTATGTACAGGAGAGGAGTGCGGAGTGTATGGTGGTGAGAAGTATGTACAGGAGAGGAGTGCGGAATGTATGGCGGTGGGTAATATGTACAGGAGAGGAGTGCAGAATGTATGGCGGTGGGTAGTATGTAAAGGAGAGGAGTGCGGAATGTATGGAGGTGGGTAGTATGTACAGGAGAGGAGTGCGGAGTGTAAGGCGGTGGGTAGTATGTACATGAGAGGAGTGCGAAGTGTATAGCGGTGGGTAATATGTACAGGAGAGGAGTGCGGAATGTATGGCGGTGGGTAATATGTACAGGAGAGGAGTGCAGAGTGTATGGCGGTGAGTAGTATGTACAGGAGAGGAGTGCGGAATGTCTGGCGGTGGGTAGTATGTACATGAGAGGAGTGCGAAGTGTATGGCGGTGGGTAATATGTACAGGAGAGGAGTGTATGGAGGTGGGTAGTATGTACAGGAGAGGAGTGTGAAGTGTATGGCGGTGGGTAATATGTACAGGAGAGGAGTGCAGAGTGTATGGCGGGGGGTAATATGTACAGGAGAGGAGTGCGGAGTGTATGGCGGGGGGTAGTTAGTGGAGAGAGGAGGAAGAGGAGTGCAATACCACCTCCTGATAGTCTGTCAGCCACTGTTATACCACCTTGGTGGTGGGGCACTCCGAAGGATGTAAGGAGGCACTAAGGGGGCACCCTGGAGGTTGTAAGGGGAGATGTAAGGGGGGACTCTGGCGGTACTAACTTAGTCAGAGCCCCCTTACATCCTCTGTGGTGCCCCCTTAGTGCTTCCTTACATCCTCTGGAGTGCGCCTTACATCCTCCTCCAGAGTGCCCCCTTACATCCTCCTCCAGAGTGCCCCCTTACATCCTCCTCCAGAGTGCCCCCTTACATCCCCTCCCAGAGTGCCCCCTTACATCCCCTCCCAGAGTGACCCCTTACATCCCCCTCCAGAGTGCCCCCTTACATCCCCCTCCAGAGTGCCCCCTTACATCCCCCTCCAGAGTGCCCCCTTACATCCCCCTCCAGAGTGCCCCCTTACATCCCCCTCCAGAGTGCCCCCTTACATCCCCCTCCAGAGTGCCCCCTTACATCCCCCTCCAGACTACTACTGTACTAAGGGGCACTCTGGAGAAAGTAAAGGGACACTCTGGAGAAAGTAAGGGGAGGAAGTAAGGGAGCACTCTGGAGGAAGTAAGGGGGCACACAGATAGTACCTCCAGCGTGCCCCCTGCAGAGAGTCCTGAGGAGTGATGGCCATTAATCCATGCCAGGTGAATGTTAGGAAAACCAGAGCACACCACCCACCTCATGGCTGCCCTATTCCACTACTGCTTGCTCTCTCCCTGCCACAGCCCTGACATAAGCCTGGTCCAGCCTGTGGTGTATGTCCCCATGTTATCTGTACCTGAATTACTGCAGTTCCTCTGGGGGATGCTGCACCCATTGCTGCTCAGGTCAGGGTGGCCGGCAGTGAGGTCTTCTCCCACTCCCTCCTGGGCTGTTTGTTCTAGCCAGCCTCGTGCTGCTCACCGGGGCCGCCGTTTGCTCTTTCAGGATGCTGCTGCTGTCGGCACCGGCTTTAGCTCCGCTTCCGCTGCCCTGCACCTTGCTGCCACTAGACAAGTGGGACTGTCACTCTCTAGGTTTATAGCATGACGGGGGGTGGTGGCAGGGCTCAGCTCAAAGGGCAGCTGCTTTGGGCCCCAGCAGCACTAGCGCGGAGGAGGAGGAAGTGAAATCCTTCTCCGCTTTCAACGCTGGGCAGGGAGGGAGTCACGGCCGTGATGTCACTGGTTGCCAGACGCCAGGAGGCTATAGCAACCAGTGATCAGAAATACAGTCAGCTGGAGGAGGAGGCAGAGCCAGCGCTATTGCGGCTCGGTCCGCCTCTGTCCCATGAATTCCTGAATGTTCCCAGTGTCAGTTTCATTTCGGGACACTGTATTGTCCCGGAATGAAGGTGCCCGGGATCGGGGACAAAGATGTCAATTACGGGATAATCCCGGGAAATCTGGGCCCTATGGGCACCCTACTTTGAGGAAGCCCCCTACTTTGGGGGGTGAACTTGGGCCAGAGGGCTCGGAGCTGAACGGGAACCCCACACACCCCAAGGAGTGTCCTGAACAGGACCTTGAGAGGTGTTGGTGAGTGACAGGCACAGTCGGGAGAGCTGGGAGAGGCATGCCGGAGCGGACTGGGAGTGTGCAGTCTGAGATGGATGTAGTGCCAGCGAGAGAGTCTGTGATGTTACTGGCAGTGAAGTTGGGCCGGTGCAGCCGGGAGGGCTGTCAGGGTTTGCAAAGGGCTGACTGGGATCAGTAGTCCACTAAAGAGGGCAGCTAGCACCAGAACTTTCTTTTGCTACACGAAAGGGGCCCGCGGTCCCTGCCTGTAATAAGGAACTTTGCTAAGGCCTGGCTGAAACCAGACTTAGGCCTAACCATGTGCTAGCTGCGCCTGAAGAATTGTGCTGGAGGGAGAAGGAGAGATAGTCTGCAGCAAGTGTTGTGCAGTAGAAGAGTATCTGAATTGTCCCAAACCATGGAAGAATCTTTTTTGTCCTGAGAATCCCATGAATTCCCTAACCCCATCCAAGTTTAATCCCTCAATAAAAATACAAAAACAAAGCTGATGGACTCGTTCATTGTCTTGGCGTGTCCTGGGCAGTGTGAAAGGTGGGCCCCAATCACTCAGCAGCCCCTACGGGGGTACCGCTACATTTACAAAGTTGGAGTTCTGCCCTAAGTGGATGGTGGCAAGTTGATTTACATGCTGGGCAACGTGAACCTTTGCTAAGCGCCCTCCCCCATCACTTCTCTCAATGCAATGTGCGCATACCTGGTGGTCGCAGAGACGCCTGCACTGGGTGAAAGCCAATGAGGAGACCATACTGACCAATATGATGGTCCCAGATCCGGCAACACTCTTAATCCTGCCCGCAGGTTGCCTTTCATCTGCCCACATGTGCCTAAATCATGACAACTAAATAGGATGCCCCACACCCCCTGACCCCCGTCTCAATTTGCAAGGATCACACACCACGTCCACTTTATAGGTTTGTCCTGCCCAGACCTGACCTCTAAATTTAAAGGGTAAGCCAATCCCACCCACTTTACATGTTGGTCCTGCACAGATCCACCTGTAAATATGCAGGGGCCATTAATCACACTTACTTTACAGGTTTGTCCCACCCAGACCATACCTCTAAATATGTGGGCACTGAACGTCCATCAGACCTACTTTACACGTTGGTCCCACCCAGATCCACCTCTAAATATGTAAGGACCGCCCTTCACACCCACTTTACAGGTTGGGCCGACACAGACCTCGCCTCTAAATATGCGGAAGCCTCCCATCACACCTACTTTACGGGTTGGTTCCACACAGACCCGCCCTCTAAATATGTAGGGTACACCCATAACACCAACTTTACAGGTTGGTTTCACCCAGATCACACTATTAAATATGCAGGGGTCACCCATCACACCCATTTAATGGGGTGGTCCTACCCTGACCCTGCCTCTACTGTAAATATGCAGGGGCCACTCATCACACCTACTTTAAGGGCTGGTCACACCTAGACCCACACACCTCTAAAAATTCAGGGCGTGAGAGTGATAACACAAAATTTAACACACCTGCTCCCCATTCACACCTGAGACCTTGTAACACTAACGAGAGAAAAAAAACATGTAAGATTACTCAGGAGGGGTAACCAATGGTCGGACTTTAAAGGCAAAACAACAACAGAAATAGCAAAAAATATATTTATTACAAAAAATACAGCAAAATAAACACAATGTTCAAAAATAAAAAAACATACAAGATATTGAAAAGTATGAGTTGAGTCCCTTGGTTACCCCTCCTGAGTAATCTTACATGTTTTTTTCTCTCATTAGGCCCTGGTTCACACTGGTGCGATTTGACATGCGATTTGACATGTCAAATCGCATGTCAAATCGGTGAAATTTGCCGCAAATTGCGGCCAATGGCACCGTCCTAATCGGTGCGACGCCGCATCTGTGGCGCTGCACCGATTACAAAAAGTAGTTTCTGTACTACTTTTTGCGATTTCAGCCGCGATTTACATTGACATTTGTTTCAGATGTCTTTGAAATCGTGGCTGAAATCGGGACTGCCAGCGTGAGTGAAATCGTGCGAGTTCAGCTGAACTCGCAGGCTTCACTCCCGCAGCCCCAGTGTGAACGTGAGCTTATACAGATGTGGCAGTGTGAGTGCCTCCTTCCTCCCTTTAGTATTCATTTCTTGTAGCACTAATGCCGCGTACACACGACCGGTTTTTACGACGTTAAAAATGCAATTTTTTAAATTGGGCATTAAAAACGATCGTGTGTAGGCTCCAGAGCATTTTTAACGACGTGAAAAATGGCCTAAAAAAAATGAGAACCTGCTCCATTTTTTCACGTCGTTTTTTTTAATGACGTGAAAAACGGTAGTGTGTATGCTTTTACGAGGGGAAAAAAAAACGCGCATGCTCAGAATCAAGTATGAGACGGGAGCGCTCGTTCTGGTAAAACTAGCGTTCGTAATGGAGATAGCACATTCGTCACGCTGTAACGGACTGAAAAGCACGAGGCTGAAAAGCGTGAATCGTCGCTCAACCAACTTTACTAACATGAAGGGTGGCGCCATTCGAACGGAACTTCCCCTTTATAGTGCCGTCGTACGTGTTGTACGTCACTGCGCTTTGCTCAAGCGTGTGTATGCAAGACAGGCTTGAGAGAAAACAAGAAAAATCACGTCGAGAAAAATGTCGTTTTTGAAAATGACATTAAAAACGATCGTGTGTACGCGGCATAACGAGTCACATGACACCAGGGAGGGAAAATGGCTAATTGGGCCCAATTTTCACATTTTCACTTAGGGGGTGTACTCACTTTTGTTGCCAGCGGTTTAGACATTAATGGCTGTGTGTTGAGTTATTTTTGAGGGGACAGCAAATTTACACTGTTATACAAGCTGTACACTCACTACTTTACATTGTAGCAAAGTGTCATCTCTTCAGTGTTGTCACATGAAAAGATAGAATAAAATATTTACAAGAATGCGAGGGGTGTACTCACTTTTCTGAGATAATGTACAGGTCCTTCTCAAAAAATTAGCATATTGTGATAAAGTTCATTATTTTCTGTAATGTACTGATAAACATTAGACTTTCATATATTTTAGATTCATTACACAACTGAAGTAGTTCAAGCCTTTTCTTGTTTTAATATTGATGATTTTGGCATACAGCTCATGACAACCCAAAATTCCTATCTCAAAAAATTAGCATATCATGAAAAGGTTCTCTAAACAAGCTATTAACCTAATCATCTGAATCAACTAATTAACTCTAAACACCTGCAAAAGATTCCTGAGGCTTTTAAAAACTCCCAGCCTGGTTCATTACTCAAAACCGCAATCATGGGTAAGACTGCCGACCTGACTGCTGTCCAGAAGGCCATCATTGACACCCTCAAGCAAGAGGGTAAGACACAGAAAGAAATTTCTGAACGAATAGGCTGTTCCCAGAGTGCTGTATCAAGGCACCTCAGTGGGAAGTCTGTGGGAAGGAAAAAGTGTGTCAGAAAACGCTGCACAACGAGAAGAGGTGACCAGACCCTGAAGAAGATTGTGGAGAAGGACCGATTCCAGACCTTGGAGGACCTGCGGAAGCAGTGGACTGAGTCTGGAGTAGAAACATCCAGAGCCACCGTGAACAGGCGTGTGCAGGAAATGGGCTACAGGTGCCGCATTCCCCAGGTCAAGCCACTTTTGATACAGAAACAGCGGCAGAAGCGCCTGACCTGGGCTACAGAGAAGCAGCACTGGACTGTTGCTCAGTGGTCCAAAGTACATTCGGAAATCAAGGTGCCAGAGTCTGGAGGAAGACTGGGGAGAGGGAAATGCCAAAATGCCTGAAGTCCAGTGTCAAGTACCCACAGTCAGTGATGGTCTGGGGTGCCATGTCAGCTGCTGGTGTTGGTCCACTGTGTTTTATCAAGGGCAGGGTCAATGCAGCTATCTATCAGGAGATTTTGGAGCACTTCATGCTTCCATCTGCTGAAAAGCTTTATGGAGATGAAGATTTCATTTTTCAGCACGACCTGGCACCTGCTCACAGTGCCAAAACCACTGGTAAATGGTTTACTGACCATGGTATTACTGTGCTCAATTGGCCTGCCAACTCTCCTGACCTGAACCCCATAGAGAATCTGTGGGATATTGGGAAGAGAAAGTTGAGAGACGCAAGACCCAACACTCTGGATGAGCTTAAGGCCGCTATCGAAGCATCCTGGGCCTCCATAACACCTCAGCAGTGCCACAGGCTGGTTGCCTCCATGCCACGCCGCATTGAAGCAGTCATTTCTGCAAAAGGATTCCCGACCAAGTATTGAGTGCATAACTGAACATAATTATTTGAAGGTTGACTTTTTTTGTATTAAAAACACTTTTCTTTTATTGGTCGGATGAAATATGCTAATTTTTTGAGATAGGATTTTTGGGTTGTCATGAGCTGTATGCCAAAATCATCAATATTAAAACAAGAAAAGGCTTGAACTACTTCAGTTGTGTGTAATGAATCTAAAATATATGAAAGTCTAATGTTTATCAGTACATTACAGAAAATAATGAACTTTATCACAATATGCTAATTTTTTGAGAAGGACCTGTAATGTAATGTATTCCAATTTAATGTAATGTTATGTATTCCAATGTAATGTAGTGTAATCCAATGTAACAATGCTTTCCAATGTAGGGTAATGCAATCCAATGTAATGTATTGTAATCCAATGTTATGTATAGTATTGCAATTTAGTGTACTACAATCCAATGTAATGCCATGAATTCCAATGCAATATATAGCAATCCAATGTAATAAAATCCTTTGTAATGTAGTGTATGCCAATGTAATTTCATCTATTCCAATGCAATGTATTCCAATCCAATACAATGCATCGCAATTCAATGTAATGTAAGGTAATGCAATCCAATGTAAACATATAAAACAGAAAAAGCTTGATCCATTTATCAATGTGTGCTAAAGCTGACCATAGATAATGCGATTTTCTTTCCTGCTACCACGGGTCAGCATGGTGTCAGGTAGGGCAGAGGATGGTGTCAGTAGGGCAGTGGAGGGTGTCAGTAGGGCAGAGGACGGTGTTAGTAGGGCAGTGGACGGTGTCAGTAGAGCAGTGGAAGTGTCAGTAGGGCAGTGGACAGTGTCAGTAGGGCAGTGGACAGTGTCAGTAGGGCAGAGGATGGTGTCAGTAGGGCAGAGGATGGTGTCAGTAGGGCAGTGGACAGTGTCAGTAGGGCAGTGGACAGTGTCAGTAGGGCAGTGGATGGTGTCAGTAGGGCAGAGGATGGTGTCAGTAGGGCAGTGGAAGTGTCAGTAGGGCAGTGGAAGTGTCAGTAGGGCAGTGGAAGTGTCAGTAGGGCAGTGGAAGTGTCAGTAGGGCAGTGGAAGTGTCAGTAGGGCAGTGGATGGTATCAGTAGGGCAGTGGACAGTGTCAGTAGGGCAGTGGATGGTGTCAGTAGGGCAGTGGACAGTGTCAGTAGGGCAGTGGACGGTGTCAGTAGGGCAGAGGATGGTGTCAGTAGGGCAGTGGAAGTGTCAGTAGGGCAGTGGACGGTGTCAGTAGGGCAGTGGATGGTGTCAGTAGGGCAGAGGATGGTGTCAGTAGGGCAGTGGAAGTGTCAGTAGGGCAGTGGAAGTGTCAGTAGGGCAGTGGAAGTGTCAGTAGGGCAGTGGATGGTATCAGTAGGGCAGTGGACAGTGTCAGTAGGGCAGTGGATGGTGTCAGTAGGGCAGTGGACAGTGTCAGTAGGGCAGTGGATGGTGTCAGTAGGGCAGAGGATGGTGTCAGTAGGGCAGTGGACAGTGTCAGTAGGGCAGTGGATGGTATCAGTAGGGCAGTGGACAGTGTCAGTAGGGCAGTGGATGGTGTCAGTAGGGCAGAGGACGGTGTCAGTAGGGCAGAGGACAGTGTCAGTAGGGCAGTGGACGGTGTCAGTAGGGCAGTGGACGGTGTCAGTAGGGCAGAGGACAGTGTCAGTAGGGCAGAGGACAGTGTCAGTAGGGCAGAGGACGGTGTCAGTAGGGCAGAGGACGGTGTCAGTAGGGCAGAGGACGGTGTCAGTAGGGCAGAGGACGGTGTCAGTAGGGCAGAGGACGGTGTCAGTAGGGCAGAGGACGGTGTCAGTAGGGCAGAGGACGGTGTCAGTAGGGCAGAGGACGGTGTCAGTAGGGCAGAGGACGGTGTCAGTAGGGCAGAGGACGGTGTCAGTAGGTCAGAGGATGGTGTCAGTAGGTCAGAGGATGGTGTCAGTAGGGCAGAGGATGGTGTCAGTAGGGCAGTGGACGGTGTCAGTAGGGCAGTGGACGGTGTCAGTAGGGCAGTGGACGGTGTCAGTAGGGCAGAGGACGGTGTCAGTAGGGCAGTGGATGGTGTCAGTAGGGCAGAGGATGGTGTCAGTAGGGCAGTGGAAGTGTCAGTAGGGCAGTGGAAGTGTCAGTAGGGCAGTGGAAGTGTCAGTAGGGCAGTGGAAGTGTCAGTAGGGCAGTGGATGGTATCAGTAGGGCAGTGGACAATGTAAGTCGTTTTTTATTGATATTATTTATTTATTTTTCCACTATTTTTTACAATTTCTTTTTAGGAGCCCAGTTGGGAGGCTTTGGGGAAATATCCAGGGTCTAAACAGACCCCTGATGTCTTACTTTTGAGACAGAGAAAGGGACAGAGGACAGAGATTCCCCAGTTCCTTTCTCTGCCACCTCAGCTGCACTGGACAGTGAATGAATGGGAAGTACTTTGTAATGAGCGGCTTCCCATTCATTCACAAACTGAAGCATAGTAAGCAGTTTACTATGCTTCTGTTATGAATGAACACAGTCAGTGATCAGTATTCATTCAGAAAAGGAAGGAGCCGGTAAATTACAAGTCTCCATCCTGACACATCCTCAGCAGCAGCCGGAGGGAATAGTGAGGAGGTGAACCCGGCAGCACTGTGGGGGGTCCAATGGAGCACACGGGGGCCAGGCAACACAGAGAAGAGCAACCTGGAGAGGAGGGGCGGCATTTAGTGGAACCGATGGCTGTATTTTCCTCTCTGCAGCAGCTGAATGTCGGCGGGAGGGTGAGGAGGAGAAGTGGGCATTTCCGGCATTCAGCTGCGGCAGGGAGGAAAATACAGTCATTGGTTCCACTACATGCCGCCTCTCTTCTCCAGGTTTCGGGGTCGGCAACCAAGGGATGTGATATTCCCGTCACCTGCCCGCCATCCACATTGATGCTCATATAGCTGCTCCTGTGCCCTATTATGCTCAGTGTAAGACACTGACCTGCAGACCTCTTGCAGCTGCTGCCAGTCACTGTATATTCTGCTACCAGGAATAAGAGGCAGAGTGCTGTTGGTATGCAAGACCGAAGAGGAGTCCGGAGATCAGCTTTAAAGCGGACCTTGTATTAGATATATATTTTCACATTCATTGCACGCTCAGTAATGTACCAGTGGAACACTTCCAGGTATTTATTACCTCTCACAGCGACCACAGGACTCCCCTTGCCTTCATCTACGTTTCCCTCCAGAAGGACGGCACCATCTTTGTTCAGGCATCATCCAGGGTCACCATCTACTTTCAGGCCTGGGATTCCGGATCAGGGATGACCCCGTTATGTAGATCCTGGAGCCAAAAAAACAAACCCCCACAGGAAATGTATAAAAATTGCTCTGGTCCATAAGGGGTGTAGAGATAGAAGAGAAGAAGGGGTTAAAGAAGATGGGGCCCCGGGGGGACATCACACCAGAACTGGTTCTGTGACTCTGGTGGGTCTCTTTAGCGGAGGACGCTGTTGACGAGAAGGTAAAATCCTGTTTATTTAACTGACGGCAGACAGGTGGATGTTTTCATACGCAGAGAAGTGACTGGAGCGCCGGAGACGCCAAAACAGTTGTCCGTGTGACATGTTTACCAACAGAGATGGGACCGCCGCCATGCAGCTGGCCAACTAGCGGCCCCTGTGGTCCCTTACATTCATTACATCTATTCCCCACCTTCACAGGGACCACTTCCTGGCTGTACACAGGCTCCACCAAGGAGACAGTAGACAGGGTGACAACACAGGAGCACAATTGGGAGACAGTTGTCACCCCATAACAGGAACCTCGGTGGCAGGATCACCAGAAAAAGCTGCAAAGTTCAAGTGATGCTAAAACTGTATCTTGATTCTCCAAAAATAATCCATACATACCCACTGTGTCTTTCTGCCTCCACATACAGTGAGACTAAGGCAGGATGGCTACGTTCCCACATACAGTAGGGCTAAGACAGGGTGGCTACATTCTTACATACAGTGGGACTAAGGCAGGGTGGCTACGTTCCTACATACAGTGGGACTAAGGCAGGGTGTCTATGTTCCTACATGAGGTGGGACTAAGGCAGGGTGGATAGGTTCCTACATGAGGTGGGACTAAGGCAGGGTGGCTATGTTCCTACATACAGTGGGACTAAGGCAGGGTGGATAGGTTCCTACATGAGGTGGGACTAAGGCAGGGTGGCTGTGTTCCTACATACATTGGGACTAAGGAAAGGTGGCTACGTTGCTACATACAGTGGGACTAAGGCAGGGTGGATAGGTTCCTACATGAGGTGGGACTAAGGCAGGGTGGCTGTGTTCCTACATACAGTGGGACTAAGGCAGGGTGGATAGGTTCCTACATGAGGTGGGACTAAGGCAGGGTGGCTGTGTTCCTACATACATTGGGACTAAGGAAAGGTGGCTACGTTGCTACATACAGTGGGACTAAGGCAGGGTGGCTGCAATCCCACATACAGTAGGGCTAAGACAGGGTGGCTACATTCCTACATACAGTGGGACTAAGGCAGGGTGGCTGCAATCCCACATACAGTAGGGCTAAGACATGGTGGCTACATTCCTACATACAGTGGGACTAAGGCAGGGTGGCTATGTTCCTACATACAGTGGGACTAAGGCAGGATGGCTACGTTCCTACATACAGTGGGGCTAAGGCAGGGTGGCTGCAATCTCACATACAGTAGGGCTAAGACAGGGTGGCTACATTCCTACATATAGTGGGACTAAGGCAGGGTGGCTACATTCCTACATACAGTGGGACTAAGGCAGGGTGGCTATGTTCCTACATACAGTGGGACAAAGGCAGGGTGGCTACATTCCTACATAAGGTGGGACTAAGGCGGGGTGTCTACGTTCCTACATGAGGTGGGACTAAGGCAGGGTGGCTACATTCCTAAATGAGGTGGGACTAAGGCAGGGTGGCTATGTTCCTACATGACGTGGGACTAAGGCAGGGTGGATAGGTTCTTACATGAGGTGGGACTAAGGCAGGGTAGCTATGTTCCTACATACAGTGGGACTAAGGCAGGGTAGATAGGTTCCTACATGAGGTGGGACTGAGGCAGGGTGGCTGGGTTCCTACATACATTGGGACTAAGGAAAGGTGGCTACGTTGTTACATACAGTGGGACTGAGGCATGGTGGCTATGTTCCTACATGCAGTGGGACTAAGGAAGGGTGGCTACGTTCCTACATTAGGTGTGACTAAGGCAGGTTGGCTACATTCTTACATACAGTGGGACTAAGGGTGGCTACATTCTACATACTTGAACAGAATTTTCTTTTAACTGCTTCCCGCCCAGCCTATGAGGACGTCATATGAAGCCAAGTGCTTCGGCGCAATCTTTTACCCGCTCTGTTCACCAGATCACTATATCGGCCACTGCCAAGCGATAAGGCCAACTACAGCAGATCACATAACAGTTGTACACAATGAAAGGCTTTGTTACATGCCTTTCATTGTGTACTATAGTGATGACCTCTGTGATTGGTCACAGTCATCACATGGTACAGACAGGGCCAATCACAGCCCATCTGTACCATGTGATTAGCTGTGGCAAATCACAGCTCTTCACAATAGTAAACACTGAATGAGTAGTTTTCATTCAGAAAAAAGTGATTGCTTATAACTGTAAAATGCACAGTTATAAGCAATCATAGTGTGTAAATAAATAAAATAAAATCCTGATTACCTCCCCAGAGTAGTACAGTGTTAGTATGGTAACACTGTATTGCTCTGGTCACTATATGTAAAAAAAGAATGTAAAAAAAAAAAAAAATATTACCTTCTTTTGCTTTTTTTTTTTACATACTGTCACCAGTCAGTGTCCCTGATCACTGCCACACCAGACGTGTGATGATGCTGCACTGCACTGGTGACAGTATGTAAACAAATTGTTAAAAAAAAAAAACATTTTTGTATTTTCTTAATTTTCGAAAGAATTGTGACAAAAAAATTACACTTCTAAAAAATTTGCCATGCCTCTTACTAAATACCTTGGACTGTCTACTTTCCAAAAAGGGGGCATTTGGGGGGTATTTCTACAGTCCTGGCATTTTAAGGCCTCATTATATGACATAGGCCGTCAGTATCAGGATTGATTCTCAGATATATACCATAATTTGTGGACTCTATAACTTTTCTACAAGAAACACAGCACATTTTTATCATACTCTTTGGCCTTTTTTTTGCAAAATAAACAAAAAAAACAAAAAACCCTGTGGTATGTAAATACGGTACCACGAAAAGAAAGCTCTATTTGTGTGAAAAAAAAAAAAGATAAAAATTTTATATGGGTGCATTATTGCATGACCGAGGAATTGTCATTCAAAGTGTGACAGCGCTGAATGGGGATGAGCTTTATGTTCGGGTCGAACATTGGCTGTTCGCTCGTTCGTCGAAATACGAACATTATGGGGCGTTCGCGCCAAATTCGAGCGGCGCATCACGCCCCATAATGCACCGCGACATTGCAGTGCATTGCTGTCTGATAATTGGCCAAGCATGCACTGTGACCCACATGCTTTGGCCAATCATAGCGCCATCAGCAAAGAGAGCCATAATTGGCCAAAGGCAGGGTGCCTTTGGCCAATTATGGCTCAGGGGTTAAGTCCACGCCCCACACTATATAAGGCCGCCTGCACGTCGGCACTGTGTAGCGTGTTGCTGCCGTTGGTCATTTCATTTAGATTGAGCAGGCAGGCGATTCAGTTAGCTGCAGTGTATTTAGTATATATACTGTATATACATCCCAGCTTGTATTTATTTATATATATATATATATATATATATATATATATATATATATATATACATATACACACACACACATTGTATCCAGTTTAGCTAGATCTCACTGCAGGCTGTTCCTGGTGTATTGTTGCTAATATACTTGAGGCAGGCAGGTGATTCAGCTAGCTGCAGTGCATTTAATATATATATATATATATATACAGTCTCGTGTGTATATATATATATATATATATATATACATTGTATCCAGTGTAGCTAGATTTGACTGCAGGCTGTTCCTGGTGTACTTTTTCTAATATACTGTCAGGCAGGCAGGTGATTCAGTTAGCTGCAGTGCATAAAATATATATACAGTCTCCTACATATATATCCACTGCATTCTAGTCTAGCCAAGCCTATATCTGACTGCAGGCCATTCCTTGTGTACATTTTCAAATACACTTTCAGGCAGGCAGGCCGGTGATTCAGTGATCTGATCTGCAGTGCATTAAATATATATATAGGCTCCTACATAAATATATACACTGCATACTAGTCCAGCCAAGCCTATATCTGACTGCAGGCCATTCCTTGTGTACGTTTTCAAATACACTTTCAGGCAGGCCAGCCGGTGATTCAGTGATCTTATCTGCAGTGCATTATATATACATATAGTCTCCTACACATATATACTGTATATATATATATATATATACACTGCATACTAGTCTAGCCAAGCCTATATCTGACTGCAGGCCATTCCGGGTGTACTTTTTCTAGTAAACTTCAGGCGGTGTTTTGCTAATCTAATTTTACAGCATGTCTGGAAGGCCACCAAGGAGAGACAGATGCTCACAGGCCACTAAAAGAGGGCAAGCAGGCTCTGTGTCTATAGCCAACAGTGCATCCTCAACACGTGGTCGTGGGGCACGCTTGTTCTTTTTTTCGGGAGCTGGCCGTGTTGAGTAGTGATGAGCCGAACACCCCCGGGTTCGGTTCGCACCAGAACCCGCGAACGGACCGAAAGTTCGAACGAACATTAGAACCCTATTAAATACAATGGATGCGAACGTTCGAATTCTAAAGTGCTAATTATAACAACTATTATGCATGTTATTGTCCTAAAAAGGGTTTGGGAACCCGGGTTCTGCACCAGGGGACATGTATCAATGCAAAAATAAGTTTTAAAAACGGTCGTTTTCCGGGAGCAGTCATTTTAATGATGCATAAAGTGAAAAAAAAAAAGTCAAATATTCCTTTAAATATCGTACCTGGGGGGTGTCTAAAGTATGCCTGTGAAGTGCCACGTGTTTCCCGTGTTTAGAACTGTCCCTGCACAAAATGACACTTCTAAAGGAAAAAAAAGCCATTTAAAACTGCTTGCGGCTTTAATGTAATGTCTGGTCCCGGTAATATGGATGAAAATCTTTAAGAAAAATGGCATAGCTACCCCATGACCCCCCCCCTACCCCAGCCCATTACCAGCCCCTTTGGGTCTTGTATGGATATTAAGGGGAACCCCGCACATAAAATAAAAAAGGCCCTATATACTCTGAACAGCCGTATACAGGCGGTGCATACAAGACAGGGACTGTAGGTTTGTTCTTATGTAGAATCTGTTTGTAATTTTGAACAGGTACATTGTTGAAGTGTAGCTCCAGACCAAAAATCTATTTTTAAACTTTTTGGAAAACATAGGTAAGGGTTATCACCCCTGTAACATTTGTTTTGCTGTCTGTGCCCCTGTTCAGAACATTTCACCTCACTTTCCGTCCTAATGACAACTGTTTTTGAAATGTGGTGTTTTTCTTGAAACAAGGATTGCTGATAAAGCATCAGTACAGAGGAGACACCTTTCTCCCATATTTATTCTTACAGGAGAGAATTTTCCTTCCTAGTGGTAGATTTCCTCTCACTTCCTGTTGTCTTCTTGCGTTTGCAAGTAGGAGTCGTTTGTAAGTTGGATGTTTGAAAGTAGGGACCTGCCGTATATACTCTGCAGAAATAGGCCCCTTAGTTGTTGGTGTTGGCACAACACTGTAAGCACTCACAGTTACTCTTGGTTGGTGCTGGAACGCCCTGCTGTCAACTATTATATCAGGAATTTTAATTACATATAATTGTTGAACAGTGGTAGTAAAAATTGGGCCTTTGATGGTGGTGCTGGTGCCACAACACTGTAAGCCCTGACAGTTACTCTTGGTGGGTGCAGCAATGGGCCCTGCTGTGAATTATTAGATCAAGAATTGTAATTACATGCCCCTGTTGAACAGGGGCTGAAAAATTGGGCCTTAGGCACTGGTGGCACAACACTGCAACCCTTCACAGATACTGTACTTGGAGCACAGCAATGAGCCCTGTTGCAAAGTATTGCTTCAAAAATTGTAATGACACGCCCCTGTTAAACAGGGGCTGAAAAATTGGGCCTTAGGCACTGGTGGCACAACACTGCAACTCCTCACAGATACTGTACTTGGAGCACAGCAATGAGCCCTGTTGCAAAGTATTGCTTCAAAAATTGTAATTACACGCCACTGTTAAACAGGGGCTGAAAAATTGGGCGTTAGGCACTGGTGGCGGCACCCATAAACAAAAATGATCTTCCAAGCTATCATCATCAATCGTATCATTGAGGACTCGGAGGAGGAGGATAGCCAGTCAACATAACAGCACAGGCACTCAGCATCAGCATCAGTCTTGAAGGGATGTGACATTTTAAAATCAATTAGTCTGTTATATCAGCATCAGGTGTGTGGTAGCTGGTGGTGATCCAAGACTGGTTCATCTTGATGAAAGTCAGTCGATCAACCGAGTCGGTGGACAGGCGCACCCTGTGATCCGTGACAAATCCTCCAGCAGCACTGAATGTGCGTTCCGAAAGAACGCTGGATGCAGGACAGGCCAGTAGCTCAATTGCATACTGTGCAAGCTCTGGCCAGTGATCCATCCTCAAGACCCAGTAAGCCAGAGGATTTTCGGTGGGGAAGGTGTCCAAGTCTGACCTTGCCCCTAGATATTCCTGCACCATGTTTATCAGACGCTGGCGATGGTTGCTGGAACCGATCATACTTTGGGGCTGCGGACTAAAGAATTGTCTGAACGCATCGGTCAGACGGCCACCTTCCCCACCGCTCCTTCTTTGACTGGCCGAAGCCTCAGCAACTCGTTGTCCAGGACCAGGAGTTTGCAACCTCCCAGTCTCTGGGAACGCGTTGCACAGACCTTTCTGCAAGGCCTCCCGGAGTTGTCTCATCCTCTGCTCCCTCTGCGACGGTAACATAAGGTCCGCAACCTTACCCTTGTACCGTGGATCAAGGAGAGTGGCCAGCCAGTAATGGTCCCTCTCCTTGATCCGAAGAATACGAGGATCCTTCCGCAGACTTTGCAGGATCAGGGAGGCCATGCAGCGTAGGTTTGCTGAGGCATTCGCTCCGGAGTCCTCTGGGTCACTAAGGACGACATGATCCGCAGCCACCTCCTCCCAGCCACGTACAAGTCCACTGGTTTCTTGGGACTGTAAATCATCCCTAAAAGACTGCTGCTGATGATGCTGAGTGCCAGCCTCCACCTCCATGCTGACACAATCCTCCTCCTCCTCCTCCTCCTCCTCCTCCTCCTCCTCTTCCTGTGCGATGGGTGGGACAGAAGGAACACTGTCTGGGTAAAGGGGGCCTTGAGAGGCAAGGAAGTCCTCCTCTTCCTGCCTCTGTTCTGCCTCAAGTGCCCTGTCCATTATTCCACGCAGCGTGTGCTCCAACAGGTGGACAAGAGGTACAGTGTCACTGATGCATGCACTGTCACTGCTCACCATCCTCGTGGCCTCCTCAAATGGTGCCAGGACAGTGCATGCATCCCTGATCATGCCCCACTGGCGTGGAGAAAAAAAACCAAGCTCCCCTGACCCTGTCCTGGTGCCGTAGTCGCACAGGTACTCATTGATGGCCCTCTGCTGCGTGTGCAGCCGCTGCAGCATGGCCAACGTTGAGTTCCACCTGGTGGGCATGTCACATATAAGGCGGTTCTTGGGCAGGTTCAACTCCTTTTGCAGCTCAGCCAGGCGAGCACTGGCATTATAAGATCTGCGGAAATGCACACAGACTTTCCTGGCCTGCCTCAGGACATCCTGTAAGCCCGGGTACCTGCCCAAGAACCGCTGCACCACCAGGTTAAGGACGTGAGCCACACAGGGCACATGGGTCAGTTGTCCCTGTCGGAGGGCGGAGAGGAGGTTGGTGCCATTGTCGCAAACCACCATTCCTGGCTTAAGCTGGCGTGGCGTCAACCACCTCTCGGCCTGGCCCTGCAGAGCAGACAGGACCTCTGCCCCAGTGTGGCTTCTGTCCCCCAAACACACCAGCGCAAGCACGGCATGGCATCTTTTTGCCTGCGTACTTGCGTAGCCCCGTGAACGGCTACGGAGCACCGCTGGTTCATAGGACAAACCACAGGAAGAGGCCATGGAGGAAGAAGAAGAGGAGGGGGTGGAGGAGAGAGGTGTGTCACAACCAGTAGTAGCATTTTGGAGGCGTGGCGGTGGGACAACCTCCAACACTACTGCACCTTGTCCTGAATCCTTCCCAGCTGCCAAAAGAGTGACCCAATGGGCCGTGAAAGAAAGGTAACGTCCCTGTCCATGCCTGCTGGACCATGAGTCAGCGGTAATATGCACCTTACCGCTGACCGCCCTGTCCAGCGAGGCCAAGACATTGCCTTCCACATGCCGGTAGAGAGCCGGAATAGCCTTCCGTGAGAAAAAGTGGCGTTTGGGAACCTGCCACTGAGGAACCGCACATTGCACAAACTCACGGAAGGGGGCCGAGTCTACCAACTGAAAAGGCAGCAGTTGAAGCGCTAGCAATTTAGCCAAGCTAGCATTCAACCGCTGGGCATGTGGATGGCTGGGAGTGAACTTCTTTCGACGGTCCAGCAGCTGGGGCAGGGAAATTTGCCTGCTAGAATCGGACGTCGGTGTACTGCTAGCAGAGTGGGCGCAAGTACTTGGCTGTGACACACCTAATTCTACACCTTCATTCCTCTCAGTGCATGTTTCAGAGAGGACTGAAGTTATAGTGGGGTTGGAGATCCCAGCTGATGCGGTGCAAGGAGAGGTCCGCTTTGTTCTTTGGTGTGGGTCTTTGAGGTAGGCTTGCCAACGAGCTGCATGGCAGGTCAACATATGTCTGGTCAGGCATGTGGTACCCAAGCGGCTGATGTTTTGGCCACGCGATATACGCTTGAGACATATGTTGCAAACAGCAGCTGTGCGATCTGATGCACTAGCCTCAAAAAAGGCCCACACCAAAGAACTTTTTGAATGACGGGCAGAGGCAGCGCCCTGCACAGGCGGAGCTCTGCGGTGTGATTCCGTCGGTGTACTGCCCTTACGCTGGCCACCAAAGGGCATCCTGCCTCGTTGGAGATGTGCCTCCTCCTCATCCTCCTCCTCCTCCTCTCTCCTATTAGGCACCCACGTGGAGTCATTGACCTCATCATCCCCTCCCTCCTCATCACTGGAGCCAATCTGGCAGTATGCTGCAGCTGCTGGAACATGACTGCCAGATTGGTGTCCTTCTTGAGCATCCCCTCTGTCTGCTCTCACGCTACTGCCTTCCTCTAGCTGGGTTTCATCATCAGACCCTTCGAAACGCTGGGCATCCTCCTGGAGCATGTACCCAACACTGTGCTGAAACAGTTCGGGGGACTCCTCAGGAGGAGGACATGGTGGGTCTAGGGAAGGAGTGACTGATGATTTGTCTGACATTGATACCAGGGAAGACGACGCTTTGGCAGCTGCTTTTCCAGTACCCTGAGCCTGGGTGAGAGAGGATGAGGAGGAGGAGGAGGGCTTGGTCATCCACTCTACCAAGTCTTCGGCATGATGTGGCTCAACATGTCCAGCTGCCGAAAAGAAGGACAAGCGTGTCCCATGGCCATGTGCTGATGACAATGCACCGCGTCCACGACCAGCACTGTTGCCCCCAGACACAGAGCCTGCTTGCCCTCTTTTATTGCCTCCTGACTGTCTGCCTCTCCTTGTTTGCCTTCCAGACATTCTAATAGATGGCCTGCAGGGAGATGGGAAAAAAGCAATAAGGGCTACCTTCAGGTGTCCTTCTCTGTCCCTTGAAACAAGGACTTTCACAGTGAAAGAAACTGACACTGTCCCTACCTAGAGTTTTCTGTCCCTAGAATAAATGTTTTTTTTAATCACAATATAGCACAAGGACAATTCACTCAATGTCTCTCCAGGTCCCTGGAAACAAGGACTTGCAGAGTGAAAGAAACTGACACTGTCCCTACCTAGAGTTTTCTGTCCCTAGAATAAATGTTTTTTTTAAGCACAATATAGCACAAGGACAATTAACTCACTGTCCTTACAGGTCCCTGGAAACAAGGACTTGCAGAGTGAAAGAAAAAAAACACTCTCCCTACCTACAGTTTTCTGTCCCTAGAAAAAATGTTTTTTTTAATCACAATATAGCACAAGGAAAATTAACTCACTGTCCTTACAGGTCCCTGGAAACAAGGACTTGCAGAGTGAAAGAAAAAAAACACTCTCCCTACCTACAGTTTTCTGTCCCTAGAAAAAATGTTTTTTTTAATCACAATATAGCACAAGGAAAATTAACTCACTGTCCTTACAGGTCCCTGGAAACAAGGACTTGCAGAGTGAAAGAAACTGACACTGTCCCTACCTAGAGTTTTCTGTCCCTAGAATAAATGTTTTTTTTAATCACAATATAGCACAAGGACAATTCACTCAATGTCTCTCCAGGTCCCTGGAAACAAGGACTTGCAGAGTGAAAGAAACTGACACTGTCCCTACCTAGAGTTTTCTGTCCCTAGAATAAATGTTTTTTTTAAGCACAATATAGCACAAGGACAATTAACTCACTGTCCTTACAGGTCCCTGGAAACAAGGACTTGCAGAGTGAAAGAAAAAAAACACTCTCCCTACCTACAGTTTTCTGTCCCTAGAAAAAATGTTTTTTTTAATCACAATATAGCACAAGGAAAATTAACTCACTGTCCTTACAGGTCCCTGGAAACAAGGACTTGCAGAGTGAAAGAAAAAAAACACTCTCCCTACCTACAGTTTTCTGTCCCTAGAAAAAATGTTTTTTTTAATCACAATATAGCACAAGGAAAATTAACTCACTGTCCTTACAGGTCCCTGGAAACAAGGACTTGCAGAGTGAAAGAAACTGACACTGTCCCTACCTAGAGTTTTCTGTCCCTAGAATAAATGTTTTTTTTAATCACAATATAGCACAAGGAAAATTAACTCACTGTCCTTACAGGTCCCTGGAAACAAGGACTTGCAGAGTGAAAGAAACTGACACTGTCCCTACCTAGAGTTTTCTGTCCCTAGAATAAATGTTTTTTTTAAGCACAATATAGCACAAGGACAATTAACTCACTGTCCTTACAGGTCCCTGGAAACAAGGACTTGCAGAGTGAAAGAAAAAAAACACTCTCCCTACCTACAGTTTTCTGTCCCTAGAAAAAATGTTTTTTTTAATCACAATATAGCACAAGGAAAATTAACTCACTGTCCTTACAGGTCCCTGGAAACAAGGACTTGCAGAGTGAAAGAAACTGACACTGTCCCTACCTAGAGTTTTCTGTCCCTAGAATAAATGTTTTTTTTAATCACAATATAGCACAAGGAAAATTAACTCACTGTCCTTACAGGTCCCTGGAAACAAGGACTTGCAGAGTGAAAGAAAAAAAACACTCTCCCTACCTACAGTTTTCTGTCCCTAGAAAAAATGTTTTTTTTAATCACAATATAGCACAAGGAAAATTAACTCACTGTCCTTACAGGTCCCTGGAAACAAGGACTTGCAGAGTGAAAGAAACTGACACTGTCCCTACCTAGAGTTTTCTGTCCCTAGAATAAATGTTTTTTTTAATCACAATATAGCACAAGGACAATTCACTCAATGTCTCTCCAGGTCCCTGGAAACAAGGACTTGCAGAGTGAAAGAAACTGACACTGTCCCTACCTAGAGTTTTCTGTCCCTAGAATAAATGTTTTTTTTAAGCACAATATAGCACAAGGACAATTAACTCACTGTCCTTACAGGTCCCTGGAAACAAGGACTTGCAGAGTGAAAGAAAAAAAACACTCTCCCTACCTACAGTTTTCTGTCCCTAGAAAAAATGTTTTTTTTAATCACAATATAGCACAAGGAAAATTAACTCACTGTCCTTACAGGTCCCTGGAAACAAGGACTTGCAGAGTGAAAGAAACTGACACTGTCCCTACCTAGAGTTTTCTGTCCCTAGAATAAATGTTTTTTTTAATCACAATATAGCACAAGGACAATTAACTCACTGTCCTTACAGGTCCCTGGAAACAAGGACTTGCAGAGTGAAAGAAACTGACACTGTCCCTACCTAGAGTTTTCTGTCCCTAGAATAAATGTTTTTTTTAAGCACAATATAGCACAAGGACAATTAACTCACTGTCCTTACAGGTCCCTGGAAACAAGGACTTGCAGAGTGAAAGAAACTGACACTGTCCCTACCTAGAGTTTTCTGTCCCTAGAATAAATGTTTTTTTTAATCACAATATAGCACAAGGAAAATTAACTCACTGTCCTTACAGGTCCCTGGAAACAAGGACTTGCAGAGTGAAAGAAACTGACACTGTCCCTACCTAGAGTTTTCTGTCCCTAGAATAAATGTTTTTTTTAATCACAATATAGCACAAGGACAATTAACTCACTGTCCTTACAGGTCCCTGGAAACAAGGACTTGCAGAGTGAAAGAAACTGACACTGTCCCTACCTAGAGTTTTCTGTCCCTAGAATAAATGTTTTTTTAAAGCACAATATAGCACAAGGACAATTAACTCACTGTCCTTACAGGTCCCTGGAAACAAGGACTTGCAGAGTGAAAGAAACTGACACTGTCCCTACCTAGAGTTTTCTGTCCCTAGAATAAATGTTTTTTTTAAGCACACTATAGCAGAAGCACAAAACACACTGACACTCTCCCTACCTATCCTTCTCTTTCCCTAAACTAAAGGAATCCAGGTTAAGCAAGAAAGAAATAACAGTCACTGTCCCTGCCTATGCTACTCTATCCCTGCTCCGGAACACACTACACTAGGCCGCCGTGCTGGCGGCCTTTTATAGTGTGGGGCGTGTACTAAACACCCTCAGCAATAATTGGCCACAGGCATCCTGCCTGTGGCCAATCATTGCTCTCCTCGCTGCCGGCGCTGTGATTGGCCAAGCATGCGGGGTCACAGTGCATGCTTGGCCAATCACAGCGCCTGGATGACACTGCGATGGCGTAGTGCATTGTGGGCCGTTCGCGTCACTCGAATTTGGCGCGAACGGCCCAAATCGTTCGATCTTCGTCGAACGATCGAACAGCCAATGTTCGAGTCGAACGTATGTTCGACTCGAACACGAAGCTCATCCCTAGTGTTGAGCCACAACATGCAGAAGAGTTGGTAAAGTGGATCACAAAGCCGTCCTCATCCTTCTCATCCTCTGTCACCCAGGCTCAGAGTAGTTTGGCTGCCAATGCAGCTGCTAAAGGGGCCTATTCCATCGGCTCAATGTCATCAGTCACTCCTTCCCTAGCCCCACCGTCATGCACAGAGGAGTCCCCCGAACTGTTCGACCACAGTGTCGGGTACATGCTGCAGGAGGATGCGCAGCGTTTTGAAGGTTCCGATGATGGTACCCAGCTTGAGGAAGGCAGTAACGTGAGCCCAGAGAGAGGGGGTGCCCAAAAAGGACAAGAAACTGGCGGTCATGTTCCCCCAACTGCAGTATACTGCCAGGTTTGCTCCAGTGGTGAGGAGGGAGGGGATGATGTGGTCACTGACTCTACATGGGTGCCTGATAGAAGAGAGGAGGAGGAGGCACATCTCCAATGAGGCAGGATGCCCTCCAGGGGCCAGCTTAAGAGCAGCCATCCGACTGCATCACACCGCAGAGCTCCGCATGTGCAGGGCGCTGCTGACTCCCCGCGTATTTTCAAAAGTTCTTTGGTGTGGGCCTTTTTTGAGACGTGTGCAGCAGATCGCACCATTTCTGTTTGCAACATATGTCTGAAGCGTATCAAGCGTGGCCAAAACAGCAGCCGCTTGGGAACCACGTGCTTGACCAGACATATGTTGATCTCCCATGCAGTCCGTTGGCAACAGTACTTAAAAGACCCGCACCAAAGAACAAGGCGGACCTCTCCTTGCTCCTCATCAGCTGGGATCTCCAGCCCCACTATACCTTCGGTCCTCTCAGAAACCTGCACTAAGAGGAATGAAGGTGTAGAATTAGGTGTGCCAAGTACTTGCGGGCAATCTGCTATCGCTACACCAACGTCCAATTGTACCAGGCAAATTTCCCTACCCCAGCAAGAAAGAAATTCGGTCCCAGACATCCACATGCTCAGCGGCTGAATGCTAGCTTGGCTAAATTTTTAGCACTCCAATTGCTGCCTTTTCAGCTGGTAGACTCTGCCCCCTTTTGTGAATTTGTGAAATGTGCGGTACCTCAGTGGCAGGTTACCAAACTCCACTTCTTTTCACGGAAGGCGATTCCGGCTCTCTACCAGCATGTGGAAGGCAATGTCTTGGCCTCGTTGGACAGGGCAGTCAGCGGTAAGGTGCATATTACCGCTGACTCATGGTCCAGCAGGCATGGACAGGGACGTTACCTTTCTTTCTTCCTCTCTCCTCCACCCCCTCCTCTTCTTCTTCCTCTATGGCCTCTTCCTGTGCAGATTTGTCCTCGGAACCAGCGGTGCTCCGTAGGCGTTCTAGGGGCTACGCAAGCACTCAGGCAAAAAGATGCCATGCAGTGCTTGAGTTGGTCTGCTTAGTGGACAGGAGCCACACTGGGGCAGAGATTCTGTCAGCTCTGCAGGGGCAGGCTCAGAGGTGGTTGACGCCACGCCAGCTTCAGCCAGGAATGGTGGTTTGCGACAATGGCACAACCTCCTCTCCGCCCTCCGACAGTGACACTTGACCCATGTTCTCTGTTTGGCTCACGTCCTTAATTTGGTGGTGCAGCGGTTCTTGTGTAGGTACCCGGGCTTACAGGATCTCCTGAGGCAGGCCAGGAAAGTCTGTGGGCATTTCCACCGGTCATATAATGCCAGTGCTTGGCTGGCTGACCTTCAAAAGGAATGCAACCTGCCCAAGAACCGCCTCATCTGTGACATGCCCACCAGGTGGAACTCAATGTTGGCAATGCTGCAGCGGCTGCACACGCAGCAGAGGGCCATCAATGAGTACCTGTGCGAGTATGGCACCAGGACAGGGTCAGGGGAGCTTGGATTTTTTTCGCCAGGCCAGTGGCTAATGATCAAGGATGCATGCACTGTCCTGTCACTATTTGAGGAGGCCACGAGGATGGTGAGCAGTGACAGTGCTCGCCTGGCTGAGCTGCAAAAGGAGTTGAACCTGCCCAAGATCCGCCTTATATGTGACATGCCCACCAGGTGGAACTCAACGTTGGCCATGCTGCAGCGGCTGCACACGCAGCAGAGGGCCATCAATGAGTACCTGTGCGACTACGGCACCAGGACAGGGTCAGGGGAGCTCGTTTTTTTTTCACCACACCAGTGGGGCATGATCAGGGATGCATGCACTGTCCTGGCACCATTTTAGGAGACCACGAGGATGGTGAGCAGTGACAGTGCATGCATCAGTGATACTGTCCCTCTTGTCTTCCTGTTGGAGCACACGTTGCGTGGAATAATGGACAGGGCACTTGAGGCAGAACTGAGGGAGGAAGAGGACTTCCTGATCTCTCAAGGCCCCCTTTATCCAGACAGAATTCCTGTGGGCCCGCCTATCACACAGGAAGAGGAGGAGGATGAGGATTGTGTCAGCATGGAGGTGGAGCCTAGCACTCAGCATCAGCAGCAGTCTTCAAGGGATCGTTTTCTGTCCTCAGAAACACTTGTACGTGGCTGGGAGGAGGTGGCTGCGGATCATGTCATCCTTAGTGACCCAGAGGACTCCGGACCGAATGCCTCAGCAAACCTACACTGCATGGCCTCCCTGATCCTGCAAAAAGGACCCTCAAATTCGTGGTATCAAGGAGAGGGATCAGTAATGGCTGGCAAACCTTCTTGATCCACGTTACAAGGGTAAGGTTGCGGAACTTATCCAGCCTTCGCAGAGGGAGCAGAGGACGAAACATCTTCGGGAGGCCTTGCAGAAAGGTTTGTGCAATGCGTTTCCAGAGCCTGGGAGGTTACAATTTCCTGGTCTTGGACAACGTGTTGCTGAGGCTTCGGTCAGTCATAGAAGGAGCGGTGGAGAAGGTGGTCGTCTGACCAATGCGTTCAGACAATTTTTTAGTACGCAGCCCCAAGGTCTGATTGGTTCCAGCAACCATCGCCAGCGTCTGATTTACATGGTGCAGGAATACCTAGGGGCAAGATCAGACTTGGAGACCTTTCCAACCGAAAATCCACTGGCTTACTGGGTCTTGAGGATGGATCACTGGCCAGAGCTTGCACAGTATGCAATTGAGCTACTGGCCTGTCCTGCATCCAGCGTTCTATCTGAACGCACATTCAGTGCTGCTGGAGGCTTTGTAACCGATCACAGAGTGCGCCTGTCCACAGACTCATTTGATCGGCTCACCTTCATAAAAATGAATCAGTCTTGGATCACCAGCTACCAAGCACCTGATGCTGATGTAACCGATGAATTTTTCTATGAATGTGAGATCCCTTGAACACTGCCTATGCTTATGCTGAGTGACTATCCTGTTATGCTGAGTGACTATCCTATTCCTTCTCAATGTTCATGTTGATAGCTTCTAAGAACATTTTTGTTTCTGGGCACCACCACCAGTGGCTTAGGCCCAATTTTTATGCCCCTGTTTAACAGGGGCATGTAATTAAAATTGTTGCTGTAATATTTTGCAGCAGGGCTCGTTCCTGCACTCAACTAGAGTATCTGTGAGGGGTTGCAGTGTTGTGGTACCACCACCAGTGGATAAGGCCCAATTTTTCTGCCCCTGTTTAACAGGGGCGTATAATTACAATTTTTGATTTAATATTTCTCAGCAGGGCCCGTTCCTGCGCTCAACAAGAGTATCTGTGAGGCTTTACAGTGTTGTGCCGCCACCACCACCACCGCCTAAGGCCCAATTTTTCTGCCCCTGTTGAACAGGGGCGCGTAATTACAATTTTTGATCTAATATTTCACAGCGGGGCCCGTTCCTGCGCTCAACAAGAGTAACTGTGAGGGCTTACAGTGTTGTGGCACCACCACCACCACCACCAAAGGCCCAATTTTTCTGCCCCAGGTTCAACAGGGGCATGTAATTACAATTCTTGATATAATATTTCACAGCAGGGCCCATTCCAGCGCCCACCAAGAGTAACTGTGAGGGCTTACAGTGTTCTGGTACCACCAACACCTAAGGCCCAATTTTCTGCAGAGTATATAAGGCAGGCCGTATAGTATATACAGGCGGTCCCCTACTTTCAAACATCCGACTTACAAATGACTCCTACTTACAAACGGAGGGAGACAACAGGAAGTGAGGGGAAATCTACCCCTAGGAAGGGAAATTCTCTCCTGTAATGCCGCGTACACACAATAATTTTTCCCGTCTGGAAAAATGAAATTTTTTCCTTTGGACGAGAAAAACGATCGTCTGTGGGCTTTTTGTCATTTTTCCCGATGGGAAAAACGGCATTAATCACAACGAGAAAAATTAGAACATGCTCTAATTTTTCTCGTCGTGATTCCCGTCGTTTTTTTCCGAGGCAGTTTTCCCATAGGGAAACACTGCCGGGGAGCCCACACACGGTCGTTTTTTTCGACCAAAAAAAAATGTCATTTAAAACGGCCGTGTGTGGGGGGAACAAGCTGTTACTCGTTTTTCACGTCGATTTTCTCGACAGTGTTTTCACCGTCTAAAAAATTGATCGTGTGTACGCGGCATAAGAGTTAATATGGGAAAAAGGTTTCTCCACTGATGCTTTATCACCAATCCTTGTTTCCCTAATAACCCCAAATTTTCAAAATCCAATTGTCATTGGGACAGAAAGTGAGGTATAATCTTCTGAACAGGAGCACACACAGCAAAACAAATGTTACAGGGGTGATGATAACCCTTCCCTATGTTTTCCAAAATACTTAAAAAGATTTTTTTTGGCTGGAGCTACCATTACAAAATGTACCTGTTCCAAATTACAAACAGATTCAACTTAAGAACAAACCTACAATCCCTGTCTTGTTTGGACTGCCTGTATACTGCTGTTCAGAGTATATAGGACCTGGGGGCCCCACGCCTTTTATTTTTTTTATTTGGGTGCAGGGTTCCCTTAATATCCATACAAGACCCAAAGGGCATAGTAATGGGCTTGGGGGGGGGGGGGGGGGGGTTACCCATGCTGTTTTTCTCAATATTTTTCATCCATATTGCCGGGACCTGACATTACATTACAGCTGCAAGCAGTTTTAAATGACTTTTATTCCTTTAGAAATTTCATTTTGTGCAGGGACTGTTCTAAACACGGGAACCACGCGCCACTTTACAGGCATACTATAGACACCCCCCAGGTATGATATTTAAAGGAATATTTCACTTTTATTTTTTCACTTTAAACATTATTAAAATCACTGCTCCAGAAAAACGGGCGGTTTTAAAACTTTTTTTTGCATTGATACATGTCCCCGGGACCCCAAACACTTTTTAGGACAATAACTTGCATATTAGTCTTTAAAATTCGCACTTTTGATTTTTCACGTTCGGGTCCCATAGACTTTAACGGTGTTAGAATGTTTGCTCAAAATTGGCCTGGGCCTACTACCCTGGGGGCCCTAGTGGTTACTTAGGATATTACACTTCCTACTCACAACAAGAAATCCATTAACCTATTTTCAGGTCTAACTGGGGTGACATCCCCTGGCCACACTGGGGAACTACACTCCCTTCCCTACAATATTAGAGTCACAGAGCCTACATCCTTCATGCAGTTTGGTTCTTCAGATATTGCCCATGACCACCCTTGGTGGACTCCTGCCAGACAATTTATACCGAGCCTTATTCCCATGATGCCACACACTGGCATGGGCAACTGTCTATGGTCACACCCTACTACTATTCTTGTGGTCCCTAGTGGCTACCTAAAATACTACACTACAAGGGATCCCTTAGCCTACTTTCAGGGGGACACCTCATGGCCACACTGGGGAACTACACCAGGCATTTATTTGCCCTTTCCCTACATTACCAGACAAAATTTACATTATATTCTTTTATCTGCTGGGGAGGTTCAATTTAATTTTTTAGGCTCAGCCCATGGCTAGGCTTTAAAGCATTGGATCTCATGGATTTTACAGCATAAGGACTCACACTTAGTATGCTACACCGTCTACTAACTATAAGGGTTCCCTGATGCTACTCCTTTGGCTAACTAGGACAACATTGTCCTTGTGGCCACACTGGGGAACTGCACCGGCACTCCTGTGCCCTTACCCTGCAATACCAGAGCGGCACAGCCTACACATACCTCCCAACTTTCTGAGATGGGAATGAGGGACACCTATCAGCAAAAGTATGCCGGCATAGGACACACCCCTTGCCACGCCCCCTTAAAAGAGAATTGTACACAAAAAATAAGATTGGTTAAACCCACAAGTGCTTATTTACCACTACTATTCCTTTATATTAGCTTTCAGAATTTACAAATGCAGCAATTTAGAAATCAGATGAAAGGTTTAGCACTGGGAAACACTTTTTGATAGATAAAAAGTGCATTTTATATATATCTATATAGATCAGACCAAATGAGGGACAAATGAGGAGGAATGAGGGACAGAGGGACATTGCTCAAATTCAGGGACAGTCCCTCAAAATCAGGGACAGTGGGAGGTATGTCTACATCCTGGGTGTAGCTTGGTCCTCCAGACACTTCCCAGGACCGCCCTGGGCGCACCTCCTGCCAGATTATTTATACAGAACCCTACTTCCCAAGATGCCCCACAATGGTATGGGCAAGACTATCTATGATCAGACCCCACTACTATTCTTGGTGCCCCTAGTGGCTACTTAGGATACTACATTTCTGACTCACTACAAGAGATCCCTGAGCCTACTCTCATGGCTAATTAGGATGACACCTTTTGACTACACTGGGGAATTACAACTGGCACTCCTATGCCCCTATCCTACAATACTAGAGCCTCACAGCCTATGTACTTGATGTAGCTTAGTCTTCCAGACACTTCCCATGACCCCCCTGGGCAGACTGCTGCCAGACGATTTATACAGAGCCCTTTTCCCATGATGTTCCACACTGGCAGGACTATCTATGGTCACACTCCACTACTACTCTGGGGAACCCTAGTGGATACCACAGTGCCAACTCTCTACAAGTAATCCCTGAGCCTACACTCATCATGGACACCTCATGGCCACACTGGGGAACTACATCAGGCACTCCTATGTCCCTATGCTACAATATTAGACAACATTTGCTTTATATCCTCCAACTGCTGGAGAGGTGCAATTTATTTATTTTTAGGATTAGCCCAAGGCTAGGCTTTACATTTTTGGATTCCATAGATTTTACAGCATAAGGACTCATGACTCATATCTAAAAATGGCAGCCAATTAAAAAATTGACACCCATATCTTCACTTTTCGGTGTTATTTGGACCTTCAGATAAGCCCTATCAGATGCTTCAGTTGGGTTTACACTGCCCAATCTGATCTGCTTTCCCTTTTCAGATCTCCCCCATCTGTCTGCCCGTCCATGGCCGCCCCGAGCGCACAATATGCAGCTACACATAAGTGGCTTAATGAAAACCTGCCACCGCCACTGTGACATCAGTAAATAGCCAACAGCGGGTCAGTCACCAGCAACCCAGGTGATGCCAGCCGGCCTGAAAAGAGCAATTGTTGGCAATTTTTCACGATTTAATTATTCATAGCGTTAATCCGGGCGTTTCCATGGCGTGCCTCGGTGGGGAGCCTTTGTTCTGATGTGTCTGTATCCACTGACCCCCTCAACCTCCCCGCTGGGTCTACTCAAAACACCCATTCTATTGGAGTTTAATAGAGATAAGAGTGTCACATGCAAGTTGTCACAATGTTCCTAAGCTGTAATATTATCTAAGCCTAAGGAATGGCAGTCACGGCATACACCGCCATCCTGGGATAGGCGCGATTGTTTCAGCAGGAGATTACAGCCTGCTCTCTGCGTGGAGTCGCTTGTGGCCCGTCCAAGACCAGAGGCGGCTTTTACAGGCGCGGTAAAACTTGACGGTGCCAAGCGTCGCCCATGGCGGGGGCTGCGACCGGCACAATAGCGGGCTGCCAAGAGCAAGCTGAAAGGCGCTGACAAGTGTAAGCTCTTGGGCTCACGTCCATCCGCAGTCAGCTGTAAGCATGAATAATTCAGGGCTCGGCTTTGTCTGGGAAGCCGCAGTTTCAGCGTGGGCTTTAGGAGGGCTAATCCGTTTAACCCCTGAGTGGCCAAGAGCATGGCGCGTCTTGGCGAATAGGGTAATTTCAGAAGCGTGCGTTAAATATTTTAAGTTGTGTGCTCTGTGATAGTGTTTAAGGCCCATTCACTGCTTGTGTTACGTTACGGCAAATCATTTATTTTAAGTAGACCAGCATTGCACCACAATGCGCAAAAGAGTTCGCTCTCGCTAATTTTTTCAGTGCACTTCAACAACGCACATTTGTGCATTGTGTATGTGTGTTACATTAATGACTAGTGTTGGGCGAATGGTTCGGCCTGAGCATGAGTCCAGGCTGAACATTGGCTGTTCACCAGTACGGTGAACATCCAAATTGTCGGGGCATTCGACCGCAGTGCATTGAATGACCATAAAGCACAGTGCATTGGAAGCCCTGATTGGCTGAAGCAATGAAAGCTTTGCCCGATCAGGGCACAGAGCACTGTCAGAGCCATGATTGGACACGGTCATGATGACTCTATCCAATCATGGCTCATTGCTCTTAGTCACACCCCACACTATAAAAATATTCTTCCCATAGTGGCCATTTGCGGTGTAATATTGGCGTGGGGATAGAACAGGTCTCTGTTCAGTGCTACCAGCGAGTTAGTGTGCTATAGTGGGCTATTGTAATTCTATTGTCAGTGTAAAGTGTCAGTTTAGTGTGAGTTTAGTGATAGTACAGTGTGAGTGTAATGCAACTGTTCATTTTTACTTTAGTGTAATTTTATTTTGTCAGGGCAGGTTCCTGCAGTATATTTTCGTGTGTTACTGCACATTTAACGCAGTATATTGCAGTGTGTTATTGCACGCTTAATGCAGTACATTTCAGTGCATTGGTGCACGTTTACCGCAGCATATTGCCATGCGTTAGTGCACGTTTATAGCAGTATATTTCAGTGTGTTAGTGCACGTTTATTGCAGTATATTGCAGTGCATTACTGCACGTTTAACGCAGTATATTTCAGTGTATTATTGCACGTTTACTGCAGTATATTGTAGTGCGTTAGTGCATGTTTAACTCAGTATATTTCAGTATGTTGGTGCATGTTTACCGCAGCATATTGCAGTGCGTTAGTTCACGTTTAACGCAGTTTATTTCAGTGCGTTGATGCGCGTTTAACGCAACATATTGCAGTGTGTTAGTGCACATATAAGGTAGAGTTCACACCTATGCTAATTGGATGCGGGTTTCCCCACATCCAATTTGCATAGCAGAAGATTATGACAGGCTCTCTATGGAGCCGGTTCACACATCTCCGCAGCGGCTCCAGTGCGAATTGCACAGGAGCCCTGTGCGTCTTTGGGTCTGTTTTAGGTATACAGCCCAAAATTCAGGCAAAAATCGGACCTGAAAAGGTAAATGGAGACACACCGGATTTCTGCTGTGATTTGCTGCGATCTTTAGTGTGAACCCAGCCTAACGCAGTATATTTCAGTGCATTATTGTACGTTTACTGCAGTATATTGCATAGTGTTAGTGCATGTTTACCGCTGTATATTTCAGTGCGTCAGTGGAGTGTGTCTGTGTAGAGAGTACTCAAGTCAAAGTGCACCAAACACCACTTTCCATTGATTAAAGGGCATCCACGCAGGGCTGGTGCAAGGATTTTTGACACCCTAGGAGAAACCTAATTTTGCCGCCCCCTGTTGGCTCCACCCCTGACTCCACCCCCTTTGCCTTGCCCATGTATACCCTACCTTTTTAATGAAGGGCCCATCAAATGCAGCCTCGCCAGCGTCCGTCAAATGCAGCCTCGCCAGCGCCCGTCAAATGCAGCCTCGCCAGCGCCCATCAAATGCAGCCTCGCCAGCGCCCATCAAATGCAGCCTCGCCAGCGCCCATCAAATGCAGCCTTGCCAGCGCCCATCAAATGCAGCCTCGCCAGCGCCCGTCAAATGCAGCCTCGCCAGCGCCCATCAAATGCAGCCTCGCCAGCGCCCGTCAAATGCAGCCTCGCCAGAGCCCCTCAAATGCAGCCTCGCCAGCGCCCATCAAATGCAGCCTTGCCAGCGCCCATCAAATGCAGCCTCGCCAGCGCCCATCAAATGCAGCCTCACCAGCGCCCGTCAAATGCATGTTTGCCTGCTTCCATTCATTCGGGAGTCAGGACACAGACACAGTCCTCCGCCACTGCTGTGCCTCTGACACTATGTGCGAATGGTGCGGCAGCTGCCTGCTGAGACTTGGTTGCTTGCTGCAGAGAGAAAAGAGTAGCAATACCAGTGGCTGGGTGCCCTAGGCAGCAGTGTACCCTAGGCGGCTGCCTAGTTTGCCTAGTGGTAGCACCGGCCCTGCATCCACATACACATTTTCACATCTTTATTACATTTTATTAATAAGCCTCCTCCCCCATCATGTCTGGGAGGTCAACAAGGAGAGGCAGACATTCCCATGGCTCTATGGGGGGCCAGAAGAGTATGTGTCGACAGGCGAAGGTGGACGTGGTCAGTCCTAAGGCAGGGCATCCTTCCCCTGTTTAGTGATGTTGCCCATACTATCCAGCCACAGCATGCAGAGGAGGGGGTTCACCGGCTTACTAAACCATCCTCATCCTCCATCACCCTAGCACAGACTACCACAGTCCACCACAGCTGCCAGAGTGGCTTATTTTGCCTCCTTGTCCACAGCTACTCCGATCATAGCCCCAGCATCAGACATGGAGGATTGAGCTTAGTTATTTGAACAGTGTCAGTCACTTGCTCCTTGACGATGCACAGCCATTACTCAATTCAGATCTTGGTTCTAAAGTTGAGGAAGGTAATAACATGAGCCTACAGAGAGGGGAGAACACTGGTAAACAACAAATTGGCAGTCATGTTCCCCCAGCCGCAGCATATTGCCAAGTTGGCTCCAGTGATGAGTAGTGATGAGCCGAACACCCCCGGGTTCGGTTCGCACCAGAACCCGCGAACGGACCGAAAGTTCGAACGAACATTAGAACCCTATTAAATACAATGGATGCGAACGTTCGAATTCTAAAGTGCTAATTATAACAACTATTATGCATGTTATTGTCCTAAAAAGGGTTTGGGAACCCGGGTTCTGCACCAGGGGACATGTATCAATGCAAAAATAAGTTTTAAAAACGGTCGTTTTCCGGGAGCAGTCATTTTAATGATGCATAAAGTGAAAAAAAAAAAGTCAAATATTCCTTTAAATATCGTACCTGGGGGGTGTCTAAAGTATGCCTGTGAAGTGCCACGTGTTTCCCGTGTTTAGAACTGTCCCTGCACAAAATGACACTTCTAAAGGAAAAAAAAGCCATTTAAAACTGCTTGCGGCTTTAATGTAATGTCTGGTCCCGGTAATATGGATGAAAATCTTTAAGAAAAATGGCATAGCTACCCCATGACCCCCCCCCCTACCCCAGCCCATTACCAGCCCCTTTGGGTCTTGTATGGATATTAAGGGGAACCCCGCACATAAAATAAAAAAGGCCCTATATACTCTGAACAGCCGTATACAGGCGGTGCATACAAGACAGGGACTGTAGGTTTGTTCTTATGTAGAATCTGTTTGTAATTTTGAACAGGTACATTGTTGAAGTGTAGCTCCAGACCAAAAATCTATTTTTAAACTTTTTGGAAAACATAGGTAAGGGTTATCACCCCTGTAACATTTGTTTTGCTGTCTGTGCCCCTGTTCAGAACATTTCACCTCACTTTCCGTCCTAATGACAACTGTTTTTGAAATGTGGTGTTTTTCTTGAAACAAGGATTGCTGATAAAGCATCAGTACAGAGGAGACACCTTTCTCCCATATTTATTCTTACAGGAGAGAATTTTCCTTCCTAGTGGTAGATTTCCTCTCACTTCCTGTTGTCTTCTTGCGTTTGCAAGTAGGAGTCGTTTGTAAGTTGGATGTTTGAAAGTAGGGACCTGCCGTATATACTCTGCAGAAATAGGCCCCTTAGTTGTTGGTGTTGGCACAACACTGTAAGCACTCACAGTTACTCTTGGTTGGTGCTGGAACGCCCTGCTGTCAACTATTATATCAGGAATTTTAATTACATATAATTGTTGAACAGTGGTAGTAAAAATTGGGCCTTTGATGGTGGTGCTGGTGCCACAACACTGTAAGCCCTGACAGTTACTCTTGGTGGGTGCAGCAATGGGCCCTGCTGTGAATTATTAGATCAAGAATTGTAATTACATGCCCCTGTTGAACAGGGGCTGAAAAATTGGGCCTTAGGCACTGGTGGCACAACACTGCAACCCTTCACAGATACTGTACTTGGAGCACAGCAATGAGCCCTGTTGCAAAGTATTGCTTCAAAAATTGTAATGACACGCCCCTGTTAAACAGGGGCTGAAAAATTGGGCCTTAGGCACTGGTGGCACAACACTGCAACTCCTCACAGATACTGTACTTGGAGCACAGCAATGAGCCCTGTTGCAAAGTATTGCTTCAAAAATTGTAATTACACGCCACTGTTAAACAGGGGCTGAAAAATTGGGCGTTAGGCACTGGTGGCGGCACCCATAAACAAAAATGATCTTCCAAGCTATCATCATCAATCGTATCATTGAGGACTCGGAGGAGGAGGATAGGCAGTCAACATAACAGCACAGGCACTCAGCATCAGCATCAGTCTTGAAGGGATGTGACATTTTAAAATCAATTAGTCTGTTATATCAGCATCAGGTGTGTGGTAGCTGGTGGTGATCCAAGACTGGTTCATCTTGATGAAAGTCAGTCGATCAACCGAGTCGGTGGACAGGCGCACCCTGTGATCCGTGACAAATCCTCCAGCAGCACTGAATGTGCGTTCCGAAAGAACGCTGGATGCAGGACAGGCCAGTAGCTCAATTGCATACTGTGCAAGCTCTGGCCAGTGATCCATCCTCAAGACCCAGTAAGCCAGAGGATTTTCGGTGGGGAAGGTGTCCAAGTCTGACCTTGCCCCTAGATATTCCTGCACCATGTTTATCAGACGCTGGCGATGGTTGCTGGAACCGATCATACTTTGGGGCTGCGGACTAAAGAATTGTCTGAACGCATCGGTCAGACGGCCACCTTCCCCACCGCTCCTTCTTTGACTGGCCGAAGCCTCAGCAACTCGTTGTCCAGGACCAGGAGTTTGCAACCTCCCAGTCTCTGGGAACGCGTTGCACAGACCTTTCTGCAAGGCCTCCCGGAGTTGTCTCATCCTCTGCTCCCTCTGCGACGGTAACATAAGGTCCGCAACCTTACCCTTGTACCGTGGATCAAGGAGAGTGGCCAGCCAGTAATGGTCCCTCTCCTTGATCCGAAGAATACGAGGATCCTTCCGCAGACTTTGCAGGATCAGGGAGGCCATGCAGCGTAGGTTTGCTGAGGCATTCGCTCCGGAGTCCTCTGGGTCACTAAGGACGACATGATCCGCAGCCACCTCCTCCCAGCCACGTACAAGTCCACTGGTTTCTTGGGACTGTAAATCATCCCTAAAAGACTGCTGCTGATGATGCTGAGTGCCAGCCTCCACCTCCATGCTGACACAATCCTCCTCCTCCTCCTCCTCCTCCTCCTCTTCCTGTGCGATGGGTGGGACAGAAGGAACACTGTCTGGGTAAAGGGGGCCTTGAGAGGCAAGGAAGTCCTCCTCTTCCTGCCTCTGTTCTGCCTCAAGTGCCCTGTCCATTATTCCACGCAGCGTGTGCTCCAACAGGTGGACAAGAGGTACAGTGTCACTGATGCATGCACTGTCACTGCTCACCATCCTCGTGGCCTCCTCAAATGGTGCCAGGACAGTGCATGCATCCCTGATCATGCCCCACTGGCGTGGAGAAAAAAAACCAAGCTCCCCTGACCCTGTCCTGGTGCCGTAGTCGCACAGGTACTCATTGATGGCCCTCTGCTGCGTGTGCAGCCGCTGCAGCATGGCCAACGTTGAGTTCCACCTGGTGGGCATGTCACATATAAGGCGGTTCTTGGGCAGGTTCAACTCCTTTTGCAGCTCAGCCAGGCGAGCACTGGCATTATAAGATCTGCGGAAATGCACACAGACTTTCCTGGCCTGCCTCAGGACATCCTGTAAGCCCGGGTACCTGCCCAAGAACCGCTGCACCACCAGGTTAAGGACGTGAGCCACACAGGGCACATGGGTCAGTTGTCCCTGTCGGAGGGCGGAGAGGAGGTTGGTGCCATTGTCGCAAACCACCATTCCTGGCTTAAGCTGGCGTGGCGTCAACCACCTCTCGGCCTGGCCCTGCAGAGCAGACAGGACCTCTGCCCCAGTGTGGCTTCTGTCCCCCAAACACACCAGCGCAAGCACGGCATGGCATCTTTTTGCCTGCGTACTTGCGTAGCCCCGTGAACGGCTACGGAGCACCGCTGGTTCATAGGACAAACCACAGGAAGAGGCCATGGAGGAAGAAGAAGAGGAGGGGGTGGAGGAGAGAGGTGTGTCACAACCAGTAGTAGCATTTTGGAGGCGTGGCGGTGGGACAACCTCCAACACTACTGCACCTTGTCCTGAATCCTTCCCAGCTGCCAAAAGAGTGACCCAATGGGCCGTGAAAGAAAGGTAACGTCCCTGTCCATGCCTGCTGGACCATGAGTCAGCGGTAATATGCACCTTACCGCTGACCGCCCTGTCCAGCGAGGCCAAGACATTGCCTTCCACATGCCGGTAGAGAGCCGGAATAGCCTTCCGTGAGAAAAAGTGGCGTTTGGGAACCTGCCACTGAGGAACCGCACATTGCACAAACTCACGGAAGGGGGCCGAGTCTACCAACTGAAAAGGCAGCAGTTGAAGCGCTAGCAATTTAGCCAAGCTAGCATTCAACCGCTGGGCATGTGGATGGCTGGGAGTGAACTTCTTTCGACGGTCCAGCAGCTGGGGCAGGGAAATTTGCCTGCTAGAATCGGACGTCGGTGTACTGCTAGCAGAGTGGGCGCAAGTACTTGGCTGTGACACACCTAATTCTACACCTTCATTCCTCTCAGTGCATGTTTCAGAGAGGACTGAAGTTATAGTGGGGTTGGAGATCCCAGCTGATGCGGTGCAAGGAGAGGTCCGCTTTGTTCTTTGGTGTGGGTCTTTGAGGTAGGCTTGCCAACGAGCTGCATGGCAGGTCAACATATGTCTGGTCAGGCATGTGGTACCCAAGCGGCTGATGTTTTGGCCACGCGATATACGCTTGAGACATATGTTGCAAACAGCAGCTGTGCGATCTGATGCACTAGCCTCAAAAAAGGCCCACACCAAAGAACTTTTTGAATGACGGGCAGAGGCAGCGCCCTGCACAGGCGGAGCTCTGCGGTGTGATTCCGTCGGTGTACTGCCCTTACGCTGGCCACCAAAGGGCATCCTGCCTCGTTGGAGATGTGCCTCCTCCTCATCCTCCTCCTCCTCCTCTCTCCTATTAGGCACCCACGTGGAGTCATTGACCTCATCATCCCCTCCCTCCTCATCACTGGAGCCAATCTGGCAGTATGCTGCAGCTGCTGGAACATGACTGCCAGATTGGTGTCCTTCTTGAGCATCCCCTCTGTCTGCTCTCACGCTACTGCCTTCCTCTAGCTGGGTTTCATCATCAGACCCTTCGAAACGCTGGGCATCCTCCTGGAGCATGTACCCAACACTGTGCTGAAACAGTTCGGGGGACTCCTCAGGAGGAGGACATGGTGGGTCTAGGGAAGGAGTGACTGATGATTTGTCTGACATTGATACCAGGGAAGACGACGCTTTGGCAGCTGCTTTTCCAGTACCCTGAGCCTGGGTGAGAGAGGATGAGGAGGAGGAGGAGGGCTTGGTCATCCACTCTACCAAGTCTTCGGCATGATGTGGCTCAACATGTCCAGCTGCCGAAAAGAAGGACAAGCGTGTCCCATGGCCATGTGCTGATGACAATGCACCGCGTCCACGACCAGCACTGTTGCCCCCAGACACAGAGCCTGCTTGCCCTCTTTTATTGCCTCCTGACTGTCTGCCTCTCCTTGTTTGCCTTCCAGACATTCTAATAGATGGCCTGCAGGGAGATGGGAAAAAAGCAATAAGGGCTACCTTCAGGTGTCCTTCTCTGTCCCTTGAAACAAGGACTTTCACAGTGAAAGAAACTGACACTGTCCCTACCTAGAGTTTTCTATCCCTAGAATAAATGTTTTTTTTAATCACAATATAGCACAAGGACAATTCACTCAATGTCTCTCCAGGTCCCTGGAAACAAGGACTTGCAGAGTGAAAGAAACTGACACTGTCCCTACCTAGAGTTTTCTGTCCCTAGAATAAATGTTTTTTTTAAGCACAATATAGCACAAGGACAATTAACTCACTGTCCTTACAGGTCCCTGGAAACAAGGACTTGCAGAGTGAAAAAAAAAAAACACTCTCCCTACCTAGAGTTTTCTGTCCCTAGAAAAAATGTTTTTTTTAAGCACAATATAGCACAAGGACAATTAACTCACTGTCCTTACAGGTCCCTGGAAACAAGGACTTGCAGAGTGAAAGAAAAAAAACACTCTCCCTACCTACAGTTTTCTGTCCCTAGAAAAAATGTTTTTTTTAATCACAATATAGCACAAGGAAAATTAACTCACTGTCCTTACAGGTCCCTGGAAACAAGGACTTGCAGAGTGAAAGAAAAAAAACACTCTCCCTACCTACAGTTTTCTGTCCCTAGAAAAAATGTTTTTTTTAATCACAATATAGCACAAGGAAAATTAACTCACTGTCCTTACAGGTCCCTGGAAACAAGGACTTGCAGAGTGAAAGAAACTGACACTGTCCCTACCTAGAGTTTTCTGTCCCTAGAATAAATGTTTTTTTTAATCACAATATAGCACAAGGACAATTCACTCAATGTCTCTCCAGGTCCCTGGAAACAAGGACTTGCAGAGTGAAAGAAACTGACACTGTCCCTACCTAGAGTTTTCTGTCCCTAGAATAAATGTTTTTTTTAAGCACAATATAGCACAAGGACAATTAACTCACTGTCCTTACAGGTCCCTGGAAACAAGGACTTGCAGAGTGAAAAAAAAAAAAAACTCTCCCTACCTAGAGTTTTCTGTCCCTAGAAAAAATGTTTTTTTTAATCACAATATAGCACAAGGACAATTAACTCACTGTCCTTACAGGTCCCTGGAAACAAGGACTTGCAGAGTGAAAGAAAAAAAACACTCTCCCTACCTACAGTTTTCTGTCCCTAGAAAAAATGTTTTTTTTAATCACAATATAGCACAAGGAAAATTAACTCACTGTCCTTACAGGTCCCTGGAAACAAGGACTTGCAGAGTGAAAGAAACTGACACTGTCCCTACCTAGAGTTTTCTGTCCCTAGAATAAATGTTTTTTTTAATCACAATATAGCACAAGGAAAATTAACTCACTGTCCTTACAGGTCCCTGGAAACAAGGACTTGCAGAGTGAAAGAAAAAAAACACTCTCCCTACCTACAGTTTTCTGTCCCTAGAAAAAATGTTTTTTTTAATCACAATATAGCACAAGGAAAATTAACTCACTGTCCTTACAGGTCCCTGGAAACAAGGACTTGCAGAGTGAAAGAAACTGACACTGTCCCTACCTAGAGTTTTCTGTCCCTAGAATAAATGTTTTTTTTAATCACAATATAGCACAAGGACAATTCACTCAATGTCTCTCCAGGTCCCTGGAAACAAGGACTTGCAGAGTGAAAGAAACTGACACTGTCCCTACCTAGAGTTTTCTGTCCCTAGAATAAATGTTTTTTTTAAGCACAATATAGCACAAGGACAATTAACTCACTGTCCTTACAGGTCCCTGGAAACAAGGACTTGCAGAGTGAAAGAAAAAAAACACTCTCCCTACCTACAGTTTTCTGTCCCTAGAAAAAATGTTTTTTTTAATCACAATATAGCACAAGGAAAATTAACTCACTGTCCTTACAGGTCCCTGGAAACAAGGACTTGCAGAGTGAAAGAAACTGACACTGTCCCTACCTAGAGTTTTCTGTCCCTAGAATAAATGTTTTTTTTAATCACAATATAGCACAAGGAAAATTAACTCACTGTCCTTACAGGTCCCTGGAAACAAGGACTTGCAGAGTGAAAGAAACTGACACTGTCCCTACCTAGAGTTTTCTGTCCCTAGAATAAATGTTTTTTTTAAGCACAATATAGCACAAGGACAATTAACTCACTGTCCTTACAGGTCCCTGGAAACAAGGACTTGCAGAGTGAAAGAAAAAAAACACTCTCCCTACCTACAGTTTTCTGTCCCTAGAAAAAATGTTTTTTTTAATCACAATATAGCACAAGGAAAATTAACTCACTGTCCTTACAGGTCCCTGGAAACAAGGACTTGCAGAGTGAAAGAAACTGACACTGTCCCTACCTAGAGTTTTCTGTCCCTAGAATAAATGTTTTTTTTAATCACAATATAGCACAAGGAAAATTAACTCACTGTCCTTACAGGTCCCTGGAAACAAGGACTTGCAGAGTGAAATAAACTGACACTGTCCCTACCTAGAGTTTTCTGTCCCTAGAATAAATGTTTTTTTTAAGCACAATATAGCACAAGGACAATTAACTCACTGTCCTTACAGGTCCCTGGAAACAAGGACTTGCAGAGTGAAAGAAACTGACACTGTCCCTACCTAGAGTTTTCTGTCCCTAGAATAAATGTTTTTTTTAATCACAATATAGCACAAGGAAAATTAACTCACTGTCCTTACAGGTCCCTGGAAACAAGGACTTGCAGAGTGAAAGAAACTGACACTGTCCCTACCTAGAGTTTTCTGTCCCTAGAATAAATGTTTTTTTTAATCACAATATAGCACAAGGACAATTAACTCACTGTCCTTACAGGTCCCTGGAAACAAGGACTTGCAGAGTGAAAGAAACTGACACTGTCCCTACCTAGAGTTTTCTGTCCCTAGAATAAATGTTTTTTTTAATCACAATATAGCACAAGGACAATTCACTCAATGTCTCTCCAGGTCCCTGGAAACAAGGACTTGCAGAGTGAAAGAAACTGACACTGTCCCTACCTAGAGTTTTCTGTCCCTAGAATAAATGTTTTTTTTAAGCACAATATAGCACAAGGACAATTAACTCACTGTCCTTACAGGTCCCTGGAAACAAGGACTTGCAGAGTGAAAGAAAAAAAACACTCTCCCTACCTACAGTTTTCTGTCCCTAGAAAAAATGTTTTTTTTAATCACAATATAGCACAAGGAAAATTAACTCACTGTCCTTACAGGTCCCTGGAAACAAGGACTTGCAGAGTGAAAGAAAAAAAACACTCTCCCTACCTACAGTTTTCTGTCCCTAGAAAAAATGTTTTTTTTAATCACAATATAGCACAAGGAAAATTAACTCACTGTCCTTACAGGTCCCTGGAAACAAGGACTTGCAGAGTGAAAGAAACTGACACTGTCCCTACCTAGAGTTTTCTGTCCCTAGAATAAATGTTTTTTTTAATCACAATATAGCACAAGGAAAATTAACTCACTGTCCTTACAGGTCCCTGGAAACAAGGACTTGCAGAGTGAAAGAAACTGACACTGTCCCTACCTAGAGTTTTCTGTCCCTAGAATAAATGTTTTTTTTAAGCACAATATAGCACAAGGACAATTAACTCACTGTCCTTACAGGTCCCTGGAAACAAGGACTTGCAGAGTGAAAGAAAAAAAACACTCTCCCTACCTACAGTTTTCTGTCCCTAGAAAAAATGTTTTTTTTAATCACAATATAGCACAAGGAAAATTAACTCACTGTCCTTACAGGTCCCTGGAAACAAGGACTTGCAGAGTGAAAGAAACTGACACTGTCCCTACCTAGAGTTTTCTGTCCCTAGAATAAATGTTTTTTTTAATCACAATATAGCACAAGGAAAATTAACTCACTGTCCTTACAGGTCCCTGGAAACAAGGACTTGCAGAGTGAAAGAAACTGACACTGTCCCTACCTAGAGTTTTCTGTCCCTAGAATAAATGTTTTTTTTAAGCACAATATAGCACAAGGACAATTAACTCACTGTCCTTACAGGTCCCTGGAAACAAGGACTTGCAGAGTGAAAGAAACTGACACTGTCCCTACCTAGAGTTTTCTGTCCCTAGAATAAATGTTTTTTTTAATCACAATATAGCACAAGGACAATTAACTCACTGTCCTTACAGGTCCCTGGAAACAAGGACTTGCAGAGTGAAAGAAACTGACACTGTCCCTACCTAGAGTTTTCTGTCCCTAGAATAAATGTTTTTTTTAATCACAATATAGCACAAGGACAATTAACTCACTGTCCTTACAGGTCCCTGGAAACAAGGACTTGCAGAGTGAAAGAAACTGACACTGTCCCTACCTAGAGTTTTCTGTCCCTAGAATAAATGTTTTTTTTAAGCACACTATAGCAGAAGCACAAAACACACTGACACTCTCCCTACCTATCCTTCTCTTTCCCTAAACTAAAGGAATCCAGGTTAAGCAAGAAAGAAATAACAGTCACTGTCCCTGCCTATGCTACTCTATCCCTGCTCCGGAACACACTACACTAGGCCGCCGTGCTGGCGGCCTTTTATAGTGTGGGGCGTGTACTAAACACCCTCAGCAATAATTGGCCACAGGCATCCTGCCTGTGGCCAATCATTGCTCTCCTCGCTGCCGGCGCTGTGATTGGCCAAGCATGCGGGGTCACAGTGCATGCTTGGCCAATCACAGCGCCTGGATGACACTGCGATGGCGTAGTGCATTGTGGGCCGTTCGCGTCACTCGAATTTGGCGCGAACGGCCCAAATCGTTCGATCTTCGTCGAACGATCGAACAGCCAATGTTCGAGTCGAACGTATGTTCGACTCGAACACGAAGCTCATCCCTAGTGATGAGGATGGAGGGGATGATGATGATGATGATGATGAGGTCATTGAGGCAACTTGGGTCAAGGATAGAGCAGAGGAGGAAAGTGACTGTGAGGCACAACCCCAACGAGGTAGCCATCATGGAAGAGTAGAGAGCAGCCACCCTATTCCACCAGATTGTGGAGCTGTTATCTCCCGCCTACTTCCCACAGCTCAGCCGTTTGGCCTTTTTTAGCACATGTGCAATGTTTAGCACAACATCGCACAATGTTGCAATTTGCAAACTTTGCCTCAAGTAGATCAAGCGTGGCAAAAACACCACACATGCTTGACAAGGCATTTAACCTCCCACCACTCAGCCCCTAGACAAGAGCACCTGAAAGCCAGGCAAAAGGGACACAATTCTGCTCCTCCTCACTCCTAACCTTTCCGGTCTACCCCGCTAAATCTCATGACCTATCAGCAGCCTCCACTGACAGGGATGATGGTATAGCGCAGGTTGTCAAGGGTCCTTGCAGCACGTCTACCAGTAGCACACCATCAGCTGTAGACTATATCTGGCAAATTTCTCTGCCTCATCTGCTTCAGCGAAAAAATATATAAATACAATCACTGCCACCCACATGCCCAGTGTCTAATTTCAAGCTTGTCAAAGCTGCTGGCTTTACAACTCCTGCCTTTCCGTCTGGTGGATTCCGCCCTCTTCTGTGAATTTGCAGAATGTGCTGTACCACAATGGCAGGTTCCCAGTCACTATTTCTTTTCATGTAAGGCCATTCCAGCTCTATGCCATCACATGGAAGGGAATGTTGTGGCATTGTTGGGAAAGGCAGTCAGCGGCAAAGTCCACGTTGCTGCTGGAAACGCGTGTTGCGATTGCAGTACCATTATTTGTTAATGGGAGCTCAAACGCGCGGGTAGCAGATGCGCATCTTGACAAATGTGCCAAAATTCACACTGAAAAAATGCAACCCGCTCCACTCCAAAAAAGGTTCTGGAACTTCATTGGGGTACTTGTCACACGTAGGGCAACCCATTCAAGTATGCAAACAGCGGCAGTGCTAAAAAAAAAAAAAGCACAAGTGGGAATTTGGGTTCCTGCTACACTCAGGTATGAATACAGCCTAAAGGCCCATGCACACGATCTGACTTTTTGACCACAACGGGCCGACGGACGTGTTTGATCGGACAATCTGACCGTGTGTACGCTCCATCGGACAATTGTTTTCGGTTTTTCAACGGACAAATGTTCGCTGTGCATGCTCTCAAACTTTCCGGCAACAAATGTCCGATGGAGGATAATCCGATCGTGTGTACACAAGTCCATTGGACTAAAGTCCAAAGTACAAACATGCATGTTGTTGATCAGACAACAATAGCAGAAGTTGCCCAAAGGGTGGTGGTAAAGAGCTGAAAAACCATGTGATTTGGTGAATGTTCGCTGAAAAAGTACTGCCGTGTGTATGCAGAACAAGTTCACGGCCAACGCCCCTTTGGACCAAAATCCACAGAAAAGTCCGGTGGAGGTCCGATCGTGTGTATGAGGCTTTAGACTTCCAATGTTTGTTCTCTCATCGTTAGACCCCTTTCACACTGAGGCAGTTTTCAGGTGTTTTAGCGCTAGAAATAGCGCCCGAAAACTGCATCCCATTCATTGCAATGAGTGCTTTCACACTGGGGCAGGGCGTTCGGAAAAGTCCTGCAAGCAAAACTTTTTGGGTGGGTTGGGAGCGCTGTATACAGCGCTCCCAAAACGCCCCTGCCCATTGCAATGACTGGGCAGCGCTTTGGAAGCGCCTAAAAAGCGATTTGGAAGCGCCGCAACACGGGAGTTTTGAACCCCTTTTTTGGGGTTAAAAGCGCCCAGCTAGTGGCCGAAAAAAAACGAGCAGCGCTTTACCGTGAATGCATGGGCGATGTGAAAAGGGGTCTTATGCCCTGTACACACGATCGGATTTCCGATGGAATAAAATCCAATGGATTTTTCTATTGGAAATCCGATGAAGCTGACTTCCATCAGTCTTGCCTACACACCATCAGTCAAACTTCCGATCGTCCAAAACCCCGTGACGTAAAACACTCCGACAAGCCGAGAAAAATTAAGTTGAATGCTTCTGAGCATGCGTCGACTTGATTCTGAGCATGCGTGGGTTTTTTCTCCGATGGAGTTCCACACAGACGATCGTAATTTGCTATCGTTTTTTTTTCCATCGGTAAAATTTAAAACAGGTTCTGGTTTTTTATACCGATGGAAAAAAGACCGATGGGGCCCATACACGATCGGTTTGTCCGATGAAAAAAGTCCATCTGTCTTTTTTCATCAGAAAAACCGATCGTGTGTATGTGACATAAGTGTAAACAAATTGATGTTCTTTTTTTTTTTTTTTTACCGCGGTTGCAAAAAAATTCAACGGAGCAGGGTAAGAATTTTTTCTGAAATTAAGGATTTGGAATGGCGTACGTGGTCTCCATTCGGGAAATTCCGTTGATCCTAAAAGTAAACAAATGATGTTCATCTCTATTGCCAATTATCAAATGTACTGATTTTTGATGCACAATTTCATATGACAATCTACCCGTTATGTGGCCAGCTTTAATAGTAAGGCTCAGAGTACCGTCACTTTAACCACTTGAGGACCCGCGCACGCCGATGTACGTCGGCAAAATGGCACGGCACATGGGCGTACAGGTACGTCCCCTTTAAGAGCCCAGCCGTGGGTGGCGGCGCGCTCGCGACCCGGTCCTCTCCTCCGTGACCATCCCCGCGGGAACAGCGGACCTGATTGCCGCTGGTGTCCCGCGATCGGGTCACAGAGAGGAAGAGCGGGGAGAGGTAAGTGTAAACAAACCTCTCCCCGTGCTTCCTAGTGAGCCTGTCACTGATCGTCTGTTCTCTGTCATAGGGAACGACAATCAGTGATGTCACACGCTAAGCCACGCCCCCCACTGTAAGGAAAACACATTAGGTCACACTTAATCCCTACAGCGCCCCCTCCTGGTTAAACCCCTCACTGCCAGTGTCATTTTCACAGTAACCAGTGCATTTTTATAGCACTGATCGCTGTAAAAATGACAATGGTCCCAAAAATGTGTCAAAAGTGTCCGATGTGTCCGCCATAATGTCGCAGTCACGAAAAAAAAAATCACTGATCGCCACCATTAGTAGTAAAAAAAAAATTTTTTTTATAAAAATGCCATAAAACTATCCCCTATTTTGTAGATGCTATAACTTTTGCGCAAACCAATCAATAAACGGCGATTGCGATTTTTTTTTACCAAAAATATGTAGAAGAATACGTATCGGCCTAAACTGAGGAAAAAAAAAAGTTATTTTATATATTTTTTGCGGATATTTATTATAGCAAAAAGTAAAAAATATTGCATTTTTTTCAAAATTGTCGCTGTATTTTTTTTTTAAGCACAAAAAATAAAAACCGCAGAGATGATCAAATACCACCAAAAGAAAGCTCTATTTGTGGGAAAAAAAGGACATCAATTTTGTTTGGGAGCCACATCGCACGACCGCGCAATTGTCAGTTAAAGCGACGCAGTGCCGAATCGTAAAAACACGTCGGGTCTTAAGTGGTTAAATATCTTTCATATTCAGCCAATCACGGTGTTGCTCTCCTATATCAAATCCCCCCCCCCCCTTATAATATACATTCATTGGCCGTCTAATAACCCAAATAGTCATGCTGAGCGTTGCTGTTCATCATCAGCCTTAAAGGGACGGCTCAGGCAAGTGGGAGATAAAAATAGGAGTGTGCCTTTCACCTCCCTCTGTAGTGCCGGCAGCTCGGTGACCCCTCTATGAATAGAAGATGACGGGTGGACGTCACAGTGACGCAGGAACCACCACTGACTAGAATAACAAGACCCCCCGGGCTCTGCCTGACATCACTGGCATTCAGCCAATCATAGACCTCCTAAAAAAAAAAAAAATCACAGTGGTCCTATCTGCTGGAGGTCTCTGCAGGAGTAATCGGCTGATCGGACTTCCAGGGACCGGATCGTCTCCAGATGAGGATCTGGATTTTGGCAAAAGTTGGCTTCAGCATAACCCCCCCCCCCCCCCAAAATCTTTATTGTCCTATTTAATTCTTATTTCTTCCTATTACTTCTCTCCCTACAACCCCCACCCCCTTCAGTCGTCTCCACTCCTGGACTGAAACGGCTTCCTCCGATTTCACTGCACACTGCGAGCTTCTCATAATGTGCATCAGAAGCTGCAGCAAGTCAGATAGAGACCTCCTCCTCACTTCCTGGCTGGAGGACAACCGGCATCATCACGCCCCCAGCTTGACTGCCCCTGGCCCACCCCCTCCATTCACTGCACTCTAGGTCTTTCCATCGTGGACACTCAGCATCAGCTTTAAATGCAAATAGACTGCCCAGGAACGCCCATTCCTCCTGATTGACAGCCATCAAAGATTTTTTGATATTTGCATAACTCCTCCCACTAATTGCATCAGGGCTGAGGGCTCTGGAGAGGAACACTGAGGCATGGTGCTGTGATATTTTCTATGAACAGTACCCCCCCCATCTGGCCCCTCCCACCAGCCATAATCTGCCTGCATTGTATAGAGAAGCACAGAGACCCAGTGATGCCCCCCCCCCCCCCCCCGTGCGCCTCCGTCTCCCCGTGCGTGTGCGCAGTGGTGAACGCATACTTAGGTCGCGCCCGCATATGTGAACGGTGTCCGCACCACACATGTGAGGTATCGCCGTGAACGGTATGGTGAGCGCCATAATTCTAGCACTAAACCTCCCCTGTGACTCTAAAATGGAAACCTGCCAACATTTTTAAAGTGTCGCCTATGGAGATTTTTAAATGCCGTAGTTTAGCGCCATTCCACGAGCGTGCGCAATTTTTAAAGCGTGACATGATAGGTATCTCTTTTACTGTTTTGGTGCATTGAAACTCATTAACCACTTACTAACTGGGCACTTAAAGCGGTTGTAAACCCTCCCCCGGAAGTTACACCTACAGGTAAGCCTAGATTAAGGTTTACCTGTAGGTGTTTTCAATCTCTCCTAAACCTACACGGTTTAGGAGATATTTGCCGAAAGGTATACACCGTAAACAACGGCACAGGCGCAGTGAAAATCCCATTCATAAAACCGGCAACGCCGGTTTTGACGGCGCTGGAGCGGCAATACCCGGAAGTAACCTTCCGGAGAGATGACTGCGGCCGGATGGGGAGACGTGGACGGCTTTGGGGGCTTCGATCTAAGGTAAGTACTGCATAATGAGCTAGTATGCTAGTCATACTAGCTCATTATGGCTTTGTCTTGCAGGTGGTTAGTTTTTAAATATAATAAATTTTTGGGTTTACAACCACTTTAAACCCCCTTCCTGCCCAGAGCAATTTTCAGCTTTCAGCACTGTCACGGTTTGAATGACAATTGAGCAGTCGTGCGACGTGGCTCCCAAACAAAATTGATGTCTTTTTTCCCCCCACAAATAGAGCTTTCTTTTGGTGGTATTTCATCACCTCTGCGGTTTTTATTTTTTGAGCTATAAACAAAAAAGTGCGCCAATTTTGAAAAAAACACAATATTTTTTACTTTTTGCTAAAATATCCCAATTTGTTTTGTAAAAAATTTTCTCAGTTTAGGCCGATACGTATTGTTCTACATATTTTTGGTAAAAAAAAAAAATCGCAATAAGCGTATAGTGATTGGTTTGCGCAAAAGTTATAGCTTCTACAAAATAGGGGATAGATTTATGACATTTTTTTTTTTTTACTAGTAATGGTGGTTATTTGCGATTTTTGTCATGACTGCGATATTGCGGCGGACGCATCGGACACTTTTGACACTATTTTGGGACCATTCACATTTATACAGCGAACAGTGCTATAAACATGCACTGATCACTGTATAAATGTGACTGGCAGGGAAGGGGTTAACACTAGGGGGCGATCAAGGGGTTAAATGTGTTCCCTGGGAGTGATTCTTACTGTGGGGGGAGGGGACCAGGGTGACCACATTTCCAAAACTGCCATTCAGGGACACACCCCCTCTCTCACCTTCCCCCCAAAAAAGATGAGGGGGGGGGCGGGGGAAATGTAGTCTCGGGGTTAATGGGGAATTTGGCGGCGGGTTATCTGTCAGGTGAATGTGCCACTTGCCACCAGATGCAGTGCCGCTTGCCAACCATAGCCTGCCACCAGATGCAGTGCTGCTGTCCAGGGATGCCATCAGGAATTTTGGGGCCCCTTACACAGCTTCAGGCATGGGCCCCCTGGAGAAAAGGAGAACCGAACCAGGGGTGGGGGGGTGCTGCCGCCGCAAATTGAGAAGCGGGAGGGGGGGCTGCCGTGAATTAAGAAGTGGGGGGGTGCCACGAATTGAGAAGCGGGGGGGGGGGTGCTGTCGCCGTGAATTGTTGAGGTCGGGGGGGCTTTGGGTGCTGACGAACAAAGAAAAAAAAAGCGGGGCTTGCCATCTGGGGCCCTGGGGACCTCCGGGCCTCTGGGCCCCTTACAAAAAAATAATAATAATTAAAAAAAATTATGAAAAAAACAAAAAAAAAGGGGGGGGGGTTGACATCCAGGGCCCTGGGGACCTCTGGGCCCCTTACAAAAAAAAAAAAAAACGTAAAAAAAAAAAAAAGGAGGTTGCCATCCAGGGCCCTGGGGACCTCTGGGCCCTTACATACAATAAACAAAAAATAAATAAATAAAAAAAAAAAAAAAAAAAAGGGGGGTTGCCATCCGGGCCCCTTACAGGTGTACTGCCTGTACCCCCCTGATGGCGGCCCTGCTGCTGTCACTCCCACGTGCGTAGAAGGAAAGGAGTGGAGTATCTATCTGGAGAGTGAAGATCACACCAGTCCCTGCTGCTTGCCGATGGGTGCTGGAGAAGGAGGAGGTGCCGAGGTGGGTGGGGACAGCAGTGCTGCACTAGGCGCAGGCCTCGCTCCCGATCTCACTGTCTGATATTAAATTGTCACTGGTTGCAAGATGCCAGGCAGTGCCGGCCCCAGCAACCAGTTCCGGAAATGTAATTATTAGTTAGTAGGGGTTGGCTGTGTCCTCTATTTCATTCCGGGACACTATATTGTCCCGGAATGAAGGTGCCCGGGACCCAGGACAGACATGTAAATTGTGGGACAGTCCCGGGCAATCCGGGACACGTAGGCACCGTAGAGGGGACTGACTGGGGAGAGGTGACCGATCTGTGTCCCTATGTACAAGGGACACACCATCGGTCTCCTCTCCCTGACAGGACGTGGATCTGTTTACACACAGAGATCCACGTCTCTGGCTCTGTAACTGGCGATCGCGGGTACTCGACGGACATCGCGGCCGCCAGGCAAGCGCATCGGCACCCGCGTGACACAGCGGGCACGGCTCTTCCCCCGATGCACGCCCGCGGTGGCGCGCAAGCAGGAAGTAAACAGCAGGACGTCCAGGGACGCCCTCCCGGCAATTCAGGTCCGAACTGCGGCCGTCTTTCAGCTGTGGCGCGGATCTGAAGTGGTTAAAGTGTGTTTTTTTCACAAAATATTTAGTTTGAAATATCCCACTTGACATAAACAATTGCAACAACCGCCATTTTATTCTCTAGATATAATGTTTGGGGGTTCTTAGTGATTACAGCAGAAGAAATAAAATACAGATTTCTACATGTAGGAGAGAAATGTTGGAACCTGCCTGGGTGGGAAGTGGTTAATGACGGGTGCAGAGTTACAAAGACTGATGTGACTTTGGTGACATCTCCTTTAATTCTGGGATGACACTCCGTTCCTCTGCTGCCCCCGAGGGGTTCTCCAGTGTGAAGCGATCCCATCTGCCACCGCCGAGCTCCCCACATAGGTGACAGACGTCTGGGGGACATGGAGAGAAAGTGACAGCCTTTCCACCCCCCACCTCCTGGCATCCCCTCCACCGGCACCCCCCCCCCTCACCTTGCCGTGACTACGAGCCATGCGTCACGACAGGAGTGACTCACCGCCAGCGGAACCTGACAATGTCTCCATGAAGCGTGACTAACGATACCGCCAATCTAAAATTACAGAGATTTTCTCTTCTCAAAACTTCCTGGCAATTATTTATCTCCTGGAATATTAATATAAATCATCGTTCTCGTGTCTGCCATGAAACCAGATCTGCTGGTAAAGGCGTGAGATGGATGAGCGGAAGTGTAGCCAAAAGGTCAGCGCACACAAATGTGAGATTTCAATGTGTGGTGGAGGCTGTTCCCAGGTCTGTACACCTTCTGTGCCCATTATGAGGGGTTCCCACCATCCCTGTGCTGAGTTCCCGGGTCTGTACACCTGCTGTGCCCATTATGAGGGGTTCCCACCATCCCTGTGCTGAGTTCCCGGGTCTGTACACCTACTGTGCCCATTATGAGGGGTTCCCACCATCCCTGTGCTGAGATCCCAAGTCTGTACACCTGCTGTGCCCATTATGAGGGGTTCCCATCATCCCTGTGCTGAGTTCCTGGGTCTGTACAGCTGCTGTGCCCATTATAAGGGGTTCCCACCATCCCTGTGCCGAGTTCTTGGGTCTGTACACCTTCTGTGCCCATTATAAGGGGTTCCCACCATCCCTGTGCTGAGTTCCCGGGTCTGTACACCTTCTGTGCCCATTATGAGGGATTCCCACTATCCCTGTGCTGAGTTCTCGGGTCTGTACACCTGCTGTGCCCATTATGAGGGGTTCCCACCATCCCTGTGCCGAGTTCTCAGGTCTGTACACCTGCTGTGCTCATTATGAGGGGTTCCCACCATCCCTGTGCTGAGTTCCCGGGTCTGTACACCTTCTGTGCCCATTATGAGGGGTTCCCACTATCCCTGTGCTGAGTTCTTGGGTCTGTACACCTGCTGTGCCCATTATGAGGGGTTCCCACCATCCCTGTGCCGAGTTCTCAGGTCTGTACACCTGCTGTGCTCATTATGAGGGGTTCCCACCATCCCTGTGCTGAGTTTCCAGGTCTGTACACCTGCCGTGCTCATTATGAGGGGTTCCCACCATCCCTGTGCTGAGTTTCCAGGTCTGTACACCTGCTGTGCTCATTATGAGGGGTTCCCACCATCCCTGTGCCGAGTTTCCAGGTCTGTACACCTGCTGTTCCCACCATCCCTGTGCTGAGTTCTCGGGTCTGTACACCTGCTGTGCCCATTATGAGGGGTTCCCATCATCCCTGTGCTGAGTTCCCAGGTCTGTACAGCTGCTGTGCCCATTATGAGGGGTTCCCACCATCCCTGTGCTGAGTTCCCGGGTCTGTACACCTACTGTGCCCATTATGAGGGGTTCCCACCATCCCTGTGCTGAGTTCCCGGGTCTGTACACCTACTGTGCCCATTATGAGGGGTTCCCACCATCCCTGTGCTGAGTTCCTGTCTCTGTACACCTACTGTGCCCATTATGAGGGGTTCCCACCATCCCTGTGCTGAGTTCCCAAGTCTGTACACCTGCTGTGCCCATTATGAGGGGTTACCACCATCCCTGTGCCGAGTTCTTGGGTCTGTACACCGTCTGTGCTCATTATGAGGGGTTCCCACCATCCCTGTGCTGAGTTCCTGGGTCTGTACACCTGCTGTGCCCATTATGAGGGGTTCCCACCATCCCTGTGCCGAGTTCTCAGGTCTGTACACCTGCTGTGCTCATTATGAGGGGTTCCCACCATCCCTGTGCTGAGTTTCCAGGTCTGTACACCTGCTGTGCTCATTATGAGGGGTTCCCACCATCCCTGTGCTGAGTTTCCAGGTCTGTACACCTGCTGTGCTCATTATGAGGGGTTCCCACCATCCCTGTGCCGAGTTTCCAGGTCTGTACACCTGCTGTGCTCATTATGAGGGGTTCCCACCATCCCTGTGCCGAGTTTCCAGGTCTGTACACCTGCTGTTCCCACCATCCCTGTGCTGAGTTCTCGGGTCTGTACACCTGCTGTGCCCATTATGAGGGGTTCCCATCATCCCTGTGCTGAGTTCCCAGGTCTGTACAGCTGCTGTGCCCATTATGAGGGGTTCCCACCATCCCTGTGCCGAGTTCTGGGGTCTGTACACCTGCTGTGCCCATTATGAGGGGTTCCCATCATCCCTGTGCTGAGTTCCCAGGTCTGTACAGCTGCTGTGCCCATTATGAGGGGTTCCCACCATCCCTGTGCCGAGTTCCAGGGTCTGTACAGCTGCTGTGCCCATTATGAGGGGTTCCCACCATCCCTGTGCCGAGTTCTGGGGTCTGTACACCTGCTGTGCCCATTTTGAGGGGTTCCCACCATCCTTGTGCCGAGTTCTGGGGTCTGTACACCTGCTGTGCCCATTATGAGGGGTTCCCATCATCCCTGTGCTGAGTTCCTGGGTCTGTACACCTGCTGTGCCCATTATGAGGGGTTCCCATCATCCCTGTGCTGAGTTCCCAGGTCTGTACACCTGCTGTGCCCATTATGAGGGGTTCCCACCATCCCTGTGCTGAGTTCCCGGGTCTGTACACCTGCTGTGCCCATTATGAGGGGTTCCCACCATCCCTGTGCTGAGTTCCTGGGTCTGTACACCTGCTGTGCCCATTATGAGGGGTTCCCATCATCCCTGTGCTGAGTTCCTGGGTCTGTACAGCTGCTGTGCCCATTATGAGGGGTTCCCACCATCCCTGTGCTGAGTCCTGGGGTCTGTACACCTGCTGTGCCCATTATGAGGGGTTCCCACCATCCCTGTGCCGAGTTCTGGGGTCTGTACACCTGCTGTGCCCATTATGAGGGGTTCCCATCATCCCTGTGCTGAGTTCCTGGGTCTGTACAGCTGCTGTGCCCATTATAAGGGGTTCCCATCATCCCTGTGCTGAGTTCCCGGGTCTGTACACCTTCTGTGCCCATTATGAGGGGTTCCCATCATCCCTGTGCTGAGTTCCCGGGTCTGTACAGCTGCTGTTCCCATTATAAGGGGTTCCCACCATCCCTGTGCTGAGTTCCCGGGTCTGTACACCTGCTGTGCCCATTATGAGGGGTTCCCATCATCCCTGTGCTGAGTTCCTGGGTCTGTACAGCTGCTGTGCCCATTATGAGGGGTTCCCATCATCCCTGTGCTGAGTTCCTGGGTCTGTACAGCTGCTGTGCCCATTATAAGGGGTTCCCATCGTCCCTGTGCTGAGTTCCCAGGTCTGTACAGCTGCTGTGCCCATTATGAGGGGTTCCCACCATCCCTGTGCTGAGTTCCCGGGTCTGTACACCTGCTGTGCCCATTATGAGGGGTTCCCATCATCCCTGTGCTGAGTTCCTGGGTCTGTACAGCTGCTGTGCCCATTATAAGGGGTTCCCATCGTCCCTGTGCTGAGTTCCTGGGTCTGTACAGCTGCTGTGCCCATTATGAGGGGTTCCCATCGTCCCTGTGCTGAGTTCCCGGGTCTGTACACCTGCTGTGCCCATTATGAGGGGTTCCCATCATCCCTGTGCTGAGTTCCTGGGTCTGTCACCTGCTGTGCCCATTATGAGGGGTTCCCATCGTCCCTGTGCTGAGTTCCCGGGTCTGTACAGCTGCTGTTCCCATTATAAGGGGTTCCCATCATCCCTGTGCTGAGTTCCTGGGTCTGTACAGCTGCTGTGCCCATTATGAGGGGTTCCCATCGTCCCTGTGCTGAGTTCCCGGGTCTGTACAGCTGCTGTGCCCATTATGAGGGGTTCCCATCGTCCCTGTGCTGAGTTCCCGGGTCTGTACACCTTCTGTGCCCATTATGAGGGGTTCCCATCGTCCCTGTGCAGAGTTCCCGGGTCTGTACAGCTGCTGTTCCCATTATAAGGGGTTCCCACAATCCCTGTGCTGAGTTCCCAGGTCTGTACAGCTGCTGTGCCCATTATGAGGGGTTCCCACCATCCCTGTGCTGAGTTCCCGGGTCTGTACACCTGCTGTGCCCATTACGAGGGGTTCCCACCATCCCTGTGCTGAGTTCCCGGGTCTGTACACCTACTGTGCCCATTATGAGGGGTTCCCATCGTCCCTGTGCTGAGTTCCCGAGTCTGTCACCTGCTGTGCCCATTATGAGGGGTTCCCACCATCCCTGTGCTGAGTTCCCGGGTCTGTACACCTACTGTGCCCATTATGAGGGGTTCCCATCGTCCCTGTGCTGAGTTCCCGGGTCTGTCACCTGCTGTGCCCATTATGAGGGGTTCCCATCGTCCCTGTGCTGAGTTCCCGAGTCTGTCACCTGCTGTGCCCATTATGAGGGGTTCCCATCGTCCCTGTGCTGAGTTCCCGAGTCTGTCACCTGCTGTGCCCATTATGAGGGGTTCCCATCGTCCCTGTGCTGAGTTCCCGAGTCTGTCACCTGCTGTGCCCATTATGAGGGGTTCCCACCATCCCTGTGCTGAGTTCCCGGGTCTGTACACCTACTGTGCCCATTATGAGGGGTTCCCATCGTCCCTGTGCTGAGTTCCCGGGTCTGTCACCTGCTGTGCCCATTATGAGGGGTTCCCATCGTCCCTGTGCTGAGTTCCCGAGTCTGTCACCTGCTGTGACCATTATGAGGGGTTCCCATCGTCCCTGTGCTGAGTTCCCGAGTCTGTCACCTGCTGTGCCCATTATGAGGGGTTCCCATCGTCCCTGTGCTGAGTTCCCGAGTCTGTCACCTGCTGTGCCCATTATGAGGGGTTCCCACCATCCCTGTGCTGAGTTCCCGGGTCTGTACACCTACTGTGCCCATTATGAGGGGTTCCCATCGTCCCTGTGCTGAGTTCCCGGGTCTGTCACCTGCTGTGCCCATTATGAGGGGTTCCCATCGTCCCTGTGCTGAGTTCCCGAGTCTGTCACCTGCTGTGACCATTATGAGGGGTTCCCATCGTCCCTGTGCTGAGTTCCCGAGTCTGTCACCTGCTGTGCCCATTATGAGGGGTTCCCATCGTCCCTGTGCTGAGTTCCCGAGTCTGTCACCTGCTGTGCCCATTATGAGGGGTTCCCATCGTCCCTGTGCTGAGTTCCCGAGTCTGTCACCTGCTGTGCCCATTATGAGGGGTTCCCACCATCCCTGTGCTGAGTTCCCGGGTCTGTACACCTACTGTGCCCATTATGAGGGGTTCCCATCGTCCCTGTGCTGAGTTCCCGGGTCTGTCACCTGCTGTGCCCATTATGAGGGGTTCCCATCGTCCCTGTGCTGAGTTCCCGAGTCTGTCACCTGCTGTGACCATTATGAGGGGTTCCCATCGTCCCTGTGCTGAGTTCCCGAGTCTGTCACCTGCTGTGCCCATTATGAGGGGTTCCCATCGTCCCTGTGCTGAGTTCCCGGGTCTGTACACCTACTGTGCCCATTATGAGGGGTTCCCATCGTCCCTGTGCTGAGTTCCCGAGTCTGTCACCTGCTGTGCCCATTATGAGGGGTTCCCATCGTCCCTGTGCTGAGTTCCCGAGTCTGTCACCTGCTGTGCCCATTATGAGAGGTTCCACAACACACTACCTATTAAAACTTAATACAGACAAAACAATAATATCAAAACCTAATGCTCAAAAACCTGATTTGGTGCAATGATGGTTGAGCCAATCCAGGTTTTTAAGCATTAGGTTTTGACACCTTGTGGTTACTGGAGTGGCCACCTCTCTGCAGCCTTCCATGGGCCACACACCACAATCTGATTGTACAATCTTCTTTGGATTGTCTGGAAGTATACCGATCCATTGAATTTACATCCAATCAGGTTGGCTCTCACACTTTATTGATGTTGATTCATGTGAACAAGCTTTTACAATCAGAATGTATCCGGTGTGCCAAGCTGTCTTTCACACAGCAGAGTTGACTTGAAACAAGTATATACAGATAGAGACCAAATATTATAGGGATCTATTTATAAAATATCTGCTGTGTAAATGTCTCACCTTTCACACAGCCGTCGTGAATAATCCCTAGAATGTGTCCAATATGCACATTTCCTAGGATATCCAGCTCCATCTAGTGGCCATAATGTGTTATTTTCCTGAAATACCTAAATCAGGAAAACCCTGCATTATGGCCACTAGAGGGAGCTGGCGATCATAGGGAATAAACATATTAGACTCATTACAGGGATTATTGGTGATGGCAGTGAGAATGCTGAGACTTTATCACAGCAAATTTTCCATAAATAGACCCCTATGGGTGTTAGATCAAAAACAAAAAAAAAGATAAAATTATTACAATTAGTGTAAAAAAATACATTTATTATTATCTTTTTATTATAAATGTATCTATGTATTATCTATCTATCTATTAGATCTTACATACATTTTGTATCACCAACATATTTTCTTACTGCTTTTACTAAAAACAAATATACCTGTAACCCTTCTCTGTAATAAATGTCCATCATCTTCTGCACACCAGATGAAATTTCACATCAGGCTGTAAGTGGGAGTTCCTATGCCAAAGAGAAGAGAGGGCGGATGAAGGACACTAATGAAATCATTCAGTCTATTTTTCCACTTCATGAAAAGAAACCTGGTTGCAAGAGATTTCTATAAGCTTCCACTACCCTCTTGTTTGAAAAAATGTAGCTTGCCTGGCTGGCAGGCACATCCTCTGTCTGCGGTATGATATTGACCTCGATTCCCCCCCTTATATTGACCACCCTTTCATTGGTGGTCAGATGGAGAGGAGCCTCCTTTACATTTGGGGTGGATGGGAAAACTGCTCCCTCAGAGACAGCTAAATAGATGATTGGTGACTTATTTTAAAAGTCAAGATCAGAGACATGCGCACTGCCAAAAAAAATTGTTAATTTTTGTTTCATTCGTTTTTTAGCTTTTTTAGGAAATTCTTGAAATTTAAAAATTCGCAATTCGGAAATTCGAAAATCCCAAATTTACCGATTTTGGAATTTCCGAATTTTGAATTTCCGAAATTCGAATTTTTGAATTTACGAAATTCGAATTTTTGAATTTCCGAAATTTTGAATTTCTGAATTCCCAAAATTTCGAATTTCCGAAATTCTGAAATTCTAAATTTCCGAAATTGAAAAATCCGGAATTCGGATATTGGGAAATTCGAAAATACAAATTTTCAGATTTTCGAATTTCTGAATTTTCAAATTCTGAATTTTCCGAATTTCCAATTTTTGAATTTCCGAAATCTGAATTTTGGAAATTTTGGAAATTCGTGATTTCGGAAATTCGAAAATTCTGAAATTTGAAATTTCGGAAATCTGTGATTTCGGAAATTCAAAAATTCGGAATTCGAAAATTCTGAAATTTGACATTTCGGAGATTCGAAAATTCGGAAATTGAAAAAAAAAATCGGAAATTCTGAAATTTCGGAATTAACTAATGTGTCAAAATTTGTTAAAAAAACTAATTCGGAACTAAACGAATTGCACATGTCTAGCCCACAGTACCGGCATTGCAGAGCGACATCAGTCCTGGGACAGGAGTATACAGGTACCATCAGGTGGTAGATCAGTTCAGTTTACATCTTCTCAAGGACCTCTAGACACCTCTGAAGGAACCCTAGGGGATCACGGAACTATGGCTGAGAAAGGTTGAACCTGAACAAGAAGAACAAATGAGAAAACCTACACCAGACCAGAACAATGGATTGTCTTGTACTGGACAATATAACAGGTAGTCCATAATTATCCAAAGATGGACCCCAAATTTTTGCTTTTTCGGTCACACGTGACACCGGCGATTTGCCTCTGCCAGTTAAGATCTCAACATGCAACTGATGCATCCTCCTAATCGGCATTGTTTGTTCCCATGCTAAATGGCTATAGAACCAAGAGCCACCATGAATGGGTGTTTTGTTGATCGATCCAACGAGGGAGCAATGCCACCGGAGAAGGTAAGGGGTCCCCTGTAACATCTCCCCTATAAATAAGCTGGCAACACAATGAAACTTAATGAGCGACTCATTCGTTTGGAATGAAGGGGTTGAGAAACAGTAGAAAGACGGACAGCAAAACACGAGAGCGCAGACAGAAGCTGTTTCTGATACACAGAATATCAATTTCCAGTCCACATAAGGCTTGAATTATACGAAAATCCGAGAAACGCGTAGGACGCTGTGCTTTTCCTTGAAGCTTCCCTCCAGTCTGTTTTATGCCAGTACCGCATGGACCACAAATCTGTCTACACACAGATAACAACTGTCGTCTCTCCATCCTACCCTCCTTCCATCTGTCTCTCATATCCAAGACCAGAGAGACAGAACATCACAGGACGCAGAGGAGTTCATATTCATGACTACCTGGGTTATGCCGCCACTTTCAGGTGAGTGGACACTGGCCAGAAAAAGGCAGTAATTCCCACTAGACATGCGCAATCCGTTGTGTTTACGAATTTAAATTTAAACTTAAACTAAATTTTCATTAATCTGAGATTCAGATGTATCCGAATTTCTGAATCACAATAGTAAGGAATTTCAACGAATCTGAAATAAATTACAGTGGAACCTTGGATTACAAGCATAATCCGTACAGGAGAATGCTTGTAATCCAAAGCACTCGCATATCAAAGCGAGTTTCCCCATAGAAGTCAATGGAAACAAAGATAATTAGTTCCGCATTGACTTCTAAGGCATGCAATAACGCATGTGGCCAGAGGAGGGGCGCGCTGGAGAGCCTCGGAAATACTCGGGGACAGCTCGGCTGATCTCGGAAACCCTCGGAAAGGTTCAGAAACACTCGGGAATGGAGTATTTCCAAGTATTTCCGAGTGATTCCGAGTATTTCTGAACGGCTCCGAACCGCCCCGAGTGTCACCGGCGCCCCCGCACCTCTGGCCAAATACGGTACTGCACACCCCATAAGTTTTATATCTACTCGTTTTGCGACACAACACTCGCAAACTGAGTCAAGATTTAAAAAAAAAAGTTGTTTGTTATTTAAAGCGCTCGTTAACCGCGTTACTCGTAAACCAAGGTTCCACTGTATATCGAAACAATTTATCCGAATTCGAAAATGAATTTGAAATGGAAACAAACTGCAATAAATACATTACAGTATAAAAGTGAAATAAGATGATGATTCCTTCTTAGGCTGCTTTAGAAAAGAATAGAAATAAGACTAGAATAAAACAGAATAGAATAGAACATAATAGAATAGAAAATAATAAAATAGAATAGATTAGAATTGAAAATAATAGAATGGAATAAAATAGACTAAAAAATAATTGAATAGATTAGAATAGAATAAAAAAGAACGAATATAGCAGTATTCCGGAAATTCTAATTTCGGATTGAATTTTTATGATTCGGAGATTTGGATATATCCAAATTTTAAAAACCACCTGGTAAAGAATTTTAACAAATCCAAAATAAAAATGATAATGAAACAAATTATCCAAATTTGAAAATGATTTTGAATTCAAAATGGAAACATATTGCAATAAATACAGTAAGGTATAAAAGTGAAATAAAATGATGATTCCTACTTAGGCTGCTTTTATAGAATATAACAGAATAGTAAAGAATAAACTATAACAGAATAGAAAAAAAATAGAATATAAAAGAAAAGAATAGAAGAGAAAAAATTAGAATGAACATAGCCATCTTCCGAAATTCGAATAAGATCAAATTTCGAATCGATTTGAAAATAACGAATATGCTGTTTAAAAATTATCTGAATACAGTGGAACCTCGAATTGCGAGTAACGCGGTTAATCAGCGTTTCGCAATACGAGCATTTTTTTTTTTTTAAATCCTGACTCGGTTTGCGAGTGTTGTCTCGCAAAACGAGCAGGATTCAAGACAAAGTGGTGTGCAGTACCGCATTTGGCCAGAGGTGCGGGGGCGCCGGAGCCGATCGGAAATACTCTGGAACACTCGGAAATACTCTGTTCCCAAGTGTTTCCGAGCCTTTCCGAGGGTTTCCGAATGCAGCCGAATGGTCTCAGAGTATTTCCTAATCTCCGGCGCCCCCCACCTCTGGCCAACATGCGGTATTGCATGCCATAGAAGTCAATGTGGAACTAATTATTTTAGTTTCCACTGACTTCTATGGGGAAACTTGCTTTGATATGTGAGTGCTTTGGATTACAAGCATTCTCCTGTACGGATTTTGCTCGTAATTCAAAGTTCCACTGTATACTAAATGATTTCAACAAACAAGTCATTTTAACATAACGAGTATGAAGAAACAAAATTATTAACTTAACAAATGAATACGAAGCAAAACTAGTTTTTCCGTCGTGCACATCTGTAATTCCCACCTAGGCACGGCCCTTCCCACTCAGCTAAGCCTTGGTTTTGTAGCAAGAATGAGGAACATACAGGAAACAGGAGTCCTCCACAACCCCAGAACTGGAGCCAACACCTTGGGAAAGACTCTTTGGGTCGGGGACAGGCTGGACGAATTGCAGAAACTGTTGACGATGCCAGAAAAGCAGGACATGAATGTTGGCCCCCCTGATGGAATCACCGACCGAATGGACTCCATCCTGAATTTCTATACTTTTAAGATCTTGTTGATACTCTTACGGCCCAGAATAGGCCAGATGTCTCTGTTGGGAACTGTGAACAGGTTGGAATAAATGCCATGAGCAGGGCCGTTACAAGGCCAGTACATCCGGCCCTGTTGTACCGGGCCCGGCGTCCTCAGCGTAGCAGGGAGGGCCCAGGCAGCCTCACAGATGATCGGTGGGGCGTTAGAAGCACCGATTTCCTTGTATAGCTTTCAATAAATCAGCTGACAGCCGCTTCTCCTCCTCTCCCTCCCGCAGCTGCTTTCTTGAAAGCTATACAAGGAAATCGGTGCTTGTAACTGCCCCCTCTGCACCAATCATCCCCTACTGTCCCCTGTGTCCTCCTCCAGCTCCCAGGGTCCTCCTCCTGCTCCCAGGGTCCTCCTCCTGCTCTCAGTGTCCTCCTCCAGCTCCCAGGTCCTCCCCCTGCTCCCAGGGTCCTCCTCCTGCTCTCAGTGTCCTCCTCCTGCTCTCAGTGTCCTCCTCCAGCTCTCAGTGTCCTCCTCCTGCTCCCAGGGTCCTCCTCCTGCTCACAGGGTCCTCCTCCTGCTCACAGGGTCCTCCTCCAGCTCCCAGGGTCCTCCTCCAGCTCCCAGGGTCCTCCTCCTGCTCTTAGTGTCCTCCTCCTGCTCCCAGGGTCCTCCTCCGGCTCCCAGGGTCCTCCTCCGGCTCCTGGTGTCCACCTCTGGCTCCTGGTGTCCTCCTCCTGCTCTCGTGTCCTCCTCTGGCTCCCGGTGTCCTCCTCTGGCTCCAGCTCCCAGGGTCCTCCCCCTGCTCTCAGTTTCCTCCTCCAGCTCCCAGGGTCCTCCTCCTGCTCTCAGTGTCCTCCTCCTGCTCTCAGTTTCCTCCTCCAGCTCCTGGTGTCCTCCTCTGGCTCCTGGTGTCCTCGTCCTCCTTCAGCTCCCAGGGTCCTCCTCCTGCTCTCAGTTTCCTCCTCCAGCTCCTGGTGTCCTCCTCTGGCTCCCGGTGTCCTTTGTGTGCTCCTCTGGTCCTCCTTCATCCCCGGATCTGTCAGGATGGAGAGCAGATGAAGGAGTCTATAAATATGTGATCACTGACTCTGTCCATTCATAACTGAGCATTGTAACCTGTGTTTACGATGCTTCCGTTTATGAATGGAGAGGAGCCTCATCCATTCAGCCCCTGTACACACTGTCCTTGTATATACATTTCTGTATGACACACCCCAGCCCCTGCACACACTGTCCTTGTATATACATTTCTGTATGTTACATCCCAGCCCCTGTACTAGGGTGACCACATTTCCAAACTACCATTCAGGGACACCCTCCCTTCCCAAAAATCAGCTTGTGCTGTAACGAATCACAGCACAGTGATTGGACACAAGAGGCGGGATTTATGATTTTTCCAATCACAAGCAGGGGGCGGGGATTGTGCTCCTCCAGGCATTCCCGGCCAGGACAAGTACTGTCAGTGAGTAAAGCGGTGATATGGCGGCCTTTTTTGGGGGCATCAGATTGGCCCGGGGGGGTGGCTGTGTCAGTTTCATCCCGGGACACTGTATTGTCCTGGTATGAATGTGCCCGGGACAGACATGCAAAATGCGGGACTGTCCCGGGCAATCCGGGACACGTGGTCACCCTACCCTGTACACACTGTCCTTGTCTATACATTTTTGTATGTTACACCCCAGCCCCTGTACACACTGTCCTTGTCTATACATTTCTGTATGTCACACCCCATCCCCTGTACACACTGTCCTTGTCTATACATTTCTGTATGTCACACCCCATCCCCTGTACACACTGTCCTTGTCTATACATTTCTGTATGTCACACCCCAGCCCCTGTACACACTGTCCTTGTCTATACATTTCTGTATGTCACACCCCAGCCCCTGCACACACAGATGACATCCTTCCTCCAGTTTTTGTTATGGAGTGACTCATGCAGTGTAGGTCACATGACCGGGCGGAACTCTTGTGCGCGGTGTCTCGCAGCGGGCGGACACTATAGAGTGACGGAACACATGGAAGCAGAGCTGTTTCCGGTCAGGAGGGAAAGCCTCAACAGGCTGTGAGTTGTCCGGGTTGGCGGTGAGGGGATGGGAGAGTGTGTAGGGTGGTGTTCCTTCCCCTCCTGTGCGGTGTGTGGAGGATCCTGGCTGAAGAATGTTGTTGGGAGTGATGGGAGAGTGTGCAGGGTGGGTCCTGGTTGTAGTTGGTCAGTCTGGGGCACTACAAGAGCCTGCAGGGACTGGAGAGGGAGGTGGGGGGTCCCTGGGTCAGGTGTTTCCAGAGAAGGGGGTCTCCCTGAGCCCCTAATTCCAGTGCTATGAAGTGATGTGGATGATGTTACATGGGGGAGAGTTTACCTGAGCGCACACCGATGACCTGACCTCTCCATCTGGTCACATTGGGGCAAATGGGACTTTTGGCCGGGGCAGAAGTGTGGCAAATGTTTTTTGATCAGCTGTCCTTTTTATTACGGAAGTAAACTCTTTTAACATTAAAAACAAATTGCTGCCCCCCCCCCCTGCAGGTAAATGGTGTGCTGTGTCGGTGTGCACCGCTGTGTGAATGGGCAGCCCGTGATGACGTCACGATTGCACCCTCGGCATCGATGTCACGTTTGCTGTATCCTGAATGCAGAGTGCACCGGTGACATCGCCAGCTTCATCCCCAGCAAATCTCTTCTAAGCGGCACAACGTCAGAAGATATTCACAGTACCTACAGTCGGGCATATCTGCCACAAGGCCTTGGTTTGCATTTTCAGGGGGGTGTCGCCACCCTCCCCTGGCGACCGCACTGTAGCGGAATGATGGCTACAGCGTGGCTGTTCAGGTCAGGGAGGGCGTCTATTGAAGTCCTCTCAGAGCCGCGCACCAAGTGCACTCTGTGAGCGCTGTGTACTTTGGACACAGCTGATCACAGATCGGGGTAAAGAGCCAATCACAGCGGGTCTTTCCCATGTAATCAGCTGTGTCCAATCACAGCTGATCACGTTGTAAACACACTTGCTGGTTATCGGCATTCCTTTCCTCACGCTGTCCCAGCACGAGGAGAGAGAGACGGTAACCGGCCAGTGTGAAAGGAGACCTCTACACTGATCAGTTTCCTGAATCTGGTGCATCTCTACATGGCAGCCAATCAGCTTCTAACTGCAGCTTGTTCAGTTAAGCTTTGGCAATGAAACCTGGAAGCTGATTGGTTTCTATGCAGGGTTGCAGCAGATTTTGCACCCTCCAGTTTTGGTAAATAACTCTGATAGGGTGAATCACCTTTAAAGCGGAGGTCCGTCCACTGCTGCCAAAATGAAAAGCCAGCAGCCACACACACTGAAGCTGCTGCCTTTTAATATTAGGACACTTACCTGTCCTGGAGTCCAGCGTTGTCGGAACCGCAGCTGATGTTTCCGTCAGCTGTCGGGGTGCTGCCGCCGCAATTGCGGGTATGGGAACCCAGCAGTGTAGCGTTACGGCTTCATGCCGGGAACCCTACTGCGCGAGGCTCCGTTCTTCTCTGCTGATAACAGAAAACAAATACTCCTGGGCACGAGTGGATTGTCAAGCAGTCTAAATATCGTAACGGTAACGCTGGCCTTGCTGCCCTTCGTGGATAGGGGTGTCCTAACAACAAACGAGAAGAAAAGAAAGAAGGGCGCACCAGCCTAGTGTATTATCGTTTGGATAAATTTTAATAAGAAGAAAGTATAAATACTACTCACAAATGTAGCATAAAAATTCACAGTAAAAAGGTTAGAACCCAAACCGCACTCCAAATGGTCATTGAGGATATGAGAGCCACTGCCGGCTAACGCGTTTCAAAGCGCAAGGCTTCTTCCTCAGAGCCCAACCATTGTTCTCTCCTCCTGACTCGACGGCCAGGGAAGAAGGACGAGGGAGACAAATGGTGACATCAACAGGCGCGGCTGTGGCTCCCAGAAGTGTCAAAAACAGGTGTTCTCTCCCCCTGAAAGGTGCCGAATGTGGCACCAGAGGGGGGGGGGGGAGGAGACAAATGAATGGAAGTTACACATTTGGATCGAACTTTGCTTTAACTGTCGGCAATAAAAACCTGACCGGTGCTCTGATTCCACTCCACTCTAAAAAAAAAAATGTATAGTTCTACTTTCACGTAAAAAAATAAATAATATATCCGAGGACAGGTTCACTTTTCAGAATTTGCAAGCCCACAGTGTGCACTGCAGTATGCATGTGTGTGAAAACAGAGCATTTGTTGCCGTAGCAGCGAGGTTAAATTGCTTCTCTAATTCTTGTCTTTGTATCTCTTAGGCTTGACTGGTGAAGCGGTGTGAATTCTCAAGGGAGGTCCTGATTAACTGAACTGGTCCATTGAAGAAGTGTTTCATGCGTCAAGACCTTTCGGACCCGTCACCCGCCCCCCCTCTTAGACATGTGAATCCTCACACCCTTTCCCCCTGCATCGTCCAAAACAACCGCTCTTGTGGAGACCCTTACCGGAGTCTGGAAGGGGGCCAGCGGCCGGGTGCCCGCCATGGAGAAAATGGCGCGAGTCACCACGGCCCTGGGCGGCAACACCCTGACAGGCCGCACCATGTTCTGCCACCTCGATGCCCCGGCAAACGCCATAAGCGTCTGCCGGGACGCTGCACAAGTGGTCGTGGCCGGCCGCAACATCTTCAAAATCTACTCCATGGAAGAGGACCACTTTGCGGAGAAGTTGAACCTGCGGGTTGGCCGGAAGCCTTCTCTGAATTTTAGCTGCGCAGACGTGGTGTGGCACCAGATGGACGAGAATCTATTGGCCACGGCGGCCACCAATGGTGTGGTGGTAACGTGGAACCTGGGAAAGCCCTCTAGGAACAAGCAGGACCAGCTATTTACAGAACATAAAAGGACGGTGAATAAAGTCTGCTTCCACCCAACGGAGGTCTACATGCTGCTCAGTGGATCCCAAGATGGCTACATGAAATGCTTCGACCTCCGAAAGAAGGACTCTGTCAGCACCTTCTCAGGTACGGCTCTGTTCTATTGTAGGCTATATAGATGGAATTATTTGGTATGTCTGGTGAGCCTGAGTACGATCTAGGAACTGGCCATTCCAAAGTCATCCCCTTACCTTTGCTTACTTTTTTTTTTTTTTTATTGATTCACTTACTACCAATAAATTGCAGTCAAGTTGAGCTCTATCTTGCAGTTTACAAGACTGGTAGCTTCCATGCTTTCTTCCAGCTGGCTACTGGCTGTGTAAACTCCTCAATGGCCTGCAATGGGTGGATATGTTCTGTGTTCACCCCTAGTCTTAAAGTGATTGTAAGGCTTCAAATAAAAAAAAGAAATAACTTGTTTATACTTGCCTGCTCTATGCAGTGGTAGAGCGGCCCCGAACCTCCTTTTCTCTGTTCCCCACCAGTGTTCTTCGCTCTTCCATTTTTTCTGTTGGCCCACCTGTGTGCCCTGCCCCCCATTTTCTGCTCATTGGATTGACAGCAGTGGGAGCCAGTGGCTGATGCTGCTGCCTCTGTGAGAGGAGAGAGCCTCTCAGGTGAGCACTGGATCGAGATTGGGCTTAGGTAAGTATACTGGGGGGTCAGGAGTCCATACAAATGGAGGGACTTTTATTGGATGATCCGATGGAACACATTTGTTGTCGGACAATTTGAGAGCAACAATTGTCCGATGGCGCATACAGACATCCGGATTATCCGTCAAAACACGTCCATCACACAATTGTTGTCGGAATATCCAACCGTGTGTACGGGCCTTAAGTGAGTGGAGGTGTGCGGGGAGTGAATGTGTGAAGTGAGAAATAAAATGGTGCCAATCTCTCAAACAATGTAAAAAAATCGAAAAAAAATAACAACACACACACAAAAAAAAAAAAGTTGATTACCTGCGCTGATAAAAAATTGTGTGGGGAATAGCTGTTGCAGTTTTGAGTGCCCTGCTCAAAAAGGTATACCGTTCTGGTGATGTGCAAAGAGAAGTGCCATATCTATTATTTGTAACCCCAGACAGCGGCTGGAGCTGGTGTGTCCGTCGCTGGGTTCAGGTAAGTAAAAAAGGGGGGGGGGGGCTCTGCATCACAGGAGGTTTTTCACCTTGATGCATAGAATGTATTCAACAGTTCAAAAAACAGTTCCGGACCGGCTCACGTTAATATGCGTCGGCACTTTGAAGAGGAATATCATTGTTATGGCAGCAGCTAGCTACCATAACCCCGGTATTCTCTTTAGTGAGCGGTCGGGTTTCAGATAAAAGTGGTCTCTGCGGTGGATTCGCTGCAAGTTTACTTTTTATCGGGGGCCCCCCCCCTCCCGCCACGCTCCGGTCGTCTCCGCCGCTTACCCGAGCCATCGGTAGTGGCGGAGACGATCCGGTCCTTTTCTTTGCTTGGCTGGCTGCTGACTGAGAGGTAGATGGGGCCCCCTGCTCAGGTCCATAGCATTGGAGGGCGGAAGCAACATCAAACGTCACTTCTGCCCGTAGCTCTTAACCAGTTGCCGACCGCCGCACGTCGATATACATCGGCAGAATGGCACGGGCAGGCAACTGGGCGTACAGGTACATCCCCTTTAATTTGGCGCGCAGCGGGCGCACACCCGCCGTGTTCTCCTTGCCTGCGGGCCCCACGAACTCGATGTTCGCCGGCAGCCCGCGGTCGTAACACGGAGAGGCAGAACAGGGAGATGCCTATGTAAACAAGGCATTTCCCTGTTCTGCCTAGTGACATGTCAGAGATCTACTTCTCCCTGTCATCGGGAGCGGTGATCACTGTCTTGTCACTGGTAGCCCAGCCCCCCCACACAGTTAGAATCACTCCCTAGGGCACACTTAACCCCTTGATCGCCCCCTAGTGGTTAACCCCTTCCCTGCCAGTGTCATTTACACAGTAATCAGTGCATTTTTATAGCACTGATCGCTGTATAAATGACAATGGTCGCAAAATAGTGTCAAAAGTGTCCGATGTGTCCACCATAATGTCGCAGTCATGATAAAAATCGCAGATCGCCGCCATTACTAGTAAAAAATAAAATTATTAAAAAAAATGCCATAAATCTATCCCCTATTTTGTAGACGCTATAACTTTTGCACAAACCAATCAATATACGCTTATTGATTACCAAAAATATGTAGAAGAATACATATCTGCCTAAACTGAGGAAAACATTTATTTTTTTAATATATTTTTTGGGGGATATTTATTATAGCAAAAAGTCAAAAATATTGCTTTTTTTTTCAAAATTCTCGCTCTTTTTTTTTTGTTCATAGCGCAAAAAATAAAAACCGCAGGGGTGATCAAATACCACCAAAAAAAAGCTCTATTTGTGGGGGAAAAAAAAGGACGTAACCTTTGTTTGGGTACAACGCCGCACGACCGCGCAATTGTCAGTTAAAGCGACGCAGTGCCGAATTGCAAAAAGTGCTCTGGTCAGGAAGGGGGTAAATTCTTCTGGGGCTGAAGTGGTTAAAGGAGAACTATTTTTTTTTTCAAAATACATAATTTTTACATTGTTTTGCATTTTAGTGTAAATATGAGATCTGAGGTCTGTTGGACCCCAGATCTCATATTTAAGAGGACCTGTCATGCTTTTTTTATATTTACAAGGGATGTTTACATTCCTTGTAATAGGAATAAAAGTGACCCAAAATTTAAAGTGCCACGTCCTGCCGAGCTAGCGCACAGAAGCGAACGCATACGTGAGCAGCGCCGCATGTGAAAACGGTGTTCAAACCACACGTGAGGTGTCCCCGCGATCGTTGGAGCGAGAGCAATAATTCTAGCCCTAGACCTCCTCTGTAACTCAGAACTGGTAACCTGTAGAAATTTTTTAATGTCCCCTATGGAGATTTTTAAGGGTAAAAGTTTGTCGCCATTCCACGAGCGGGCGCAACTTTGAAGTGTGACATGTTGGGCATCAATTTACTCGGTGTAACATCATCTTTCACAATATAAAAAAAATGGGCTAACTTTACTGTTTATTTTCTAATTTAAAAAAAGTGTATTTTTTCCCCCAAAAAAGTGCGCTTGTAAGACCGCTGCGCAAATACGGTGTGACAAAGTATTGCAACGACCGCCATTTTAGTCTCTAGGGTGTTAGAAAAAAATCAATGTATAATGTTTGGGGGTTCTAAGTAATTTTCTAGCAAAAAAAAAATATTAACTTGTAAATAACAAATCTCAAAAAGAGGCTCGGGGCTTAAAGGGGTTGTAAAGGTTCGTTTTTTTATTTTCTAAATAGGTTCCTTTAAGCTAGTGCATTGTTTGTTCACTTACCTTTTCCTTTGATTTACCTTCTAAATGTTTTTTTTCTTTGTCTGAATTTCTCATTTCCTGTTTCTCCTCACTAAACTTCACACCATCATCCGAGTGGTGTGGAGTCAGCCAGAACAGCTTACTGAACAGCTTACTGAGGAGGAACAGGAAGTGAGAAATTCAGACAAAGCAAACAAAGAAAAAAAATATTTAGAAGGGAAATCTAAAGAAAAGGTAAGTGAACCAACAATGCACTAGCCTAAAGGAACCTATTTAGAAAATAAAAAACAAACCTTTACAACCCCTTTAAGTGGTTAAAGTGGAGTTCCAACTTAAAAAAAAAAGAAAAAAAAAAATTTCACCAAAAATCGACAAAAAAATTGCGGTGTCTTCTGGTGAATGGGGTTGCGCTGCCTTCTGGGAACTGTGTGTATCCCAGAGAGCAGCCGCCCATTCAGAAAACACTGCGAGACTTGCGCATGCGCAGTAGGAAACGGGCAGTGAAGCTGCAAGGTTCCACTGCCTGTTTCCTTTACTGAGGATGGCAGCGCCAGGATCGAGGGATCGGCCTCGGGGGGGCTGACATTGCGGGCGAGTAGGACAGGTAAGTGTCCTTATTAAAAGTCAGCAGCTACAGTGTTTGTAGCTGCTGACTTCTAAAAAAAAAAAGTTATATAATCGCGGGTGGAATCCCGGTGAATAACATGGAGGGTTTACAACCCCTTTCTTTATCGTACACCACGGGACACAGAGCCAGTCATTACATAATGGGTTAAGGGTCACCAGCGGTGATTGGACACTGGCACAACCAATGGAAGACAGTTCCCCTCCATATAACCCCTCCCATCAGGGAAGTACCTCAGTTTTTTCGCCAGTGTCGAAAGGTGTTGGACGCGTTAGGAGGTGCTAAAGGAAAGCTCTACCAAAGAGACCCTCTGGGGGTAAAAGAGCTATGCTTTCGGATCCATCCAAGACGCCTACAAATGAGCTGAATCTGGATGGGATCCGGGCCTCATCCATGAGGCGTCGCCTGTAATGTCTCTCTTCGGAGGACTGGGCTCTAAGATCCAGCACTTTCGCTATTTCGCTATAAAGTCCTGGTAAGAGTCTTGTACAAGGCCCAGGGGAGAGGTATCCTTTAAATAGGAACCCATATCCCTGAAGGTTGGCACACATAGCCCACCGTGAAGGGTGAAGTTTGGTATCTGTCTGAAAACTTTCAGCAGAAAAACCTGCGGCGTGGATAAGGTGAGATTAGAAGGTCCATAACTAGGTTGGGACCTTTTTCAAAAAGTGGATGTCTTCTTTTTTTCCACCACTGGGGGGAGTAAAGAGCTGAATATACTCACCTCACACTGTTCAGTGTCGGCTTCGGCGAAGTACACTGCTCGTCACCTCCGCTGCTGAGCTTGCTTGAGCACCCCGCTCCTCCTTCCGGTGGCCGATACAGACACCTGCAGATGCAGGTAAGTGGGGACAGGGGCTGATGAGAGTCCTCTCTCACTATGGCCACCACCATAGCGCTAAAGGCCGCGCGCGCGCGCTTTATCGGAGGGGGGGGGCCCGAAGGCGTGCGCGGGCACGTGGCGCGCGCAGGCACAGAAACGGCGCCAAATTTAAAAGACTGTCAGTGTAAAAAGCACTGCAGCAGCAAGCAAGCTTGTTAGTTCTCTTGTTCCTGGCAGAGAAACACAGCAGCTATACAGGGACGTAAGACTCCATGTGGTTGGATTGGGTACTTCCTAGAAGACATCCATGTTATGCATAGTTATGTGTTAAAAGTTGCATACTTAATGTATTTGCTAAACTGAACACGGTAGTATATGCATTTAGGTACCTTGTATTTTGTCTAAACAGTAAGTCTTCCAGGGGAAGTAATGCGGACAAAAAGAAGAGATAAAAGAGCACCGCCGCCTGAGACAGGGGGCTCTAGCTGTGCTGACTCGGTACCTTCCTCTCCTGTGTTGCCAAAAGCACCTGTACAGGATGAGCCATTACCTCTGTCAGGTATGGCGGCTTCCCCAGTGAAGCCTGGGCCTGCATATGTCACTGAGGACACTTTATCAGCTGCCCTAAATAATCTGGAGGAGAAAATTGCTACTTTAATCGCTAAATCCTCTAAAAAGGACAATAAGCGAAGCAGATCTCCTCCAGTATTGGACCTCCCTTCAGAAGTACCTGAGGAGGAGGAGGATGAGGAGGAGGCTACATCAGCAGAGGATGAGGAGTCAGACGGATCAGGGATATCGGATGAGCCTTTTTCGGTATCCCAGATTTTAAAGTCACAGGTGCAATGCTATGCAGGAGCCGTGCGAGCTGCATTTAGGTTACCCTCTTTGGAGGTAACAGAATCACCTGTCTCCTCCCTAGGATCATTAAGATCCCTGCAAGGTGCATGCTCCTTCCCGGTTCATCCGTTACTAGAGGATCTATTGTACGCAGACTGGCAACATCCAGATAAGCGTTTTTCACCTCCAAAAAAGTTTAACATTCTTTATCCTATGGAGGAAAATTTTTTAAAGAAATGGAGCCTGCCTACGGTAGATGCGGCTATTTCTTGTGTAAATAAAAACCTGACATGTCCAGTGGATAATGTACAAGTGTTTAAAGATCCTTCTGAGAAGAAGTTGGAATCCTTACTGAAATCCTCCTTCCTTTTGGCCGGCTCAATTATCCAACCTGCAGTAGCAGCAGTCGGTATGTGTCAGGTCGTCAGCCAACAGGTAAAGCAGGGGCTGAAGGAGCTGCCTTCAGAGCAGGCTAAAAATTGGGAGAATTTGCCTAAAGCCTTATGCTTCACAGTGGATGCCATGAGAGATTCTATCATACAGGCATCACGCCTTACACTCCAGCTGGTACAGATGCGCAGAGTACTTTGGCTTAAGCATTGGTCAGCGGAAGCCCCATGCAAAAAGTTGTTGGCAAGTTTCCCGTTCCATGGCGAACGCCTTTTTGGGGAAGATTTAGAAAGATATATCCAAAAGATATCAAGTGGTAAAACGACACTTTTACCTGAGAGAAAGAAAAACAAGAGGCCTTGTTTTAAACGCTCTCTCTCCCCAGCTCCCGGGAAATCTGACTCCAGCCAGTGGCGACGGCCTTTTCAGCCGCCCAAAAAAGCCAAAGAACAGGCTCAGAAGAACAAGAAGCCGTGGGGTTCAAGAGCTAATAAGCAAGCCCCCAAAACCTCTCATTGAAGGGGCGCCCCCGCTCGGCCGAGTGGGGGGAAGGCTTCGTCAGTTCTCAGCGACTTGGCGGACAGAAACCCAGGACAAATGGGTGGTATCCACAATATCCTCAGGGTACAGACTGGAATTTCGAGAGATCCCATCTTCTCAATTCCGAAGTTCAAGACTCTCCAAGGATCCACAAAAAAGAGGATCCTTCTTCAAAGGTTTGAATCACTTAATAGCTCAAGGTGTGGTTACAGAGGTACCCCAAAAGGAGCAAGGTTCAGGTTTTTACTCAAACCTCTTTGTGATTCCAAAACCGAACGGAGAAGTCAGACCCATCCTGGATCTAAAAAATCTAAACCAGTTTCTGAACGTTCGCCATTTTCGAATGGAAACGATTCGATCCGTGGTCGCTACTTTAAAAGGCGGAGAATTCATTGCGTCCATAGATATCAAAGACGCATATCTACACATACCAATCCTCCCCGCTCACCAAACATTCCTAAGGTTTGCGGTAGAAGATCGCCACTTTCAATTTGTGGCCCTGCCATTTGGTGTAGCCACCGCGCCCAGAGTATTCACAAAGGTGCTAGCTCCTCTGTTAGCAAACCTAAGAACACGGGGCATTGCGGTAACAGCCTATCTAGACGATCTACTATTAATAGATCAGTCAAAGGAGGGATTGGATCACGCTGTAGACTCTACAGTAGGATACCTGGAGCATTTAGGATGGATTATAAACTTACAAAAATCCTCTCTCCAGGCCCAAAGAAGGATAGTGTACCTGGGCATGATCATAGATACAGCCCAAAACAGGGTATACCTGCCAGAGCCAAAGATACAGTCTCTGAAAGACCTGATCCACAAGGTCAAAGCAAACAAGAGGCCGTCTATTCGCCTTTGCATGAGACTATTGGGAAAGATGGTAGCCTCCTTCGAGGCGGTCCCTTACGCCCAGTTTCATTCGAGACTACTTCAAGGCAATATTTTAGCCTCCTGGAACAGAAAGAGCCAAGCTCTGGATATACCCATGCGCCTGTCCTCACAAGTACGCCACAGCTTCAATTGGTGGCTAGAAGCCAGGAATTTACGGAAGGGAAAGTCCTTCCTCCCAGTGGCCTGGAAGGTGGTATCTACGGATGCCAGCCTATCGGGCTGGGGTGCAGTATTCGAGGAGGCTTCTACCCAGGGAACCTGGGCCAAGACTCAGGGGATCCTGCCCATCAATGTGCTAGAGATCCGGGCGGTATATCTAGCCCTCAAAACCTGGACATACAGGTTACAGGGCTACCCAGTTCGGGTTCAATCCGACAATGCTACTGCAGTAGCTTACATCAATCACCAAGGAGGCACCCGCAGTCGGGCAGCCCAAAGAGAGGTGAACCGGATCTTGGCATGGGCAGAAGAGCATGTACCTTGCATCTCTGCAATCTTCATTCCAGGGATAGAAAACTGGCAAGCAGACTACCTGAGTCGTCAGCAGCTGCTACCAGGAGAGTGGTCTCTTCACCCAGAGATCTTTCAGGCCATATGTCTGAGATGGGGAAACCCAGATGTAGACCTGCTAGCTTCCAGGTTCAACAAGAAATTGGACAACTTTGTGTCCAGAACGAGAGATCCTCTAGCCTACGGGACAGACGCTCTAATAACTCCATGGAATCAGTTCTCACTGATCTATGCATTCCCTCCGATCCCTCTTCTACAAAGACTGCTTCGCAGGATCAAGGAGGAGGGAATACCAGTAATCCTAGTGGCCCCAAACTGGCCCAGGAGGCCTTGGTATGCCGAGATCGTAAAAATGGCGATGGGAAGGCCCTGGAAGCTTCCACTTCGACACGACCTGCTGTCACAGGGTCCAGTATTCCACCCTTCCTTACAAAGGCTAAATTTGACGGCCTGGCTGCTGAGACCCACATTTTGAAAAAGAGAGGGGTCTCTGGCCTGGCTCTTTCTACGCTCATTAATGCTAGAAAGCCAGCCTCCAGACTCATCTATCATAGAGTCTGGAAAGCATACGTTTCCTGGTGTGAATCCAGATGTTGGAATCCTCTGAAATATGAAATAAGTAGGATTCTTGCTTTTTGCCAGTTAGGAGTGGATATGAAATTAGCCCTTAGCACCATCAAAGGGCAAATATCGGCTCTATCAGTCTTCTTTCAGAGACCATTGGCATCTCACTCCCTAGTTCGGACATTCATTCAGGGGGTACTGAGGATAAATCCTCCAGTCAGGTCTCCCTTGTGTCCATGGGATTTGAATTTGGTATTGTCAGTGTTGCAAAAGCAACCTTTTGAACCTATTCGCCATATTCCTTTAATTATATTAAGTAGGAAATTGGCCTTTCTGATTGCTATAGCTTCTGCTAGGAGAGTATCAGAGCTAGCAGCTCTTTCTTGTAAAGAGCCTTATCTAATTTGTCACAAGGACAAAATCGTACTACGACCCCATCCGGCTTTTCTACCTAAGGTGGTGTCGGCTTTTCACTTGAATCAAGACATTGTTCTGCCTTCCTTTTTTCCAAACCCGCGGACGGCGGGGGAAAAATTATTACACTCTCTAGATCTAGTGAGAGCGGTAAGGGTGTATCTGCAAGCAACCGCTCAGATACGTAAAACAGATGTTTTGTTTATTTTACCAGATGGGCCCAAGAAGGGCCAAGCGGTATCAAAATCCACCATTTCCAGGTGGATTAGACAAGTAATTATTCAAGCTTATGGTTTAAAGAACAGGACTCCTCCTTTTCCTGTTAAGGCGCACTCTACCAGGGCGATAAGTGCTTCATGGGCAGTGCACCACCAGGCTTCGATGGCTCAGATCTGTAAAGCTGCAACTTGGTCCTCAGTCCATACATTTTCCAAATTCTATCAAATAGATGTGAAAGGACATGAGGATTCCGCCTTCGGGCGAAGTGTGCTGCAGGCAGCAGTATAGGGCTTCTGGTCCGCAAGCGGCCTGTTTTGATCTGTGTCTCCCCCCCTTCATATGAGCATTGCTCTGGGACGTCCCATTATGTAATGACTGGCTCTGTGTCCCGTGGTGTACGATAAAGAAAATAGGATTTTTATAACAGCTTACCTGTAAAATCCTTTTCTTGGAGTACACCACGGGACACAGAGGTCCCCCCCTTCTTATGGGAACCTTACTGCTTTGCTACAAAACTGAGGTACTTCCCTGATGGGAGGGGTTATATGGAGGGGAACTGTCTTTCATTGGTTGTGCCAGTGTCCAATCACCGCTGGTGACCCTTAATCCATTATGTAATGACTGGCTCTGTGTCCCGTGGTGTACTCCAAGAAAAGGATTTTACAGGTAAGCTGTTATAAAAATCCTACTTTTTTTTTAAGATAAAAACTTCTGCCTTTACAACCACTTTAAAGTGATTCTAATGCCGCGTACACACGACCGTTTTTAATGTCATTGAAAAAAACTGCATTTTTCTCGACGTGATTTTTCATGTTTCCTCTCAAGCCTGCCTTGCCTACACACTATCGTGGAAAAAAATGTTCGAGTAAAGCGCGGTGACGTACAACACGTACGACGGCACTATAAAGGGGACGTTCCATTCGGATGGCGCCACCCTTCATGTTAGTAAAGTTTGTTGAGAGACGATTTGCGCTTTTCAGCCTCGTGCTTTTCAGTCCGTTACAACGTGACGAATGTGATATCTCCATTACGAACGCTAGTTTTACCAGAACGAGCGCTCCTGTCTCATACTTGATTCTGAGCATGCGCGTTTTTTTCACGTCGTTGAAGCCTACACACGGCCGTTTTTCATGACGAGAAAAACGACGATGTAAAAAACGACGTGAAAAATTAGAGCATGTTCCAATTTTTCTCGTCGTGATTCCCGCCGTTTTTCTTGTCGGGAAAAATGCTGGAAAGCCCACACACGATCATTTTTAATGACCATTTAAAAAAATTTAATTTTTCACGTCATTAAAAACGATCGTGTGTACGCGGCATAAGACCCCCATACACACTGTTAGAATTTCTGAAGATTTTTTATCTTCAGAATTGCTAAAACCATGTAGTGCAAGGAACTGCCTGATTGCATACAAATTGAAACTCCTAAGGTTTGACCTCCAATTATATGGTTTTGGTAAATCTGAAGACAAAAATCGGCAGAAAATCTAATAGTGTGTGTGGGGCTCAACTGCTTGTCCACCGCCCACCGTCAACGGCGGGCGGAAGACCCTGTTGTTCTGATCGGACGTCGTATGACGTCGCGCCTTCAGAAGCCACTAGGGGGCACGCGCGCGCCACGCTGCTGGGGACCCGATGCGCGTGTACCCGTGATTGCCCAGTAACTGAGCAGGACCGTGGATCTGTGTGTGTAAACACACAGATCCACGTCCTGTCAGGGAGAGAGGAGACCGATGGTGTGTTCCTTAGTACATAGGGACACAGATCGGTCACCTCCCCCAGTCAGTCCCCTCCCCCCACAGTAAGAATTACTCCCAGGCAACACATTTAACCCCTTCCTCACCCCCTAGTGTTAACCTCTTCCCTGCCATTCACATTTATACAGTAATCAGTGCATTTTTATAGCACTGTTTGCTGTATAAATGTGAATGATCCCAAAAATGTGTCACGTGTCCGATGTGTCCGCCGCAATATCGCAGTCACGATAAAAATCGCAGATCGCCGCCATTACTAGTAAAAAAAAAAAAAAAAAATTAATAAAAATGCTATAAATCTATCCCCTATTTTGTAGATGCTATAACTTTTGCGCAAACCAATCAATATACGCTTATTGCGATTTTTTTTTTTTTACCAAAAATATGTAGAAGAATACGTATCGGCCTAAACTGAGGAAAAAATTTGTTTAAAAAAAATAAATAAATGGATATTTATTATAGCAAAATGTAAAAAAAAAATATTTTTTTTCAAACTTGTCGCTCTTCTTTTGTTTATAGCGCAATAAATAAAAACCGCAGAGGTGATCAAATACCACCAAAAGAAAGCTCTATTTGTGGGAAAAAAATGATAAAAATTTCATTTGGGTACAGTGTTGCATGACTGCGCAATTGTCATTCAAAGTGTGACAGCGCTGAAAGCTGAAAAATGGCCTGGGCAGGAAGGGGGTGAAAGTGCCCTCTAGGCAAGTGGTTAAAGGTGTTTTTTTTTTTTTTTTTTTTTTTACATTTCTATACATGTTATACTTACCCGATACTCCTCATGTCCCCTGCCATAACTAGCTCCTCCTTTACAGCCAGTGCTCCCATTGGAAGCCACTTCCTATAGGGGCACTTGTGCAGGCTCGCTCCTGAGCTCCGCTGTCCCAATGCGCCCATACTATCATGCATCACATACTAGCACATTATAAGACAAAGCCCTCCAGTGGCACGCTGTCACCGCTGCTGTCGCTTTCATCTTCACCCGGTCGTCTTTCAGGGTTCGCCGGCTTCGGCGATATTAATGGCCAAGCCAGCGATGAGGTCACTCCTACGCATTCGAGCTGGAGATGCTCTTTACGGCACGGCTCTAATGGAACAGCATGGGCATGCCATCCCTTCAGAGTGCATGCGCCAGTGACGTCACCGGCTGCATCTAAAGTAAATATCTCCTAAACTGCGCTCATTTAGGTAAATATCATACATGGGTTTACTCCCGCTTTAAATAGAAATATGTACTACGGTGCACCTCCCACTATGTAACAGATTCAGTTTATTTATATTAAACGGATCACATTTAGAAAGATAGAGATCTAAACCCCAAATCATTGCAGTAATATAATGCAACTTACTGATCCATAGATGTGATGGCTGCATTCGTTTTCTATTTTCAGGCTTCTTTCCTCTATTTTACCTGGTAATCCCTCCAGTATCACACTTCCTGTGATACTGTATGGAAATCATGAAATCATTCATTGTACTGTATCTCTGGAAGAACAGCGTTGTCACCCTGGGCTTCTTTCCTGATTTGGACTACAAGCACCTCCCCCTCATCTTATCAGCTTAACATAAGATTGGGGTGTTCTGTATTTCACAGAGGATAGCTGGAAAAGCCGATATTGTTTAAGATTTCAGTTCACCGCATAGGAAGTTATAAGGATGCTGATTTTCTGGCAAGATTAACAGATACTTCTTCAGTACTTGCAGAAAATATAGTTGGCCTGGAAAAAATAAAAATCTTGCAACCACAACAAAAGACTGGTGAGCTGCAGCAAATTTAGGTGTGTGCAATTGTCAGTTAAAGCGACGCAGTGCTGTATCGCAAAAAATGGCCTGGTCAGGAAAGGGGTAAATCCTTCCGGGGCTGGAGTGGTTAAAGCGTGTTTTACAGCACATTGCTTGTGCTGTGTCATATGGAACCCTGTAACACCTGAAATACCTGACTGATCCTGCCAGTTTCTGCCCCCCCTCCCCCCCTGTAAACTGACCACGGTGTATCATGGCTGCTGAGCCCCGACACCGTGGGCAGTTTACATGCCTCTGTCATGCGCAGCCCTGCTCTGTGACTCCTGTGTCCTCCCTCCTCCCCGCCTGTCAGCTAGTGACAGTGCCCGCCCCCTCCGCTCCTGCTGCTTGAATAACTCTAACATTTATTCACCATCAGCGCTTTCTCCTATTGCAGTGTCCCCCCCTCTGTGTGTGATTTATAAAAAATGCTGTAAATACCTCATCTCAGAGCGGTGATACATGATCACATGTCTGGCCGGCTCTCCTTTCCTCTCCTCCCCTCCCGACTGACGTCAGCAGGGGAATCTCGGCCCCTCCCGCTGCATCTGTCTGAGGAGGAAAGGAGAGAGCCGGCCGGTCATGTGATCGCATATCGCCGCTCTGAAATGTATTTACAGCATTTTTGTTTTTATAAATCACACACAGAGGGGGACACCACATTAGGAGACAGCGCTGATGGTGTGTAAATGTTAAAGTGGCTTAACCACTTGGGGCCCTTTCACACTGAGACACTTCTAAACTGCCAGTAAAACACTGAGCGCTTTTGAAGAGCTTTCCATTAATTTCAAGCGCACTGCCGCAGTGTGAAAGCATTCATTGATTTTAATGGAAATAGGTTTTCGTGAGCTTTTCAGGCGCTTCTTTTTGCGTGAAAGCGCCTGAAAAGCGCCTCAGTGTGAAAAGGGGTCCAAGGATGAGTGCAGTACATCATGGCTGACCAGATAATTTTGTTGCAGGTCAATCTGAGAGTGTGAGAGATGTACAGTTCAGCATCCGGGATTACTTCACTTTTGCGGCCACCTTTGAAAACGGAAACGTTCAGCTGTGGGACATTCGCAGACCTGATCGCTACGAGCGCATGTTTACTGCTCATAACGGACCTGTCTTCTGCTGTGACTGGCATCCTGAGGACAGGCAAGTACCCTTATGGGAGGCCGCTCTACTGTTTAGGTGAAGTTGGTGCAGGGAGGGGGGGAGGCGCGCGAATGAAGTGGTACCTGTGAACTCTGGGGAAGATTTACTAAAACTGGAGCACACACAATCTGGTGCAGCTGTTCATGGTAACCAATCAGCTTTTAGGACTTATTGACAAAGCTTGGTTGACCGAACTGAGGTTAGAAGCTGATTGGTTACTATGCACAGCTGCACAAGATTCTGTGTGCTCCAATTTTAGTAAATCCCCCCCCCCCACTGTGGTTGAGTGTGGGGTTAGTATGTGTGGGTCCAATGGTGCCAAGTGAAAGGGATGAGTTCTGAATCGCTTTTAAATTTTAATACAGGTATGCTGTCTTGGGGGCACAGTATTAGTGGAGTGGTGCGTGAGTGTAGTGGTTGTCATCGGAGTAGTGCATTGTTGCGGTCAGTGGAGTCATGCATTGGTGCGATGGCAGCAGTCAGTGAAGTAGTGTATGGGTGCGTTGGCGGCGGTCAGTGGAGTAGTGTATGGGTTCAATGGTGGCAGTCAATGGAGTAGTGTATGGGTGCGGTGGTGGCGGTCAGTGGAGTATTGTATGGGTTCAATGGTGTGGCGGTCAGTGGAGTAGTGTAATGGTGCGGTGGTGGCGGTCAGTGGAGTAGTGTAATGGTGCGGTGGTGGCGGTCAGTGGAGTAGTGTAATGGTGCGGTGGTGGCGGTCAGTGGAGTAGTGTAATGGTGCGGTGGTGGCGGTCAGTGGAGTAGTGTAATGGTGCGGTGGTGGCGGTCAGTGGAGTAGTGTAATGGTGCGGTGGTGGCGGTCAGTGGAGTAGTGTAATGGTGCGGTGGTGGCGGTCAGTGGAGTAGTGTAATGGTGCGGTGGTGGCGGTCAGTGGAGTAGTGTAATGGTGCGGTGGTGGCGGTCAGTGGAGTAGTGTAATGGTGCGGTGGTGGCGGTCAGTGGAGTAGCGTAATGGTGCGGTGGTGGCGGTCAGTGGAGTAGCGTAATGGTGCGGTGGTGGCGGTCAGTGGAGTAGCGTAATGGTGCGGTGGTGGCGGTCAGTGGAGTAGTGTAATGGTGCGGTGGTGGCGGTCAGTGGAGTAGTGTAATGGTGCGGTGGTGGCGGTCAGTGGAGTAGTGTAATGGTGCGGTGGTGGCGGTCAGTGGAGTAGTGTATGGGTTCGGTGGTGGCGGTCAGTGGAGTAGTGTATGGGTTCAATGGTGGCAGTCAATGGAGTAGTGTATGGGTGCGGTGGTGGCGGTCAGTGGAGTATTGTATGGGTTCAATGGTGTGGCGGTCAGTGGAGTAGTGTAATGGTGAGGTGGTGGCGGTCAGTGGAGTAGTGTATGGGTTCAATGGTGTGGAGTAGTGTATGGGTGCGGTCAGTGGAGTAGTGTAATTGTGCGGTGGTGGCGGTCAGTGGAGTAGTGTATGGGTTCAATGATGTGGCGGTCAGTGGAGTATTGTATGGGTTCAGTAGTGGCGGTCAGTGGAGTAGTTTAATGGTGCGGTCAGTGGGGTATTGTATGGGTTCAATGGTGGAAGCCAGTGGAGTAGTGTGGTGGCGGAGGTCATTGGAGTATTGTATGGGTTCAATGGTGGCGGTCATTGGAGTATTGTATGGGTTCAATGGTGGCGGTCATTGGAGTATTGTATGGGTTCAATGGTGGCGGTCATTGGAGTGTTGTATGGGTTCAATGGTGGCGGTCATTGGAGTATTGTATGGGTTCAATGGTGGCGGTCATTGGAGTATTGTATGGGTTCAATGGTGGCGGTCATTGGAGTATTGTATGGGTTCAATGGTGGCGGTCATTGGAGTGTTGTATGGGTTCAATGGTGGCGGTCATTGGAGTATTGTATGGGTTCAATGGTGGCGGTCATTGGAGTATTGTATGGGTTCAATGGTGGCGGTCATTGGAGTATTGTATGGGTTCAATGGTGGCGGTCAGTGGAGTATTGTATGGGTTCAATGGTGGCGGTCAGTGGAGTAGTGTTATGGTGCGGTGGGGGCGGTCAGTGGAGTAGTGTTATGGTGCGGTGGGGGCAGTCAGTGGAGTAGTGTATGGGTGCGGTGGTGGCGGTCAGTGGAGTATTGTATGGGTTCAATGGTGTGGAGTAGTGTATGGGTGCGGTCAGTGGAGTAGTGTAATTGTGCGGTGGTGGCGGTCAGTGGAGTAGTGTATGGGTTCAATGGTGGCAGTTAGTGGAGTAGTGTGTGGTTGCGGTCAATGGGGTCCATGCATGGGTGTGGTATACAGTACTACATTGGCTGTGTGGCCTATGTCCATGCAGTGGTGTTGTCCAACACATTTCTTTTATACAATATATACAAAAATGGTAACTTAGTTACTTTGATTTCCTGGCAGAGGTTGGTTGGCAACTGGTGGACGTGACAAAATGGTAAAAGTGTGGGACATGAACACTAACCGAGCCAAGGAGATCTACTGTGTTCAAACCATTGCTTCTGTGGCGCGGGTAAAGTGGCGGCCTGAGAGGAAGTATCATATAGGGACATGCTCCATGATGGTGGACCATAACATATATGTGTGGGACGTTAGGAGACCCTTCATCCCGTTTGCCACCTTTGAGGAGCACAAGGATGTGACAACGGGAATTGTTTGGAGACACTGCCACGACCCTTACTTCCTGCTCTCTGGCTCTAAGGACAGCACTTTGTACCAACACATCTTCAGGGACGCCAAGAGGCCCATAGACCGGGCTAACCCTGAAGGCCTCTGCTACGGCCTATTTGGAGACCTGGCCTTTGCGGCCAAGGAGAGCCTCATATCTTCGTCATCATCATCCAATGACTCTAATAGGAAGCCGTACGACCGACGACACCCCATCTTCTTCCTGAGGAAGCCGGACCCCATGGAGCAGTTTGAGAACATATCCAGCGGGTTAAGTGTTTTCGAGGCAGGCGGAGGAGACATGGGCTGGTTTGTAGCCACAGCCGAACGTTACGCTTTGGCCGGGCGGACGCTATCCGAACTGTGCGATCACAACGCCAAGGTGGCCAGAGAACTCAACAGGTGGCAGGTGAGCTTTAGGGGCACTGACTACATCACCAGTGCCTAAAATGAAGGCTTGGTATGGGAGGAGCCAATCAAAGTTGGTGCTTTATTAGATCAATGCAAATTTACTTCTTTTTGTCATTGGCTTTTCAGAAAGGGGAATTAGGATGACAGGCAAAGGAAATTGGTCCAATTTGGGGTGACAGATTCCCTTTTGAAGCTTCAGGCTATTTTTTTTTTTTTTTTTACCTGAATACACAGGAGAAGATTTACCATTCTATTCCTATTTCTATCTGTTGCTCTCATCAAGGAGTTTCTTCCTCAAGAAATAGGGGGAACAGTTGTTGTTCCTGGGACAGGAAGGCAAAATAAACGAATAACCCTCCTTATTGTTCGGAAAGTGTTACTGTCTGTGTTCCCCTTGCAGAGATTTCTCACAGGAAGTTAGGCAATATTAACCCCCCCCCCCCAGTAAGGACAGCAAAAAAAACTCAGAGGTTCTAACCCTTCTCTGCTTGATTCAAAATGAAATAAAACCTTTTGGTTGGAGTTGGCCTTAAATACAGTCCTGGTGTCAACAGAATTAAATGGCGGCAAGTAGAGAATAGGTGCTGGTTTTCTTTTTCTTCAGAATGGAGGGTTCTAGGATCAAACTCCATCTCATCGTGGACCCTATCAACATTTTGGTTGCCCTCAAAGGGACGGTTGTATCTGTAGGACTAGATGTCCAGAGCACCCCACCCCCTCTTACATCAGATTTCAAGGGACGCCCCCCGTCCTCTCTTACACCATAATGCACCCCACTTACATTGTGCTGCTGACCAGAGGAGGGCTGAAGTCGGCTGCCAGAATCTGCTGAATGCTGAGACCAGGGGAGGTGGAGATGAGGAGGTGCTGCTGCATAGAGAGGAACAGGATCTATAGGAGGAATCTTGTCCTTGTCTCTGCCCCTGACTGCTGAGACAGAGGGCATCAGAGACTAGCTTCTCTGCAGCTGCAAGGAGAAGTGCAGGATCTGGCAGAGTAGTTCTGTCCTCCCCTCTGCTCCGTTTGCTGGGATGGGGGGGTTCCGCAGCTTCAGGAGAGGAGCAAGGGCCACATGAAATGGTCTGGTGGAACGGATACATCTCCATAGAGAATAATAGATTCTCTCCCCCCCCCCAGTGTTTTTGTAGTTTCAGGCTTCAAGCTACAAAACACTCAGGTGTGAATGGGGCCTGACAGCTGAGAGCCTCTCGCAGAGTCGGGTGTTGGAGAGGACGTACATAAAAGTTCCCTCGTCACAGGGTGTCATGCTGGAAAACCTTAATCTGCATATTGCAGTTTGGGAATCGGGTAAAGGCTTTCTCGGTGTACTGCTGCCACAGCGTGTAATCGGCAGGTAGGGGGTTTGCCATTTACCCTGCTTGTATTTAACCACTTGCCCATTCGACACTTTCACCCCCTTCATGCCCAGGACAATTTTCAGCGCTGTCACACTTTGAATGACGATTACTGTATATACTCGAGTATAAGCCGAGTTTTTCAGCACATTTTTTTGTGTGCTGAAAATGCCCCCCTCGGCTTATACTCGAGTCTGTGTCCATCTTCAACTTTGTGCGCCTGATCCCAGCCGGCCGTAGGTCCCCTGGTCCTCAAACTTGGCACACATGTAGCCCCATTTTTCCTCTACAAGTGTGCAAAGTTTATTGGCTGGAGAGCACCAATTTTTCAAAGCCGGACACCCCTTCCATAGACTCCAATGTTAAACGGTCATTTCTCCGGTGATTTTAGGGACCCGGTACTGGCCGACCATAAAAGTTGTTGTGCAAAGTTTGTTGTCCGGGGGACCTATGGCCGGGGAGCACCATTTTTTCAAATCCGGGCACCCCTTCCATAGACTCCCATGTTAAAAGTCAGTCTAGTCACACAGCGCCGGAGATCAGGTAGGGAGATTGGGCACAGTGAGGCATGCACATGGGCACCCTAGGCTTATACTCGAGTCAATAAGTTTTACCAGTTTTTTTGTGGTAAAATTAGGTGCCTCGGCTTATATTCGGGTCGACTTATACTCGAGTATATACGGTACTCAGTTATGCAGCACTGTACCCAAACAAAATTGTTTTTTTTTTTTCACACAAATAGAGCTTTCTTTTAGTGGTATTTAATTACCGTATTTATCGGCGTATAACACGCACTTTTTTCCCCTTAAAATCAGGGGAAAATCGTGGGTGCGTGTTATACACCGATACTCTGTCGAATTCCCCTGCTGAAACGAGCGAAAGAGCGAGCGGAGCCGAAGCCGAAGTACACTCGGCTTTACTCGGCTCCTCTCGCAGTCCCGCCCATCTCTGACTGCGCCGCTGACATAGAGAAAGCCGAGTGTACTTCGGCTAGTCTCGGCTCCTCTCGCAGTCCGGCCCCTGACTGTGAGCAGAGCCGAGTCTAGCCGAAGTACACTCGGCTTTCTCCGTCAGCGGCGCAGTCAGTGGAGATGGGCGGGACTGCGAGAGGAGCCGAGTCTAGCCGAAGTACACTCGGCCCCGCTCGCTCCTCTCCACAGAAATCGGCGCCAAATTTAAAAAAACTCAGAGACTGACAAGATTGCAAAGGCACTGGGCAAGGCTGCAGATGGACAGATGGACACTGGGCAAGGCTGCAGATGGACAGATGGACACTGGGCAAGGCTGCAGATGGACAGATGGACACTGGGCAAGGCTGCATGCTGCATTTAAATGTAAGTTTTTTTTTCCTTGAATTTCCCTCCTAAAAGTTTTTTTTTCCTTAAAATTCCCTCCTAAACTTGGGGTGCGTGTTATACGCCGATAAATACGGTACCACAGTTTTTTTTTTTTTTTTTGCTAAATCAACAAATAGACTGAAAAGTAAAAAAAAAACGTTTTCATAGTTTGTTATAAAATTTTGCAAATGGGTAATTTTTTTATCTCCTGCACTGATGGGGCGGCACTGATGGGGCGACGCTGGTGGGCACTGATTGGCTGCACTTTTGCATAAGCCGATTATCTGCTCTTTTCTCCTCTCCTCGGTGAAGAGAGCCAGTAACCAGCTTCTGTTGACATCGTGATCAGTTGTGATTGGACACCGCTGATCACATAGGAGAGCGTTAGCTGTGTGTTTGGCTATTCACTCAGGGTTCAGTTTTAAATTGATGTAAAAAATAAAATCTAAAAATTACATCAAGGTAAACCTAATAATATACAGAGTGTTCTTGCTAAAATACACAATGGCTTCCCTTATTCAGTTTCCTGTTGATGTCTGGGTTGGACTGTTTTTGGCTTTTGAGGTCCATACAAATGTATTCAGCAATTAGATCTCTGTCTATGGGACTAGGAACTGGAAGTCCTCATCATTTCTGTTTCCTGTACTTCTAGGTTGCTCAGACTTGGACAATGCTCAGAATCATCTACTGCAGCCAGGGCACTGTGCCACCCGCCAATCTGAACCACAGCTTAAGCAAAAGTGGAAATGCCTTGCCACTCCTCAACAGGTGAGCTTGTAGGATTAACCAGTTGTGGACACTGAGTTTGCTACACAACCCCAAAAAAACTTCAGTGAAGTTCACAGGGCATGTAGAGTACATCCTGCGTTTATGCTTCACTCCTGCTTACCCCCCCCTCACACTTGCTTGCCGTTCCTGTCTGTCAAAATGGCCTGGAGTTGCTGTGTAAATGGAGCAACCGTAGAAGCGTCTGCCGTCAAAAAAATCTTGCAGCGTTTATAAACACTGTTCAGACAGGAGATGGAGAGATGCAATATGGTATTGTTAGGCTATTTGCACATGTGTTTAGCCATGTTTTGAATCTGAGAGGCAAAAATCCGATTGCTGCAGCTGGGATTGACAGCTGTATATAGGTAGCGTTGTGTGTGTCCATCCACAATCACTGCAGGTACTCGCTGGTTGTTCGCATAGTCATGAATAACTGCAGCCACTGACAGCCTGTGATTGCAAGGTACGGGATCAACGGATGCAGCTGTCCACAGTGTGGCTAAACGCCTGTGTGACTATAGACCTACTTTTGTATCTACTATTTATTTTCAATATTTCTATTGGATATCAAAAAAGAGAAGTAAGAACAGGTGATCTATCGGCCTGCAAGGCCCAACACAATAAATGGACAAATACATAAAGAATCAGAAACATAAAGAACACCTCATATAACTGTGAAGAGACAGAATTAGGATTGCAATAAGAACTTAACAAGGGTCTCAAACCCCCCCCCCCCCCCTATGACATTTTAAAATGAAGGGGGTAGATGACTTTAGAAGGGTAATTTGGGAGACGGTCAAGGCCCCACTGACCCGATGTGGGTCATCTACGCCAGCCCTATGGGCTCACACTGTGGACTAGGAGACTCCATCAGGGTTGTTTGGATGCCGGGACCGTGTCTCCCCCACCAACACCCGTCTAGAACCCAGGGTCCGGCGTACGCCGCCAGGACCAGGGTTATTCGTTCAATACGAAGGGGGTAAGGAGATGCCAATAGCCTGTATCTCATCTCTACAGAACTCTGTATATTTGTCAAAAGATAATACGATCTGACAAGAGTGTATAGTCTACTGATTACTATGTGGAAAGCAACAGAAAGATGAGGATTTCTCTTATCATCCATGGACTGACACGGTGTCTCTTTACACTTTACACGTGGGTTATGTCCCTGCTTGCAGGAGAAGACCTAGGCAGAATGTGAGATGTTATACATACATTCTAAAAGCCAGAGCTGAACAGCCCCACCCAGGGGGCGGTCCCTCCGGGCATAACCCTCCCACTACAGTCAGCAGACTTCAGTTTTTTTCTGCCTAGCAGAAGGAGAAGACGTGGCTCCCTCAGGAGCCAGTCTCCTGACCTATTTTATTCCTTTTTGGAATTCTTTTTTATTTTATTTTTGAGAATCTTCTATCAACTGTCGGCTGGGCAGCAGGTTGGGTACAAGATATCCTCGTAGTCTTCCCTGTCCGACCATCGAGCGTGCTGATCCTCGCCTTCTGTGCGTGAGACTCAGTTCACGACAGGCCCCATGACTCCAGGGGTGGCCGGGTTTGCTTTCATGCTCCCACGGTCCTCTCAAGACTGAACAGTTCCTGACTGACTGTATCTTTCGCGGTGGACCGGGCCGACAGCTACTCAGTACTGCACTGTGATAGTCCTGTCAGAAACACCAGTGTGTCCCTCAGGGGACGGGTAAGTAGTCTCTCCTGCCTGCAGGTGAGTACAAAAGGCTGTGTGTTTCTCTGTGGGGGATTTTCCCTGCCTCCCCCTGTATTTTATTGTCACTCTCTGTCCCCATTACTGGCGCTGACTGTGTGGGGTGCTTGGGGGTCACACTGTTCTTGGGGGGCTCATGCTGGTCTGCAATGTATGCCTTGGGGCTTTTTTGTGTGGTTTTTTTTTTTGGGGCCTGAGCGCCGAGTGGCGCTGTGCGTGTGTGCTGTTTCATTTTAACTGCGTCATGGCGGCCATCTTGCCGCGGATCGCCTCAGTGAAGTGCGGCGGCCATTTTCTTGTAGCCCGCGCGCTTTTCAGCACTAGTTTGGCCTCTAGCGCTGCTATAGCAGCGCGGATCTCCTCACAGTCTCCTCACAGCTTACCAGCGCTGACACAGCGCGGTACAGACAGCGGAACTAAGCAGTCCCTGGTCCGGTTTGGTGAGTCCCCTGGGCGCCCCCTCCTCAGTCAGCACAGCCTGTGGGTGGACTTTTTATCTGAGAGAGTCTCAGAGAGGGACAATATGGAGTCTGTGTCACCAGCTTCCCCTAAAAATGTCAGTGGCAACAGGCAGTGCTTCAGCACTGCGGTCCCTATGGACCTGTTGTGGGCAGCCCTGGAATCAATTTCTGACCAGGATGGGAGCTGTGTGCAAGCGCAAGGTGCAAAAAGGCGCCCTCTCCCCACTTTATCTACTCGAGGGCAGTGCGCTGATTCAGATATGGGCCTAGCCACTATCGCTCAGGACCCTAGTTCTGAATGTATGGATGGTTTTGAACAGGACATTCCTTATGAGGAAAACTCCAGTTCTGAGTCAGTAAATGACAGGGCGCTTGTTAGTGTACTCATGACTGCGGTGAGGGACACTCTCAAGCTCAAATGCTGCGGATGCAGAACCTCAGGCGGATACTGTCTCCTTTGGTTCTTTTAAGGCCAGGCCTTCTAAAGGGGTTTTTTCCATTGTACTTTCTTTGACCAGCTCATTGATAAGGTCTGGGAAAAGCCGCAGAAGAATTTTTTTATGGTCCCGCGGCGTTTGTCTATGAGATACCCCTTGAAGATGCCCTACTTAAAAAGTGGGCTTCTCCCCCAGTGGTCGACCCTCCAGTCGCCCGGTTGAACAAGGCCATCACTCTCCCGATGGAGGGGACTCCTGCATTTGAGGACCCCACTGACAGGAGGTCAGAAGTGGTGAGCAGAACCATGTTTGCCTTGTTGGGATCCGCCCTACGACCTGTGGTAGCGGCGACCCTCGTGTCTAAAACACTTACAGGTTGGGCAAAAATGTTGCACCTAGCTGTACAGGAGCATATTCTTCCTCCAGACACAGTTGCTCTGGCCCACCAACTGGTTCAGGGCCTGGTTTCTGTGTGCGACGCCACGCTGAACGCGGCCCCTTTAATATCCAGGGCCTCTGTCTCGGCGGTGGTATTGCGTCGTCTTATCTGGTTGAAATGCTGGTCTGCTGACCTAGCCTTAGGAAGCTCCTGACGGATCTACTATTTTAAAGGCGGTAGACCTTTCGGTGCTGCTCTGGATGACATCGTCATGGATGTCACGGGAGGTAAACGCACTCTTCTTCCTTAGACTAGCAAGGGTGAGGAGGCCCGCCGCAAACAGGGGCCTTCCTTTCCAGCAAAACGTTTTTTTTTTCGTCAGTCAGAGTCCACAGGTAGGCCCTCTCAGACTGACGGCAGTGCGGCTGGTGGGCACAAGTGCCCCTGGGTGCGTAAGCCAAACAAGCGGCTCCCAAGCCCGCCTCCGCGTGAAGTCTTGCCTCCGCCCGACTCTGGGGTGGGGGGACAACTTCGCAGGTTCACGGATCGATGGACCTCCCGAATCTCCGACTGGTGGGTGTGCGAGGTGGTCACCTCAGGTTATAGGATAGTATTCCGATTCTGGCCCCCACACAGATTCTTTCCCTTGAATCTTCCTCTCCTTCCTACCTGTCGGGCAGCCCTCTTGGGGGCTGTACAGGATTTGATCAGGTCCGGAGTGATTGTGCCGGTTCCGTCACAGGAGAGTTTTCAGGGATTCTGCTCGAATCTGTTTGTCGTCCCAAAAATAGGACGTGGTTCGACCTATCCTGAACCTCAAGGCCCTGAATGCCTTCGAGAAGGTGCAGAAATTCCACATGGGATCCATTCGCAGGGTGATCGCTACACTCCACCAAAGGGATTTTCTTCTGGCGTCCTTGGACTTCAAGGACGCCTACTTGCAATCTGCGCAAGTCACCAGAAGTTTCTGCGCCTTGCGATCAGCGAAGTCCACTCTCGATTGTGGCTCTTCCTTTCGGCCTTGCCTCGGCACCAAGGGTGTTCACCAAGGTGCTTGCTCCGGTTCTAGCCTTCTGTTACAGCGAGGTATTGCTGTCGTGGGCTATCTGGACGGTCTTCTGCTATGAGCAGAAAGTGGCTCAGACTTAGAGGAAAGGTGACTATCGTCAATTAGACCCTCAGGGACTTCGGGTGGTTCCTGAACATTCAGGAGTCAGTCCTGGTCCCGACTCAGTGTCTGGAGTCTCTAGTTCTGGTCTGGACTCCTTGGAGGCAAAGGTATCCTACCTCTGGAGAAGTTGCTGACACTTCAGTCTGCGGTGCGGGTGCTGACATCCCGAACATGGTTGTCAATCCGTTGTTTGCATGAGAGTCCCGGGACTCCTGGTGGCCTCCTTCGCGGCCATTCCGTATGCCCAATCACACACCAGGGCATTGCAGAAGGAGATCTTGTCCACCTGGGACAAATCCCCGTTGTCCTTGGATCTTCGGATCCAGGTGATTCACCTGGTCAGGGCGTCCCTGACAGGGTGGTTGGGACCCTCGGCTCTTCGGTCCGGAAAGTCGTTCCCCTCCCATCCAATGGACGGTACTCACGACGGACGCCAGCCTGACGGGCTGGGGTGGAGTCTGGGGAGTCCTGTCGGCCAAGGCCTTGGACTCCGGACGAGCCCGTTTACCAATCACTGTTCTGGAAATGCGGGCCATCAGACTGTGTCTCTCCTCAGGTCGGAGAGAGTACGGGGTCGCTCCATCAGGAGCCAGTCAGCCACCGCCACGGCGGTGGCGTATGTAAACCATCAAGGGGGAACTCGGAGCTCAGCTGCGGCTTCCGAGGTAATCCGTATCCTGAAGTGGGCCGGAAGAAACGTGCCGGCTCTGTAGGGGCGGACTATCTGAATCGCCAGACGCCGGACCAGGAAGAGTGGTCCTTGCATATTTCAACTCCTTTGCCGACGGGGGGGCACGTCGGATGTGGACCTGATGGCCTCTCGACTCAGTTGCAAGGGTCGAGGTTGTGGCCAGATCCAGGGATCCTTGGGCGATGACTCGGATGCGTTGGGGGCCCCATAGGGTCCTTATCGCCTGATATAAACTCCGGTGATCCTAATTGTTCCGGATTGGCCTCAGCGTCACTGGTACGCTGATCTGGTACGTCTCGTTGCGGACGTTCCCTGGCGGTTGCCGATGAGGGAGGACCTTCAGTCTCAAGGTCCTATGTTTCATCCGGCTTACAGTCTCTGGCTTTAACGGCAGAGCTGTTTAAAGCCAGGTGTTGAGGGACCGAGGTCTCTCGGACTCTGTCATTTTGACCATGTTAAGGACACGGAAGTCTTCCTCCAGGCAGATCTATCACCGTGCCTGGAAAGTTTATATCGCCATATGCAAAGCGCTGGACTGGCGTCCTCGGACGTATTCCGTCCCCTGAATCCTGCGTCCTCTGCAGTGTGGAGTGACCCAAAAGCTTGCTTTGAGTACCATCAAGGATCAGATTTTGGCCTTGGCCGTCTTCTTTCAGCGACCTCTAGCGGGTCATTTCTTGGTTAGCACCTTGGGTTGGGGGTTCGCCATGTGCTCCCTCCTGTCAAGCCTTCTCTCCCACCGTGGGATCTGAATTTGGTGCTCTAGGTCCTCCAGGAACCTCCTTTTTGGGAATATCCGGGATATTCCTCTCTTGTCTTGTCTCAGAAGGTGGCCTTTTAGTGGCAATCACTTCTGTTTGACGAGTGTCTGAGTTGGCGGCTTTGTCCTACAAGTCGCCATATTTAGTCATCCATAAGGATAAGGCGGTGTTGCATCTGCGACCTTCCCTTTTGCCAAAGGTGGTGTCTACCTTTCACCTACATGAGGACATTGTCCTCCCGTCCTTGTGTCCTCACCCATCGCATCCCAGAGAGTTTGCGCTGCACATATTGGAGGTGGTACGAGCCTTACGGGTGTACCTGTCTGCTACTGCTTCTATTCGGAAGTCCGACTCACTGTTTGTGACTGCCCCTGGTCCATAACAGGGCCAAGCGGTTTCGTCTGCCATCATTTTTAGGGGAATCAGACAAACCGTCATTCAAGCCTATGCTCTCAAAGGGCGGGCGCCTCCCTTTCCGGTTACGGCGCATTCCACCAGGGCAATTGGTGCTTCCTGGGTTTTCCGACATCAAGCGTCGGTTGCACAAGTGTACAAGGCGGCGACCTGGTCGTCTGTTCATACCTTTTAAGTTTTTTATAAGGTTGATGTGGCTGCATCTTCGGATGCTTCCTTCGGCCGCAGGGTGCTGCAGGCCGCTGTTTAAAGTTGCGACTCCTCCGTTGAGGAGCTCTGCCTTCTTGGAGTGAAGTTTTTGGTTTTTCCATTTATACTGCTCCCATCCCTCTTGACACTGCTTTGGGACATCCCACGTGTAAAGTGTAAAGAGACACCGTGTCAGTCCATGGATGATAAGAGAAAATAGGATTTTTTGTACTCACCGTAAAATCCTTTTCTCTGACATCCATGGACTGACACGGCACCCACCCTTCCTTTTTAAGTTTGTACTGCTTTGTTACGAACTGAAGTCTGCTGACTGTAGTGGGAGGGTTATGCCCGGAGGGACCGCCCCCTGGGTGGGGCTGTTCAGCTCTGGCTTTTAGAATGTATGTATAACATCTCACATTCTGCCTAGGTCTTCTCCTGCAAGCAGGGACATAACCCACGTGTAAAGTGTAAAGAGACACCGTGTCAGTCCATGGATGTCAGAGAAAAGGATTTTACGGTGAGTACAAAAAATCCTATTTTTTCACAAGTAAGAATAATGTGAAGGAAAGAAAAGAGAGAAAAGAAAAGAGGGGGGAGGGGGGTTAAAAGAGAAAGTGTGTGTGTGTGTGTACTATTGCATTCATCTGCAGGTCAAATGGACGTGCTTCAATCTGCACATTATCAAATAAAGCAACCTGACAAAGTTTGCTTATTTTTCTTTTCTATTTATATAAAATCTATTGCTATTTAAAGGGGAACTTTAGTCAGAGAATGAAGTCCTGCTAGATGACTTCAGTCTGGCCCCTTTGCAGGTGTAGCGATGTAAAACATTAAAAATAAGTGCCTGTACTGTTTAAAATCCTGTAATACATTGTCTCACCCTGCTCTGCACATGCTCGGTTGCTCTCTCTTTTTTGGGCACTGACAAAAATGTAGAGGCTGATCTGCTGACAGCCAAAAGATTTACTGCTGCTCAGAGGCTCTGGATTTCAACAAAATGGCAGCCTCCAGTAAGAAGAAACGGGAGCAATGCTGGGAGGCAGTTAAGAGCACACACTTATTATTATTGTAGCGTAATTATTAATGTGGAGTAAAGTTACGCTTTAACCTCTTATTAACCCTTATTCTACCCTATACAGCCCTAATTAACTACTTCTTCCCCTTCTCTCAAAAAAAACAAACAAAAAAAACAATTTTATCTTTTTGTAATGACAAAGTTATTGCCAAATAGGCCCAAAGCCGGAATGTAAAAGTTGCTCTGGTCCAAAAGGGGTGTATAGGTGTGAGAGCTGAGCTGGTTAAACCATAACCAAATGACACTTGGCTTGTAAAAGCTCTCACAGTTGGGAGTCGGGAACAGAACGTTGGCAGCCTATAACAGGAGGTGTCTGTACAGGGGCCTTTATGGCAGGATCACTAGCCGGTATTTTAACCACTTTACACTCTTAGGACATAACTGTACATCCTCAAGTTGATGTGGTTAAACCAGGAGCCATGATCCCAGTATGAAATGTTTGGCCAGCAATGGGCTTTAATATCAAAGTGATCCAAGCGGCTCTACAGCCTCCCAATCACTTCTACAGGGCATGTTCCTCCGGCTCGCCTGTGCAATCCCAGCACTGTCTTCTCTGGTAAACACAGAGGGGTGGAAGGTGCCAATTAAAAAAAATACATTGAAAATGGTTCTTTGAATGACATTAGTATTAGGGATGCACCGAATGGGTTTTTTGGTGCCGATACCGAACATGAAAAATACAAGATGCCGAAAACAGATACTGAAACGGCACCGATACCGACAGTGACTGTTTTTAAAAAATATTTTTATACAGGACGTGGTCAGAGACTGGGGACGTGGTCAGAGACTGGGGACGTGGTCCAGGAGATGGTCAGAGACTGGGGACGTGGTCCAGGAGATCAATGCAGCCTCACCAGGGCCCATCATTTGCAGCCTGCCTTAGTATGTCAGACAGGATCAGGACCGGGCAATGTTAGCAAGGCAAAGCCAAGAACAGTGCTCTATCTATGGAGGAAAGCTGTCAGCACACCGCGTTAAGCAGCGGTTTGTCAGTATTATCAGCGGGAGGAGCATTATCAGTGTGCAGCGCCTGGGGGTTAAGAGTGCAGGACTTGTTGTTGACATGCTGTTAGAAACAGTGAGCCTGCTCGGTGAAGCTTAAGGCTACCCATGTTGTCACCATTTTCCTGTGTTGTCACCCCTACCCATGTAATTGCCGGAAACGCCATTTTTGGCCGATTATGTTTCGGTGCATCCCTAATTAGAATAATAAAGCTTATATGAGAGTTTTATGTATGCTTTGTGTGACTTCTTCTATTTCCTGGCTTCCAATCTGTAACTGGCACCCTTTTTCCCTCAGCTTCAGCATAAAGGAGATGCCCTCTGGGATGGGCAGTGAAGCCAGACTGGAGCACAGCAAGGGGGACAGCCGAGCGGACAGTGTTCTCATGGACTCGTCAGCCATTAATAATGACGGTAAGAAGAGGAACTATATAGGAATTTCTTTGGGAGATAGTGTTCATGGAGAAATGTCCCACCTTGCTATTGTAGTTTGCTGTAGTGAATACCTCACTTTTCCTCAGTTTATGGCTAACTCCTGTAATACTGCATCAATAAAATCTTAGTCCCCATACTATTAATACCAGCAACAAACTTGCCCAATCTTTCCATAATTACTTTTTTTCGTGCTACAAACGGGATGCACTTCTGCTGTGTGTGTTTTTTTTTTTTCCTCCTTTTATATTCAGCAAGTTTTATTGCAGTGGTGGAAACTTGCAAAGCCAGACTTTGGTACTTCCCTCACCACCAGACCCTCTCCCACTCTTTATAAGCGTTTCTCCCCAGTACGGGCTTGGGCAGGCCATAGATTATGCAGTTTCTTTCTTACAACCACGGGTTGCAGGAAAGAAAATTAATTGGTTCCCCCATCATCACTTGATGGGGGATCCCTCCCTTGGAGCTTATAGCGTTGGGGGGGGGGGTAGCTGTCCCTGCCAGGAGAACACAGTGATGGCTATAGCCACTGGCAATAATCGCATGCTATAAATCCAACATGCTGGTTGTACCCAAGTCAATTGATGGATTGACTTGGATACAATCAGCCTGCCCATAGATGGTTTGAATCTCAGCCTGTCCCTGCTGAACTGGCTAAGATTTGAACCAGCTACAGCCAGCTTTAGTCATGAAGCAGTAGCATATTTATAAATGTATGTTTTTACTTTTTTTGCATTTGATCTTCCCAGAATTATTGACCTTATGATACTAAACAGGCCTATCTATGACTTCCTCTGGGTACCTCCATTTTGGATGTGATATCAGTAGTCCCAGGCAAACTCTGAGCTGTCACTCTAGTGAAGCTCTATAACCGGGATATATGCAATTAGCGGATCTCCAGCTTTTGCAAAACTACAAGTCCCATCATGCCTCTGGTTTTCATGCATGTGGCTGTCAGTCTTGCTGTGCCTCATGGGAGTTGTAGTTCTGAAACAGCTGGAGGTCCGCTAAGTGCATATCCCTGCTCTATAGTATTTCCTTGCAATTTTTTTTTTATATTTGAAGCTGTCTGAACATCCTGTCATTTATGTGATGAGCGCACAAAGGTGTTGAGTAGTTGGAGCTTACACACAGCAGAGCATTAAATATTGCCAACCGTGACACCACCACTCTGCTCATATTAAAAGATAAGTTTACCTTTGGAACATGTTACATGTTTCACCCATTTTTAGTGTGGGACATGTAACTTGTTCCAGCATCTTCAGCCTCTCCCCCTTTGACAGCGGGCAGGGTGATCTTCTCCCAGCAACCGCTGTCTCTATTTGAAAACCGTGCGGCCATGAGGGACTCCGCTCCCACACAGTTTCCTGTGAATGAATACCTAAAAGCACCATCATCCATTGCAGCTGATGACTTTTTCACAATGTACTGCAAGGGTGAGCTCTCTCGTAGTCCATTGATCTTCCTACTCTCGGGTAACTGCCTGTCTGTACAAAGCAAGAGCAGATATCTATGCTGAAAGTCTGCAGGAGTTGGACATAGCACCCTGCCCTGATCTGCTGATATAGATAATAAATGCACTTTTTTACCTGCAAGGAAATATAATTTTTTTTTTTTTTAAGGTAAACTTATCCTTTTAAAACCAGCTTTTGCTTTCTTTACCATTTTTGAGCACTAATTACTCTGTTCCAGCAATGGGTGCACAGATGAAAACAAATAAAATCGCTGATCCTTCCTGAAATCCTGTGTTTGCTTAGAAGTAGCTGTGTGGACTCCTGTTTTCTGCTTGCATAGCAGCAGGGAGGGTGTGGGAGCCAGCAGAGACAGGAATGGACAATTCCAGGAAATGGTCCGGTTCATACACGGTCACAATAATGAGGAACATTAAAATCTTTATTATCCTCCTAATGCTGTGAGGTCTGGTGACAGGGTCTCTTTAACTCCTAAACAGGCCTCCTATAATGTTCTTGATTCTGTGACTCGCTCGCTATTTTCTGTTTAGGGCTAACCTAAATTGATGTAAATGGCTATTTATTATTTTTCTATTATTTTATACACGGTTTAGGTATATCTTCTTTCAGTGCAAGTTTAATTCTCAATTTTTTTCTCCTGGCAGAGAATGAAGAGACGGAGGGCAGTGATGTTCCTGCCGACTATCTACTGGGAGATGTGGAGGGAGATGAGGATGAGTTGTATATGGTTGACCATGAGCATCCCCATCGTAAGTCTCATTTGCAACTTTACTTGTTTGTGAAGGGAACAATGGGAGTAAGAAAGTCACAGTGGGGTTGGTTTACTAAAACTTGAGAGTGCAAAATCTGGTGAAGCTGTGCATAGAAGCCAATTGGCTTCTAACTTCAGCTTGTTCAATTAAAGGGGTTGTACACCTTTGTGTTTTTTCACCTTTAATGCATCCTATGCATGAAGGTGAAAAAACACCTTGCAGTGTGCAGCCCCCCCCCCCCCCAAGTTTTCACTTGCCTGAGCCCCGAATTTCCGCGGGCGCGATCCCACGTCGCTCTCTCCACAGCTTCTCGGCTCTTAATTGGATAGATTGATAGCAGCGCAGCCATTGGCTCCCGCTGCTGTCAATCAAATCCAATGACGTGGGGGCGGGACCGAGTCATACAATCGGCGTCTATGGACGCCAAGTGTATGACACTGGAGTGCGTCTGTAAGGTAACCCACTCGGGAGAGAGCTTCCCAGAGGGGGTTATCTAATGGGGGGAGGAGCCGAGAGAGCCACTGTGGGACCCCAGAACAGGTGGATCGAGGCCACTCTGTGCAAAACGAGCTGCACAGTGGAGGTAAGTATGACATGTTTGTTATTTAATAAAACAAAACAAAAAAAAAAAACGGGAACCTTTAATATCACTTTAAGCTTTGACAAAAAAAAACCTGGAGCCTGGGTTCACATTGAGAGTGGGTTTGAAATCGTGCGAGTTTAGCTGAACTGGCATGGTTTTAAACCAGCAATGCAGTCCGACTTTGAGAGTGTTTTGACAGACATCTGTGCGGGTTCCTGCACAGATGTCTATTCAAATCGCAGTCGAACTCGCCGAAAGTAGTACAGGAACTATTTTTGGGAATCGGTGCGGCGTCGCAAAGTCTGCGTTGCACCGATTCGGGCGGTGCCTTTGCTGGCAATGGCCGTTCGATGTGGGCGGAAGCTGATTGGTTACTATGCGGAGCGGCACCAGGATTTGCACACTCCAGTTTTAATAAATCAACCCCCCTGTGTATTTGTTCTGGCAACCATTGTGACTGAAAGTGATGGAGAAATCCAAAATTTGAGTTCTCCCCAGAACTGGAATAGAGTAAAAATCCTCCAGTGGGTACCTGTTCCAGGGATAATAGTCCCTCAGTTTGGGTAGAGATTTTTTTCCCCTCACTTCCTGCTATGTATGTTATAAAGTGAAGGGAATTCTCAATGGCAGAAAATAGTAGGATTTTTAAAACAGCTTACCTGTAAAATCCTTTTCTTGGAGTACATCACGGGACACAGAGCAGCATAGTCATTACTATGTGGGTTATATAGAATTACCTTCAGGTGCTGGCACTGGCAACTTCCAAAACAGGAAGTACCCTCCCCTATATAAGCCCCTCCCATCCGGGAGTACCTCAGTTTTGTAGCAAAGCAATACGTGTCCCCAAAAGAGGGGTGGGAGCTCTGTGTCCCGTGATGTACTCCAAGAAAAGGATTTTACAGGTAAGCTGTTTTAAAAATCCTACTTTCTTGTTCATACATCACGGGACACAGAGCAGCATAGTCATTACTATGTGGGACGTCCCAAAGCAATGCCACATGAGGGGGGGGATACACCATACATAAGCTGGGCGCCATCAGGCATGAGGATCTTTTGCGGCCTGCAACACACTGCGCCCAAAGGCGACATCCTCCTGACTTCTAACGTCCACCTGGTAGAACCTAGTAAACGTGTGTACTGAAGACCATGTTGCGGCCTTACAAATTTGCGCCAGGGAGGCCTGGTGATGCACTGCCCATGAAGTTCCAACTGCTCTCGTGGAGTGCGCCCTAACTTTGAACGGAGGCGGTCTACTTCTCAAGCCATAGGCTTGTATTATGACCTGTCGAATCCACTTGGCTAAAGTAGATTTTGATGCTGCCTGACCCTTTCTGGGGCCTTCCGGCAGAACAAATAAAGAATCCGTTCTACGAATCTGAGCAGTGGCTTTTAGATAAGCTTTAACTGCTCTTACTACATCCAAAGAATGCAATAACTTTTCCTCTACCGAGCTTGGTTTGGGGAAAAAAGAAGGAAGAACCACATCCTGGTTCAAGTGAAACCTCGATACCACCTTAGGAAGAAAGGCTGGGTGAGGACGTAATACTACTCTGTCCTTATGGATAACCAGATATGGCTCTTTACAGGACATGGCGGCTAATTCCGACACTCTTCTAGCCGAGCATATGGCTACTAAAAATATCAATTTCCTGGTGAGTAGAACCAAGGAAATGTGCCGCAAAGGTTCAAATGGCTGCTTCTGCAGAACCGACAAAACCAAATTTAGATCCCATGGGCATATGGGAGCCTTAATCGGTGGAATAATACGAGTCACACCTTGCATAAAGGATTTGACAAGTGAATGCATAGCCAGGGGCCTTTGAAATAGTATTGACAAGGCCGAAACCTGGCCCTTGATAGTACTTAAGGCAAACTTCCTGTCTACAGCCCACTGCAGGAAGTCCAGAATTCTGCCTATAACGTATTTACTTGGATGCCATTTTCTGGCCTCGCACCAAGTGATGTACGCCTTCCAAACTCTATAGTAGATCTGCCTGGATACAGGCTTCCTGGCATTGATTATAGTTGATACCACAGAGTTAGAGAGACCTCTCTTCTTTAGGATGTGGGATTCAATAGCCAGGCCGTTAAACTTAGAGTTAGTAAGGAAGGGTGGTATATCGGTCCTTGCGAAAGCAGGTCCGGACGACGTGGAAGGGTCCAAGGACTCCCCACAGACATTTTGATGATCTCCGCGTACCAGGCCCTTCGGGGCCACGCTGGAGCCACCAGGATCACCGGCTTCTTCTCCAACCTGACTCTGCGAAGGAGTCGAGGCAACAATTGTAGCGGAGGGAATGCATATATCAGTCTGAACTGATCCCAAGGGAACACCAGAGCATCCGAGCCGCAAGCGAGGGGATCCCTTGTCCGGGAGACAAATCTGTCCACCTTTGCGTTGAATCTGGATGCTAGCAGATCTACATCCGGTGTTCCCCACCGCTGACATATTGCTCGGAAGACCTCGGGATGAAGGGACCATTCCCCTGGGCATAACTGTTGGCGACTCAGAAAGTCTGCCTTCCAATTCTCCACCCCTGGAATGAAGACAGCTGATATACATGGGACATGCTTTTCTGCCCATTCCAGGATGTGACTTCCCTCTGGGCTGCACGACTCCTGGTGCCTCCCTGATGATTGATATATGCCACTGCTGTGGCATTGTCTGATTGAATTCTGACAGGGGACCCTTGGAGTCTGGATGTCCAGGCTACTAGGGCGTACCGGGCTGCTCGTATCTCTAAGAGATTGATGGGCAGGGTTTTTACTACATTTGACCATCTGCCCTGGAGAGACCATTGCTCCAGTACTGCCCCCCAGCCTATAAGGCTGGCATCTGTAGTGACCACCTTCCAAGATATCGGGCTGAAGGGTTTTCCCTTCTGGAGATTCTGGGGGATCAACCACCAGCAGAGACTCTTCCGAACGGAAGGGGACAAAGCCATCGGGAAGTCTAGAGCCTGAACTTTTCCGTTCCAGGCTGACAATATGGCCCTTTGTAAATTCCTTGAGTGGAATTGGGCGTATGGCACAGCTTCGAATGATGCTACCATCTTTCCTAGCAGCCTCATGCACAGGCGTATGGACGGCTGTCTTTTTGCACAAAGCAGACGGACCAAGGCCCTCAAAGAGGATACCCTGTCTAGAGGTAAGAAAATCTTCCTCTGGTCTGAATCCAGCCGTAGCCCTAGATATACCAGGTTTTTCACTGGCTGTAGGGCTGACTTGTCCAGGTTGATGATCCAACCGTGAGACTCTAGATACTTGATTGTATCGACAATTACCACTTCTAGCTTGGCAACTGAGTGGTCCATCAACAACAGGTCGTCTAGGTATGCCATTATCGTTACACCCCGTGTTCTTAGATCGGCCAACAGTGGGGCCAGAATTTTTGTGAACACTCGTGGTGCTGTGGCCAGACCGAATGGTAAGGCTCTGAACTGAAAATGGCGCCCTTCTACTGCAAAGCGTAGGAATTTTTGATGACCTGGAAAGATGGGAACATGCAAGTAAGCATCTTTGATGTCGATCGAGGCTAACCATTCCTCCCCTTGTAGGGCAGCGGTGACCGATCGGATCGACTCCATCCGGAAAGACCGGACGTTTAGAAATTTGTTTAGACTCTTTAGGTCCAATATGGGTCTTATGTCCCCGTTTGGCTTCGGGACTGTGAAAAGGTTTGAGTAGAAACCCAACCCCCACTCTTCCATAGGAACCTCCATAATTACTCCTTGGAGCAATAGTTGTTCTAACGCCAATAGGAGAGACCCTCTTTTCAGAGGGTCTCTTGGCATGCCTGACCACATAAAATGGGACGGAGGAGACTCTTTTAACTCCAACTTGTATCCCAGAGTTACTGCGGAGAGCACCCATCTGTCTTTGATCGTCTCCCGCCAGGTCTCTGCGAACAACTGAAGTCTTCCCCCCACCCGTTTGAGTGGGGGCAGCCCTTCATAGGCTTGACTTGGAGGCTGGTTTAGTACCTCTTCGGATCCAGGGCTTTTTATTACCCTGTGGCTGTCCCTGATTTTTACCTCCTGAGTTTGACCGAGGAGGCCGTCGGAACTGCTTAGTAGCAGACGTCGCAGGGATAGGAGAGGTAGTCCTCTTAAAAGATGGACCCCTAGACCTCTTTTTACTCGGTAAGAGAGTACTTTTACCACTGGAAATCTTCTGGATATACTTATCCAGGTCTTCGCCAAAAAGGCGTTCCCCATGAAATGGGAAGCTAACTAAGAGCTTCTTACAGGGAGCTTCAGCAGACCAGTTTTTGAGCCACAGAAGCCTACGCATATGTACCAAAGGCAGCGTGACGCGGGAGGCCTGATGGATAGAATCCTTGATGGCGTCAACCGCAAAGCATAATGCTCTAGGCAGATCAGCCAGAGCCTGGGCCTGCTGGTCTGGCAAATCCCTCAGGACCATTTTCATTTGATCCTTTAAAGCTTGGCAGACCCCAATAGCTGCCACTGCTGGCTGTGTAACAGCCCCTGCTGTGGAAAAAGCAGATTTTAATAAAGATTCCAATTTTTTATCCACTGGATCTTTGAACATTTGAACATTATCTACTGGACATGTCAGTGATTTGTTCACAGAAGAGATGGCTGCATCCACCGTAGGAACATTCCATCTCTGGGTGAACTTTTCCTCCATGGGATAGATCACCGGAAACCTTTTAGGCGGAACAAATAGTTTATCAGGATGTTCCCAGTCCTGGTATATAAGTCCTTCCAATAATGGATGTATTGGAAAGGAGCAATTAACCTGGGGAGCTTTTAGCGACCCCAATGAGGAGACAGCAGTAGTTGATGGTTCAACAAGAGGCATTTTAAATGCAGATCGAACCATGTCAGTTAGGGTCTGGACCCACAATCTTTCAGTCTGTGATGCTGAAAATGGTTCATCTACTGTCGATTCCTCAAAAACAGAGCTAACCTCCTCCTGATCCCCTTCAGGTAGGTCGGTCCCTTCCTGGGACTGTTGCTCTGCCAACAGGCACTCTAATGGAGGTGATGGAGATCTGGCGCGCTTTCTTTCCTGTAGAGAAGAAGCGATCAATGCAGCCAATCTCTGCTCCAATCCCTCCAGAGTTGAGGAAAAAACCTCCTCTGTTGTATATGCAGGAGCAGGTGGACTGAGGACAGCCGCAGTACCTGGCACTCCCGGGGGTTCCTTATGGGTATTAACCTCTGATTTCTCAGGGGAGGAGGGTGCAGATGACTGCTCCAGATCCTCAGAGCCCGATGGAGACCCCCTACACTTCCTGAGAGGTATATTTCGGAGTTTTTTAGGCGGCATATTCCTTAGTTCAAAGCTGAGGTATTCCAGCCGCAATACACCCCTTACTGAAATAGTCTAATGCAATTTTGCTGCTATGTACATCAGTGGGTGTCTACTAATGCGTCTTTCTGGGGATGCCTGTATCAACCGCCCGCTGTAAGCCCCTATACCATGCTACCAGCTCCTTTCCATGCTCTGTGTCCATAGCAAGCAGCGTGGACTGAGTCCTTTTATCTTGCTGGGACGCCCGCACATGCGCAGAAGCGCTGGGCGCACAGAGCGTGTCATCCGCCAGGCTCCGCCCCCTTTTTTGAAGCTAAACCTTATAAAAGGAAAGCATGTGTGCGCGCGCGCGCGTGCACACGTGTGCGCTCTTGGCGCCATGTAGGGAGAGGAGCCAGGGTCCCTGTTTCACCAGGACTCGGGGATGGAAGGAAACTACTTGGCAGCATGACAGAGGAATGCAGCTTCCCTGATAGAGAGCTCACTCATCTGCCTGGACTTTCACCATGGAAGGAATAGTCCCAAGAAAAAAGACGTTCCACAGCGGCCTCTAGTGGACAAACACAGGTACCGCACCTTTGTCTTTTTTTTTTTTTTTTTTTAAACCTCCTTTATGAAAAAACATTTCCAGGTTTACAGTTTTTTTAAAACTTCCCTTATGAAAAAACATTTCTAGGATTTCTTAGGCATATACAGCTATTAGCGGGAATACCCTTTAGGTAACAGGCAGAAAGACATATTAGGCTTGGGGGTCCCCTCAATAGAACCAAGTTCCTGAGGGGCCCCCACTTACCTTTTCCCCGCCGCAGGACTTTGTTTGGTCCACAGAAGCCCAAACTTCACCTCTCACGGCAGGCATTGTACTAGACCTTCAGGGACCGGGTTCCCAAGGATTCCACTCCCCTGGACCTGTATAGCACCCTGCACAGATAGCCTCTTGGTTTTGGGTATGACCAGAGCTCTGGATCCCAGGGTCCAGCCCTCCTAAGAGAGGCATTACAGGCAAAACCCTGCTCTTCTCTGCAAGGCCCGGGTACCGACCGTTTAGCTATGAAGCTTTTTTGGTCTGATCCGGAATAGCTTGCTAAGGCCCAGAGAACCTGTACACAAGCCCAGATGAATACATGTTAACCTTGGCCAACACCTTAGACACTGGCAAAAAACTGAGGTACTCCCGGATGGGAGGGGCTTATATAGGGGAGGGTACTTCCTGTTTTGGAAGTTGCCAGCACCTGAAGGTAATTCTATATAACCCACATAGTAATGACTATGCTGCTCTGTGTCCCGTGATGTATGAACAAGAAATAACCATTCCCTACTTTACCAATGATTAACCCTTCGCGCCGACCGTACGCAAATTTGTGTTCATGGCTTGAAGGGGTTAAATCGAAGTGATAGCTGCAGGTATAACCCCGGTATTTTTTTTTGTTTTAGAGCCAGCGGTTGGCTTTTTAGTGACAACAACTGATGCGGCTAAAAGCCGCTTGGCTGTTATCCTAAAGGAGTGGTGGGAGGGGACGTCTTTGATTGGGTCTCCGATGTAAAATCCCGGAAGAGATGTCACAATGACACTTCCGGTTTACTCGGCTGTCAATGGCGCCAATTTAAAAAAAAAATTACAATATTTCAGAATCGCCGATTTTGGCGATCTGAATACTTTTAGGTGCAAAGGAGGGATTTGGAGTTTTTTTAGACCCCCCGATCCCTCCATTAAGAGTACCCGTCACCACCCATTACTGTCACAGGGGATGTTTACATTCCTTGTGACAGCAATAAAAGTGATCGGAATTTTTAAAGGGACAATGGAAAAAAAAACAAAAACAAAATTTATAAAATAAGAAAAAAATAACTTTTTTTTTAAAGCACCCCCGTCCCCACGTGCTCGCGCAGCAAAGAAAATGCATACGTAAGTTGTGCCTGCAACGGTAAAGAGTGTTCAAATCACATATGAGGTATCGCCGCGATTGTCAGAGAGAACAATAATTCTAGCAAAATACCTCCTCTGTAACTCTAACCTGGTAACTGTTAAATTTTTTCAAAGCGTCGCCTGTGTAGATTTTTAGGTACTGTATTTTATTGCCATTCCACGAGGGTGCGCAATTTCAAAGCTTGACATGTTGGGTATCTATTTATTTATTCGGCGTAACATCATCTTTCACATTGTCCCCAAAAATGTAGCTTATTTTACTGTTTTTTAGTCTTTTTTTTATATTCATGAAAGTGTATTTTTTCCCAAAAAATTGCATTTGAAAGACCGCTGCGCAAATACTGTGTGACATAAAATATTGCAAAGATCGCCATTTTATTCTCTGGAGTCTCTGCTAAAAAAAATTATATAATGTTTGGGGATTCCAAGTAATTTTCTAGCAAAAAATACGTATTTTAACTTGTAAGCAACAAATGTCAGAAAGGGGCTTAAAGAGAAAAAAAACAACTTTTGTTTTTCAATCATTTTTCAATAAAACCCAGAATAAAGCTAAACGGAGTTGGGAATTGTCAGTTACCATCAAAGGCTTCTAATAATTGTCAGCATCTTGATGGATTTCCTTTTGTGCCACAGATTGAGGATTGGTGTATTTTGGAGTCCATGATCTTTATAATAACCTGTAATATGTTTTTGTGTCATGTTCAGCGGAGGAGCAGGAGTATGTTCTTCCCCAGGAGGCCTTCCCGCTTCGTCATGAGATCACTGACAACCCCTCGGCCCTGGACCACTTACAGGACAAAGCCGACTCTCCCCACGTAAGTGGAAACGAAGCGGAGACGGTGTCCCTCACTCCGGTGGAGTCCTTCTCCCTCATTTCCATCTCCCATGCGCTTTATGAAAACCGCCTCCCCAGTGACTTCTTCAGCCCCACCGTCCGCGACATGTTGTGCTTCTACGCCCAGCAGGGTGATGTGCAGATGGCGGCCTCTGTGCTCATTGTGCTTGGAGACCGGATCCGCAAGGAGATAGATGAGCAGACACAGGTGATGGAGCAATGCAGCCATTGTACATTTTTTTTTTTTCTCTATAACAGCAGGACATGCTGAAATGTTTATATGAAAATTTTACATCAAAGGTTGACCATTTGATAAGTTCTTAACCTGGCCACATATTATACAATTTTCTTATTCAATTTTCTTTAGATTCACCTAGTAGTACAAGGGCCTGCTTGATTACATACAAATTGAAAGTGTTTGGTGTGACCTCATATTATATAGTTAAGGATCATTGTACAAGATAATCGTATAATGCATGGCCAGCCTTAGACTATTTTGTAATATGTAGGTCCATGATGTGGTGGTAACTGTAAAATTTGTTATATGTTCACACAAAAGCCCCTTCTGTACCTCAAGGGTAGTGATATGGCTTGGTGACAATTTCAAAACAAGGCACCAACACCCCTGGGTAGATAATATTGACAGGAAATTTGTTTGGCGGAATTTTTTAGGTGCTAGTAAATTTGAAGAACTTTAAAAGTACAGAATATATTTTTTATTTAGACATAGAAGATAAAGAAGATAAAGTCACAGTTGGTTATTGTTGGAGAGCATATACAACAATCACCCTTGTTAAACAAAATAGGTGTCTAGAAAGAGGTATTTTGACGTGGACATGGTGACAACTTATAACATTATCCCGACCATGTTTCGCCACCTTGGGCTTCCTCAGGGGATTTGCTACATACCAATCACTAAATATAAAAAGATTACATTTAGAACAGAGAACACAAAAAACACAGCAGCAAATAACAATCAATGAGAAATGTTTATTTGCTGCTGTGTATTGTGTTCTCTGTATGTAATGTATGTTTTTATATTTAGTGATTGGTATATAGCAAATCCCCTGAGGAAGCCCAAGGTGGCGAAACATGACGGGATAATAATATAAGTTGTCGCCACTTCCACGTCAAAATACCTCTTTCTACACACCTATTTTGTATAAAAGCATTGTTGTATATGCTCTCCAACAATAACCAACTGTGATTTTATCTTGTCTAAATTATATTCTGTACTTTTAAAGTTCTTCAAATGTCAATTTACTAGCACCTGAAAAATCCCGCCAAAAAAAATGTCCTGTCTAGATCCCCTTCTATACTTGTTGGGTACGAATGTGTATGATTTTAGTGTATGTTTGTTGCTTACGTCTATAACAAAGGTCATGTGTCTCTCCCCCTATAGGAACACTGGTTCACCTCCTACATTGACCTATTACAGCGATTCAAACTGTGGAACGCGTCTAATCAGGTGATCAAACTGAGCACCTGCAGTGCCATCAACTGCCTGAATCAAGCTTCAACCACCCTCCACATCAACTGCAGCAACTGCAAGAGGCCCATGAGCAACAAGGGCTGGATCTGTGACCGGTGAGCAATGAAATGATTAGCAGACCATCACACCATGTACAAAAGAAGCAGGTTATCCTAATGTGTGCTCAGGCACCTAGCAATTTCAAAAGGATTCAGCGATGGCTTCTCCATTCTATCGGTAGAAGTTTCTTTTTTAGGTCTCATTCAGAGACCAGTCCTCTGTGCTGAGCCACTTTGTCCATCTATCTAGGAGCTGCATGCAGACAGCCCATAGAAGTGGATGCAGATACAGTGGATGCATGGTGTCATATCAAAGTGTGACATGCAGGTAGGTGCAGTGCATGGATCTTATCGCAGGCTCTTTGCATTCGGATCTGTTCACCTGCTCCTATATTACATTATGTGTCCATACAGCTGCTGCATCTGCATCCACTTCTATAGGCTGTCTGCCATTGGTGTGTGCAGCCTATTGCATATAGAGTGTGCACCCCAGAGCACAAACACACACGTTGTGTATATCAGCAGAGCAGTGGACGGGGTCAGAGCAAAGATTGGTGTCAGTAGTTTTTAATTTTTATTATCTTTAATTTTTACAGTATTATTTTTTTGTCAAATGTTACTATTTTTTTTAGGAGCCCCGTTTTATGGGGTTTTGGTGAAATTTCGAAACAAACCCCTGAATAATTTTTGTGATGGAGAAACCAAGGACATATATTGCCCAATTCATTTTCTCTGCAGCCTGCAATAAACATAGTTTACTATGCTTTAGTTAAGAATGAAGACAGGAGCGACCAGTACAGATCACTCACTGTGTTCATTCAGGAAAGGAAGGGGTCGATTAATTAAATATTTACCAGCCCCTTCCCCACTCCTGAGAAGAGAGGAGGGAAGTTGGCAACACTCCAGGAGTGAGATGGGAAGCAGGGGTAATCTGCACCGCACAGGCTGATTAGGGTGTGCCCAGGCACACTCGGCACAACCTGTGCGCACGCCTATGCTGTCTGCGTGCAGCTTTAAGGTGGATGCACACGCATCAAAAAGCAGCTATGCACAAAGGACAGGTGGGGGAGGGCCGTCTGAGGCCTAACTATGTGTTTTTTCGAATGCTACTCAGCTAAACCAAATAAAGTAGAGGTAGGGCCAAAGCTCCTTTTTTCCTATGGATCACAGGAGTGCATTTCGTTCTGCACTCTTGTGGCCCGTTTTCAACCTATGGCAGGATAAGTCCACTGACATCACAGAGCCGGTCTATGCTCTGGAGAGATCCTGACTTTAATGTCGGGATCCCCCAGATGCCTGAACCGTCAGCTGCTCAGTCAACTGCTAAGAGCCTGAGCCACCTGCTTCTGCCCCCTCCACAGCCTGGCGCTCCAGTGAGGACTGATCGCTCAGGGGTCTCTGATCGCTCAGGGGTCTCTGATCGCTCAGGAACGGCAGGGGACAGATGCAGCATCACTTAAATGAGTATTGATTTTTTTTATTGATTCCCAAACATCTTTTAATAGTTTCTCTGTCTCCCCACCAGGTGTCGCCAGTGTGCAAGCATGTGCGCGGTATGCCACCACGTAGTGAAAGGCCTGTTTGTCTGGTGCCAAGGCTGCGGACACGGTGGACATCTCCAGCACATCATGAACTGGATGCAAACGAACTCCCACTGCCCTGCCGGGTGCGGGCACCTCTGTGAATACAGCTGAACATTGTGTGTATATATGAGTGCATACAGATATAAAAAAACTGTGTCAGCTGGTGTTTGAGTACACCACAACACAGGAATTATTTCCACTGTCCCCTTCTTGTGAGGAAACGTGCCACATGCAACACTTTCTTTTTTCTACAAAGTGAACCTGTCCTTGCCAAAAAGTGCCTAAAGGAACAACGGTGCTGAAGTTCTTGCTGCTGCTTGTGGTACTGTTTTAGTTTTAATGATGTCCTGCAGGAGCCCTTAGGATCCTAAGCCCAGGCTGTACGAAGGGTCCTGATGTCTCTACTGGTTTAGGACTCATTCACACGGGTGCACCCATGCGTTCGCCTGTGCAGAGGACTGCAGAGGTGTTCTGTGCATCCATGTGCAGACAGTCCCTTTTATTGCTATCAGGACTCAGCGGCTGCATTATGGTTGCCACCTTTTTTTCAAGTCCAACCCCGGACCACCGACAGTGGATGTTGAGCTCACTCACCTGAGGATTGGTGGCTCAGGCATCAACACCTTTTATCCACAATGTATCAGTCGGTTGCTGAGCTTCAAACTTCCATCCCACACATCCCCTTCCTGAGGCACAGAACGCCGGGGATTGGGGTGTGGGTGGGCAGACAGAGGGGAAGGGGTGAGAGGAGGAGCACATCAAGCCCTCTCTCCTGCCCATGTATCGGGGTGGGGCCCATGAGCACACCTATGCACTGGGCGGTTGTGGTACTTGGGGGGGGGGGGGGGGACACAGTCCATTCCGAATATTGTGTCTGGGTTTCAGGTGGTCTGGAACCCGGACACACAATTCAAAACCCAGACTGTTTGGGTAAATCCCGGACAGGTGGCAACCCTAGGCTGCATGGACACAGCTGGTGTTAGTAATTTGACAGCCATGCGGGTACACCTCCCCAAAATTGGGAGCAGCGGCTGTGTGCATACAGCTGCTGTATCCTGTTGGCAATAAATTGGACTGCCTGCATGCAGATGCAGTGAATACCGGTGCAGGAAAAACAGCCCTTTTCATGAGTTAACGCTTATGTTAATGAGCCCCTGGAAAAAGCCCCACCCCATGTAACGCAACTTATTAATACCAGAGTGCTCCAGGACATTACAGACTCAAGAATTTGAAAGTTGAATTGGCATTGCTTAGTGCCAGAAGGGAACAGGATTTAAGGCTGAACAAGGACAAAATCCTTCATTTAAATGTACACCTCAATAGCCAGGAAAAGGGATATATATCCATTTTGTGCATACCAGATACCTTTTTTTATAAACCCAGTTATTACCTTGTAATAGTAGAAATGACATCACTGTGCAGCGCAGAGCTGTAGAAGGGACCCAGCAGGCTCCACCCACTACAGGATGCCTGCAGAAAACTACAGGAAGGGGCGGAGACGAGATCTGTGCCCCCTGCACAAGGAGAGAGCGCAGCAGTGAGCGGTCTTTTTATTACAGGAAGTCCAACTCTGGATTACTGCACAGATCTGGAAGAAATCCACAAAGCACACCAAGGGTACAAGGAAGAATACACATGATAAATGTATATAGGGAATATTTGTTCAAGATTTAGCTTTAATCCCAACTTGAATGGGAACGTTTGATGCTCTGTACAGCCCGGGCCATGGATCCAAAGGGCTGGCTACTTCCAGACACAATCAGACGACTGGACTTTAGCACTGTTACCCTTTTAGGACTGGTCAGGATCCCTTTAAATGACGATGTTCCTGCGGTCTGAAGATTTGTCTTCTGCCATGCACAGATAGAAGCTTCTTAACGAAGAGCAGCTACCTTTTTTTTGTAGCTCATAAAATCCACATCTTCGTTTTGTCTTTTTACCACACTGACAAAAAAATGTTGTTTTGTTTTATATTTTAATCAGATTTTTGGATGCAGGTTATGACATTTTACTTTATGGGTTACTTAAAGCGGAACTAAACTCTTCTTGGAAACTTCCCCCGATTTTTATAAAAGTTCAGCGTACATGCATTACATCTATAGACGCCAGGTCCTCCATAGCTTCCATTTTGCTAAATCATCTGTTATTTAACGCCAAAGTTTAGTCAAAACAATAAAAAATCAACACAAGGGACTATCGACACACCAACCAATGTGCAGTGCCCTTGTGCTGCTGGCTGCAGTTTTACTTGAAATCCTCTCTTCTTTTGTTTTCCCCACCCCCGCAGTCATAATCGTCCAGCGCTGCAGGGGTTAATACTAGCTGAGGAACCTACCTATATGTACTCGTCAAGAGTTCCCGCTATGCTCATCCTTTCCGCCTTTTCCTCTGTTTATAGAAGCTGTACTGTTACTTCCCGCAATAAAAAAAAAAGCGCTGGAGACAGGAAGGAAGGATCTCCTTCCTCTTCTTGTGAATGGGGCGCGCTGCCTTCTGGGAACTGTGTGTATCCCAAGGAGGCAAGCCGCCCATTCACAAAGCGCCGTGCGAGTGGCGCATGCGCAGTAGGAAACGGGCAGTGAAGCCGTAAGGCTTCACTGCCTGTTTCCCTTAGTCAGGATGGAGGAGTCGGGACCTGCCCGCACCGATCGATCGCTGTCGCGAGCCAGACATCGCGGACGAGTAGGACAGGTAAGTGTCCTTATTAAAAGTCAGCAGCTACAGTTAGTAGCTGCTGACTTTTAAAAAAAAAAGAAAAAATTGTTGGTGGAATCCCGCTTTAAAGTGGAAGAAAAGCCTATTCCTAGAAATCTTCTTTCCCTCCTCCTCCTACGTATCCTTTTTATGCTGTGTGTGTACTTTCATGTGATCCTGCAGCGCTGGCTCCCTGTGTCCATTGAGCAGCTGCTGCAGGGGAGAGTAAGGAGCGCCGACAAATGGCTTGGACATGGGTGACGTCACAGCCACCAGAATTCCCAGCTGTTGTGGAGCACTTCCTAAGCTGGTGCTGCAGGATCATGTGACTGGACCGGAGTGGATTAGAAATAGGTAAGTGCACATATCATCTTTTTAGGCCTCATGTACACTGCTGCTGGTAAATCTGCTCCTGAACTCTCCCCTGTTATCTTATCATCAGTCCATGTACAAAGGGCCGTTTATAATCGTTTCTAGGCAGATGAGTTTAGAGGCTTTTTCTGGAACCCAAAAAAATGCGTTCAGAAGCTGTGTTTAGAGGCATTCCAAGCGCTAAACGCGGTAACTCATGTTTAGTAGCATTTCGTTTACAGACATTTTTCATTTTAACCCCTAAAAAAAAAATGCTTCTAGACGCAAACATGGCTAAATGCAGCATGTAAACGCAGCTAAACGGACGTTTTTAGACACCGGTTTCTAGCTGTCAAGTTAAATCTTTCAGGAGAGGTTGAACAACGTCCTGTGTACATGAAGCCTTAAGGCCCATACACAGGATCGGACTTTTTGACAACAAACGTCCGACGGACCTGTTTTAGCGGACAATCCGACCGTGTGTATGCTCCATCAGACAAATGTTTTGTGTTTTTCATCTGACAAATGTTCGCTGTGAAAACAGACAAACTTTCTGGCAACACATGTCCGATGGAGCAAAAGCCGATCGTGTGTACACAAATCCATCGGACTAAAGTCCAAAGCACAAACACGCATGCTCAGAACCAATGCTAAAGATCAACCAACAATAGCAGAAGTTGCCCAAAGGGTGGCGGTAAAGAGCAGAAAAACCACGCGGTTTGGTGAAAGTTGGCTAAAAAAGTCCTGCCGTGTGTATGCAGAACAAGACCACGGCCAACGCCCTTCGGACCAAAATCTGAAGTCCGATCGTGTATATGAGGGTTTTTCTAGTGGAAGAAAAGATTAAGTCTATTCTTAGGTTCCCTCTCCCCTCCTACCTATCCTGCCTAACCTGAATAAATAAAAAAAAAAGAAAAGTGTGTACTTGACTTACTTTTAATCTACTGGAGTTCTTTTATGTGGTCCCACAGCTCTGGCTCCTGACGCCATTAAATGGCTGCTGCAGGGGAGAGGAGGGAGCGCCGACAACAGCCGGGACATGGGAGCCTATGGTTGATGTCACAGCTTTTGGAATTTGCAGCCAATGTGGAGTGCTGAGCTGGAGCTGTAAGATCACAGGACCAGACTGGAGCAGATAAGTGCACATATCCTCTTTTTTTTTTTTTTTTATATATTCTACAAGGTAGACGAGGAACATTTTTAAGAATATAGTAAAACCTTGGTTTGCGAGTGTTTTGCAAGACCAGCATTTTTTTTTTTTTAAATAAATTTTGACTTGATATACAAGCGACGTCTTCATATACAAGTAGCATCATGTCACAACTGAGTATAACAGAAGAGACGCCTCTAAGACCCCTTTCACACTGGAGCATTTTGCAGGCGCTTAAAAATAGCGCCTGCAAAATGCTGCTAAACTGCTGCCCCATTCATTCCAGTGTGAAAGCCTGAGGGCTTTCACACTGGAGCGTTGCGGTAGCAGGACGTTAGAAAAAGTCCTGCTAGCTGCAGCGGTGGAGCAGTGTCTTTACCGCTCCTCCACCGCTGCTGCCCATTGAAATGAATGGGACTGCGTGGCTATACCGTACACAATGCGCTGCTTCAGCAGCACATTGCGGGCGGTTTTATCCCTTTCTCGGCCGCTAGCATGGGGTAAAACTGCCCCGCTAGCGGCCGAAATGCGCCGTAAATCCGCCCATAGCGTCGGCGGTAAAAATGGCGGCGTTTTACCGCTGACACTATGTGCGCTCCAGTGTGAAAGGGCTCTAAGTGTAGCAATATGGTTACATTTAATGAAGGTACAACATTTAGCAACTCACATGATTGATCATTAAAAGAGGCACATCTAAGTATGCAGGGATCCAGGGTAAAGCTGTCCACACAGATATGCAATTAGCGGACCTCCAGCTGTTGCAGAACTACAAGTCCCATGAGGCATAGCAAGACTCTGACAGCCACAAGCATGACACCTAGAGGCATGATGGGACTTGTAGTTTTGCAACAGCTGGAGGTCCGCTAATTGCATATCCCTGACATAGACCATCCTCCTCACCGCCATCGACGTTGTCCCTTCCATGCTGCACTCCACGAGCGATTCAAGCCTCGCTTTCAGATCACTCAACTGCAGGGAAGTTTTCCCGGTCACGATTGCAGACTGACAGGTGAGAGTCGGCAGTGTGGAGGACGGTCTATGTGGACAGCTTTATCCCGGATGCCTGCATACTTAGATGTGCCTCTTTTAATCATCAACCATGTGAGTTTCTAAATGTTGTACCTTCATTAAATGTAACCATATTGCTACACTTAGAGGCGCCTCTCTTCTCTTTTATACTCAGTAGCTCCTGATGGATTTTTCTTCTAATCCCCTTGTGGAGGCTTCTATTTGTGGATGTATGTTTTATGGTTACACAACCTGGTCACATTGCTATAATCCTTTTATATGGACTATAAAGGGAAGAACTTATAAATAAATGGTTGTGGAACGAATCATTTGAGTTTCCATTATTTCTCATAGGGAAATTCGCTTTGATATACAAGTGCTTTGGATTACAAACATGTTTCCGTAACAAATAATTCTCACAATCCAAGGTTTTACGGTAGTTGGTGTAATTCCAGTTCTATTCTAACTAAGGCTAAACCTACTCCCACCCCATTCTAAAGACGATTCTATCTACCCTGTAAAAGGAAAGCTGGACATACTTGCCTGTTCTGAAGCCGCTCTGGTCACATGATCAGATCCCAGCATTGTCTTCAACTTAGAGGAGAGAATGACTGCAGAGCCTGGGTGGTGATGTCACCCATAGACTTACTATGGGGCATCCACTGTTCTGTCCCTCCTCTTCACTGAAGCCAGTGCTGGGACCCGATCATGTGACTGGAACAACTTCAGAATAAGTATTGGGTATCTTTCCTTTCACAAGGTAGGTAGAATAGCCTTAGGCTGGGTTCACACCTATGCAAATTTGATGTGGGTTTCCCCTGCATCCAATTCACATAGCAGGAGAATGTGATCGGCTATCTATGGAGACGGTTCACATATCCCCGGGGCGGCTGCGGAGCGCACTGCACAGAAATGCTGTGCGTCTTTGGCTCAGTTTCAGGGCCGAATTCAGGCAAAGATTTGGCCCTGATTAGTTTCGGTGCGATCCGCAGCCGGTTCCAGTGTGAACCGAGCCTTAGAATGGGGTTGGGAGTGGGTTTAACCTTTTAGTTAAAGTGTAATTCCAGTCAAATTCTAAGTTTTGTATTTCACTTTAACCCTCGCAACACCAGAAGATTACAGCTGCGGGGTGTGGTGTAAGACATGATTTCCCCTAAAACTGCAGCCAGCAGCACAAGGGACACTTCACATTGTAAGTACAGTCCCTCTTGCTGATAGATATATATCATCTTTTTTTTTTTTGGGACTAAACATTGCCTATAAGCCAGTGATAAATGCCTATATGTGCTCAGTGTGTCCATCCTTGCCCGGCTGAGATCTTTAGAGCACATTGCTAAGATGATGTCACTTTGCGAAGATGTTGTCGTCCTCCAGCTCTGGTATTGCCGCTCACTCTTGCAGTAGACTGGCCCTTTCAGCAACCCCATGGGGGGTTCATTTACTAAAACTGGAGCACTCAGAATCTGGTGCAGCTGTGCATGGGTAGCCAATCAGCTTCTAAGTTCAGCAGATTTCAGGCAACCCCTGCAACAAAATGAGATACTTTCAATAGGAGCCCATCTAAAGGGATGCAGGCCCAGCAGATTTCCCCATTAGTGCCCTGAAGCGCCACACCTGACAGTTAATAATGAAACCACTCCCATTAGACCCATTCAGTACAGGGGAACAGACAAACACACATGGATTACTTCAAAATAACAAAAGGTAGGAATCTGCAACAAAGGTTGTTATAATCCTTGCAATGTACAGAGATAACACAGAGGGGAATGTTTTTTTTTTTCGCAACAAAAGTGGAGTTATGCTTTAACTGAAGAAGCTGAAGTTAGAAGCTGATTGGCTACCATGCACAGCTGCACCAGATTTTACACTCTCCACTCTTAGGCCCCTTTCACACTGAGACGTTGCAATAACGCGCTAAAAATTATTAGCATTATTACCGTGTTTTTACCGCGATAGCACTAATGCCTATGCGTTTTTACCGCGTTAGTGTCAGCTAATAACCCTACCCCCTTACATCACATCCTGTGCACTTCCTGTTTTTTCGTAGCTTCTGGGCGTTTTTACAGCGGTACACATTAATTTCAATGGGGATAGGCATTTTTACAGCGCTATTTTATGCGTCCCAAAGATGCTCCAAAAAAGCTGTTTGCAGGATTTTTTCCAACGCACAGCCAGCACAACGCCTCCGTGTGAAAGCCCTCAGGGATTTCACATTGAGAATGCTGGGGCAGGATTATTTCAGGCGTTTTTACAGCGCTATTTTTAGCGCTAAAACGCCTCAGTGTGAAAGAGTCCTAAAGGCCCCGTACACACGATCCGAAAATCGTATGAAAAACGCTGCATTTGAATCGATCGTACGATAATCGGATTGTTACTACAGAGCTTTCGAGAGCCAATCAGGACAGTTCATCCGATATTATTCTATCGGACAAACACATTTTTTTTTTTTGTATGATGCCAGATTTTCGTTTAAGCAGTACAGCTGTCGTTCAAATATGCAATACATTACAACACATGACATCAGTTCCGAATTTTTATTCTGTCGTACGAGAACTTTCGTGACTTTAGTAAACTCATCAGATTCTATGTGAGATTAGCATGCAAAAAAAACAAAAACGGACGATCATTTGTCCGATAATGGGATCGTGTGTATGGGGCATTAGTAAATCTTCCCCTATCTCTCCAATCTCAGAGGTCATATTTAATTTCTGTTTTATTAGGGGGGAGTTATGGGCAAAGCCAAAAATGACACCTGTGATGCCGGCTGTCACGGAACACAGCAGCTTTTTCTTTCTCCCAGTCCTCCCTGTAGGAGAGTTTTTTTATTACCTGTAGATCCTGGTAAGAGATCAGTTCTTTTTCTGCTTCCTGTAATAGGCCGACAACGCTGTTCATTCTGTAGTAGGATAGCACAGCAGAGTTGTCAGCTTGTGGACGGTTTTAGATGGATGTGTTGTTATTAAATGTTCTAAAACCTGGTGCTAGCCTTTAAAGACTAAGTTTTACCTGTATTTAGGGTGTAACAGGAAGCCTAGTTGTGTACGCCCCCCCCCCTCACCTGAATCGCAGGACGCTTCTTGCTATTCTTTTAATTGGTGGGGCTGTGTGCGGCTTGGACTGCACCGCTGTGTCATCCATTCACTGGGAAGGCTGAGTGGAAAGTCCCAACTACCACCACTGTGCAGAGCCCCTCATCCCCCCTCCCTCACCCCTTGTGTAGTCCAGTTGCACTTCCTCCTAGCTCAGCTCTATACCTCACAGACCTGAGCCTGGAGGTAACACCAGTAGAGCCTGTGCATTGCATCTGTAATACAACCAGGAACTCTTTTTTTTTTTTTTTTTATTTCCTCTCACTTCCTGTTTTGGCTTTGGAACAGGAAGTGATGGAAATCCCTCCCCAATGGGACACAGCTGGAAAAGAAAATGACTGATGGGTTATAGCCCCTCCCTTACTCTATCCGAAGAGAAAAAATACTCTGCAGACTTCAATGTAAAATAGTAGTATTGGTTGTCTCTTAAAGACACATTCTCATTTTGCACAACAAATTAAAGTAGAACTAAAGGCAACTTTTTTTTTTTTTCTTTTTATGGATAGAGTAAAGGAGGGCAAACCCCTGTCAGGTTTTTTTTCCTTTTTTGTCAGCTCTATCCCATTGAGATTTCCTTTCACTTCCTGTCCCATAGCCAAAACAGGAAGTGAGGAAATCCTTCCAAAGTGAGGCAATCCCTGGTTGTCACCAGAACTAGTGTCCCCATTAGAAGTCCACCCCCTGATCATTTTGGGTTCTCACTAGAACAGGAATAGAAGGGACTTATAATGGGGACACTAGTTCTGGTGACAACCCAAAATGATCAAATAGGGCAAATCTCCCTGAAGGGGACCACAGATGGCATCTCATAAAAAAACGGAGGAAAAAAATTTTTTTTTTGCCTAGAGTTACACTTTTAGACCCCTTTCATACTGACAATGGGCCGTGTTAGTGGTAAAGCGCCACTAGTTTTGGCGACGCCTTTTGCCTGTTAGCAGGGCGCTTTTAACCCCCTGCTAGCAGCTGAAGAAAGGGCTAGTAGCACCTGAAAAAGTGCCGCTGCCGAAGCGCTTTGCAGGCGCGGTACCCATTCATTTCTATAGGCAGGGGCCCCAAAGACGCTGCTTGCAGGACTTTTTCTAACGTCATGCAAGCGCACCGCCCCAGTGTGAAAGCACTCAGGCTGCAGATGAGGCGTTTTTAGCCCAAAAACGCCTTCAATGTGAAGGATCTAAGGCCTAACATCATCTAACGCTTTTTAAGCCAATAAAGTAGTCCCCTGCTGCCTAAGTTGTGTATAAAAAAAAAAAAAAAAAGGCATGTATTTGCCCATTCTCAGTCCGGTCCGATCATGTGATCCCATGCATCAATTAAGCAGCCATAAGTGCCCGTGGGTGACGTCACCTCTCACACAATTCCCAGCCGTTGTCGGCGCGCCCTCCTCTCCCCTGCAGCCACCGCTCACTGACACAGGGGATCACATGACCAGACCGGGGAGGATGAAAAATAGGTAAGCATACACACTTTTTTTTCTTTTCTTTTCTCTTTCTTTTTTTTTTAGGCAGGATCAATAGCAGGAGGGGGAGGGGACATTTTAAAGCATATTTAGTGTTGGAGTTCTACCTTAATACCAGTGACCGGCTGAATCACATGTGTTATTTTTGAACAATCCCTATAGCCCAACTCCAACCTTCTTGTCTTATAATCCAGCCGGACCCCCTGGCTCTGGACGTGTACATTTTTACTACCAATACCTCCCGCTAGCCCGGCTCTTGTGGTTTTAGAGCGGACGATGAAGAAATTCTGGTCATTGGGATAGCAAGTGTTTTATACTTTATTATGGGCGGCCATACAGCCTTTCTGTAACAAACTCCTCAGGTGCCGCCTGTTCTCCTCCAACCCGAGTGTTCCCATGTATGTACAGTGCCTGGATATAGTTTTACACAATAAACATGGAAACTACTCTTCCGCTGTGTTTTCTTTTCATTACTATTATGTTGGATGGGATGAACTGGTGAGACCGAGCAAGGTATAAAACTGCTGGGGTTACAGTACATCCGGAAAGTATTCCCAGCACTTCACTTTTCCCACATTTTGTTATAAAACAGCCTTATGCCTCGTACACACGACCGGTTTTCCCAAAGGGAAAACTGGCATGTTTGCTTTTTGTCGTGAAAACTGGTCAAGAAAAGACAACTGCCCGCAAAAAAATTAGAACCAGCTCTCTTTTTTTCCCCGTCGTGATTCCTGGCGGTCTTTTTCCCGTTGCGAAAATCGCTGGTGTGTATGCTTTTCCGAGGGGAAAAAAAACGTGCATGCTCGTAAACAATTCGACGCATGCGCGGAAGAATAGAACGTCATTTTGTCGGCTCTTCGTAGTCTTTGACGTCACCGCGTTCTTGGCATTCAAAAGTTCAGCGGTCTTTTGTGTGACCGTGTGTATGCAAGGCAGGCTTGAGAGGAATCCCGTTGGGAAAAGCGTTTTTTTTCCTGCCGGGAAAAACCGGTCGTGTGTACGGGGCATGACTCTAAAATGGATTCAATTCATTATTTTCCTCAAAACTCTACACACAATACCCCATAATGACAACGAGAAAGAAGTTTGTTTGAAATCTTTGCAAATTTATAAAAAAAATTAAAAAATCACAGCCTTTGCTCAATACTTTGAAGCCCCTTTGGCACCAATTACAGCCTCGAGTTTTTCTGAGTATGATGCTACAAGCTCGGTACACCTATTTTTGGGCAGTTTCTCCCATTCTTCTTTGCAGGACCTCTCAAGCTCTATCAGGTTGGATGGGGAGGGTCGGTGCACAGCCATTTTCAGATCTCTTCAGAGAGGTTCAATCGGGTTCAAGTCTGTGTTCTGGCTAGGCCACTCAAAGACATTCACAGAGTTGTCCCGTAGCCACTACTTTGTTATCTTGGCTGTGTGCTTAGGGTCATTGTCCTGTTCGAAGATGAACCTTCACCCCAGTCTGAGGTCATGAGCAGGTTTTCATCAAGGATGTCTCTGTACATTGTTGCATTCATATTTCCCTCAATCCTGACTAGTCTCCCAGTTCCTGCCACTGACAAACATCCCCACAGCATGAAGCTGCCACCACCATGCTTCACTGTAGGGATAGTATTGGGCAGGTGTTGAGCGGTGCCTGGTTTCCTCCAGACATGACGCTTTCCATTCAGGCCAAAGAGTAAAATCTTTATCAGACCAGAGAATTTTGTTTCTCATAGTCTGAGAGTCCTTCAGGTGCCTTTTGGCAAACTCCAGGTGGGCTGTCATATGCGTTTTCCTGAGGCGTGGCTTCTGTCTGGCCACTCCCCCATACAGGCCCGATTGGTGAAGTGCTGCAGAGATGGCTGTTCTGGAAGTTTCTCCTCTCTCCACAGAGAAACGCTGGAGCTCTGTCAGAGTGACCATCAGGTTCTTGGTCACCTCCCTGACTAAGGCCCTTCTCCCCCGATCGCTCAGTTTGGCCGGGCGGCCCGCTCTAGGAAGAGTCCTGGTGGTTCCAAACTTCTTCCACTTATGGATGATGGAGGCCACTGTGCTCATTGGGACCTTCAATGCTGCAAACATTTTTCTTTACCCTTCCCCAGATCTGTGCCTCCATATAATCCTGTCTCGGAGGTCTACAGACAATTCCTTGGACTTCATGGCTTGGTTTGTGCTCCGACATGCACTGTTAACTGTGGGACCTTACATAGATAGGAGTGTGCCTTTCCAAATCATGTCCAATCAACTGAATTTACCACAGGTGGACCCCGACCAAGTCGTAGAAACATCTCAAGAGTGATCAGTGGAAACAGGATGCACCTGAGCTCAGTGTTGAGTAATGAAAATTTCAATTATTGAGTTTCAAATATTGAATTTCTTGAGTCATGGCAAAGGCTGTGAATACTTATGTACATGGGATTTTTCTGTTTTTTATTTTTAATAAATTTGCAAAGATTTCAAACTTCTTTCACGTTGTCTTAATGGGGTATTGTTTGTAGAATTTTGAGGAAAATAATGAATTTAAAGTGGAGTTCCATCCTAAAAAAAAATTTTCACCAAAAATCTTCAAATAAATAGAAAAAAAAACAAAATATTTTTACTTACCAGAAATAGCGGTTGCTATGCGGATCTTCCTAATCTGCCTCTTCATCCTCGCGTTGGCTTCTGGGGAATGGTGCGCGCGCTGCCTTCTGGGAACTGTGTGTATCCCAGAGAGCAGCTGCCCATTCAGAAAACACTGCGAGACTTGCGCATGCGCAGTAGGAAACGGGCAGTGAAGCCGCAAGGTTCCACTGCCTTTTTCCCTTAGTGAGGATGGCGGCTCCGGGAGCTGACAGGATTGAGGGATCGGTCTCGGGGGGGGGGGGGGCAACATCACGTGTTTGTAGCTGCTGACTTTTAAAACAAATAAAATAATGGGTGGAATCCCGCTTTAATCCATTTTGGAATAAGGCTATAACATAACAAAATGTGGAAAAGGTTAAGGGTTGTGAATACTTTCCGGATGCACTGTAGGCTGGAATAAATGTCTATATTAACCCTTTCACTGCCAGAACCAGTTGTTGTTTTTTTTGCACACATGCTTAAAAAAAAAAATTTTTTAGAGCCCTCAGTGCTGTAGTCCAACCACTCTAGACTTGGTTGGCTCTAAAGAGGACCTGTACTGAGGAATCTGTGCCCAACAAAGACCTCGGAGTGTAAAGGACCAGTCACCAGTATTGCCTGTGCTCTTCCTACAGCTGATCTTTTCCCCCATTACTGATGTACTATGGCGGCGGCCATCTTGGTAGAGGCAGGACTTTGCTTCCCCAAGACATAACAGTAGCACAAATATTGTATAGCATGAAAAAAAAAAAAAAAAAAAACCTGCCACCATGTTTTTTTAATCCAGGGCCTCTGCTTTGCGTTAATACTATTTTAGGGGTTTTAGTGCACTTTTATAAGTAAATTTTAGCACGGATGCTCTCAAATGAACAAAACAAAGGCTCCAGCAGTAAAAGGGGTTAAAGCCCAGCTGAAACTTAAGCTGCTTCTTAGTGGTGACGGGTTATTTGGGTTGTTACCCTTCCGCATTCATGTACTGGTCGGAATATACTACTGTTGGCTAATGCAGTGTTTCTCAACTCCAGTCCTCAAGGCGCACCAACAGGTCATGTTTTCAGGATTTCCCTCAGATAAAACAGCTGTGGTAATTACTAAGGCAGTGAAACAGATCAAATCACTTGTGCAAAATAATGAAAATCCTGAAAACATGACCTGTTGGTGCGCCTTGTGGACTGGAGTTGAGAAACACTGGACTAATGTATCATGGTAAATAATGCAACAGCCTTTTGCTGCCATCTAGTGGTGAATTACCAGGATGACTTACAGAACTCCATAGTAAACTTTTGTGGCTTTATAAAAGGTACGGCGGACACATTGGGGTGTTATTTCCGAAAGACAAATCAACTTTGCACTACAAGTGCAAAGTGCACTTGAAATTGCACTGAAAGTGTACTTGGAAGTGCAGTCGCTGTAAATCCGAGGGGGACATGCAAGGAAAATAAAAAACAGCATTTTAGCATGCACATGATTGGATGATAAAATCAGCAGAGCTTCCCCTCATTTCAGATCTACCCCTCAGATTTACAGCCACTGCACTTCCAAGTGCACTTTGCACTTGTAGTGCAAAGTAAAGTGGATTTTCCTTTCGTAAATAACCCCCAATGTGTATCAAATCACTGAGGTACAAAGCATGTTATACCTTACACCACTTCTTCTTCTGATTATATTAATCACTAGCAGGGTTGAGCGAACCCGAACTGTAAAGTTCGGGTTCATACCAGACTTTTGGATTTTTGGGTCCCAGACCCGAACCCGAACAATTGACTGTATTTTCGGGTTCGGGTCCGGTGTTCGGCGATGTAATGGCACATTTCTAAAAGCTACGGGGCAGCCAATAAACTTTTGTTTAACTGGTGTGCCCTTAGAAGCCATCACAGCCATGCTTACTAATGGCATGGCTGTGATTGGCCAGTGCAGCATGTGACCCAGCTTCTATATAAGCTAGGGGCACACAGCACAGCACAGCACGTCACTCTGCTTTAGACAGTGTAGGGAAAGGATCCTGTCTGCTGTTGCTGTGAGGGAGAGAATGAAATGATAGGAGTTAGTCCTGATTCTGCAATCTACTGAGAGAAAAGATAGAGAGACAGTGTAGGGCAAGGTTCCTGTTGCTGCTTTCAGGGAGAGAGATTTATATAGGAGTCCAGATTCAGAGATCTAATAACTCAGCGATCTGCATAGGTTTACCTGTTTGTGTTGCAGTGCACAGTCTTCTTACACTGCCATGAGCCCAGTGTCAGAGAAAATCGAACTTTTATCTGCAAGCTCAGTGCACCAGCACTGCATATGTTACGTTGAGACACACCCTGTACATACTCTGGGTGTATTCTGCTCTTCCAAAAACACCCATTTAGGGCAAAAAAAAAAAGAAGAAAAACAAATTGCAGTGTTTTTGTGAGATAAACAATTTATATATTTTTCTTCTATTGTGATATTCTAAAAAAATAATTTTAGGACAAAAACATTTTTTTTGAATAGCATTTTCTGCAGTTCTGTAGGTGTGAGATACAGCGTTTACGTACTGTTGTGCTTTTCCAAAAACACCCATTTAGGGCCACAAAAAATATTTTGCACTGTTTTCTGCACTTGCCATGCTCTTAACAATGTTTGGCTGCCATTTGCAGCCCTCTAGCCCTTTCCATTACTTTTTTAGAGCCATTTTAGTCCTTAGAAGTTCAGGTCCCCATTGACTTCAATAAGGTTCGGGTTCGGGGTCAAGTTCGGTCCCGAACTCAAACTTTTTTCTGAAGTTCGGCCGAACCCGTCGAACCCGAACATCCAGGTGTCCGCTCAACTCTAATCACTAGCTATCTGGGGCAAGTTCCACATTTTCCACAGACATGGTAAAATCAGCATTTTTTGCTAGAAAAGTGCTTAGACTCCCCAAGCATGATATATTTTTCTGAAAGCTGAGGCACTGGAGAATAAAATGTTGGCTGTTGCAATTTTTTATGTCACACAATATTTGTGAGGCTGTTTATCAAATGCAAATTTTCAGGAAAAAAAATACACTTAAATGAATTTTAGTGCAAGCAAACACAATATAAGACCCACTTTTTTTTTTGTATATATACACAGTGGGTACGGAAAGTATTCAGACCCCCTTAAATTTTTCACTCTTTGTTATATTGCAGCCATTTGCTAAAATCATTTAGGTTCATTTTTTTCCCCATTAATGTACACACAGCACACCATATTGACAGAAAAACACAGAATTGTTGACATTTTTGCAGATTTATTAAATAAGAAAAACTGAAATATCACATGGTCCTAAGTATTCAGACCCTTTGCTCAGTATTTAGTATTTGCCCCCTTTTGATGATTATTTTTGGGAAAGATGCAACAAGTTTTTCACACCTGGATTTGGGGATCCTCCGCCATTCCTCCTTGCAGATCCTCTCCAGTTCTGTCAGGTTGGATGGTAAACGTTGGTGGACGGCCATTTTTAGGTCTCTCCAGAGATGCTCAATTGGGTTTAAGTCAGGGCTCTCGCTGGGCTCTTCAAGAACAGTCACGGAGTTGTTGTGAAGCCACTTCTTCATTATTTTAGCTGTGTGCTTAGTGTCATTGTCTTGTTGGAAGGTAAACCTTCGGCCCAGTCTGAAGTCCTGAGTACTCTGGAGAAGGTTTTCGTCCAGGATATCCCTGTACTTGGCCGCATTCATCTTTCCCTCTATTGCAACCAGTCGTCCTGTCCCTGCAGCTGAAAAACACCCCCACAGCATGATGCTGCCACCACCATGCTTCACTGTTGGGACTGTATTGGACAGGTGATGAGCAGTGCCTGGTTTTCTCCACACATACCGCTTAGAATTAAGGCCAAAAAGTTCTATCTTGGTCTCATCAGACCAGAGAATCTTATTTCTCACCGTCTTGGAGTCCTTCAGGTGTTTTTTTTAGCAAACTCCATGCAGGCTTTCATGTGTCTTGCACTGAGGAGAGGCTTCCGTCGGGCCACTCTGCCAAAAAGCCCCGACTGGTGGAGGGCTGCAGTGATGGTTGACTTTCTACAACTTTCTCCCGACTGCATCTCTGGAGCTCAGCCACAGTGATCTTTGGGCTCTTCTTTACCTCTCTCACCAAGGATCTTCTCCTCCGATAGCTCAGTTTGGCCGGACGGCCAGCTCTAGGAAGGGTTCTGGTCATCCCAAACGTCTTCCATTTAAGGATTATGGAGGTCACTGTGCTTTTAGGAACCTTAAGTGCAGCAGATTTTTTTTGTAACCTTGACCAGATCTGTGTCTTGCCACAATTCTGTCTCTGAGCTCTTCAGGCAGTTCCTTTGACCTCATGATTCTCATTTGCTCTGACATGCACTGTGAGCTGTAAGGTCTTATATAGACAGGTGTGTGGCTTTCCTAATCAAGTCCAATCACTATAATCAAACACAGCTGGACTGGTGTAGAACCATCTCAAGGATGATCAGAAGAAATGGACAGCACCTGGGTTAAATATATGAGTGTCACAGCAAAGGGTCTGAATACTTAGGACCATGTGATATTTCAGTCTTTCTTTTTTAATAAATCTGCAAAAATGTCAACAATTCTGTGTTTTTCTGTCAATATGGGGTGCTGTGTGTACATTAAAGTGGTTGTAAACCCACTTTTTCAACTTGCACCTACAGGTAAGCCTAGATTAAGGCTTACCTGTAGGTGCAAGAAATATCTCCTAAACCTACACGGTTTAGGAGATATTTACTAAAAATGACAGGCGCCGCTGTCTACGGCGCATGCGCAATAGCTGGGCGTAGCCGATTGTGACGGCTCTCGCGCGCATGCGCAGAGTGACGTCTCCGCCGCTCCGGCCAATCACAGCGCCGGAGCGGCGCTGTGATTGGCTGGTGCGGCGATGGATGCGGCTGAAGAGGGAGACGAGGACGGCTTCGGGGGCCCCGATCTAAGGTAAGTGATGCATAATGAGCTATTATGCTAGTCATATTAGCTCATTATGCCTCATATTAGCTCATATATATATATATACGTACGTACATATACACACACCATTAGGGATCGATCAATACCGATATTTCGGACCCTCTCCTGCCAATATTATTTGCCCATATTTTGTACATTTAATTTTTTTTTAACGTCATTTTACATTTTTTTGTTTTTTTATCACTGTTATTGCTGTCACAAGGAATGTAAACATCCCTTGTGACAGTAATAGGCAGTGGCAGGTACTCTTTATGGAGAGATCGGAGGTCTAAAAGACCTCCCCCCCCCCTCCTCTGCACTTCAAAGTATTCAAAACTGCAAGATCTGCATTTTTGAATACTTTTATTTATTTTTACAGGCGCCTTTAAGATGCCAGTGATCCAGGAAGTGATGTCATGACATTGCTTCCGGATTACTAGATCCGAGACCCGAACGAAGCATGAGCTTTGTTTGGGTCTTCGGCCAGCCGGCGGACATACCGGTTGGTTGCTTGGGCCTCCCGGTGGGACAGGAGAGTCCGGGCGAGCAGCGGGGGCGGGGGGGGGGGGGGACGACACACACACATCCCCTCCCACTGATTGTAATTACAGCCGAGCAGCTGCTGAGCCGCAATAAAGCTGACCGTTCGCTCTAAGACCCCTTTCGCACTGGAGCATATTGCAGGCGCTATAGCGTTAAAAAGCTGCACCATTCATTCCAGTGTGAAAGCCCGAGCGGTGCGCTAGCAGGACGGTAAAAAAAGTCCTGCTAGCCACATCTTTGGAGTGGTGAAAGAGCGGTGTGTTTACCGCTGCTGCCCATTGAAATCAATGTGACAGCGCGGCTATACCGCCCGCAATGCGCCACTTCAGCAGCGCATTGCGGGCGGTTTTAACCATTTCTCGGCCGCTAGTAGGGGTAAAACCGCCCCGCTAGTGGCCGAAATGCGCCGCAAATCCGCCCATAGCGTTAACGGTAAAAATAGCGGCGTTTTAGGGATCTTAAGAATAGTACTGGGGTGATGTCTGCAGCTGCACGTATCACCCCATTAAAACCCCTTGAAGCAATATCAGTAATATCGGTCAGTTTTTTGACTGATGCTTCTAAGTGAATAACGGCCGTTTTGACGATAATCAGTCGATCCCTACACACCATATGGCCCCTCACATGGGCCAGATCTGGTTTTGCTTAGCAGGGGATCCGTCTGCTAATCCCGAGTTGAGCGGCTGGATGAATGACAGGTCCGTGTTCACTCCGCTTATGCAGAGCAGCCACAGCGCGCTCTTCTCTGTGGGCAGAGAAAGAACCGCCTGACAAAAGTCTGTTTACATCCGACTGCCCATAGAGGAGAATCCAATCGGGTCCGGCTGAAAAGGGGACAGCCAGACCCGATCTGACCTCTTGTGTGAAAAGGGCCTTTCCCTTTAACTGTTTTGCTGCTTCCACCTACTAACTACTATAACAGCACCAACATGTAAACAAACTCCTGGCCACTATAGCAACTGGGAGTTTGTTTACATCTTTTCTGCTGCCTATGTAGTAGATGTGATTTGAACAGCTGTAAAGCCACATGGTCACTTCTACATGCTCAGGTTTATGTCTCTCTTCCCCAGCCACCATTGTCCTGGGCTTACCAGTTCCTCCTTGGGCCTCCAGAACCATCTGTTCTCTGATCCCCCCCTGGATAGTATGAACCCAGAAGCACTTCTCTCTGAGCGCTTCCTAATTCAGAGCTGCCAAAACCTGTCCTCTCTGGCTGTGGATACAAGATGATCAAGCACAGTTTATCTTTTATCAGCGTCAATATAGTGACATAGGGGAGTCTAACGTGCATGTGGATGAAAGTGATGATTGCACCTCACATATTATATATATATATATATAGGTGCATGCTGGCTTTTGAGCCATAACATTGGGTGATCATTTACAGCTAACTCTAAACCAGCCTTTCTCAACCTTTTTAGTACAGACAGTAACCCCTGAAGTAACTTTCTGGTGTCAGGGAACCCCTGCTAAATCTCATGATACATTAATGTGATGGTCAGTGGGAAGAATGCCCCTTACATTTGTGGCCATTGAGAAGAATTATCCCCTTACAGATAGCTAAAAATATCAATGGTGTCAGTGGGAAGATATCTGTGAAGCAGAAACTGCTCCTTGCTCAAGGAACCCCGAGCAACCTCTGGAGGACCCCTAGGGTTCCATGGTACCCTGGTTGAGAAACCCTGCCCTAAATTGGCGAGCTGGAAACGCATCACCTATGGACAGTTTTGGGTACTGCAGTTTTGTGCAGCTTTGCAGGCACACAAAACTTTGAGGGTTACCATGTTTAGTATTTAGTCAACACAACCTCATCTTTTATAAGTAAGTAAGTATAAGTATCAAATACAAATGGAGATTATATATATACATTTTTTTGCACCAAAACTAATTTGAGTGCATTTTTTTTATTTAACCACTTCCCGCCCGGCATATAGCAGAATGATGGCTGGGCTGTGGTTCAGTTATCCTGACTGGGCTTCATATAACATCCAGCAGAATAACATGGGGGCGCGCAGTGCGGTGATCAGTGGTGCTGTGTGTCACTCTGACACACTGCATCTCCGATTGTAGTAAGGAGCCTCTGACGGAGGCTCCTTACCATGTGATCAGCTGTGACCAATCACAGCTGATCACAGCGTGAACCAGGAAGTGCCGGTAAACGGCTTTCCTCAGGTTCGCGCTGACAGGAAGAGCCGATCGGCGACTTTCCCTGTCAGAGAGGGGTCTGTGCTTATAATCAGCATATTGATTATCAGCACAGCCCCATCAGATGTGCCACCAGCAATGCCAATCAGTGCCCATCAGCTGCCAGTCAGTGCCCCATCAGAAATGCCTGTCAGTGCCCACAACAGTGCCAATCAGTGCCCACAACACTGCAAATTAGTGCCCATCACAGGTGTTACTGATCGGCACTGATTGGCACTGTCAGTACCTCATTGTCAGTGCATATCCATGCCACCTATCAGTGCCCGTCAGCTGCCAGTCAGTGCCCCATCATAAACGCCAGTTGTGACAATCAGTGCCCATCACAGTGCCCACCTCAGTGCCCATCACAGTGCCCATCAGTAACACCTGTCAGTACCTCATCGTCAGTGCCCATCAGTGCTGCATATCAGTGCCCATCAATTCTACCTATCAGTGCCATCTCATCAGTGCCCATCAGTGAAGGAAAAAACTACATATTATAACAGAAAAACTATTTTTTTTCAAAAATGTCATTGTTTTTGTCTTTTTTAGTTTGTTTAGCAAAAAATAAAAACCCCAGAGGTGATCAAATACCACCAAAAGAAAGCTCTATTTGTGGGAAGAAAATGATAAAAATGTCATGTAGGTACAGTGTTGTATGACTGCACAATTGTCATTCAAAGTGTGACAGCGCTGAAAGCTGAAAATTGTCCTGGGCAGGAAGGGGATAAGTGCCTGGTATTGAAGTGGTTAAAATATACATTTTAAAAAAACAGTAGCGCAAACATCACGTAACATAAAAAAAAGCTTCAATTACCATCATTTTATTCTGCAGGCACTCTCTTCTGCTTTCAGAAAATGTATAATGTTTTGGGGTTTTAAGTACTTTTTCTGGCAGCTAAAGGGTTAAAGCGTAGCCGAGGTCAAAGTGGTTTCTTGGTTGTGGACAGAGCTGGGAAGGAATTATCTGGGTACTTACCCTTCCTCATGCGGGTACTTACCCTTCCTCATGCATACACTGGTCAGCTCAGCATCATTTTCCATAAACTAATAAATGTCAGTGTACAAACGGTCTTTTGCTGCCATCTTGTGGTGAAGCAGCAGAATGATCTACAATACTTTCATCAGTGACTTTGTGAAATTACAAAGGGCTCAAGAACATTGTGGGGTTGATTTACTAAAACTGAAGAGTGCAAAATCGAGTGCAGCTGTGCATGGCAGCCAATCAGCTTCTAATTTCAGCTTGTTCAATTAAGCTTTGGCAACCTGGAAGCTGATTGGTTTCTAGGCAGAGCTGCCCCAGATTTTGCACGCTCCAGTTTTAGTAAATCACACCTCATGTCCTTACTCCAGTGTTTCTCAACTCCCAGTCCTCAAGGCACCCAAACAGGTCATGTTTTCAGGATTTCCCTCAGATGAAACGGCTGTGGAAATTACTAAGGCAGTGAAACTGATCAAATCACCTGTGCAAAATTATGGAAAGCCTGAAAACATGACCTGTTGGGGCTAGGGTGACCACATTTCCAAACTGCCATTCAGGGACACCCCCGCCCAAAAAAGATGATTTTTTGATACCTTTTTTTGTGACCCCATACATTTCATGAATTCATCCTGGGACCTGTAGTTCTTTACTAGTTGGGGGGGGGGTCACATCTTTGGCTCTGAGGGGTTCATGTTGGGACCTGTAGTCTTTCACTTTTGGGGGATTACGTCCCCAAAATTGAAGGACTACAAGTCCCGGCATGAGATCTAAAGTTGTGACCCTATAGATTTCACGGGTTCATGTTGGGACCTGTAGTTATTCACTATTGGGGGGGTGTAGGGGGTGTCCCATCTTCAGCTCTGAGGATTTCATGCTGGGACCTGTAGTCCTTCACTTTTAGGGGGTCATGAGACCCATCACCCGATTGGCCGAAAAGAGATCCGATCGGATTGGCCACCAGGAGGTGGAGGGAGGAGACGCTGGGGAACTGAGACGGCAGCCCCCCTCCCCCCGGAGCACTGCCCGCTAAATGGGGTAAGTGCGGGGCCTTGACTGACTGACTGATGGGGGAGGGGGGCCGTCTGTGATCCCGTGACCCCCAGCTGCCACTGCCTCTGCTGCCAGCTCATCTGTCGTCCTCTCTGCAGTCAGTGTCTCATGACACACATGGCGTTACATCCATCCCCGGCGCCTGGCCTCACCTCTGAGTACTGAGAGTTGCTCTCAAATCCTGGCAGTTCCCCTCCCTCTGAGCATGCCACCAGAGAAGATTGGGGAAGAGGTGGGTGGAGTTAAAGCACTAGGGGCAAAGGAGGAGGAGGAAGTTAAATCCTCCTACGCTCAGAATGCTGGGGCTTCGGCCAGCCAGGACACGTACTGTTAGTGAGTAAAGAAGTGGCGAGGCGGTGGCCTTTTTTGGGGGCATCAGAGTGGCCCAGGGGGGTGGCTGTGTCAGTTTCATTCAGGGACACTGTATTGTCCCGGAATGAAGGTGCCCAGGACAGATCTGCAAAATGCGGGACTGTCCCGGGCAATCCGGGACACATGGTCACCCTAGTTGGGGCGCCTTGAGGCCGGGTTCACACTGGTCCGACAAACGCTGGGAGCTCATGTCGCATGACGTGTGAAAATCAATGTTTCCCTATGGGAGCCGTCCTAACTGGTCCGACACATGTTGGTCCAACTTTGAAGATGCTCCCTGTACTACTTTGGTCCGACTTTGATCCTATTTCAGCCCATTGACTATCATTGAAGTCGGATCAAAGTCGGACCGCGGTCTTGCATGATCCGACTTTGGCATGCGACTTGTGCTCTGCTGATCTTGAAGGGGAATTCCACGACAAATTTTAAACAAAAAAACTGGCATGGGTTCCCCTCCAGGAGCATATCAGGCCCTGCGGTCTGGTATGGATTTTAAGGGGAACCCCCTAAGCCGAAAAAACGTAAACATCCCTTGTAAACATCCATTGTAATAGAAAAAAGCATGACAGGTCCTCTTATATATGAGATCTGGGGTCAAAAAGACCTCAGATCTCATATTTACACTAAAATGCAATAAAAAAAATGTATGTCATTGTAAAAAAAAAAAAAAAAGTACCTTTAAGAGCATTGGGCGGAAGTGAGGTTTTGACCTCGCTTCCACCCTGCAGTGATATGGAGACGGTTCCCCTCGCTCATCTCCATACCCAGGCAGGGACCGAATCTCCTCCATCGCTGCTGACGGCTCCGGTAAGCGGCGGAGGGCACCGGAGGGCAGCGGGAGGAGGGGGCCCTCTCCCGCCGCTGATAAAAGTGATCTTATCGTATCCGCCGCAGAGACCACTTTTATCTGAAAGAAGACCGCTCGCTAAAGAAAAGAATACCGGGGTTATGGTAGCTAGCTGCTACCATAACAACGGTATTCCTCTTCAAACAGCCGACGTATTCCTGCGGCGAGCGGTCCACAAGTGGTTAAAGAAACAGGATCAATTTTTTTATATTTTAGGGGGTTAACAAACGCTTTAATTAATTTTTTTACATTTAGGTATTAATTAGCGCAGCTCCTGTTTTCTTTATTAACTAAAAGAGACATGCGCGTAGAAGGAGAGAGCAGAGTAGACACGTGCAGAATGAAAAAAATTGTTTTGATTCGCTATTTACATAAATTTGTTTAGTTAAATTTGTTTAATTCGTTATATTAGTTTTCGGAATTTGTTTTGTTTATTCAAATTCAAAAATTTCTAATTCCATTTGAATCAAATTCCATTCAAAATCAAAGGTATTCTATTCTATATTCTATTCTATTTTATTTTCTATTCTTTTCTTTAATATTATATTCTATTTTTTTCTATTCTATTCAAATTCAAATGTTTTGACTACGCTTACTCTGTTTACCTTTTTATTATTTATTATTAAACTAGTGTATTTAACTGCACTTCTGTCTCGGTCTGATTCATGGTTTCTGACAAACAAGCTCCCTTACACCCTGTTCCAAATTATTATGCCAATGATATTTTTCTCATTTACCTAAATAATTGATGTAAACAACAGTCAGCATAATTCTCATGTTATCAACTATTAAGAGTACAATTCAAATTTTATTGAACAAACCTCCTAATAACAGTTTTTTTTTTCAAAATAAAAAACTTACAATGCACTGTTCCAAATTATTCCGCACAGTAAGTTTCAAAACACTTTATAGGTTGTAAAGAACTGAAAACTGTCATTTGTTGTGTTTTCAGCATATTTACTGAAAACAAAAGCTATTTTAATCAAACTTTGAACAACATTTGAACTTTTTAAACATTTGAACAGGTCACGTTACATTTTAACATAGGACCCCTTATTTGATAGCAGCTTCACAAGTCTTGCATCCATCGAACTTGTGAGTTTTTGGACAGTTTCTGCTTGAATTTGTTTGCAAGATGTCAGAATTGCCTCCCAGAGCTGCTGTTTGGATGTAAACTGCCTCCCACCCTCATAGATCTTGTGCTTGAGGATGCTCCAAAGGTTCTCGATAGGATTGAGGTCAGGGGAGGATGGAGGCCACACCATGACTTTCTCTCCTTTTATCCCCATAGCAGCCATTGATGCAGAGGTATCCTTTGCAGCATGAGATGGTGCATTGTCATGCATGAAGATGATTTTATTATGGAAAGCATAGTTCTTCCTTCTGTACCAGGGAAGGAAGTGGTCAGTCAGGAACTCCACATACTTTGCAGAGGTCACCTTTACACCTTCGGGGACCCTAAAGGGGCCGACCAGCTCTCTTCCCATGATTCCGTCCCAAAACCTGACTCCACCACTGCCTTGCTGACATCACAGCCTTGTTGGAACAGGGTGTTCGTCTACCAACCATCCACTACTCCATCTATCTGGACCATCCAGGGTTGCACGGCACTCATCAGTGAACAGGACTGTTTGAAAATTAGTCTTCATGTATTTTTCTGCCCAATGCAGCCGTTTCTACTTGTGAGCATTGGTTAGTGGTGGCCGAATGGAAGGTTTATGCACAGTTGCAAGACTCTGGAGGACTCTACACCTTGATGTCCGTGGGACTTCAGAGGCACCAGCAGCTTCAAATATCTGTTTGCTGCTATGTAATGGTGTTTTAGCAGCTGCTCTCTTGATCCAATGCATGGATCTGGCAGAAATATTCCTCAATGTGCCTTTATCTGCACGAAACCCGTCTGTGCTCTGAATCAGCCACAAATTTCCTAATAGTGCGATGATCGCGCTTAAGTTGTCGTGAAATATCTAATTTTTTCATACCTCGTCCAAGGCATTGAACTATTTCACTCTTTTTGCAGCAGAGAGATCCTATTTCTTCCCCATATTGCTTGAAAATGGTGCTCTGCCTAATAATGTGGAACACCCTCCTTTAGTAGTTTTTCCGTTAATTGGGCTCACCTGGCAATCTAATTATCACAGGTGTCCGAGATTGTTGATCAAAAGAGCCCTGAGACTCAATGCCATCCATGAGTTAAACTGAAAAACAAAATATTTCATCTTTGTGACACTGAAATAGAATTTGCATAATAATTTGGAACAGGGTGTTCCAAATTAGTCATTTTCCTGGAGGGTGTTTCAGTCATTTTCCTGGAGTTCAGCTTATTCGCCCCACTCTGTCATTCAGACATGATTTATAAAAGACAAGACTTTTTATTGACAGTTAATTATGGCGGCTCGTTAGATGTTATTTGTCCTAAGCACAACTCTACAATTCTGCATTGAGCATTTTTTTACAATTAATAACAAATCTCATGTGTTGGAAAAACAATTTTTTTTTTAAATTACATGAGCAAAGTGCAAAAATAAACCAACAAGAGAATATTATGTGTAGAATCTATAAGAGATATTAGATAAGATAGGAATCAAGGTACAAGGCCTCCGGTAAGAGAAAGCACCCGATCAACTGATCTGTATTTATACTGCGAGGAAAGTGTACTACACCAGAGCCAGTAAAACAACCAATTAATAATATGGTCAGTGTTAATATAAAATAAATAGATTTCTAATATTTTTTAAATATTACATGTGTTTTGTCAAAAGTATTGGGACACCTGACTATACACGCACGTGACTTTTAACCAATTGCCGACCAGCCTACCCCGATATACGTCAGCAGACTGGCACCACTGCGCAAATGGGCATACCTGTACGTCCCTCTGTAGAAGCAGGATAGTGGGCATTGTAAAAATTTCCCCATTCTGCCTAGTGACATGACAGAGATCTACTGTTCCCGGTGATCGGGAACAGTGAGCTCTGTCATGTTTCAGTGAGCCCATCCCCCTACAGCTAGAACACGCTGAGTGAACACAGTTATCCCCTTGATCGCCCCCTAGTGTAAACCCCTTCCCTGCCTTCCTTCCCTTCCCTGATCAGTGCATTTTTATAGCACTGATCAATGTAATACTGTCACTGGTCCCCAAAAAGAGTAATTTGGGGTCGGATTTGTCTGCCGCAATGTCGCAGTCCTGCTAAAAATCACAGATCGCCACCATTACCAGTAAAAACAATAAAAATAAATAAAAGTCCCTAAACCGAACGAGCAGGGGCTCTTTACAAGGGGCACTGATGAGGCTGCATTGATGGGCGTTGGTGAGGCTACATTGATGGGCACTGGTAAAGGCTGCATTGACAGGCACTGGTGAGGTTGCATTGAGGGGCACTGGTGAGGCTGCACTGATGGGCACTGGTGAGGCTGCACTGATGGGCACTGGTGAGGCTGCATTGATGGGCACTGGTGAGTCTGCATTGAGGGGCACTGGTGAGGCTGCATTGATGGGCACTGTTGAGGCTGCATTGATGGGCACTGTTGAGGCTGCATTGAGGGGCACTGGTGAGGCTGCATTGATGGGCACTGGTGAAGCTGCATTGATGGGCACTGGTGAGGCTGCATTGAGGTACACTGGTGAGGCTGCGCTGATAAGCACTGGTGAGGCTGTGCTGATGGGCACTAGTGAGGCTGCGCTGATGGGCACTAGTGAGGCTGCGCTGATGGGCACTGGTGGGGTTGCATTAATGGGAACTGATGAGGCTGCGCTAATGGGCACTGGTGAGGCTGCATTGGATGGGCACTGGTGAGGCTGCATTGATGGGCACTGGTGAGGCTGCATTGATGTGCACTGATCAGGCTGCATTGATAGGGACTGATCAGGCTGCATTGATGGGCACTGGTGAGGCTGAATTGATGGGCACTGATGAGGCTGCATTAATGGGCACTGGTGAATCTGCATTAAAGGATACTGATGAGGCTGAATTGATGGGCACTGCTGAGGCTGCATTAATGGGCACTGGTGAATCTGCATTAAAAGATACTGATGAGGCTGCATTGATGGACACTAGCGAGGCTGCATTGAGGGGAAATGGTGAGGCTGCATTAATGGGCACTGGTAAGGCTGCGCTGATGGGCACTGGTAAGGTTGCATTGATGGGCACTGGTAAGGTTGCATTAATGGGCACTGGTGAGGCTGCATTGATGAACACTGATCAGGCTGCATTAATAGGCATTGATGGACACTAGTGAGGCTGCATTGATGGGCACTGGTGAGGCTGCATTGATGGGCACTGGTGAGGCTGCATTGACGGGCACTGGTGAGGCTGCATTGACGGGCACTGATGAGGCTGCACTGATGGGCACTGATGAGGCTGTGCTGATGGGCACTGGTGAGGTTGCATTGATGGGCACTGGTGAGGCTGCACTAATGGGCACTGGTGAGGCTGCATTAATGGGCAATGATCAGGCTGCATTGATGGGCACTGGTAAAGGCTGCATTTATGGGCACTGGTGAGGCTGCATTGATGGGCACTGGTGAGGCTACATTGATGGGCACTGGTGGGGCTGCATTGATAGGCACTGGTGAGGCTGCATTGAGGGGCACTGGTGAGGCTGCATTGAGGGGCACTGGTGAGGCTGCATTGATGGGCACTGGTGAGGCTGCATTGATGGGCACTGTTGAGGCTGCATTGAGGGGCACTGGTGAGGCTGCATTGATGGGCACTGGTGAAGCTGCATTGATGGGCACTGGTGAGGCTGCATTGAGGTACACTGATGAGGCTGCGCTGATGAGCACTGGTGAGGCTGTGCTGATGGGCACTAGTGAGACTGTGCTGATGGGCACTAGTGAGGCTGCGCTGATGGGCACTGGTGGGGTTGCATTAATGGGCACTGATGAGGCTGTGCTAATGGGCACTGATGAGGCTGTGCTAATGGGCACTGGTGAGGCTGCATTGGATGGGCACTGGTGAGGCTGCATTGATGGGCACTGATTAGGCTGCATTGATGGGCACTGATCAGGCTGCATTGATGGGCACTGATCAGGCTGCATTGATGCACACTGGTGAGGCTGCATTGGTGGGCACTGGTGAGGCTGTATTGATGGGCACTGATGAGGCTGCATTGATGGGCACTGATGAGGCTGCATTGATGGGCACTGGTGAGGCTGCATTGATAGGCACTGGTGAGGCTGCATTGAGGGGCACTGGTGAGGCTGCATTGAGGGGCACTGGTGAGGCTGCATTGATGGGCACTGTTGAGGCTGCATTGAGGGGCACTGGTGAGGCTGCATTGATGGGCACTGGTGAAGCCGCATTGATGGGCACTGGTGAGGCTGCATTGAGGTACACTGATGAGGCTGCGCTGATGAGCACTGGTGAGGCTGTGCTGATGGGCACTAGTGAGACTGCGCTGATGGGCACTAGTGAGGCTGCGCTGATGGGCACTGGTGGGGTTGCATTAATGGGCACTGATGAGGCTGCGCTAATGGGCACTGGTGAGGCTGCATTCGATGGGCACTGGTGAGGCTGCATTGATGTGCACTGATCAGGCTGCATTGATGGGCACTGATCAGGCTGCATTGATGGGCACTGGTGAGGCTGCATTGATGCGCACTGGTGAGGCTGCATTGATGGGCACTGATGAGGCTGCATTAATGGGCACTGGTGAATCTGCATTAATGGGCACTGATGAGGCTGAATTGATGGGCACTTCTGAGGTTGCATTGATGGCCACTGGTGAGGCTGCATTGATGGACAATAGCAAGGCTGCATTGAGGGGAAATGGTGAGGCTGCATTAATGGGCACTGGTAAGGTTGCATTGATGGGCACTGGTAAGGCTGCATTAATGGGCACTGGTGAGGCTGCATTAATGAACACTGATCAGGCTGCATTGATAAACACTGATCAGGCTGCATTGATAGACACTGATGGACACTAGTGAGGCTGCATTGATGGGCACTGATGAGGCTGCATTGATGGGCACTGGTGAGGCTGCATTGATGGGCACTGGTGAGGCTGCATTGACGGGCACTGGTGAGGCTGCATTGACGGGCACTGGTCAGGCTGCATTGATGGGCACTGATGGTAGCTCTTTCTAACATAGACCCTAAAATGGACACAGAGAGGACCCGCACACACGCACGCGACATCAAACCTTCAAGTTCCTCCCTCGCCTCGGCAAACAGTGCCCGGAATGGCGGAAGAAGAGAGGACACACCAGCCAGCCACAGCAGGGCCAGGATTCCAGCCAGCCACCCACGCCGGTGACCCACCTACAGCAGAGCCAGGGCGCCAGGCAACCACCCATGGTGACCCACCCACAGCAGGGCCAGGGTGCCAGCCAGCCACCCATGGTGAGCCACCCACACCAGGGAGCCAGCCAGCCACAGAAGGGTGCCAGCCAGCCACCCACAGGATCCAGTCACAGAGGACACGGGAGCCAGCCACAGCTACAGTACCCACAGTTAAGGTAAGAGGAGCGCTACACTGTGCCAATTATATTTCTACTTTGTGAGAGGTTGGGGCAGGGGTGAGAGTCATGGCACAAGGAGGGGGTCCCATGAGGACCAGAGTGAATGAAGGTGTTCACTGTACACTTTATTAAAAAGAGGCCCCCCTCCAGGTCCCATTTACTCCTTTGTTAGAACGAGTCCCCCCAGGTCCCATTAGAGACTACAGACTCTAAAAGAGGCCTTTCAGCAGTGGCAGTTGGTGCTCACATTTTTTTTGGGGGGGGTGCAAACAAACCGAAAAATACTGAAAAAACCCCATCAATTGCAGCCTCACTGTGCCCATCAAATGCAGCCACTGTGCCATCAATTGCAGCTATTGTGCCCATCAAATGCAGCCACTGTGCCCATCAAATGCAGCCCCTTGTGCCATCAAATGCAGCCACTGTGCCATCAAATGCCGCTACTTGTGCCCATCAAATGCAGTCACTGTGCCCCATCATATGATATGCAGCCCCTTGTGCCATCAAATGCAGCCACTGTGCCATCAAATGCCGCTACTTGTGCCCATCAGATGCAGTCACTGTGCCCCATCATATGCAGCTACTTGTGCCCATCAAATGCAGCCACTGTGCCCTATCATATGCAGCCACTTGTGCCCCATCAAATGCAGCCACTTGTACCCCATCATATGCAGCCACTCGTGCCCATCACATGCAGCCACTTGTGCCCACAATATGCAGCCACTTGTGCTCATCATATACAGCCACTTGTGCCCATCATATGCAGCCACTTGTGCCCATCACATGCAGCCACTTGTGCCCACAATATGCAGCCACTTGTGCCCATCATATGCAGCCACTTGTGCCCATCATATGCACAGGACTCTTTTACCATTCAGTACTCCTGTTGTATGTTTTATGCTTTGTATTGTAACCCTCCCACATTCTAAATGTTACTTCTCCCTCTTTATTTCATACAACATTTTTTTTTTTAAAAGCTAATCAAATAAATAAAAGGGTGACTTCATGCAGTCACATTACATCTTGATATATAAGGTCTGGGCAAGTCTGTCTGTATAAGCTAGTCAATCAGTTTTTTATTGTACATATTTAATATTCAGCACAATGTGATACATTTACAGTATCCTATTTAGCTGTTGTAATTCTTTCTGAAGAACGGGGAAACAGTTATCAGCCAACAGAGTTTAATTCTTGTTTTACAAATAATTACATTGAAATATTCTCTTGGTGTAAATGGTAATCTCCAATGCCCACACCTGAAATCACTGAGCGAATTATAACAACCATACAGTAATTGTTTGTTTTTCTTCCATCCCTAATTAAATGATTTCACTGAGGACCTTCCTTTGTTCACAGAAGAACATTTTAAGTTTTGCAAGGCTGGGCTCAGGGGAAAGTTTAATGAGCCAAAGATTATCCCTCTTGATAGAAAATTATCTTTTGTTTTCAGAAACTTTTTCTTTTACTGATGCAAACAGAAGGCCATAGCTGTATGCATTGGGACAACTATCAATACAATAGCTTTGTATTAGTTACTACAAACAGTAAATGACCCCATTATTGTGTGAGATTAATAATAGGAAAATATATCATTTAATAATATAAATGGATCCTTTCTTGATATTGTTTAATTAATTTGATAGGTGGGTGGGAGAACGACGGGGGATGTTGGGGTTAATGTTTGGTACATAACTGATTGTTGAATGTTGTAAAAATTTAAAAACTGGTTCAATAAAGAAATAAAGTTAAAAAAAAATAAAAATAATATATATGTAGCGCCCTGCTCCTAATGAGTGGGCGCTATGTTAAATTTAGAGGGTATCTGAGCCAATAGTTGGGCTCAGATATAAAGGATTAATGTTAAATTAGCCTCTGTTCCGGCTATGGCTGTGTTGAAAAACTTCCCACTGTTTGCCTGTAGGTGGCGTTACCACCTCAGGCCAATGTGGAAGATTGACAAGTCAGAGTGCATTGGGTACCTTCCCCCGGGAACAGTTCAGTGGGCTTGGTCTACCCACTGAGCATGCTGGGGAAGGGTACTTAAGGGGCAGACGCCATCTTTTGGGGTCCTTCGTCCCCCCGCGGCCCTCCTGGCGCGAGGGGTATATTGTGTGATTTCAGCCTCGGAGCCATGTTGGTCCGAGGCTGCAACTCTGCCGAGTAGGCCCAGTTATGCTGACTGGGGCCTACCCTTTGAAGGTGATCCTGTGCTGTCCGTCCTGCGGGAGGAAGCCACTCAATGGAGGAAACCAGGGGAGGACCTGTCCTGGAAAAGACCAAGCGGAAGGCTGGTGTCTGGAGGAGGGCCTGGTAATTCTATTGGAGGATGCACCGCAACTAAAGTTTACCTTGCAGTCTGCCGGGTGGGCTTAAAGGCTCTTGACTGTTTGGCTGGAAGTTTGGGAGTTAAGTCCTGTGGCAGAGGATCCCGGATTATCCAATTCTGTGCACCACCAGTGTGTGGCAGAGACTGGTCCTGATCATTGTCCGTGCATCATTCCGGCTGCTGGGCCAGGTGAGAGGGGCCTATCCGGGTGAGCAATACCCACTCCAGGAAGAGTGGTGAATGACTTTATAGTTGAGGAGTTTTTCCCCAGTGATCTGTACTGTGTACCTGTACCTACCCCTTTCCCTTCACCCTTCTACTATTCTTCAAATGTTTTATGCAAAGGGAAAATAAAACCTAACTGCAGATGGTTTTACATCTTGTGTGGACATTGGAGTTTTTACAGATATTCTTCCCCTAGACAAGGAATACTGAGGTAACGTGCAAGGCCCAAATTAAAACCAGCAGCTCCTGCGGGGGTGTGCTACATGTATGAAAAACAAAAACAAACAAAAAATAGTAATAATAGAGAAATGTTGATAGGGTAATTCACAGTGGTTTATATAAATGGGCAAAAAAGAAAATATATACATATATTTTAACATATACTGTGTTTCCCCGAAAATAAGACCTACCCTGAAAATAAGACCTAGCGTTATTTTCCAGGAGGGCTACAATAGAAGCCCTACCCCGAAAATAAGCCCTAGTTTAAAATGCTTGTAAAATCCTATAATCTACTCTATTACAGTAGTATATATTGTACAATGTGTGTGTTTCTGTAATATAATTGTGGGGAAGAGAGCTCCGGCGGGTCACAGAAGCGCAGAGCGGCACTATAACAAAGGTATGTGGCACAATTATATTACAGAAACACACACATTGTACATTATATACTACTGTAATAGAGTGGATTATAGGATTTAACAAGCATTTTAACTCGGTTCAGATTCCTGTCAGGCAGAGGGAGGGAGAGGGGGAGAGAAGACCGCACATTACATGGTAAGACCTACCCCGAAAATAAGCCCTACTGTGTCTTTTGTTGCCAGAATTAATATAAGACCCGGGATTATTTTCAGGGAAACACGGTATGTCAAAGGAACTTACAAACACAGTCTTGCTATTAATAATAATAATAGTAATTATTGTAGGGAATATTATTATTATTATTGCTATTTTATATAATAATAATAATAATAAATAAAAAAATACTACTACTAATAATAATATATATCTTGAGACTGTGGAGTTGATTTACTAAAACTGGAGAGTGCAAAATCCAGTGCAGCTCTGCATAGAAACCAATCAGCTTCCATTTTTTTTGTCAAAGCTTAATTGAACAAGCTGAAGTCAGAAGCTGATTGGCTACCAGGCACCGCTGCACCAGATTTTGCGCTCTCCAGTTTTAGTAAATCAACCCCTGTGTGCTACTGTCATCCCTCTTGTGCTAGAGTAAGTTTGTCCAAGGGGGAAGGCATAAAGCATCAGAAAAGCATACCCCTAGGCAGTTGACTGGGCCAAAGGACTGACTGTGTGTCTGGCTGCGGGGCAACTAGTGGGAAAAGAACCCTGAGAATCTATTAAAGGAACACTAAAGGTTCACGTTTAAAAAAAATAAAAATAACAAACATGTTATACTTACCTCCACTGTGCAGCTCGTTTGGCACACAGTGGCCCCGATCCTGGTCTTTTGGGGTCCCTCGGCGGCTGTTTCAGCTCCTCCCCGCAAGGACTCCACACCATAATGCGAGCTCGCATGGTGTGGAGTTACTGCAGGCGCGCTCCCGTGATACAGCGGCGGCCATAGCCGCCGACTGTATCACTCGGCCCCGCCCCCTGGCGCGCCGCGTCATTGGATGTGATTGACAGCAGCGCCAGCCAATGGCTGTGCTGCTTTCAATCCATCCACTGTAGCCAATCAACGGCCGGGCTCAGGAACTCGGAGGATGACGGGAGCGAGCGCGGGACTTTCGAGGGGTCAGGTAAGTAAAACGGGGGCTCAGGGGGGGGGGCGGTATTGTCAAATGTTTTTTCATCTTAATGCATAGGATGCATTAAGGTGAAAAAACATGTACCTTTAGAACCCCTTTAAGTTGCCTCTGCGGGGGTGAGCGCTACACTTCATGTCCTACAGAAAGTTATCCACTAGAGGACCAGCTGCCGCAGTTATACTGCGGCAGGTTGGCTCTCCTGGGCAAATCGCTGTAGCTATACGTTGGGCGCTTTAAGACCACTAGGGGGCGCGAGCACGAGCCTGCGGCATGACGAAGGACCTGATGCGCGTGCCCAGCGGCCTCGATGTCCACAGGGCACCCGCGATTGCTCCTGAGAGAGACAGAACGGAGATCTGTCAGTGTAAACAGACAGATCTCCGTTCTGTCAGGGGAAAGGAGATAGGTCTGTTGTTCATACTAAGTATGAACAGCGATCGGTCTCCTCCTCCAGGCAGTCCCCCCCCATAGTTAGAATCACTTCCTAGGACACACGATTAACTCCTTGATCGCCCCTAGTGTTAACCCCTTCCCTGCCAATGACATTTATACAGTAACCAGTGGCTATTTTTAGCTCTGATCGCTGTATAAATGTCAATGGTCCCAAAAAAGTGTCAAAAGTGTCCAATCTGTCCGCCGCAATGTTGCAGTCCCAATACAAAATCGCAGATTGCCGCCATTACTAGTAAAAAAAAATAATAATAAAAATGCCATAAATATATCTCCTATTTTGTAGGCACTATAACTTTTGCGCAAACCAATCAATATACGCTTATTGCGATTTTTTGTTTACCAAAAATATGTAGAAGAATATACATCGGCCTAAACTGAGGAAGATATTCATTTTTTTTATATTTTTGGGGGGGATATTTATTATACCCTGGTGGGCACTGATTGGCAGCAGTGGCAGGCACTGATTGGCAACAGTGGCGGGCACTGATTGGCAGCAGTTGTGGGCACTAATTGGCAACAGTGGTGGACACAAATTGGCAGCACTTTTGCAGAAGCCAATTATTGGCTCTTTTCTCCTCTCCTCCACACACTGACAGTGTAAGAAGGAGCGATGAAGAGAGCTGGTAACTGGCTTCTGTTTACATTGTCATCAGCTGTGATTGGACACAGCTGATCATGGGGTAAAGAGCCACTGATTGGAGAACACTTCGAACACGGAGCGTGCCGCCCGCAGCGGATGCACGGGTGTGTGATTAAGGGAGGTTGTCATATGACGGCCTCCTAGAACTGCACGACCGCGCTGTAGCCGTCTCAGACAATTCTGTGAATACATTTAACAATCTTTCAGGTGGTCCCAAAAAATTGCTCCTTACAGATCCCATATCTGTCATTTAGAGAAATCTTCAAGCATGCACCTACAATGTATATATATATATATATATATATATATATATATATATATAGTTGTGCTTTACATGCTTAGATCACTCGTCATCCACAATGATTTAACTAATTGCCTGGAAAACACGAAATAGTGTAACCTTGTCATACACACTCAGAAAAACCTTAAAGCAGAACGCAACTGTATCTGACCACCACTAACTAAAAATGCTATTTAATTCATTTTTTTTTAAATCTTTTTATTTGCATATAAAACATAGAACTTATACAGACAAACACTACTTATCAGTAGCCTGCCACAACTTCAATAAAGGACCCACGCTGGGGTCAACTCTAGACGGTACGGGGAGAATGCATCACCAATTATTACATATGAGCCATGGCACGGCATAACCATATAGCAAAGTTGGCTCGCGCCCAAGAGGAGGAACAGCAATGTCATGACCTGCAAACTAAGAGGAACATCAGGAGGGAACCAGAGGCAGCCCCATCAGGAGGGGGATATACTCTTATTATCTAATAAACTCCTCAATCAGATGTTGCGGTAGATGGTCCAGCTAACCATTTTGCCCACACTCTGTCATATTTTTTAGGGCATCCCCTATGAAGATATGTGTCTTTATAAAGAGATAATACATTATTGACATGTGTTTTCCATAGAGAGAGGGAAGGTGGGGCCCGTTTTTTCCCAACAAAGTGTAATCATTTTCCTGGCGTAGAAGAGGAGAAGTCCGATAAGAGTTCTCTCCGCCACCCTAGGGACTAATTCTTCCATCAATCCCAATAAACATATCTGTGGGGTCATATCAATAACCACTATGTCCTGTATTACAGAAGTTATTTGCGTCCAGTACACACTGATTGCGGGGCAGGACCAGAAAATATGTATGAAGTCACCTGAGGCCTGGGCACAGCGCCAACACTCCGAGGACAGGGAGGTTTACTGTAGCTCCCGACATTTAATATTAGGACACTTATCTGTCCTGGAATCCAGCGATGTCGGCACCGCAGCTGATGTTTCCATCGGCTCTCGGGTGCTGCCACTGACCTTGCCCAAAAAGAGAAACCGGCAGTGAAGCCTTGCGGCTTCACAGCCGGTTCCCTACTGCACATACGTGAAACACACTGCACTTTCTGAATGGCCCGGCGGTGGGGGAAGGAGGAGGGGGGCTAAACTTCTGAGTGATAAAAAACTGTGTCAAAAACAGGTACCCGCTCCCCCCCCCCTCGAAAGGTGCCAAAAAAGGGGTGTCCTGCCTTTGACTTTATATCCCCTTACTGCCCCCTATCCCCTTAATGTCCATCTGGAATTCTGTTGATGGTATGTCTAGGGGTGTCCTGACTTTGCATGTAATAACCTGAACCAGGTCTCCATTCCACTGAACCATTGACCCCCTTTTAACTGACATCCAAAAAAGAATCATACTGGGCTTTTAAATAACAAAGCAGTACCTGCTCACTTTCTGACCTCCTCTGTCTAACTAAAAGTACTTATGGAGCCATACTAGCACAGAGAGGGAGGTTTTTTCATCCAACATCAGGACTTGACCTGACCTCAGGAATGTTCTTTAGGTTGAATGGGCAAACATTCCCACAGACACTCTCCAAATACACGTGGAAAGCCTTTCTAGAAAAGTGGAGGCTGTTATAGATGAAAATGTGGCTAGGGGATGACTCTTCCATATTAATGACCGTGGTTTTTGAATGGAATGTCAAGCAAGACCATTATGCGTCCACACAGCCAAGCCCAACATATAAAAATAGAATACTGACCTTCACTTGCACAGAGAAAGATGAGCATTAAAGTGTTACTAAACCCACAGCAGTAAAATCAGTCGGTATTTTCAGTAAAGCGTGCTTGATCTACTCACTATGGAACCTAAGGGGTTAATCCTCTGCATTGTGTAAAAAGGCTGTTTGATCCTGTCTTCTCTGTTCCTCCTCTTCTTCCACTGTCCCCAAACCATCTCCTGATAGAACAGAGTCTGGGGAACAAGCTGCACATGCTCAGTTTGGTGTATGGGAGAGCACATGTGATCAGCACAGGGCCGATCGGCACTGTCCAGACCAGGGGCGGATTCGGGGTGGGGGGGGGGGGGGGCAACGGGCAATTGCCACCCCCGAGAAATTTGTTTTTTACAAGAGAGAGAAATTAGTTTTAGTTGCTGAACTTGCGGGCGCCGAGGAGTCTGAGCGGACGGCTCCGCAAGTGATAGTCAGAGAGTGGGCGGTCAGCTGGTCGGCTCTGTGGGTGAGCGGGCGGCTGGCCAATCAACAAACCGGCGGCCGGGGGAGCAGAGAGATGACATAATCTATCACTGACCCGCACCCGCCCTGCATCCCTGCTGTAACTTCCGCCCTCACTGTGCAGGCAGCGGAGAGATTACATCATCTCTCTGCTGCCTGACTCTGACAAGCAAAACACCACATTAGCAAGTGACAATCTGCAAGGTGTGGCAGGTGAGGTGGCAAGTGACAATCTGCATCTGGTGGCAGGTGACGTGGCAAGTGACAATCCGCAGCATGTGGCAGGTAATGTGGCAAGTGACAATCCACAACATGTGGCAAGTGACAATCCGCAACTTGTGGCAAGTGACAATCTGCAACTTGTGGCAGGTGACGTGGCAAAAGACAATCTGCAACTTGTGGCAGGTGACATGGCAAGTGACAATCTGCATCTGGTGGCAGGCAAGTGACATTCCGCAACTTGTGGCAAGTGACAATCTGCAACTTGTGGCAGGTGACGTGGCAAGTGACAATCCGCAACATGTGGCAGGTGACGTGGCAAGTGACATTTGCATCTGGTGGCAGGCAAGTGACATTTCGTAACTTGTGACAAGTGACAATCTGCAACTTGTGGCAGGTGGCGTGGCAAGTGACAATCTGCATCTGGTGGCAGGCAAGTGACATTCCGCAACTTGTGGAAAGTGACAACCTGCAACTTGTGGCAGGTGACGTGGCAAGCGACAATCCGCAACATGTGGCAGGTGACGTGGCAAGTGACATTTGCATCTGGTGGCAGGCAAGTGACATTTCGTAACTTGTGACAAGTGACAATCTGCAACTTGTGGCAGGTGGCGTGGCAAGTGACAATCTGCATCTGGTGGCAGGCAAGTGACATTCCGCAACTTGTGGAAAGTGACAACCTGCAACTTGTGGCATGTGATGTGGCAAGTGACAATCTGCATCTGGTGGCAGGCAAGTGACATTCCGTAACTTGTGGCAGGTGATGTGGCAAGTGACAATCTGCAACGTGTGGCAGGTGACGGGGCAAGTGACAATCCGCAACGTGTGGCAAGTGACTCACTCGGGGCTCCCACTGATTCTGCATTATGGTGAGTTGTACCATTTAATTCTATATTACAATGTAATAATATAAATAATGCGCATCAATCATCCTGACACCATAACATTCATGGTGCCGTGATCATTGAAGAGCTAACACCAGTCATTTCCCTGATAAATTGCCCCCCAAAAAAAATATTTTCTGGTAGTGCCCCTCCCGAGACTAGACTCTGGATCCGCCCCTGGTCCAGACACAGGGTCAGGGGTCCTGAAGCCTTATAGGACAGTAAGAGGAGAATGAAAACTCCTCCTACAAGCTTTAGCCAGACACTGATATAAGTAATAAGACTGCTATACACTGCTGATGAGAAAAAGTTATTTAGCAGTTTATATTTACTAAAATAATTGTATTTCCATGTTGTGTGTAGTGTGGGAGACCAGATTTTATTAGTGAATGCAGGCTCCTGGGTTTAGTAACACTTTAAGGGAGTAAGTACAAAGCAGGAAGCACAGCCTGCATATATATTGAACAAATATGGTGGCCTCTAGGTGCATTGAGAAAAATAGACTATACAAGGAAATTTGGATTTAAAACAATAACAAGAACTGTTAATATTATTTCCAGTAAGTGGGTCACTTTACATGTATGTCTAAAAAAAGAAGTCAACTATAGTATCTTTATTATGTAATCATAATATGAAATCCTTTTCAAATACAGTGGGGTTGATTTACTAAAACTGGAGAGTGCAAAATCTGGTGCAGCTGTACATGGTAGTCAATCAGCTTCTAACTTTAGCTTGTTCAATAAAGCTTTGAAAAAGATTCTGGAAGCTGATTGGTTTCTATGCACAGCTGCACCAGGTTTTGCACTCTCCAGCAGCAGCGGCCGGTCCATAAGGGCGCAGGGACGCTGCCCCCCTAATTTCCATGCAGGGTGTCAGACTTGAGGTTTCTATTAGTTTTTCATTTTTTTTAAGCACATGATTGGGGCCCGGGGCTCTAATTTGCCTCAAAAAGGTTGGGCTCGGGGCGCAGAGCACTGCGCCCCAAACCCACCCACTTGTGACATTAGCAAACAAATTATCGCTATCGTCTTCCGACTTGTCCTCTGGGCCAATCAGGACAGGAGGCGGATCTTATTACCGTATTAGCCAGAAGGAGATGCCGGGGAAGCCGCGACCATGGATGGGGTGAGTGCGGACCTGGCGTTTTTTTATGCCACCCTCCCCCCAAACAAAAATTGAGCACCAGGAGCCACTGCGCTTCACTTTTAGTAAATCAACCCCATTATGTTACATTTTAAACCACTTAAGGACCACCTCACGCCGATATACGTTGGCAGAATGGCACGGCTGGGCACAAGCACGTACAGGTACGTCCTCTTTAAGAAGCCCAGCCGTGGGGCGCGCTCATGCCCGCGGGACGGCCCGTGGCCTGTGGGACCCGCGGACCCGATCGCCGGCGGTGTCCCGCGATTGGGCCACAGAGCTGAAGAACGGGGAGAGGTAAGTGTAAACAAACCTCTCCCCGTGCTTCCTAGTGTGAGTGTCACTGAGTGATCCTCTGTTCCCTGTCATAGGGAACAACGATCAGTGACGTCGCATGCCAAGCCACGCCCCCACACTGTAGTAACCACTCCCTAGGAAACACTTAACCCCTTCAACGCCCCCAACAGGTTAACCCCTTCACTGCCAGTGTCATTTTCACAGTAGTCAGTGCATTTTTTTGGCACTGATCGCTGTAAAAATGACAATGGTCCCAAAATGGTGTTAAAAGTGTGCGATGTGTCCGCCATAATGTCGCAGTCATGATAAAAATCGCTGATCGCCGCCATTACTAGTAAAAAAAAAAAAATGCCATAAAACTATCCCCTATTTTGTAGACGCTATAACTTTTGCGCAAACCAATCAATAAACGCTTATTGCGATTTTTTTTACCAAAAATATGTAGAAGAATACGTATTGGCTTAAATTTTATATATTTTTGGGGGATATTTATTATAGAAAAAAGTTAAAAATATTGCATTTTTTTCAAAATTGTCGCTCTATTTTTGTTTTTAGCGCAAAAAATAAAAACCTGCAGAGGTGATCAAATACCACCAAAAGAAAGCTCTATTTGTGGGGAAAAAAAGGACGTCAATTTTGTTTGGGATCCAGGTCGCACGACCGCGCAATTGTCAGTTAAAGCGACGCAGTGCCGAATCGCAAAAAGGGGCATGGTCCTTTAGCTCCAAAATGGTCCGGGGCTTAAGTGGTTAATTTTTAACCGGCTTTGCCCCCCCTAAAAATCTTAGAACCGCAGTCTTAACATCTTTATTCTGTAAGCAGTAAATCAAGGGATTCAAAGCAGGTGTGACTGCCGTGTACAGAACGGTGAGCACCTGTTCCATCACTTTGTAGTGAAGTGACCGCGGCATGATGTAGACGCCTATACTTGTGCCATAAAAGAGAATTAGCACAGTAAGGTGCGATGAACAAGTAGAAAAGGCTTTTCCTCTTCCTTCCTTTGATTTGATATTTAGGATCACACAAACTATTCTGATGTATGACAACAAAATGCATATAAATGGACAGAGCGCAAGCAGCAATATTTCAATATATATTTCCATAAAAAGCACTTCTGTATTGGCACATGAGATCTTCATGATAGATTTGGCATCACATAAGTATTGGGGGATTATATTGGAGGGGCAGAAATGTATTTTGGAGGCAGAGATTGTGGTCATTATTGAGTTTGAACACCCTAAAATCCATATAGCAGCGGTGATCTGTATGCAACGCTTGCGGTTGAAGACACGATGGTAATGTAAGGGTTGACAAATGGCAACATAACGATCGCATGCCATTGTGAATAACAGAAGATCTTCTATACTGCCAGCCGCCCAATAAAAACCCAACTGGATGAAGCATTGTATGAAGGAGATTGTGTAATTCTCAGTCAATATCATGTTCAGCAGTTTCGGGCTCGTTGATGTTGTGTAACACAGGTCTACCAAGGACAAATTACAGAGAAAGAGATACATTGGGGTATGGAGATGATTATCAAACCATATTACTAGGATTATAAAGGAATTCATGAGCATACCTGTTAGATATATCAGAAGGAACAAAACAAATAAAAAAGGCTTTTCTGCTTCACTGGTGGAAAATGGCAATAAGTGGAACATTTGAGGAGATGTCTCATTTTCCATAAAATCCAAGCCTTCCATTCTATAAGGAAAAAAACACACATTTTAAAACAAATAATTGATCAAATTCTAAAGCAGGTGACAGCATAGCAATACCCAGGTATTCCACCCTCACTTTCCCACATTCTCACCTTACATCGAGGTTGTACACTCTTATCAGTGGTCATAGGCGTGTCCAAAAAATAATAAAAAAATAAAGAAAAATGTGAAAAAAATAATAAAAAAATAAAATAATAAAAATAAAAAACTACTGACATCGTCCACTGCCCTACTGACACCAATCTGTGCCCTACTGAGACCAATCTGTGCCCTACTGACACCAATCTGTGCCCTAGTGACATTGTTCTCTGTCCTACTGACTGACCCCATCTACTGTCTTGCTGACACCAATCTCTGCTCTACTGACTGACATCAACCTCTGCCCTACTGACACGTCTACTACTCTACTGCCCCTTTAATTTTCATGGGGTGCTACGTGCCTAAATTTAGGGGTTGTCTGAGCTGGTAGCCAGGCTCGGATCACTGTGATTGTTAGGTACTTGCTTCTGCCTAAGCGATGATGCCTGGTGTATAGTTCCCTGTGGCTTGTAGGTGGAGCTGCCATATCAGGTCAGGGTTGAACCATGGGTAGCATTGCCAAGCCAAGCCTAGGGTGTCCTCTCTCGGCAGTAGTACAGTGGGCGTGGTCGGCCTGTTGTGCATGCTGGGAGAGGATACATAAGGGGCAGACGCCATCTTTTGGAGAGCAGTTCGCTCCTCTCGCCCTTTCAGGTGTGTATCAGTCTCAGGCATCTTTAGCCAGGGGTTGCAACTCTACTAGTAGGCCCAGCACCTTTAGCTAGGGCCTACCTCCAAAGGAAGAATCCTAGGGTGCCTGGGAGAGGGTGACCCATTCTAGACGAGAGGGAACCGGAGATTTCGGTGAAAGGAGACGCCGCCTCTGATGAGGCCTGGTTACCTGCTAGAGGGATTCAAATATCCGCCACAAGCCTTGTAACGTGCTATCACTGGTACCTGTCCTTGTGTTACAAGTGCTGGGAAGTTCGGGACTTGGAACTGTTCCTGATCGTATCCTAAGGAAAACTAAATAGTTGTTCGAGCATCATTCCGGCTGCTAGGATCGTGAGAGGAGACTATCCGGGTAAGCTGGACCCACTCGGGATCGAGTGGCGAGGATTCAGTCACTTTTGTGCCTGGACCTACCTTCTAACTTCGCTATCCTTTCCCTTATCAACTTCTTCCCGTTTACTAAGCAAACTATAAATAAACTCATCGTTATAGTTAAAGTGGTTTGGACATTGGCCTTCTTGGGGAAGAAACAGAGACTTATCCCTACATTCTAGGGACGAGAACCAATGGAGGGAGGTAACTCGCTGCAGGACCCAAAATTGTAAGAACACCGCTTGACCTCCTATACCAGGAGTATACGGGCATGTGGCATGGTGTGCCTTTACCCTGCAAGTGAAGGTACGCAGGAAAAAGGGTCTGTGTGCTACACTAGCATCAAATTGGTCTGCATGGTTGTCATCCCAGAAGGAAGCATCTTCTAAAGATGATGAACAAGAAATCCTGCAAACAGTTTGCTGAAGACAAGCAGACTAAGGACATGGATTACTGGAACCATGTCCTGTAGTCTGATGTGATCAAGATAAACTTATTTGGTTCAGATGGTGTCAAGCGTGTGTGGGGGCAACCAGGTGAGGAGTACGAAGACAAGTGTGTCTTGTCTACAGTCAAGCATGGTGGTGGGAATATCATGGTCTGGGGCTGCATGAGTGCTGCTGGCACTGGGGAGCTACAGATCATTGAGGGAACCATGAATGCCAACATGTACTGTGACATACTGAAGCAGAGCATGATCCCCCCCATTCCAACATGATAACAACCCCAAACACACCTCCAAGATGACCACTGTCTTGCTAAAGGAGCCAAGAGTAAAGGTGATGGACTGGCCAAGCATGTCTCCAGACCGAAACCCTATTGAGCATCTGTGGGGCATCCTCAAACAGAATGTGGAGGAGCGCAAGGTCTCTAACATCCCCCAGCTCTGTGATGTCGTCATGGAGGAGGGGAAGAGGACTTCAGTGGCAACCTGTGAAGCTCTGGTGAACTCCATGCCCAAGAGGGTTAAGGCAGTGCTGGAAAATAATGGTGGCCACACAAAATATTGACACTTTGTGTCCAATTTGGACATTTTCACTTAGGGGTGTACTTACTTTTGTTGCCAGCGGTTTAGACATTAATGGCTGTGTGTTGAGTTATTTTGAGGGGACAGCAAATTTACACTGTTATACAAGCTGTACACTCACTACTTTACATTGTAGCAAAGTGTCATTTCTTCAGTGTTGTCACATGAAAAGATATAATAAAATATTTACAAAAATGTGAGGGGTGTACTCACTTTTGTGAGATACTGTAAGTTAATGCTAGGGCTTGGGTTGCAGGTCAAAATAGGGCTATAGTTAGTGTGTGTTTTTTTAACAATTGGTGCTGCACTATCAGTCTAAATATGTGACATAAAATAACCGTATCCACTCTACATGAACAAATAGATGAACATAAATGCAAAGAAAATCAACTGTTCATGTGTATATAAAATTCTCAATCCAAATATATATATAAAGTCCAAAAAGTCACACTGTGTATCTAATTCCCAAAAACTTCCACCGTGAAGTGATACAAAACTTGCATGTGATACCTTCACAAGAGACGGCCTCCAAAAGTGTATGCTGACCTCACAATAAGACCACAGTAATGGAGAAATAGGAGCTTTATGTTGCCACAGAATGTAGGATCAACAACTGTGGATGGTTGCTTCAGATTAATCTGTCATCATGATATCAGCAATACTACATTCACATTAGAAAACAAAACCCAGGGCTGGAACAATTAAAGCTTAAAGCGGTTGTATACCCAAAAATATGAAATGCACCTATAGGTAAGCCTACATTAAGGCTTACCTGTAGGTGCTTGCAATATCTCCGAGACCTACACGGTCTCGGAGATATTTGCAAAAAAGACTGTACCGCTATCTATGGCGCATGCGCACCATAGATAACGGCGCAGGTGCACTGAGCCCGGCGGCTCTTGAATGGGAGCCCGCCGGACACTGCCAGAATTTGCGCATGCGCGGGGATCGTGCCGTTCCCCGCGCATGTGCGGGAGTGATGTCATCGCCGCTCCGGCCAATCACAGCGCCGGAGCGGTGATACCCGGACGTCACTCCGGGCATCATGGATGCGACGGAGGACGTGTCCGAGGACCGCTGCGGGGGCTTCGATCTAGGGTAAGTGATTGATAATGAGCTAGTATGCTAGTCATACTAGCTCATTATGCCTTTGCCTTGCAGGTTGAGAAAAAAAAAAAAAAGTTTTGCGGTATACAACCGCTTTAAGGTTGTCACCGGATATAAGATCAACCTGCTGCGGATGATTACATCAGGTTATCCTGCCATCATGTCTTCAGCAGTATTCCACTCAAAAAGATAAAAAAGAGCTCATAGTGTAAACCAATGTTATTCAACTCCAGTCCTCAATTACCCCCAACAGGTCATGTTTTCAGGATATCCCTGAGATGCAACGGTTTGGTAATTACTAAGGCAGTAAAACTGATCAAATCACCTGTGCAAAATAATAGAAAGCCTGAAAATATGACCTGTTGGGGGTACTTGAGGACTGGAGTTGGGAAACATTGGTGTTAACTAGGGATGAGCTCCGCGTTCGAGTCGAACATACGTTCGACTCGAACATCGTGTGTTCGATCGTTCGACGAAGATCGAATTTTTTGAGTCGTTCGCGCCAAATTCGAGTGACGCGAACGGCCCAAAATCCCGGCGCTGTGATTGGCCAAGCATGCACTGTGACCCCGCATGCTTGGCCAATCACAGCGCCGGCAGCGAGGAGAGCCATAATTGGCCACAGGCAGGATGCCTGTGGCCAATTATAGCTCAGGGGGGTTTAGTACATGCCCCACACTATAAAAGGCTGCCAGCACGGCGGCCTTGTGTAGTGTGTTCCGGCGCAGGGAAAGACGTACATAGGCAGGGACAGTGTTAGAGAAATTGTGTGTAGGGAGAGAGTAGGATAGGTAGGGACAGTGTCAGTGATATTGTGTGTAGGGAGAGAGATGATAGGTAGGGACAGTGTCAGTGATATTGTGTGTAGGGAGAGAGAAGGATAGGTAGGGACAGTGTCAGTGATATTGTGTGTAGGGAGAGAGAAGGATAGGTAGGGACAGTGTCAGTGATATTGTGTGCAGGGAGAGAGAAGGATAGATAGGGACAGTGTCAGTGATATTCTGCTAAACCTTTTGTGCAGGGAGAGAGAAGGAAAAGTAGGGACAGTGTCAGTGATATTTTTGCTAAGCCTCCTGCACAGTATACAACCGAAGCTAGCCCTTTTTGCTGTGTTTTCCTGTTGCGTAACACAGGCAGGCATCTGCAGCACTTAAAGCAGGCGTAGTGTGATTCCTGCAAAATATACACCTGAAGCTAGCCCGTATTGCTGTGTGTTTCCTGGTGTGTTACACTAACAGGCATTTGCAGCACTTACAGCGGGCGTAGTGTGCCTCCTGCACATTATACAACTGAAGCTATCCCGTATTGGTGTATTTTCCTGGTGTGTTACACTAACAGGCATTTGCAGCACTTACAGTGGGCGTAGTGTGCCTCCTTCACATTATACACCTTAAGCTAGCCCGTATTGCTGTGTTTTCCTGGTGTGTTACACTAACAGGCATTTGCAGCACTTACAGCGGGCGTAGTGTGCCTCCTGCACATTATACACCTGAAGCTAGCCCGTATTGCTGTGTTTTCCTGGTGTGTTACACTAACAGGCATTTGCAGCACTTACAGCGGGCGTAGTGTGCTTCCTGCTAAATATACTCCTGAAGCTAGGCCTTATTGCTGTGTTTTCCTAGTGTGTTACACTAACAAGCATTTGCAGCACTTACAGCGGGCGTAGTGTGCCTCCTGCACATTATACACCTGAAGCTAGCCCGTATTGCTGTGTTTTCCTGGTGTGTTACACTAACAGGCATTTGCAGCACTTACAGCGGGCGTAGTGTGCCTCCTGCACATTATACACCTGAAGCTAGCCCGTATTGCTGTGTTTTCCTGGTGTGTTATACTAACAGGCATTTGCAGCACTTACAGCGGGCGTAGTGTGCTTCCTGCTAAATATACTCCTGAAGCTAGCCCATATTGCTGTGTTTTCCTGGTGTGATACACTGACAGGCATTTGCAGCACTTACAGCGGGCGTAGTGTGCTTCCTGCTAAATATACTCCTGAAGCTAGGCCTTATTGCTGTGTTTTCCTAGTGTGTTACACTAACAGGCATTTGCAGCACTTACAGCGGGCGTAGTGTGCTTCCTGCTAAATATACTCCTGAAGCTAGGCCTTATTGCTGTGTTTTCCTAGTGTGTTACACTAACAGGCATTTGCAGCACTTACAGCGGGCGTAGTGTGCCTCCTGCACATTATACACCTGAAGCTAGGCCTTATTGCTGTGTTTTCCTAGTGTGTTACACTAACAGGCATTTGCAGCACTTACAGCGGGCGTAGAGTGCCACCTGCACATTATACACCTGAAGCTAGCCCGTATTGCTGTGTTTTCCTGGTGTGTTACACTAACAGGCATTTGCAGCACTTACAGCGGGCGTAGTGTGCTTCCTGCTAAATATACACCTGAAGCTAGCCCTTATTGCTGTGTTTTCCTGGTGTGTTACACTAACAGGCATTTGCAGCACTTACAGCGGGCGTAGTGTGCCTCCTGCACATTATACACCTGAAGCTAGCCTGTATTGCTGTGTTTTCCTGGTGTGTTACACTAACAGGCATTTGCAGCACTTACAGCGGGCGTAGTGTGCCTCCTACACATTATAAACCTGAAGCTAGCTCATATTGCTGTGTTTTCCTGGTGTGTTACACTGACAGGCATTTGCAGCACTTACAGCGGGCATAGTGTGCTTCCTGCTAAATATACTCCTGAAGCTAGGCCTTATTGCTGTGTTTTCCTAGTGTGTTACACTAACAGGCATTTGCAGCACTTACAGCGGGCGTAGTGTGCTTCCTGCTAAATATACTCCCGAAGCTAGGCCTTATTGCTGTGTTTTCCTAGTGTGTTACACTAACAGGCATTTGCAGCACTTACAGCGGGCGTAGTGTGCCTCCTGCACATTACACACCTGAAGCTAGGCCTTATTGCTGTGTTTTCCTAGTGTGTTACACTAACAGGCATTTGCAGCACTTACAGCGGGCGTAGAGTGCCTCCTGCACATTATACACCTGAAGCTAGCCCGTATTGCTGTGTTTTCCTGGTGTGTTACACTAACAGGCATTTGCAGCACTTACAGCGGACGTAGTGTGCTTCCTGCTAAATATACACCTGAAGCTAGCCCTTATTGCTGTGTTTTCCTGGTGTGTTACACTAACAGGCATTTGCAGCACTTACAGCGGGCATAGTGTGCCTCCTGCACATTATACACCTGAAGCTAGCCCGTATTGCTGTGTTTTCCTGGTGTGTTACACTAACAGGCATTTGCAGAACTTACAGCGGGCGTAGTGTGCTTCCTGCTAAATATACTCCTGAAGCTAGCCCTTATTGCTGTGTTTTCCTAGTGTGTTACACTAACAGGCATTTGCAGCACTTACAGTAGCCCGCGTAGTGTGCCTCCTGCACATTATACACCTGAAGCTAGCCCTTATTGCTGTGTTTTCCTGGTGTATTACACTAACAGGCATTTGCAGCACTTACAGCGGGCGTAGTGTGCTTCCTGCAAAATAAACACCTGAAGCTAGCCCTTATTACTGTTTTTTTCCTGTTGTGTAACACAGGCAGTCATCTGCAGCACTTACAGCGGGCGTTGTGTGCTTCCTGCAAAATACACACGTGAAGCTACCCCTTATTGCTGGTTTTCCCATCTCCCTGCAGGCCATTAGAATGTCTGGAAGGCAAACAAGGAGAGGCAGACAGTCAGGAGCCAATAAAAGAGGGCAAGCAGGCTCTGTGTCTAGAGGCAACAGTGCTGGTCGTGGACGCGGTGCATTGTTATCAGCACGTGGCAATGGGACACGCTTGTCCTTCTTTTCGGCAGCTGGACGTGTTGAGCCGCATCATGCTGAAGACTTGGTAGAGTGGATGACCAAGCCCTCCTCATCCTCCTCATCCTCTCTCACCCAGGCTCAGGGTACTGGCAAAGCAACTGCCAAAGCGTCCTCTTCCCTGGTATCAATGTCATCATCAGTCACTCCTTCCCTAGACCCACCATGTCCTCCTGAGGAGTCCCCCGAACTGTTTGAGCACAGTGTTGGGTACATGCTCCAGTAGGATTTGCAGCGTTTCGAAGGGTCTGATGATGATACCCAGCTAGAGGAAGGCAGTAGCGTGAGAGTAGAGAGAGGGGATGCTCAAGAAGGACACCAATCTGGCAGTCATGTTCCAGCAGCTGCAGCATACTGCCAGATTGGCTCCAGTGATGAGGAGGGAGGGGTTGATGAGGTCACTGACTCCACGTGGGTGCCTAATAGGAGAGAGGAGGAGGAGGAGGATGAGGAGGAGGCACATCTCCAACGAGGCAGGATGCCCTCGGGGGGCCAGCGTAAGGGCAGCACACCGACTGAATCACACTGCAGAGCTCCGCCTGTGCAGGGCGCTGCCTCTGCCCGTTATTCAAAAAGTTCTTTGGTGTGGGCTTTTTTGAGTCGAGTGCATCAGATCGCACAGCTGCTGTTTGCAACATATGTCTCAATCGTATATCGCGTGGCCAAAACATCAGCCGCTTGGACACCACATGCTTGACCAGACATATGTTGACCTGCCATGCAGCTCGTTGGCAATCCTACCTTAAAGACCCACACCAAAGAACAAAGTGGACCTCTCCTTGCACCACATCAGCTGGGATCTCCAACCCCACTAGACCTTCAGTCCTCTCTGAAACCTGCACTGAGAGGAATGAAGGTGTAGAATTAGGTGTGTCACAGCCAAGTACTTGCGGGCACTCTGCTAGCAGTACACCGACGTCCGATTCTAGCAGGCAAATTTCCCTGCCCCAGCTGCTGGACCGTCGAAAAAAGTTCACTCCCAGCCTTCCACATGCCCAGCGGTTGAATGCTAGCTTGGCTAAATTGCTAGCGCTTCAACTGCTGCCTTTTCAGTTGGTAGACTTGGCCCCCTTCCGTGAGTTTGTGCAATGTGCGGTTCCTCAGTGGCAGGTTCCCAAACGCCACTTTTTCTCACGGAAGGCGATTCCGGCTCTCTACCGGCATGTGGAAGGCAATGTCTTGGCCTCGCTGGACAGGGCGGTCAGCGGTAAGGTGCATATTACCGCTGACTCATGGTCCAGCAGGCATGGACAGGGACGTTACCTTTCTTTCACGGCCCATTGGGTCACTCTTTTGGCAGCTGGGAAGGATGCAGGACAAGGTGCAGTAGTGTTGGAGGTTGTTCCGCCGCCACGCCTCCAAAATGCTACTACTGGTTGCGACACACCTCTCTCCTCCACCCCCTCCTCTTCTTCTTCCTCCATGGCCTCTTCCTGTGCTTTGTCCTCGGAACCAGCGGTGCTCCGTAGGCGTTCAAGGGGCTACGCAAGTACGCCGGCAAAAAGATGCCATGCCGTGCTTGCGCTGGTGTGTTTGGGGGACAGGAGCCACACTGGGGCAGAGGTTCTGTCTGCTCTGCAGGGGCAGGCCGAGAGGTGGTTGACGCCACCCCAGCTTAAGGCAGGAATGGTGGTTTGCGACAATGGCACCAACCTCCTCTCTGCCCTCCGACAGGGACAACTGAGCCATGTGCCCTGTGTGGCTCACGTCCTTAACCTGGTGGTGCAGCGGTTCTTGGGCAGGTACCCGGGCTTACAGGATGTCCTGAGGCAGGCCAGGAAAGTCTGTGTGCATTTCCGTAGATCTTATAATGCCAGTGCTCGCCTGGCTGAGCTGCAAAAGGAGTTGAACCTGCCCAAGATCCGCCTTATATGTGACATGCCCACCAGGTGGAACTCAACGTTGGCCATGCTGCAGCGGCTGCACACGCAGCAGAGGGCCATCAATGAGTACCTGTGCGACTACGGCACCAGGACAGGGTCAGGGGAGCTCGGTTTTTTTTCACCACACCAGTGGGGCATGATCAGGGATGCATGCACTGTCCTGGCACCATTTTAGGAGACCACGAGGATGGTGAGCAGTGACAGTGCATGCATCAGTGACACTGTACCTCTTGTCCACCTGTTGGAGCACACGCTGCATGGAATAATTGACAGGGCACTTGAGGCAGAACAGAGGCAGGAAGAGGAGGACTTCCTTGCCTCTCAAGGCCCCCTTTACCCAGACAGTGTTCCTTCTGTCCCACCCATCGCACAGGAAGAGGACGAGGAGGAGTAGGAGGAGGAGGAGGAGGATTGTGTCAGCATGGAGGTGGAGCCTGGCACTCAGCATCATCAGCAGCAGTCTTTTAGGGATGATTTACAGTCCCAAGAAACCCATGGACTTGTACGTGACTTGGAGGAGGTGGCTGCGGATCATGTCGTCCTTAGTGACCCAGAGGACTCCGGACCTAATGCCTCAGCTAACCTACGCTGCATGGCCTCCTTGATCCTGCAAAGTCTACGGAAGGATCCTCGTATTCTTGGGATCAAGGAGAGGGACCATTACTGGCTGGCCACTCTCCTTGATCCACGGTACAAGGCTAAGGTTGCGGATCTTATCTTACCGTCGCAGAGGGAGCAGAGAATGAGACAACTCCGGGAGGCCTTGCAGAAAGGTATGTGCAATGCGTTCCCAGAGACTGGGAGGTTACAAACTCCTGGTCTGGGACAACGAGTTGCTGAGGCTTCGGTCAGTCAAAGAAGGAGCGGGGGGGAAGGTGGCCGTCTGACCGATGCGTTCAGACAATTCTTTAGTCCGCAGCCCCAAGGTATGATCGGTTCCAGCAACCATCGCCAGCGTCTGATATACATGGTGCAGGAATACCTAGGGGCAAGGTCAGATTTGGACACGTTTCCCACCGAAAATCCTCTGGCTTACTGGGTCTTAAGGATAGATCACTGGCCAGAGCTTGCACAGTATGCAATTGAGCTACTGGCCTGTCCTGCATCCAGCATTCTTTCGGAACGCACATTCAGTGCTGCTGGAGGATTTGTCACGGATCACAGGGTGCGCCTGTCCACCGATTCGGTTGATCGACTGACCTTCATAAAGATGAACCAGTCTTGGATCACCACCAGCTACCAAGCACCTAAAGCTGATATAACAGAATAATTTATTTTCAAATGTCACATCCCTTCAAGACTGATGCTGATGCTGACTGAGTGACTGTCCTGTTATGTTGACTGACTATCCTCCTCCTCCTCAATGATCCGATTCATGATGATATCTTGGAAAAACATTTTTGTTTCTGGGTGCCGCCACCAGTGGCTAAGGCCCAATTTTTCAGCCCCTGTTTAACAGGGGCGTGTAATTACAATTTTTGATGCAATACTTTGCAACAGGGCTCATTGCTGTGCTCCAAGTACAGTATCTGTGAGGGGTTGCAGTGTTGTGGCACCAGTGGCTAAGGCCCAATTTTTCAGCCCCTGTTTAACAGGGGCGTGTAATTACAATTTTTGATGCAATACTTTGCAACAGGGCTCATTGCTGTGCTTCAAGTACAGTATCTGTGAGGGGTTGCAGTGTTGTGTCACCAGTGGCTAAGGCCCAATTTTTCAGCCCCTGTTCTACAGGGGCATGTAATTACAATTATTGTTCTAATAATTCACAGCAGGGCCCATTCCTGCGCTCACCAAGAGTAACTGTGAGGGCTTACAGTGTTGTGGCAACACCACCACCACCACCATCAAAGGCCCAATTTTTCAGCCCCTGTTCAACAGGGGCATGCAATTACAATTCTTGATCTAATAATTCACGGCAGGGCCCATTCATGCGCCCACCAAGAGTAACTGTGAGGGCTTACAGTGTTGTGGCACCAGCACCACCACCAAAGGCCCAATTTTTCCTACCACTGTTCAACAATGGCATGTAAATATAATTCCTGATATAATAGTTCACAGCAGGGCGTTCCAGCGCCCACCAAGAGTAACTGTGAGGGCTCACAGTGTTGTGGCAACACCAACATGTAAGGGGCAAATTTCAGCAGAGTATATACGGCAGGCCCCTACTTTCAAACATCCAACTTACAAACGACTCCTACTGGCAAACGGAAGGAGACAACAGGAAGTGAGAGGAAATCTACCCCTAGGAAGGGAAATTCTCTCCTGTAAGAGTTAATATGGGAAAAAGGTGTCTCCTCTCTACTGATGCTTTATCACCAATCCTTGTTTCAATAAAAACCCCACTTTTCAAAAACAGTTGTCATTGGGACGGAAAGTGAGGTGAAATGTTCTGAACAGGGGCACAGAGAGCAAAACAAATGTTACAGGGGTGATAACCCTTCCCTATGTTTTCCAAAAAGCTTAAAAATAGATTTTTTGGCTGGAGCTACACTTAAACAATGTACCTGTTCAAAATTAAAAAACAGATTCTACTTAAGAACAAACCTACAGTCCCTGTCTTGTTTGCACCGCCTGTATACTGCTATTCAGAGTATATAGGGCCTTTTTTATTTTGTGTGCGGGGTTCCCCTTAATATCCATACAAGACCCAAAGGGGCTGGTAATGGGCTGGGGTAGGGGGGGGGGGGGGGTGATGGGGTAGCTATGCCATTTTTCTCAAAGATTTTCATCCATATTACCGGGACCAGACATTACATTAAAGCCGCAAGCAGTTTTAAATGGCTTTTTTTCCTTTAGAAATGTCATTTTGTGCAGGGACAGTTCTAAACACGGGAAACACGTGCCACTTCACAGGCATACTTTAGACACCCCGCAGGTACGATATTTAAAGGAATATTTTTTTTTTCACTTTATGCATCATTAAAATGACTGCTCCAGAAAAAACATCAGTTTTTAAAACTTACTTTTGCATTGATACATGTCCCCTGGTGCAGAACCCGGGTTCCCAAACCCTTTTTAGGACAATAACATGCATAATAGTCGTTATAATTAGCACTTTAGATTTTGAACGTTCGCATCCATTGTATTTAATAGGGTTCTAACGTTCGTGCGAACTTTCGTACCGTTCGCGGGTTCTGGTGCGAACCGAACCCGGGGGGTGTTCGGCTCATCCCTAGTGTTAACCATATAAATCATTTATTCTAAAAAAAAAACGATTGCACTCACATAAAATACATGGTAAAGGGCTTATCAAAAGAACTCGGCCGCCACATCCCCTCTTGTCTCTGCTCAGCATTATACATAGCCGCATGTACAGTACTGTGAAAAAGTATTTTCTGATTTTGTTTGCATATTTGTCACACTTAAATGATTCAGATCATCAAAAAAATAATAATAATATTACACAAAGATAACCCACGTAAATAGAAAACACAGTTTTGAAATTATGATTTTTATTTATTAACCTCCCTGGCGGTATGATTCTGTCTGGAATTTTGTACCAAAAGTGGTACAATTATTTTGCATGGAAATTTGGTGTTGTGTATTGTAGGCCTGCAATTCTTAGTAATTACTTACATAAACCTGACCAAACCAGAGTCTAGTAGACATCCCGGGTATGATAAAGTTTGAAACACAAAATCATAAATTATAATATAATAAATAACTATAAATAATTATAACAAATAGTAATGTAATTATAATAAAATTTATTCACTAATGTAATCAAATCAAAAACACTGAAATTTGCTCAGTTGCAGAATTGTCGCTGTCATTAGATTTAGTGTTTGATGACGAATTTCCCCACAAATCGCTATCGCTCAATTCTGCAAGTGATTCTAATTTATTATCGCTGTTTTTTAGCTGGTCTAAAGCCACTTTTGACGTAAAGGGACACTTTTTCGTTGCTATGGACAATTTCCAGTTTCCAGGCAGAAAGAACAGTTTTTATAATATAAAAGTGCATGCAGGGCACTGGACAGACCACTAGGGACAAAGGGGTGTGTAATTATTTGATACAGTACTGTAATTAGTAAGATTACAGTATACTGTATGTGAACTGCGTTTTTCACTTTTTGAATTTGGCGCCGAACTCCGTCCCCCGTGCGCCGCAACGTCGCAGGGAACGGAGCTCAGCACTCGGCAGTGTGAATCGAGCGAGACACAGCTCGTAGACACTGCGGGAGGACATCGCAGGATTCAGGGAACAAGGTAAGTTACTTCCCCTGGATACTGCGATGCAGCCCGAGTCTGGCTCGGGGCTACCGCTTTTACCATTAAAAACTCACCCCGAGCCCGACTCGAGAATACCGTCAAGGGGGTTAAGGGGAAAAATGCTGTCCAAACCTGCCTTGACATATGTGAAAAAGAAATTTTCCCCTAAACCTATTAACTGGTTGTGCCACCCTTGGTGGCAACAACGGCAATCAATCATTTGCGAAAAATGGCAATGAGTCTTTTACATTGCTGTGGAGCAATTTTGGCCCACTCTCACTCTTTGCAGAATTATTTTAATTCAGCCACATTGGAGGGTTTTCCAGCATGAACAGCCTGTGTAAGGCCATAATACAGCATCTCAATCGGATTTAAGTCCGGGCTTTGACTAGGCCACTCCAAAACCTAAAAAATGTTTTGAGCCTTTCAGAGGTGGACTTGCTGGTGTGTTTCAGATCATTGTCCTGCTGAATAACCCAAGTGCACATGAGCTTGAGGTCACAGACTGATGGCTGGACATTCTCCTTCAGGATTTTCTGGTAGAGCTCAGAATTCACGGTTCCATCAATTATGGCAAATCTTCCAGGTCCTGAAGCTGCAAAGCATCCCTAGCCCAGACCATCACGCTACCACCACCACGTCTGACTGTTGGTATGATGTTTTTTTAATGAAATGCTGTGTTCGTTTTCACGCCAGATATAATGGGATGCACACCTTCCAAAAAGTTCAACTTTTGTCTCATCAGTCCACAGAATATTTGCCCAAATGTCTTGGGGATAGTCAAGATGTTTTTATGGTGATTGTGAGACGAGTCTTTGTGTTCTCTATGGTCAGCAGTGGCATTTGCTTTGGAACTCTCCCATGGAAGCCATTTTTGCCAGTCTATATCTTATTGTTGAATCACAAACACAGATCTTACCTAAGGCAAGTGAGGCCTGCAGTTCTTTAGATGTTGTTCTGGGTTATTTCATGACCACCTGGATGAGTTGTCATTGTGCCCTTGAAGTAATTTTTGGCCACTCCTGGGAAGTTTTCTCCATTTGTGGATAATGGCTCTCACTGTGGTTTGCTGGAGTCCTAAAGCCTAGAAATGGCTTTGTAACCCTTTCCAGACTAATGTATTTTAATTCCTTTGATTCTCATCTGTCCCTGAATTTCTTCGTGTAGCGATACCTCCAACTAAGAAGGCCGCAGTTTTAGTTTGAGCCCTGAAGACAGCTCCGCCAACCCCCGGCAATACACTTGACCCACTACTGGCACAGCTAGTTCTGACAGCAATATGTATATCTTATACTGTATGAGTAATTAGACTTCAAGACAATAATAGTATAAACTGGGTATATTATTTATTTATTCTTTTGAGAAGAAAGGGGTTAACATTTATCACAGTTCACAATATATATATATATATAATGTCAGGGACGTGCTGGGCTTGAACCTGGGACCTCGTCTGTGTCTGGCATTGACTCTTCCCACTGAGCTATCTGGGATGCTGGACAGCTCCCTGCCTGATCTGCTGGATAACCTATCTAATGGATTAGACTACTCTGCTTGGTGTCTTGATTGATGTTGAACCCTGAACCCCTTGCTCCTCCCATGAACTTCCTATAAAAGACGTTCCAGAGATGTTGCCCCTTGCGGTTTGATCTGCTTCTGTTCCTGACTCTGTGCCTGTATCGTGTTCCTGTGTATGACCCGGCTTCCTGACCTCCCTCCTATCTCCAGTCCTGACTCTGGCTTGTTTGACCCTGCTAAGTTACCTGTCTGATCATCTGTTGCAGATGCACCTTCAGTCCCAACTTCCTCCTCTGGAACGCCACCACCTCCTGAGCCTAGGGTCCCCGTTCCCGATAAGTTTTCTGGGGATCGAAGCAAATTCCGAGCGTTTCGCAACGCATGTGAACTATACTTTTTCTTACTACCTCTGACTTTTTCATTAGAGGTCACCAAAGTAGGGTTTGTTATCGCTCTACTACAGGGGGAACCTCAGGCTTGGGCCCACCATCTGCTGGAAGTCCGCCATGAAGCTCTGGACTCTCTCTCATCTTTTCTTGATGCCATGGCTCGACTCTATGATGACCCTCAACGGACTTCCACCGCCGAGGCTGCCCTCCACGCGCTCCAGCAAGGCCGCAGAGCGGTTGAGGACTATGTGACTGATTTCAGACGCTGGAGCGCGGATGCCCAGTGGAATGATGCAGCCCTACGGCACCAGTTCCGTCTCGGTCTCTCTGAGGGACTGAAAGACGAGTTAGCCCGGGTCGGTGTTCCTGATGCCCTAGAGACTTTAATCACCCTGTCTATTCAGATAGACCGACGACTCCGGGAGCGCAGAACAGAGAGGGCTACCCAGCATCTCCGTCCAGCCTGGATGCTACACCGGGTATCTCCTGCTGTTGCCAGTTCAGTTCCAGTTAACTCCTTACCTGCCAATCAGACTTCTGTTACCATAAAGCCGAGACAGCTTGGACTGATGAGACCTTCCCTGTCGGCCGAAGAACGACTTCGCCGGCGACAGAATGATCTTTGTTTATATTGTGGAGGAGCCGGCCATTACGTTTCCTCATGTCCTGCTAAGCTGCGCAAGGTCCCAGCTACCCCTTCTCCAAGTGGTCCACCTCCCTCTGCCAACACCACCCACCTGGCCCTACCTATCTCGTTCCAATTGCCAGGAAGGACAATACCAGTCACCGCGATAATTGACTCAGGAGCATGTAATTGTTTCATCGATCTTAACTTTGCAGCACAACAGCACATCCCACTCCAGCCAAAGACTCAGGGACTTTCCATCTTTTTAGCAGACGGGTCCCGTATTAAGTCAGGAGTAGTGACTCAAGAAACCCCTCCTTTGCTTGTAACCACCTCTACAGATCATAAGGAACTATTAAGCCTGAATGCCATTGCATCCCCTCTGTTTCCAGTCATCTTGGGTCTACCCTGGCTTCAGGCCCATAACCCACAGATCGATTGGGGGTCCGGAAGTATTAGGTTCCAGTCGCCTTATTGCCAACACCACTGCATGCCTCCATGTCTCAGCACTTCTGGTCCTCTGTTATGCCTGGAGCCGGATTCAGAGGTACGCGCAGCTGTGCCCAAACAATACCATGGATTCCTGGACGTTTTCAGCAAACGGGGAGCTGAGACCCTTCCGCCTCATCGTCCATACGATTGTCCAATCGAGCTTCTCCCTGGGGCTGAAATTCCCTTTGGACGGATCTTCCCCTTATCTGAACGGGAGCTAGAGGTTCTGAAAGAGTATGTTGACGAAAACCTAAAGAGGGGGTTCATCCGTCCTTCCACTTCTCCAGCAGGGGCGGGAATCTTTTTTGTGGAGAAAAAGGACCATTCTCTCCGGCCCTGTGTGGACTACCGGGAATTAAATAAAATTACGGTCAAGAATCGGTACCCTCTGCCCCTGGTACCCGAACTCTTTCAGAGGCTCAGGACCTCTTCTGTGTTTACCAAGCTAGACCTGCGGGGGGCGTACAACCTGGTCCGCATCCGCGCAGGGGATGAATGGAAGACTGCTTTTCGGACCATGTTCGGCCATTACGAATACCTAGTAATGCCCTTTGGCCTATGTAACGCCCCTGCTACTTTTCAGCATCTAGTCAATGACATTTTTAGGGACTGCCTGGACATTTACGTAATTGTCTATCTAGACGATATTTTGATTTTTTCCACTTCAATTGAGCAGCACCGGGAACATGTCAAGATCGTACTCTGTCGACTCCGTCAACATGGACTGTACGCAAAACCAGAAAAATGTGAATTTGAGCGACAGAGTATTCAGTTCCTCGGCTTGGTAATTTCAACAGAGGTATTCAAGATGGATCCGCAAAAAGTTTCAGCTATTCTGGATTGGCCTGCACCTTCAGACAAGAAGGGGGTGCAGCGCTTCGTTGGCTTCGCCAACTTCTACCGGAGGTTCATCAAGGGATTCTCCGCTATTATTTCCCCGATTACGCAGCTGACCAAGCAGAATGTCCGGTTTTGTTGGAATCCCGAGGCACAGGCTGCCTTCACAAAGTTAAAAGGACTGTTCACGTCAGCTCCTATTCTGAGTCACCCTGACCCTGCTCTACCTTATCTACTCGAGGTAGATGCCTCAGAGACAGCGTTAGGAGCCGTTATCTCTCAACGCCAGGGTCTCAAGGACTTGATGCACCCAATAGCCTTCTTCTCTCGTAAGCTTACTCCGGCCGAGAAGAACTATGACGTGGGGGACCGGGAGCTCCTGGCCATCAAGTCCGCCCTTGAAGAATGGAGGTATCTGTTGGAAGGAGCGGCGCATCCCATACTCATTTATACAGACCACAAAAACCTGGAGTATTTGAGAGCTGCCAAGCATCTGAGACCACGCCAGGCACGATGGGCCTTATTCTTCTCTAGGTTTTCATTTCACATAACTTACCGGCCCGGCTCAAAGAACACCAAACCAGACGCCCTTTCTCGCATGTTCGATGATCCGAAAGAAGTGTCAGCTCCTGATACCATCCTATCGGAAGGTAACTTTCTACTCTTGCAAACAAATCTAATGTCCGGCTTGAAACAAGCTTCAGCAAATATGTCAGGGCCTCCTGGGATTACCCTGTTACCCAAGGATGGGTTACTATGGAAAGACAACAAGATCTTTGTACCAGAAGATGTCAGAGTAACAGTATTAAATCTGTGCCATGATCATCCCCTGGCCGGCCACTTCGGAATGCATAAAACCCAGGAACTAATTCAACGCACATTTTGGTGGCCGGATCTTGAAAGGAACTGCAGGGAGTATGTAAATTCATGTGCCACCTGTACCCGTAGTAAGACCGCTAGAAGCAAGGCCTGGGGTCTTCTCAGACCCTTACCAGTTCCTGATCGACCCTGGCAAAGGATTGCTATGGACTTCATAGTGGAACTTCCCCCGTCAGAAGGTTGCTCAGCCATTTTTGTAGTGGTCGACCGTCTATCTAAAATGGCCCACTTCGTGCCACTGAAGAGCACGCCATCTGCCATGGAAACTGCCCAGGTCTTCATAAAAGAGATAGTAAGGTTACATGGGGTTCCAACAGACATTGTTTCAGACAGAGGGGTGCAGTTCACCTCTCGCTTCTGGAAGGCTTTGTGCAAGGTCCTGAAGATCGAGCTGTCCATGTCCTCTGCCTATCACCCTCAGACCAATGGGCAAACCGAGAGGACGAACCAAACGCTCGAGCAATATCTCCGATGCTTTACCACCTTTGTTCAAGATGTTTGACAGAAAGAGGAGAGGGGAGTTATGCCTTCAACAAGGCGATCAAGTATGGCTGTCTACCACCAACCTTAGGATGACCTGCCCCGCAAGGAAACTGGCACCCAAGTTCATCGGCCCCTTCCCAGTAAAACGGAGATTAAATGAAGTCTCCTATGAACTTTCTTTACCAGATTCATTGAAGGTTCACCCAGTGTTTCACGTGTCACTACTGAAACCTACAGTGCCGGATCCCTTCCCAAACAGGGGATCAGGACCGCCTGAACCTGTAATGGTTGACGGGGATGAGGAGTTTGAGGTGGAGGCCGTCTTGGACTGTAGAAGAAGGGGGAACCAACTTCAATTCCTGATTAAGTGGAAGGGGTATGGTCTGGAGGAGAACTCCTGGGAACCCCAACGGAACATTCATGCCCGAGAGTTAATCCAGGCATTTTTTCGCAGTCACCCCCAGAAAAGATCTCTCTTGGGCACCCGGAGGTTGCCCTTAAGGGGGGGGGGGCACTGTCAGGGACATGCTGGGCTTGAACCTGGGACCTCGTCTGTGTCTGGCATTGACTCTTCCCACTGAGCTATCTGGGATGCTGGACAGCTCCCTGCCTGATCTGCTGGATAACCTATCTAATGGATTAGACTACTCTGCTTGGTTTCTTGATTGATGTTGAACCCTGAACCCCTTGCTCCTCCCATGAACTTCCTATAAAAGACGTTCCAGAGATGTTGCCCCTTGCGGTTTGATCTGCTTCTGTTCCTGACTCTGTGCCTGTATCGTGTTCCTGTGTATGACCCGGCTTCCTGACCTCCCTCCTATCTCCAGTCCTGACTCTGGCTTGTTTGACCCTGCTAAGTTACCTGTCTGATCATCTGTTGCCAAGACCCAGCCTGGACTCTGACTACTCTCTGCCTGCCGTTTATGCTGTTTACCCTGATGTGAAAGACCTGGCTTGTCTGACTGCGCTGCTCTGCATACCTACACCTGCTGACCTGCATCCGCGGTCCTGCACACCTGCACCTGCTGACCTGCATCCGCTGCTCTGCTGACCTGCATCCGCTGCTCTGCATACCTGCACCTGCTGACCTGCATCTGCTGCTCTGCATACCTGCACCTGCTGACCTGCATCCGCTGCTCTCAGTTCCAGCTGTTCCAGCTTTCGCTTGGCTTTACTACACCCAGCCAAGAGGACCAAGCAGGCACCCTTACCTCACCGCGCTCTTACCACCACTGTCCCCACTCCAGTGGTCTCCGAGCCGGGGTTGTACGGGAGGTCTCCCTCTGCACGTCAGGCTCACACCAAAGGTACGTGACATATAATATGCAGAGCCCTGCAACACTAACACAATATGAATATGGAGTTAACAGCAACAAGTGCGCCACGTGGGCGACCGTTAACTAGGCGCCCTGTGGCGCAGTAACCCAACAAATTAGAAAGCTGACCAGGCCTGGTTCTGATATCTACAATTTAGTCTATAAGGGAGGATGTTCTTTTCTTCACCGGCAGGTCTTTAACGGTGGTGCACATTAACAGGGTATGATTTGTAATCCAATAGGAAAAGGGTAAAGATGGGGCAAACACTTTGCTATGCGGACTCTGAGTTCAACTCTGTTAGGGTTCTTCAGTGAGAGAGTATCAGGAACAACCTGTGGGCCACGGCAGTCTATAGGCCTATTAGCAATAACAGTATATGGTTTTGGCGTATGCCCTCTCACCCGCCCAGACTGCGGTCCCAGTCTGGGAACTTCCACCGACTGTGTCACACACACAGTGTCCCTGGCGATCGGGTCCCCGATCCAACGAATGCTGTAGCTAAGCGAAGTCAGATGTCACCCAGGCTCGCAGAGTGGTGGAAGGCTCTTTGGTGCTGCGCAAGGCCTCAGGCTTCAGGCCTTGCACTCCGACACATCCGCACAGGAGGACCAGACTCTGAAGTCTCGTGTCCCAAAGAGGCCGAGCCCAGCCTCGACTGCTCCTTTTATAACCCCTCCCATGAGTCTCTGTGATGGAAACATTTCCGAATGGGGTTCTGGGTAATGTAGTCTCTCTCTCTGCTCTCACTTCAGCAATGTCTTTTCTCTACTTCCTCCCGACTCACCTCTCACCTGGAACTTCTTGTCTGTCTGCATTAAAGGGGAACACCCCGCTACACACTCCCCCCACTTGAACTCTTTGGTCCCCAAAGATAAACCTTAACAAAGACTATGTACAACTCTAGACAATTCTGCAAACGATGTTGGCATAGGGAATTCCCACCAAAACTGAGGGGTAGAATTCCCTTGCCTACAGGACACATTATCATGGGTGGCCTGCCTAACTGTGCCAGAGAGTGAGTTGGGGTTGCCCTCCACCAAATGGACAGTGGAGGGATCCGGATTTTCAGCATTTCTCCTAGCGGTAACTACAGAGTCCTCTGAGCTATTTCCCATCTGTGGGTAGGTCAGCTTCTTAGGAGGCCGGATGACTCTTCGAGCCCTTTGCTCTCTTGGGATTTCTGGCTCTGGCGCCACAGGCTCCTCTACCTCTGAGCAACTATCATGGGCATCTTCCCAGTAATCTGTTGAAGGACTGGATAGGATGAACTCTGTGGCTTCTGGGTTCAGTGTTCCATCTGGAGTGTCTTCAGTGGTTGGAAGATCTATAGAAGAAGTTCCTGGAGTTGGGGAAGGCCACAGCCAATCAAGTTCTCCTTCTTCACTCTCACTAAGTTGAGAGGCCTCTCCATCTTCGGCTTGGGAGGTCTGCGACCGAGTGTTCGGCCTAGGAGTATCCAGGATAGAGACCGGTTCAGGGGAGTCTCTCACAGGAGGTATCCTGACTGCCTCAGCTAGTGGGAGCAGGTGGTTTCGATGCCACGTCTTCAGTGGGCCTACCTTTCCTTCTGGCTTCAACTTGTAGACAGGTAGGCCCGGCAACTTCCTACAGATGACATAAGGTTCAGATCTCCATCTGTCTGCAAGTTTGTGCTTCCCAGGGACCCCCAGATTGCGTAACAGTACTCGATCCCCGGGCTGTAGGTCTTGCACCCGGACCTTCAATTCGAAGTTTCTTTTGTTTCGAGCTCCCCTTTGATCTGAGGCCGCTTGAGCTTGTTCGTAGGCAACTTTCAGGCTGTGTCTGAGCCTGTCCACATATCCTTTGTGGGATGTTGCTGAGGAATGGTCCAGAGAGGTGCCAAAGGCCAAATCTACAGGTAGTCTCGCCTCTCTCCCAAACATGAGTCGATATGGGGAGTAGCCTGTCGCATCACTAATGGTTCAGTTGTAAGCATGTACTAGGGCTGCTATGTGTTTGCTCCAATGTTGCTTTTTCTCACTTTCCAGAGTCCCCAACATGTTGAGCAAGGTTCGGTTAAACCTTTCCGGCTGAGCATCTCCTTGTGGGTGGTAAGGTGTAGTTCGAGTCTTCTTGATTCCCAACGAATCCAGGAGTTTCCGGATCAGTTTACTCTCAAAGTCCCTTCCTTGATCTGAATGAAGTCGCTGTGGCAGCCCATAATGGACAAAGTACTTCTCCATAAGTACCTTGGCTACGGTGGAGGCCTTCTGGTCTTTGGTTGGGAAAGCTTGGGCATACCGGGTGAAATGGTCGGTTATCACCAGAACATTTCCTAGTCCACTCAGGTCGGGTTCGAGGCAGAGAAAATCAATGCATACCAGATCCATTGGGCCTTGACTTTGTAGATGGCCCATTGGGGCAGCTTGATGGGGTAAAGTCTTCCTCTGGATGCATCGTGCACATGAGTGGCAGTACTCTTCTACCTCTGCCCTCATGCAGGGCCAATAAAACCGACTTCTGACAAGTTGAAAGGTCCTTTCAGCCCCTAGGTGGCCATGATTGTCATGCAGGGCAATCAGAACAGTCTCTCGATGTTTCTCTGGGAGGAACAGTTGCCACTTATCTTCTGAGTCATCAGAGGGGCCCCTTCGGTAGACCACTCCCTGATGTACCTGCAACCTGTCCCATTCTTTCCTCAACAGGCGAGCTTCCTTTGAGGGATGACGCAGGAGTCTGTTTGGATCCTGATTCTCCAGGGCCTCCAGGACCAATCTCCCCATGGGGTCTTCCAATTGGTCACACCTCAACTCCTTCTTGGACAGTCTCGGCAGGTTGTCTTCTTCCAGTTGAGTTACTCCACAGTAGTGTTTGGGGACTCCCACCATGGTAACTCCTATTTCTTCTGCTCTGGAGCCTCCTCTGGCTTGGAATTCAGCTCCTTGACAAAGGGCCCGCACCCCGTCCGGTGCCACTTGGGTCCAATCTTCCATGTCACTGGTGGGGGCATGAGTTCTCCTGAACAGAGCGTCTGCGTCTCGATTCCCAGCCCCTGGCCTATACTTTAGGCTGAAGTTGAATCCAGACAGTGCGGCCAGCCACCTGTGTCCAGTGGCGTCCAGCTTGGCCGTGGTGAAAAGGTAGGTAAGGGGGTTGTTGTCAGTCTTCACAGTGAACTCCGCCCCATACAGGTAGTCTTTGAGCTTGTCTACTACCGCCCACTTAAGGGCCAGGAACTCCAGCTTGTGAGTGGGGTAGTTCTTCTCAGAGGGGGTCAGGCTCCTGCTCACGTAGGCAACAGGCCGCAGTTGTTCCTCGTGTTCTTGGTAAAGTACTTCTCCCAGACCGTCATGACTAGCATCTACGTGTAGTTCATAGGGCTTGGTTGGGTCTGCGTAGGCCAAGACTGGGGCAGTGGTTAGGCTTTCCTTTAATGCCTGGAAGGCCTCTTCACACTTCTGGTTCCACTGATCTCTGACTGACTCTCCCGGCTTCCTGGGCCCTGAGTCGTCCTCTTCTCCCTCGGTCTTGAGTAGTTCATTCAATGGTCTGGCAATTCGGGCGAATCCTTGCACAAACCTCCTGTAATAGGAGCAGAACCCCAAGAAGGATCTGAGTTCTGTTACTGTGGTGGGTCGTGGCCAGGAGGTAACTGCCTCCAATTTCTCAGGGTCTGTGGCCACCCCTTATTCAGACACTATGTGCCCCAGATAGTTCACAGAAGACTGGTAGAACCGACACTTCTCAGGCAAAAGCTTGAGTCCTTCCTCACTGAGTCTTCTCAACACTTTTTCCAGCCTCTCTTCATGTTCTTCCAAGGTTCTCCCAAAGACAATGACATCGTCCAGGTATACAAGGACTTCAATAAGGTTCATGTCTCCTACAGTCTTCTCCATGAGACGTTGGAAAGTAGCTGGGGCTCCAGACAGACCTTGGGGCATCCGGTTGAATTCAAAGAACCCCACTGGGGTTATGAAAGCTGTCTTCTCCTTGTCTTCTGGATGCATAGGGATCTGATAGTACCCGCTCTTGAGATCCATAACGCTGAACCATTTGGCTCCAGACAAGCTCTGTAGGGCATCCTCTATCCTCTGAGTGGTGTATTGGTCGGGTATGGTTCTCCTGTTGAGGGTCCTGTAGTCTATACAGAGCCTCAATGACCCATTCTTCTTCCTGACCACCACTATCGGGGAGGCATAGGGGCTTCTAGACTCCCGTATCACACCAGTCCTCTTGAGTTCGGCCAGTTGTTCCCTTAGATCCTCCAGATCTGCTAGTGGGACCCGCCTGACCCTCTCTCTGAAGGGCTTATCTTCCTGGAGGCAGATCCGATGGGTGGCACTCCTTGCACACCCCACATCGAACTCATCTTTAGAGAAGATCTTCTCCCATCTGGTCAACTGGGCCTTGGCTCTCTCTTTCCAAGCTCCTGGCAGATTCGGGTTTTTCATGGACAGCTTCTCCCAAGCATCTCCTCCTTCACCCGCCCTCTTCACTTCTGACAGGGTAACAGGGGCCGCAGGGCTCACCTGACCCAGCAGCATTCTGGCTGGGATTTTCATGGGGTCTCTGGTAGTGTTTCTAACACTCACTGGAACTCTACAATGGGCCTTCTTCAGGACCTTCAGCGGAATCACTTCCGGTATCACTTCCAGACCTGAGGACTCGCCTCTTGGGTCTGACTCCAGCACGACAAAGGGGCCAGGCTGCTCCCAAGTAAGCTTCACAGTGGCTCTGAGACAGGTTACTTCGTCGGGCTGCAACACTACCCCTTCTCTTCCAAGTCTCCACACCTTCCCTATCCCCTCTCCAGGGGTCTCCTGCTCTTGGACCAGCCGTTGGTAGGCCGTCTTCAGCATGGGATGGATCTTGGTGGCTGCTTGCCCCTCCTCTTTCACTAGAGGGGTCAGGAGTCTTCGGACCAGGTCCGTGTTCGTCCCTATTATAAGGGAATTCTTGTTGGCTCCAGGCGGCCTAGGGCACACAACTGCCAGGGTGTCTAACACTTCGGCCTTCCCAGCCACGGATGGGTCAAAGGTCATCTTGATGGGAAGGTAGCCGTCGTAAGGGAAACTCTGGGTTCCAATTCCCCATATTTCCAGCTCTTCTATCTTCTGGATAGGCAGATGACTCAAGTGCCTATCGTAGAAGTCCCGGTATAGTAGGGTCACTTGTGCCCCGGTATCCAAGAGGGCCCTGGTGTAGGCTCCCTCCACTTGAATGGGCACTATCGGAGATGGGCCTACCAGCTTCTCCGGATATGGCCTGGTAGGGGTCACCTTCTTCTGGTCCTTTCCCTTCCGACTCTCTTTCGCCCAGCTCCTTTTGGACTTTAGTCTTTCCTGAGCCTGGTATGCATTGATTTCCCTCCTTTCAATGGGTGAACAGACCCGCTGAGGGATTTTATTGTTTTTCTTAGGTGTGCATCCCCTCTGGGGAATGTTGTGCCCATTCTGAGGGGTCTTGCCCCCTTTCTCTGGGGTGTATCTCTGTTGAGGAATGTTTTATTTCCTCTCTTCTTCTGTTTTTCATTCAGTTTGGAGCTCACTGAAGATGATGGGCACCCGGTTGACTCCTTCACCGGGGCCCTCTGAAGTTTTCCGCCGGCTGGCGGTTATTTGTCTTTTTCTTCCTGGGACTGGAACATATGTTTGCAAAATGACCAATCCCTCCGCAGTTGTAACAAATCACCTCTTCTTCCCGATCCTGTAGAGAAGCGGGTGCTGAGGTATTCGGGAACAACTCCTTTCTTGGACTTTCCTTTTCTGGTTTCCTTTGATCTTTCTCCATCAAAGAGGTCAATATCCCTAACACTTGGGACATCTGCGATTTCAGGGTGTCCACTTCTGCATCTCTTTCGGGGGTCATGGCCGGGCTGACCATCACCACCGGAGGTTTGGTTGGCTCGACTGGCTGTTCCCTCTTTTTCTCCTCCAACATGACCTCTTCCTCTCTGACCATTCGAATGAGGTCAGGGTATTCCAGGTTCTTCCTGTCCTGTCGGGTGAGCAGCGCCAATGCAATAGGATCCAGAGGCTGAGCTCCCCTCAATACCTGCTGAGCCCGGGCCTCGTCTACCTTCCCTGGGTCGATCCCCTTCTTCAGAATAATTCTATGCAGGATCTTGTCTAGACGTCCCATATATTCTGATAGTTTCTCTCCTGTTTTCTGGTAGCAGTGCTCCAGCTGATAGGTGAGCTTGGTAACTTTTTCTGTCCCACCGAACACATTCTGCAAGATGTCTAAGTAGTCCTGTGCAGTACAGTCTTTCCTGCTCATCTTCAGGTTGCGTATGGCATCCAGAGCAGGCCCCTTCAAACTTTCAGCAATTCTCTGTTTCTTGCTGCGTTCTGGAACCTCCCATTCCTCTAAGGCCTGAGTGGTGCCATCTAGCCACTCCTCAAATCCCTCTTCCCCTGAGGGTACAGGTTTCCTCCCTGAGAATATCCGGAGCTTTCTGTACCCCGACATCGGGTAATCTGTGGGATTCTTCTTGCATTGGGCCACAATCTCTCCCAGTACAGCGCATAGTTCTGTGCTAAGGGTGGCCGGTGATGATCTGGGACTCTCTGTATCCTTCTGCTTTTCCGCCTTAGGGGATGGCGGGGGAGGTGTCTGTGGAGATGATGGTTTTCTTATTTGGAACCGATCTCCCTTATGTGGCAGCGCATGTGTCAGATAGTAGGTCTGACCATCCATAGCTTTTATGCTCGGGCTTTTAAAATGCTCTGGAATTTCGTCTTTCCACTCTATTAATGCGTATGTACGCGAAGCATGTGGTCTCACATCCATCACCCATGACTTCTGGCATGGTGATAGGGACGTTATTAGCCGCTTTATCGCATCTCTTTGCCAGATCCCCGGGAGTTCAATAACTGCCGCCGCGGCCGGATCTGCGCCAGCCACTGTGTACCACTGTCCTACTTCTAGCGGGTCCATGCCAGTCTTTTGGCGTGTTCGCTTGCTGTATCAGGATCCCGGACGAGAACCCCCACGTGTAGCGATACCTCCAACTAAGAAGGCCGCAGATTTAGTTTGGGCCCTGAAGACAGCTCCGCCAACCCCCGGCAATACACTCGACCCCCTACTGGCACAGCTAGTTCTGACAGCAATATGTATATCTTATACTGTATGAGTAATTAGACTTCAAGACAATAATAGTATAAACTGGGTATATTATTTATTTATTTATTCTTTTGAGAAGAAAGGGGTTAACATTTATCACAGTTCACAATATATATATATATATAATATGCAGAGCCCTGCAACACTAACACAATATGAATATGGAGTTAACAGCAACAAGTGCGCCACGTGGGCGACCATTAACTAGGCGCCCTGTGGCGCAGTAACCCAACAAATTAGAAAGCTGACCAGGCCTGGTTCTGATATCTACAATTTAGTCTATAAGGGAGGATGTTCTTTTCTTCACCGGCAGGTCTTTAACGGTGGTGCACATTAACAGGGTATGATTTGTAATCCAATAGGAAAAGGGTAAAGATGGGGCAAACACTTTGCTATGCGGACTCTGAGTTCAACTCTGTTAGGGTTCTTCAGTGAGAGAGTATCAGGAACAACCTGTGGGCCACGGCAGTCTATAGGCCTATTAGCAATAACAGTATATGGTTTGGGCGTATGCCCTCTCACCCGCCCAGACTGCGGTCCCAGTCTGGGAACTTCCACCGACTGTGTCACACACACAGTGTCAGCTGGCAATCGGGTCCCCGATCCAACGAATGCTGTAGCTAAGCAAAGTCAGATGTCACCCAGACTCGCAGAGGGGTGAAAGGCTCTTTGGTGCTGCGCAAGGCCTCAGGCTTCAGGCCTTGCACTCCGACACATCCGCACAGGAGGACCAGTCTCTGAAGTCTCGTGTCCCAAAGAGGCCGAGCCCAGCCTCGCCTGCTCCTTTTATAACCCCTCCCATGAGTCTCTGTGGTGGAAACATTTCCGAATGGGGTTCTGGGTAATGTAGTCTCTCTCTCTGCTCTCACTTCAGCAATGTCTTTTCTCTACTTCCTCCCGACTCACCTCTCACCTGGAACTTCTTGTCTGTCTGCATTAAAGGGGAACACCCCGCTACATTTGGATTGTGGCATGATGTGTTGCTTTTTGAGATCGTTTAGTGTGCTTCTCTTTGTCAGACAGCTTATTTTTTAATTATTTTTTGATTCAACAGGTCTGGCAGTAATTAGGCTTGGGTCTGGAAAGTCAAATTAAACTCAGCTTTCCAAAATGTGGTTAATCACAGTTCATACATAATTAAGCAAGGTGGGGGGGGGGGGGGGTACTTTTTCACATAGGGCCAGGCAGGTTTGGACAGCTTTTTCCCTTAAAGTATTACTAGACCTACAACAGTCTGTATACTCACTGTGGAGCCTAAGGGGTTAATTCTCCACATTGTGTAAAAAGGATATTTGATCCTGTTTTCTCTGATCCTCCCCTTCTTCCACGGTCCCCTAATCATCTCCTGATAGAACAGAGCCTTGGGGACAAGCTGCACAACCTCAGTTTGGTGTGTATTGCTAGACGTTTTTTTTTTCTTGGGAGGGTGCATATGATCAGCACAGGGCCAATCTGCACTGTCCATAATATACAAAAATGCAGCGCTATGCGTATAACAATATGTGACACCCAAGTGTTCAAAAATTAACTAAATCACAAAGGATGGATGTGAGTCCAAGTATATATGAAAATCCAAATAAATATGTGGAAAGTTTATAATGATCAAAACGTTGATGTGATCAGAACTTGTTCAGTTCAAAAAATGTATAGGTGAATCTTCCAAAGTAATAAGTGACTAGTGACGTAACCACCACCACGTGAAGGGGAGGCTTACCGGATGAAGTGGACCCTATGCACGTATGTGTATAGGGTCAGACAGGCTGAATATGTATATGTCCGTACATATGGAATCCCGGCTGGCACCATGCACCCTTATGTCCAAGGTCCAAGCTCAAGGGAAAACACCAGATGTTCGAGCCAATGGGAATTATATAATAGCTCACATAGAGTTCATGTGGAAGAAAGAAGGAGATGGCACATAGCGTAATACCGCAAAGGAAATTTAATGAATATAGGTAGGTACACTTACATGCAATCCATATATATAGCGCTATGCAAAAACACTCAGTGGCAGCAGTGGAGTCTCCCGACGCGTTTTGCAAAACCTTGCATCGTCTGGGGTGTTTTCGCAAGGTTTTGCGAAACGCATCGGGAGACTCCACTGCTGCCACTGAGTGTTTTTGCATAGCGCTATATATATGGATTGCATGTAAGTGTACCTACCTATATTCATTAAATTTCCTTTGCGGTATTACGCTATGTGCCATCTCCTTCTTTCTTCCACATGAACTCTATGTGAGCTATTATATCATTCCCATTGGCTCGAACATCTGGTGTTTTCCCTTGAGCTTGGACCTTGGACATAAGGGTGCATGGTGCCGGCCGGGATTCCATATGTACAGACATATACATATTCAGCCTGTCTGACCCTATACACATACGTGCATAGGGTCCACTTCATCCAGTAAGCCTCCCCTTCACGTGGTGGTGGTTACGTCACTAGTCACTTATTACTTTGGAAGATTCACCTATACATTTTTTGAACTGAACAAGTTCTGATCACATCAACGTTTTGATCATTATAAACTTTCCACATATTTATTTGGATTTTCATATATATTTGGACTCACATCCATCCTTTGTGATTTAGTTAATTTTTGAACACTTGGGTGTCACATATTGTTATACGCATAGCGCTGCATTTTTGTATATTGTTTGTTGTTGCTTTTTTCCACAGGTATTGTAGCTGCTTATATGTGTTAGCAGCGCGAATATTGTTTGTATATTTTTTAATCAGCACTGTCCAGACAGAGGGTCAGGGGTCCTGCAGTCTCATAGGACAGCCAGAGTAGAATGAAAACTCCTCCTACAAGCTTTAACCAGTGCTCTGCTGGACACTGATAGAAGTCACAAGACTGCTATATACTGCTGATAAGAAAAGGTATTTAGCAGTTTGTATTTACTAAAACAATTGCATTTCCATGTTCTGTGTACTGTGGGAGACCAGATATGTGGAATGCAGGGTCCTGGGTTTAGTAACACTTTAATAAATGAAATCATTTGTATTTACTCGGGTTATCGTTTTGTAATATTAACATTTGTTTGATAATCTGAATCATTTAAGTGTGACAAATATGCAAAAAAGTATAAAATCAGGAAGGGGGCAAATACTTTTTCACAGCACTGTAGGTACAGTATTGCAGAAGCCAGCAGTGTCTCGAGTCAGGTTATCTCTCTCCTCTGTCTGTGTAATTAGCTTTAAATTAAAAAAAACTCTGCTAGTCCAGCTCAGTTAACCACCATTTCAACAAAGTATATAATTAATTTAATTGAAACTAATGGTGTAATGGTGTCTCCATGCTAAAACTACTCATCAGCCCTGAATACCATTTTCGTAGGATGTTCTTCAGATCTCCCCTCAGTTCTAATTATTAGTGTAGCGGGGTGTTCCCCTTTAATGCAGAGAGACAAGAAGTTCCAGGTGAGAGGTGAGTCGGGAGGAAGTAAAGAGACATTATGGAAGTGAAAGCAGAGGAGAGAGAGACTACATCTCCCAGTACATCTTGCAGCACCCAGGGTGCATTGCTCCAGAACAGAGACTGCTGGGGCAGACTTTATAAAGGGGAGGCAGAGTTTTGGTCGGCCTCTTTGGACACCCCTCTCCTAGCAAGAGGATGTCTGTGCTGAACTGCTGTGTGCACAAGGCCTGAAGCCTGGGCCGTGTGCTCCTTTCCAAAGAGCCCTCTGCCAGCCTAGCAGAGCCTTAGAGACATCTAATCCTCCTTGCTGCAGTACACCAGAAGGATTGAAGACTTGGATGTCGGTGGATTCCTGTTCCTAGACGAATCGATGGAGGAAAGGGACTTGGACTTGTCCAGGACTGCGTCACCAACAGTTGCGATCACGCGGTCCTATCTCTCTATCACCAGCTGTGCCACGGGAGGTTAGAGCCGATTGCCGGGGGTTGACAGCGGTGCACTGCAGGGCCCAAATCAATATCAGCGGCTCTCTTAACTGGGGGTAGCGCTACACGTGGGGGCTCGAGTCCGGGATCCTTGTACGTTGCACGCTGCAATCAAGCCGGTCAGAAGTACCAGCATGGACCCGCTGGCAATGTCACAGTGGTGCGCAGCGATTGGCGCCGATCCAACCGCGGCGGTAGTCATTGTACTCCCGGGGGAAAGATGGAAGGAAGAGGAGATAAAACAGCTCGTATTGTTACTGTCTCCGAGCCACAAAGCATGGGTGATGGATTTTAGGCCAGATCCAGTGATCTCGTTTACATACGCACTGGTAGAATGGAAAAACGAAATCCCAGAACATTTTAAAAGTCAGAGTATACAAGCCATAGATAATCAGATCTATCACTTGATACATACGCTGCCAGTGAAGGAAGAATGGTTTCAGACACCAAAGCCATCACTCCCACAATTATCTCCACCACTATCCCCTAAAGCAGAAAAGCTTAAGGAACTATTAAGCCCGGGATCACCGCTGGCCGCTATAGGGCCTGAATTGTTGAATGCTCTAGGAGACCTTGTAATTAAGTGCCAGAAAAGCAGTACGGTGCATGTGGAGGCCGGTTACCGGAAGCTTAGCACCTTCTCAGGGAAGCTCCCCGTCCCTGCGGGGGAGGAAGATTTTGACACTTGGATGGAACAGGCATTGCAGGCAGTAGAAGCATGGGAGGTGCCTGAGGCACAGAAGAGACAGCGAGTCTTAGAAAGTCTGAAAGGTGCCGCGGCAGAAGCGGTGAAGAGCTTCCGGTTTGGAAATTAAAACTGTACAGCTCAAGATTGCCTGGCCATGCTGCAGGAAGAGTTTGGTCAGCTGGAGAAGGTGTCAGAGATGATTTATCAAATTGAACACACTCTCCAGCAGCCGAATGAGAAACTGTCAGAATATGTTAGAAGGCTGAACAGGCAGTTATGCAAGATTGTACTGAAGAAGGGAATGCTGCCCAAAGATGCAGATGAAGCACGCATGAAGCAGATCATGAGGGGAGCGCGGCGCTCAGACCCGGTCTGGCTGCACCTGAAAACCTCAGGAGGAGGAATGTCACTAACCTACTCTGATCTAATAAAAATTATTAGGGACGAAGAGGCGCTGCAGGAAGATCAGCAGGTGGCCAAGGCGAATGTCACACCTGTACCAGTGTTGGTCCATTCTGTCAAGAGCCCAGAAAGAGATGCGGAGGTTGACACTCTGAAATCGCAAATGGCCCAAGTGTTGGAGATGCTGACCTCTTTGATGGAGAAAGATCAGAGAAGACGAGAGAAACCAAGCCCAAGAAAGGAGTTGTTCCCGAACACCTCAGCACCGGCCTCCCTACAGGACCGAGAAGAGGTGATTTGCTATAACTGCGGAGGGAGTGGCCACTTTGCTAACGTATGCTCCAGCCCAAAGAAGAAGAGAACAGATAATTGCAAGCCGGCGGGAAACTCCAAAGGGCCCCGGTGAAGGAGTCAACCGGGTGCCCATCATCTTCAGTGCGCTCCAAACTAAAAAAAAAGGCCAAGAATGGAGGAGACAAAACTCCTAGGAGGAGGTATAGTACACCCCCACCAAGATGTACCCCAGAGGGAGGGGGCAAGACCCCTCAGTGGAAGTACAGCACCCCAAAGAAGGAACATCCACCTAAAAGGAACAATAACATCCCTCAGCGGGTTTGTGCCCCCATTGAGAGGGAGAAGGTCAATGCATGCCAGGCTCAGGAAAAATTAAAGTCCAAAAGGAGCAGGGCAAGGGTCGAAAGCCAAAAAAAAGAGGTGACCCCAGTCCGGCCATACCCAAAGGAACTGGTGGGCCCGTCTCCTACTGTGCCCATTCAAGTGGAAGGAGTCTATACTAAAGCTCTTTTGGACACCGGAGCACAGGTGACTTTACTATACCGGGACTTCTATGATAGGCACTTGAGTCATCTGCCTATCCAGAAGATAGAAGAGCTGGAGATATGGGGACTTGGAACCCAGAGTTTCCCTTATGATGGGTACCTGCCCATAAAGATGACTTTCGACCCATCCGTGGCTGGGAAGGCTGAAGTGTTTGACACCCTGGCAGTTGTGTGTCCCCGGCCGCCTGGAGCCAGCAAGATTTCCCTGATCATTGGGACAAACACGGATCTAGTCAGGAGACTCCTGACCCCTCTAGTGAAAGAGAGAAACCATTCAGCCACCAAAATCCATCCCATGCTAAAGACGGCCTACCAACGACTGGTCTTAGAGCAGAAGACCCCGGGAGAGGGGATAGGGAAGGTGTGGAGACTTGGCAGAGAAGGAGTAGTGCTACAGCCCGGAGAAGTAACCTGTCTTAGGGCCACTGTGAAGCTTTCGTGGGAACAACCTGGCCCCTTTGTCATGCTGGAATCAGACCCAAGGGAAGAGTCCTCAGGCCTGGAAGTGATACCAGAAGTGATTCCGTTCAAGGCCCTGAAGAAGGCCCATGGCAGAGTTCTGGTGAGTATTAGGAACACTACGGGAGGACCCATGGAGATCCCTGCCAGAGTGTTGCTTGGTCAGGTGAGCCCTGCTGCCCCGGTCACTTGGTCCGAAGTCAAGGGGACGGGTGACGGAGGAGATGTTTGCGAGAAACTGTCCGTGGAAAACCCGAACCTACCCAGGGCTTGGAAAGAAAGAGCCAAGGCCCAGCTGACCAGGTGGGAGAAGATCTTTTCCGAAGATGAATTCGATGTGGGGTGTGCAAGAAGTGCCACCCATCGGATCCGCCTCCAAGAAGATAAGCCCTTCCGAGAGAGGGTCAGGCGGGTCCCCCTGGCAGATCTGGAGGATCTGAGGGAACAACTTGTAGAACTAAAGAAGACTGGTGTGATCCGGGAGTCTAGAAGTCCCTATGCCTCCCCAATCGTGGTGGTCAGAAAGAAGAATGGGTCGTTGAGGCTTTGTATCGATTACAGGACTCTCAACAGGAGAACCATCCCTGACCAATACACCACGCCAAGGATAGAAGATGCCCTACAAAGTTTGTCTGGAGCCAAATGGTTCAGTGTGATGGACCTCAAGAGTGGGTACTATCAAATCCCTATGCACCCAGAAGACAGGGAGAAGACAGCCTTCATAACCCCGGTGGGATTCTTCGAATTCAATAGGATGCCTCAGGGTCTGTCTGGAGCTCCTGCTACCTTTCAACGCCTTATGGAGAAGACTGTTGGAGACTAGTGATGAGCCGAACACCCCCGGGTTCGGTTCGCACCAGAACCCGCGAACGGACCGAAAGTTCGAACGAACATTAGAACCCTATTAAATACAATGGATGCGAACGTTCGAATTCTAAAGTGCTAATTATAACAACTATTATGCATGTTATTGTCATAAATAGGGTTTGGGAACCCGGGTTCTGCACCAGGGGACATGTATCAATGCAAAAAGAAGTTTTAAAAACGGTCGTTTTTCGGGAGCAGTCATTTTAATGATGCATAAAGTGAAAAAAAAAAAGTCAAATATTCCTTTAAATATCGTACCTGGGGGGTGTCTAAAGTATGCCTGTGAAGTGCCACGTGTTTCCCGTGTTTAGAACTGTCCCTGCACAAAATGACACTTCTAAAGGAAAAAAAAGCCATTTAAAACTGCTTGCGGCTTTAATGTAATGTCTGGTCCCGGTAATATGGATGAAATTCTTTAAGAAAAATGGCATAGCTACCCCATGACCCCCCCCCTACCCCAGCCCATTACCAGCCCCTTTGGGTCTTGTATGGATATTAAGGGGAACCCCGCACATAAAATAAAAAAGGCCCTATATACTCTGAACAGCCGTATACAGGCGGTGCATACAAGACAGGGACTGTAGGTTTGTTCTTATGTAGAATCTGTTTGTAATTTTGAACAGGTACATTGTTGAAGTGTAGCTCCAGCCCAAAAATCTATTTTTAAACTTTTTGGGAAACATAGGTAAGGGTTATCACCCCTGTAACATTTGTTTTGCTGTCTGTGCCCCTGTTCAGAACATTTCACCTCACTTTCCGTCCCAATGACAACTGTTTTTGAAATGTGGTGTTTTTCTTGAAACAAGGATTGCTGATAAAGCATCAGTACAGATGAGACCCCTTTCTCCCATATTTATTCTTACAGGAGAGAATTTTCCTTTCTAGGGGTAGATTTCCTCTCACTTCCTGTTGTCTTCTTTCGTTTGCAAGTAGGAGTCGTTTGTAAGTTGGATGTTTGAAAGTAGGGACCTGCCGTATATACTCTGCAGAAATAGGCCCCTTAGTTGTTGGTGTTGGCACAACACTGTAAGCACTCAGTTACTCTTGGTTGGTGCTGGAACGCCCTGCTGTCAACTATTATATCAGGAATTTTAATTACATATAATTGTTGAACAGTGGTAGTAAAAATTGGGGCTTTGATGGTGGTGCTGGTGCCACAACACTGTAAGCCCTGACAGTTACTCTTGGTGGGTGCAGCAATGGGCCCTGCTGTGAATTATTAGATCAAGAATTGTAATTACATGCCCCTTTTGAACAGGGGCTGAAAAATTGGGCCTTTCGTGGTGGTGGTGGTGGTGGCGTTGCCACAAGACTGTAAGCCCTCAGAGTTACTCTTGGTGGGTGCAGCAATGGACCCTGCTGTGAATTATTAGATCAAGAATTGTAATTGCATGCCCCTGTTGAACAGGGGCTGAAAAATTGGGCCTTAGGCACTGGTGGCACAACACTACAACCCCTCACAGATACTGTACTTGGAGCACAGCAATGAGCCCTGTTGCAAAGTATTGCTTCAAAAATTGTAATGACACGCCCCTGTTAAACAGGGGCTGAAAAATTGGGCCTTAGGCACTGGTGCCACAACACTCCAACCCCTCACAGATACTGTACTTGGAGCACAGCAATGAGCCCTATGGCAAATTATTGCTAAAAAAATTGTAATTACACGCCCCTGTAAAACAGGGGCTGAAAAATTGGGCCTTAGCCACTGGTGGCGGCACCCATAAACAAAAATGATCTTCCAAGCTATCATCATCAATCGTATCATTGAGGACTCGGAGGAGGAGGATAGCCAGTCAACATAACAGCACAGGCACTCAGCATCAGCATCAGTCTTGAAGGGATGTGACATGTTAAAATCAATTAGTCTGTTATATCAGCATCAGGTGTGTGGTAGCTGGTGGTGATCCAAGACTGGTTCATCTTGATGAAAGTCAGTCGATCAACCGAGTCGGTGGACAGGCGCACCCTGTGATTCGTGACAAATCCTCCAGCAGCACTGAATGTGCGTTCCGAAAGAACGCTGGATGCAGGACAGGCCAGTAGCTCAATTGCATACTGTGCAAGCTCTGGCCAGTGATCCATCCTCAAGACCCAGTAAGCCAGAGGATTTTCGGTGGGGAAGGTGTCCAAGTCTGACCTTGCCCCTAGATATTCCTGCACCATGTTTATCAGACGCTGGCGATGGTTGCTGGAACCGATCATACTTTGGGGCTGCGGACTAAAGAATTGTCTGAACGCATCGGTCAGACGGCCACCTTCCCCACCGCTCCTTCTTTGACTGGCCGAAGCCTCAGCAACTCGTTGTCCAGGACCAGGAGTTTGTAACCTCCCAGTCTCTGGGAACGCGTTGCACAGACCTTTCTGCAAGGCCTCCCGGAGTTGTCTCATCCTCTGCTCCCTCTGCGACGGTAACATAAGGTCCGCAACCTTACCCTTGTACCGTGGATCAAGGAGAGTGGCCAGCCAGTAATGGTCCCTCTCCTTGATCCGAAGAATACGAGGATCCTTCCGCAGACTTTGCAGGATCAGGGAGGCCATGCAGCGTAGGTTTGCTGAGGCATTCGCTCCGGAGTCCTCTGGGTCACTAAGGACGACATGATCCGCAGCCACCTCCTCCCAGCCACGTACAAGTCCACTGGTTTCTTGGGACTGTAAATCATCCCTAAAAGACTGCTGCTGATGATGCTGAGTGCCAGCCTCCACCTCCATGCTGACACAATCCTCCTCCTCCTCCTCCTCCTCCTCCTCCTCCTCCTCTTCCTGTGCGATGGGTGGGACAGAAGGAACACTGTCTGGGTAAAGGGGGCCTTGAGAGGCAAGGAAGTCCTCCTCTTCCTGCCTCTGTTCTGCCTCAAGTGCCCTGTCCATTATTCCACGCAGCGTGTGCTCCAACAGGTGGACAAGAGGTACAGTGTCACTGATGCATGCACTGTCACTGCTCACCATCCTCGTGGCCTCCTCAAATGGTGCCAGGACAGTGCATGCATCCCTGATCATGCCCCACTGGCGTGGAGAAAAAAACCAAGCTCCCCTGACCCTGTCCTGGTGCCGTAGTCGCACAGGTACTCATTGATGGCCCTCTGCTGCGTGTGCAGCCGCTGCAGCATGGCCAACGTTGAGTTCCACCTGGTGGGCATGTCACATATAAGGCGGTTCTTGGGCAGGTTCAACTCCTTTTGCAGCTCAGCCAGGCGAGCACTGGCATTATAAGATCTGCGGAAATGCACACAGACTTTCCTGGCCTGCCTCAGGACATCCTGTAAGCCCGGGTACCTGCCCAAGAACCGCTGCACCACCAGGTTAAGGACGTGAGCCACACAGGGCACATGGGTCAGTTGTCCCTGTCGGAGGGCGGAGAGGAGGTTGGTGCCATTGTCGCAAACCACCATTCCTGGCTTAAGCTGGCGTGGCGTCAACCACCTCTCGGCCTGGCCCTGCAGAGCAGACAGGACCTCTGCCCCAGTGTGGCTTCTGTCCCCCAAACACACCAGCGCAAGCACGGCATGGCATCTTTTTGCCTGCGTACTTGCGTAGCCCCGTGAACGGCTACGGAGCACCGCTGGTTCATAGGACAAACCACAGGAAGAGGCCATGGAGGAAGAAGAAGAGGAGGGGGTGGAGGAGAGAGGTGTGTCACAACCAGTAGTAGCATTTTGGAGGCGTGGCGGTGGGACAACCTCCAACACTACTGCACCTTGTCCTGCATCCTTCCCAGCTGCCAAAAGAGTGACCCAATGGGCCGTGAAAGAAAGGTAACGTCCCTGTCCATGCCTGCTGGACCATGAGTCAGCGGTAATATGCACCTTACCGCTGACCGCCCTGTCCAGCGAGGCCAAGACATTGCCTTCCACATGCCGGTAGAGAGCCGGAATAGCCTTCCGTGAGAAAAAGTGGCGTTTGGGAACCTGCCACTGAGGAACCGCACATTGCACAAACTCACGGAAGGGGGCCGAGTCTACCAACTGAAAAGGCAGCAGTTGAAGCGCTAGCAATTTAGCCAAGCTAGCATTCAACCGCTGGGCATGTGGATGGCTGGGAGTGAACTTCTTTCGACGGTCCAGCAGCTGGGGCAGGGAAATTTGCCTGCTAGAATCGGACGTCGGTGTACTGCTAGCAGAGTGGCCGCAAGTACTTGGCTGTGACACACCTAATTCTACACCTTCATTCCTCTCAGTGCATGTTTCAGAGAGGACTGAAGTTATAGTGGGGTTGGAGATCCCAGCTGATGCGGTGCAAGGAGAGGTCCGCTTTGTTCTTTGGTGTGGGTCTTTGAGGTAGGCTTGCCAACGAGCTGCATGGCAGGTCAACATATGTCTGGTCAGGCATGTGGTACCCAAGCGGCTGATGTTTTGGCCACGCGATATACGCTTGAGACATATGTTGCAAACAGCAGCTGTGCGATCTGATGCACTAGCCTCAAAAAAGGCCCACACCAAAGAACTTTTTGAATGACGGGCAGAGGCAGCGCCCTGCACAGGCGGAGCTCTGCGGTGTGATTCCGTCGGTGTACTGCCCTTACGCTGGCCACCAAAGGGCATCCTGCCTCGTTGGAGATGTGCCTCCTCCTCATCCTCCTCCTCCTCCTCTCTCCTATTAGGCACCCACGTGGAGTCAGTGACCTCATCATCACCTCCCTCCTCATCACTGGAGCCAATCTGGCAGTATGCTGCAGCTGCTGGAACATGACTGCCAGATTGGTGTCCTTCTTGAGCATCCCCTCTGTCTGCTCTCACGCTACTGCCTTCCTCTAGCTGGGTTTCATCATCTGACCCTTCGAAACGCTGGGCATCCTCCTGGAGCATGTACCCAACACTGTGCTCAAACAGTTCGGGGGACTCCTCAGGAGGAGGACATGGTGGGTCTAGGGAAGGAGTGACTGATGATGAGTCTGACATTGATACCAGGGAAGAGGACGCTTTGGCAGCTGCTTTTCCAGTACCCTGAGCCTGGGTGAGAGAGGATGAGGAGGAGGAGGAGGGCTTGGTCATCCACTCTACCAAGTCTTCGGCATGATGTGGCTCAACATGTCCAGCTGCCGAAAAGAAGGACAAGCGTGTCCCATGGCCATGTGCTGATGACAATGCACCGCGTCCACGACCAGCACTGTTGCCCCCAGACACAGAGCCTGCTTGCCCTCTTTTATTGCCTCCTGACTGTCTGCCTCTCCTTGTTTGCCTTCCAGACATTCTAATAGATGGCCTGCAGGGAGATGGGAAAAAAGCAATAAGGGCTACCTTCAGGTGTCCTTCTCTGTCCCTTGAAACAAGGACTTTGACAGTGAAAGAAACTGACACACTCTCCCTACCTACAGTTTTCTGTCCCTAGAAAAAATGTTTTTTTTAAGCACAATTTAGCACAAGGAGAATTCACTCACTGTCCTTCCAGGTCCCTGGAAACAAGGACTTTGACAGTGAAAGAAACTGACACACTCTCCCTACCTACAGTTTTCTGTCCCTAGAAAAAATGTTTTTTTTAAGCACAATTTAGCACAAGGAGAATTCACTCACTGTCCTTCCAGGTCCCTGGAAACAAGGACTTTGACAGTGAAAGAAACTGACACACTCTCCCTACCTACAGTTTTCTGTCCCTAGAAAAAATGTTTTTTTTAAGCACAATTTAGCACAAGGAGAATTCACTCACTGTCCTTCCAGGTCCCTGGAAACAAGGACTTTGACAGTGAAAGAAACTGACACACTCTCCCTACCTACAGTTTTCTGTCCCTAGAAAAAATGTTTTTTTTAAGCACAATTTAGCACAAGGAGAATTCACTCACTGTCCTTCCAGGTCCCTGGAAACAAGGACTTTGACAGTGAAAGAAACTGACACACTCTCCCTACCTACAGTTTTCTGTCCCTAGAAAAAATGTTTTTTTTAAGCACAATTTAGCACAAGGAGAATTCACTCACTGTCCTTCCAGGTCCCTGGAAACAAGGACTTTGACAGTGAAAGAAACTGACACACTCTCCCTACCTACAGTTTTCTGTCCCTAGAAAAAATGTTTTTTTTAAGCACAATATAGCACAAGGAGAATTCACTCACTGTCCTTCCAGGTCCCTGGAAACAAGGACTTTGACAGTGAAAGAAACTGACACACTCTCCCTACCTACAGTTTTCTGTCCCTAGAAAAAATGTTTTTTTTAAGCACAATTTAGCACAAGGAGAATTCACTCACTGTCCTTCCAGGTCCCTGGAAACAAGGACTTTGACAGTGAAAGAAACTGACACACTCTCCCTACCTACAGTTTTCTGTCCCTAGAAAAAATGTTTTTTTTAAGCACAATTTAGCACAAGGAGAATTCACTCACTGTCCTTCCAGGTCCCTGGAAACAAGGACTTTGACAGTGAAAGAAACTGACACACTCTCCCTACCTACAGTTTTCTGTCCCTAGAAAAAATGTTTTTTTTAAGCACAATTTAGCACAAGGAGAATTCACTCACTGTCCTTCCAGGTCCCTGGAAACAAGGACTTTGACAGTGAAAGAAACTGACACACTCTCCCTACCTACAGTTTTCTGTCCCTAGAAAAAATGTTTTTTTTAAGCACAATTTAGCACAAGGAGAATTCACTCACTGTCCTTCCAGGTCCCTGGAAACAAGGACTTTGACAGTGAAAGAAACTGACACACTCTCCCTACCTACAGTTTTCTGTCCCTAGAAAAAATGTTTTTTTTAAGCACAATTTAGCACAAGGAGAATTCACTCACTGTCCTTCCAGGTCCCTGGAAACAAGGACTTTGACAGTGAAAGAAACTGACACACTCTCCCTACCTACAGTTTTCTGTCCCTAGAAAAAATGTTTTTTTTAAGCACAATATAGCACAAGCACAAAACACACTGACACTCTCCCTACCTATCCTTCTCTTTCCCTAAACTAAAGGAATCCAGGTTAAGCAAGAAAGAAATAAAAGTCACTGTCCCTGCCTATGCTGCTCTATCCCTGCTCCGGAACACACTACACTAGGCCGCCGTACTGGCGGCCTTTTATAGTGTGGGGCGTGTACTAAACACCCTCAGCAATAATTGGCCACAGGCATCCTGCCTGTGGCCAATCATTGCTCTCCTCGCTGACGGCGCTGTGATTGGCCAAGCATGCGGGGTCACAGTGCATGCTTGGCCAATCACAGCGCCTGGATGACACTGCGATGGCGTAGTGCATTGTGGGCCGTTCGCGTCACTCGAATTTGGCGCGAACGGCCCAAATCGTTCGATCTTCGTCGAACGATCGAACAGCCGATGTTCGAGTCGAACGTATGTTCGACTTGAACACGAAGCTCATCCCTATTGGAGACATGAATCTTATAGAAGTCCTTGTGTACTTGGACGATGTCATTGTCTTTGGAAGAACCTTGGAAGAACATGAAGCCAGGTTGGAGAAAGTATTGAGAAGACTCAGCGAAGAGGGACTTAAGCTTTCCCCCGAGAAGTGTCGGTTCTACCATTCTTCTGTGAACTATCTGGGGCACATAGTGTCTGAAGAAGGGGTGGCCACAGATCCTGAGAAGTTGGAAGCAGTCACTTCCTGGCCACGACCCACCACAGTAACAGAGCTCAGATCCTTCCTGGGGTTCTGCTCCTATTATAGGAGGTTTGTGGAGGGGTTTGCTCGGATTGCCCGCCCGTTGAATGAATTGCTAAAGGCAGAAGGGGAAGAGGATGACTCAGGGCCCAGGAGGCCTGGTGAGTCAGTTCAAGATCAGTGGAACCCAAGGTGTGAAGAGGCCTTTCATGCTCTGAAGAGGAGCTTAACCACTGCCCCAGTCCTGGCCTACGCCGACCCTACCAGACCTTATGAATTACATGTGGATGCCAGCCATGAGGGTCTAGGTGGTGTACTCTACCAAGAACATGAAGGACAACTGCGACCAGTGGCCTATGTGAGCAGGAGCCTGACCCCCTCAGAAAAGAATTACCCCACTCATAAGCTGGAATTCCTGTCCCTCAAATGGGCGGTAGTAGACAAGCTAAAAGACTACTTGTATGGGGCAGAGTTTACTGTGAAGACAGACAACAACCCCCTGACCTACCTCTTCACCACCGCAAAACTAGATGCCACCGGACACAGGTGGTTGGCCGCATTGTCTGGATTCAACTTCAGTCTGAAGTACAGACCAGGAGCCGGAAATAGGGATGCAGATGCCCTGTCCCGGAGGTCTCATGCCACGACAAATGACTGGGAAGATTGGAACCAAGTGGCACCGGACGGGGTGCGGGCCCTTTGTCAAGGGGCTGAATTCCAAGCCAGAGGAGGCTCCAGAGCAGAAGAAATAGGGGTTACCATGGTAGGAGTCCCCAAACACTATTGTGGGGTAACTCAACTGGAGGAAGACAACCTACCGAGACTGTCCAAGAAGGAGTTGAGGTGTGACCAATTGGAAGACCCCATGGGGAGATTGGTCCTCGAAGCCCTGGAGAATCAGGATCCCAACAAATTCCTACATCACCCCTCAAAGGAGGCTCGCCTGTTGAGGAAGGAATTGGACAGGCTACAGGTACATCAGGGAGTGGTCTACCGAAGGGGCCCCTCTGATGACTCAGAAGATAAGTGGCAGTTATTTCTTCCAGAGAAGCACCGAGAGACTGTACTAATTTCCCTGCATGACCATCATGGTCACCTAGGGGCAGAAAGGACCTTCCAGCTTGTCAGAAATCGGTTCTATTGGCCCTGCATGAGGGCAGAAGTAGAGGAGTATTGCCATTCCTGTGCACGATGCATTCAGAGAAAGACCCTACCCCATCAAGCTGCCCCAATGGGCCACTTACAGAGTCAAGGCCCAATGGATCTGGTATGCATTGACTTTCTCTGCCTCGAACCCGACCTGAGTGGATTGGGGAATGTTCTGGTAATAACCGACCATTTCACCCGCTATGCTCAAGCTTTCCCAACCAAAGACCAGAAGGCATCCACCGTGGCCAAGATACTTATGGAGAAGTATTTTGTCCATTACGGACTACCACAGAGACTCCACTCAGATCAAGGAAGGGACTTTGAGAGTCGGTTGATCCGAAGACTTTTGGATTCATTAGGAATAAAGAAGACCAGAACCACGCCTTACCACCCACAAGGAGATGCTCAGCCGGAGAGATTTAACCGGACCCTGCTCAACATGTTGGGAACCTTAGAAACAGAGAAGAAGCAACACTGGAGTCAGCACATATCAGCCCTAGTACATGCCTATAACTGTACCACAAGTGACGCCACTGGCTACTCCCCTTATCGACTTATGTTTGGGAGAGAAGCAAGGCTACCTGTGGACCTGGCCTTTGGCACTTCTATAGACAATACCTCAGCTACATCCCACAAGGGATACGTGGACAGACTTAGACGTAGCTTGCAGGTGGCCTATGAACAAGCCCAGGCGGCTTCGGATCAAAGGGGGGCCCGCAACAAGAGAAATTTTGATCTGAAGGTTCGAGTGCAAGATCTGCAGCCCGGGGACCGAGTACTGCTACGCAATCTGGGGGTCCCTGGAAAACACAAGCTTGCCGACAGGTGGAGATCTGAGCCCTATGTTGTCTGTAGGAAGTTGCCCGGTTTGCCTGTCTACAAACTAAAGCCAGAAGGAAAGGTGGGTCCACTGAAGACGTGGCATCGGAACCACCTGCTCCCACTTGCTGAGGCAGTCAGAATACCTCCCGTGAGAGACTCCCCTGAACCGGCCTCTATCCTGGATATTCCTAGGCCGAACACTCGGTCCCAGACCTCTCGAGCCAAAGATGGGGAGGCCTCCCAATTGAGTACAGAAGAAGGTGGAGAACTGGACTGGCTGTGGCCTCCCTCGACTCTGGGAACGTCCGCCATAGATCTCCCAAATGGAGGGGATACCCCAGATGCAACGCTGAATCCGGAGGCTACTGAATTCATACCCTTCAGTCCCTCAGCTGATTACTGGGAAGATGTTCCTGACACTTGCGCAGAGGAGGACTCTAGAGATTCCATACGTCAGTCGACTTCTGAATCAGAGGTTCCAGAACCAGCAATGTTACCTGAACTTACTCCTGAAGAAGAGCCTGTGGTGCCAGAGTCAGAAGCACCAAGAGAGCAGAGGGCTCGCAGAGTCATCAGGCCTCCTAAGAAACTAACTTACCCCCAAATGGGGACGAGCTCAGAGGACTCTGTTGTAACGGCTAGGAGAAGTGTTGAACAACCTGATCCTTCCACCGTCCATTTGGTGGAGGGCAACCCCAGCTCACTCTCTGGCACAGTTAGGCAGGCCACTCATGGTAGTGTGACCTGTGGGCAAGAGAGTTCCATCCCAAAGTTTTGGTGGGAATTCCCTATGCCAACATCATGCTCGACATTGTCCAAAATGGTAAACAGTATTTGTTGAAGTTTATCTTTGGGGACCAAAGAGTTCAAGTGGGGGGAGTGTGTAGCGGGGTGTTCCCCTTTAATGCAGAGAGACAAGAAGTTCCAGGTGAGAGGTGAGTCGGGAGGAAGTAAAGAGACATTATGGAAGTGAAAGCAGAGGAGAGAGAGACTACATCTCCCAGTACATCTTGCAGCACCCAGGGTGCATTGCTCCAGAACAGAGACTGCTGGGGCAGACTTTATAAAGGGGAGGCGGAGTTTTGGTCGGCCTCTTTGGACACCCCTCTCCTAGCAAGAGGATGTCTGTGCTGAACTGCTGTGTGCACAAGGCCTGAAGCCTGGGCCGTGTGCTCCTTTCCAAAGAGCCCTCTGCCAGCCTAGCAGAGCCTTAGAGACATCTAATCCTCCTTGCTGCAGTACACCAGAAGGATTGAAGACTTGGATGTCGGTGGATTCCTGTTCCTAGACGAATCGATGGAGGAAAGGGACTTGGACTTGTCCAGGACTGCGTCACCAACAGTTGCGATCACGCGGTCCTATCTCTCTATCACCAGCTGTGCCACGGGAGGTTAGAGCGGTGCACTGCAGGGCCCAAATCAATATCAGCGGCTCTCTTAACTGGGGGTAGCGCTACATTAGTTTAGATGTAACATGCTGTTATCCCTTATTCTTAAAAAACAGTAATCATGGACAATATTGCACTCTGATAACTATATGCGTATAATCATAAAAATAAATATTTCGATTTTTTTTTACATGGTTTTATATTTTTTTTGTATATTTACATTATATTTGAGCATACATTTGAATAAAATGTGACTATTGTAAGCAACGATGTTATAGATTATTGTCTAGGCACGGGCGGCACGCTCCTCCGGACACTGCTGAACACAGAATGAGGTAAAGAGCCAATCAGCGGCTCTTTACCATGTGATCAGCTGTGTCCAATCACAGCTGATCACGATGGCAACAGAAGCCGGTTAATGGCTCTCTTCACTGCTCCTTTTCACGCTGTCAGCGTGTGGAGGAGAGGAGAAAAGAGCCGATAATCGGCTTCTGCAAAAGTGCTGCCAATTAGTGCCCAACACTGCTGCCAATTAGTGCTCACTGCTGTCAATCAGTGCCCACCACTGCTGCCAATCAGTGCCCACCAGTCTCTCCTACTCAATGTCACCTATTAGTGCCAAATATAAATAAATAGTGCAGCGCTAAAAAATGTAAGAATTGCTACTAAATGCAACTACAATAAACATAAATAACTTAAATCTAAAGTGCAATATATACTAGTGAATGAACAAGTATATAAATAAGGTTCATAAAGAATCCGCTCCAATGGGCAGCCTCACAGTTAAACTGTCCTTTATAAAAGTCATAAGAGTGTAACCCCTACGGGCTACACAAAACTGGAGTGAAAAAAACAATAGAAAAAGTCCAAACAATATGTGTACAATTAAATGGATGTCTTCTCGTGGACATCACCACCACAGCATAGACTGGCAGAGGGACCCCAATGTTGATGGTGGGACTCACAATACAAGGCACAAATGATGTAGTTGGGTACTCTTACCACAGATGGCGGACCCACCTGTCGTGCGACAGTGGGTCAGTAAGGCTTAGTGGTCACCGTGACCGAAATCGATGGAACTGGATATCCTGGATGCCTCGGACCATCTCCAACGGGGTGGTTTGATGGACGACTCACACAATGGAATTCCTCCAATCATACAGGCTCCAAACCAGTCCAAAGCAGGCACAAGGGTGAAAGAAAGGAAAAAACTCCAGATGGTGCAGGTCAATAATACCGATGGGGAGTTTATTGAATAAAATTTGTCTTACAGACATTAGACAAATATAAAAGTGATCACAAAATAAAGGGGTATAAAAGCAATGTGGGGTGCAACATAGGCAATCCCTATGCCTTTCGACTGCAGCAGTCTTCAACAGGGTGTTTTATTCACTCCAGTTTTGTGTAGCCCGTAGGGGTTACACTCTTATGACTTCTATAAAGGACAGTTTAACTGTGAGGCTGCCCATTGGAGCGGATTCTTTATGAACCTTATTTATATACTTGTACATTCACTAGTATATATTGCACTTTAGATTTAAGTTATTTATGTTTATTGTAGTTGCTTTCAGTAGAAATTCTTACATTTTTTAGCGCTGCACTATTTGTTTATATTTGGTCTATTACTTTGTTTGTTTGAGTGTTGGCAGCTAGTAATTTTGGGTGTAGCGCAGTTTTTTCACTTTCACATTTACCTATTAGTGCCGCCTATCAGTGCCCATCAGTGCCACCTATCAGTGCCACCTATCAGTGCAACCTCATCAGTGCCTCTTCATCAGTGCCCACCAGTGTTCCCTCATCAGTGCAGCCTATCAGTGGCAATCAATGCCGCCTCATCAGTGCCCATCAATGCAGCCCCATCAGTGCCTCTTAATCAGCACACATCAGTGAAGGAGAAAAATTACCTGCTTGCAAAACTTTATAACAAATTATAAAAACATTTTTTTTTTTTTATTCGTTTACTTAGCAAAATATAATAAACCCAGCGGTGAATACATACCACCAAAAGAAAGCTCTATTTGTGGGATTTTATTTATTTTTTATTTCATTTTGGTACAGTGCTGCATGACCGCGCAATTGTCATTCAAAATGTGAAAGCACTGATAGCTGTAAGTTGGCCTGGGCAGGAAAGTGCCCAGTGGGCAAGTGGTTAAACACAAATCTCTTTTGGTGGTAATCTGGTGATCTGAGTATCCTGCTTCTAATGTAGGGGATTGATTTTCACACACTGCAATCTCTCTGTTGTTTCTTATCCCCTTAGCGCCGACTGTACGCATATATGCGGCCTTGGCTTTAGGGGTTATACCGGGATGATGCATGCAGCTGCAGGCATTACCCCGGTACAGTTTTTTAGAGCGGGCGGTCGGCTCTTCAGGGATAACAACGGATGCGGCTAAAAGCCGCTCGGCTGTTATCCTAGAGGAGCGGGAGGGGACGTTCCCCCCTCCCACCGCCTTCCAACGCTCTTTCCGGGCCTCCTGTCCCACCGGGAGACCCGGCCCGCGTTTCGGCACTTCCGCCGGCTAGAGAGAGACTGGAAGGAAACGGCTTCAGTACAGTCTCCTTCGTGTAAACACGGAAGCGATGTCACAACGTCACTTCCGGTTTACTCGGCTGCCAATGGTGCCATTTAAAGAAAAAATTACAGTATTCAGAATCGCCGTTTTTGGCATTCTGAATACTTTGAAGTGCAAAGGAGGGATATGGGGTCTTTTAGACCCCCGATCCCTCCATAAAGAGTACCTCTCACCACCTATTGCTGTCACAAGGGATGTTTACATTCCTTGTGACAGCAATAAAAGTGATCAAATTTAAAAAAAAATCAAAAGAGACAATGTAAAATGAATAAGGAAATAAAATAAATAATATTTTTTTTTTTAAAGGGCCCCGTCCCCGCAAGCTCACGCTGCAAAGAAAGCGCACACGTAAGTCACGCCCGTATATGTAAACGATGTTCAAATCACACATGTGAGGTATCGCCGCGATCGTCAGAGTGAGAGCAATAATTCTAGTACTAGACCTGCTCTGTAACTTTAACCTGGTAACCGTTATTTTTTTTTTAAAGAGTCGCCTATGGAGATTTCTAGGTACCGTAGTTTGTCGCCATTCCAAGAGTGTGCACAATTTCAAAGCATGACATGTTAGGTATCTATTTACTCAGCGTAACATCATCTTTTACATTATACAAAAAATTGGGCTAACTTTACTGTTTAGTTTTTTTTATTAATGAAAGGGTATTTTTTCCTTAAATTGCGTTTCAAAGACCGCTGCGCAAATACAGTTTGACGTAAAATATTGCAACGATCGCCATTTTATTCTATATGTTTGGGGGCTCTTAGTAATTTTCTAGCAAAAAATACAGATTTTAACCTGTAAGCAACAAATTTCAGAAATAGGCTTAAGCCCTGTACACATGATCGGTTTTACCGATGAAAACAGTCCGATGGACTTTTTTCATCGGACAAACCGATTGTGTATGGGCCCCACCGGTTTTTTCCATCATGGTAAAAAATAGAACATGTTTTAAATTTATCCGATGGAAAAAAAAAACGATAGCAAATAACTATCGTCTGTGGGGAACTCCATCGGATAAAAAACCCATGCATGCTCAGAATCAAGTCGACGCATGCTCAGAAGCATTGAACTTCATTTATCTCGGCTTGTCGGAGTGTTTTACGTCACGGCGTTTGGGACAGTCCGATTTTTTGACTGATGGTGTGTAGGCAAGACTGATGGAAGTCAGCTTCATCGGATTTCTGATGGAAAAATACATTGGTTAAAAATCCATAGGAAATCCGATCATGTGTACAGGGCTTTAGTCATGAAAGGGATTTATTTAAACACTGTACAGAAAGCCCCATGTGAAATAATGTCAACACTAATGCCTTGTACACATGGTTGGAATTTCCGATGAAAAAAGTCAGACGAAATTTTTTCATCGGAAACTCCTACGGTGTGTGTGCCCCATCAAACTTTTTCCCGTCGGAGTTTAGAAAGAGAACATGTTCTTTTTTTTTCCGATGGAAAAAAATCCTATCTGAAATTCCGAACGTCTGTGTGGAACTTTGACGGAGAAAAAAACACGCATGCTCAGAATCAAGTCGACGCATGCTCGGAAACATTGAACTTCATTTTTCTCGGCTCGTCGTAGTGTTGTACGTCACCCCGTTCTTGATGGTGGGAATTTGGTGTGACAGTGTGTATGCAAGACAGCTTGAACGGAATTCCGTCTGAAAAATCCATCGGAGTTTATCCCGACGGAAAATCCGATCGCGTGTACAAGGCATTAGACCTTCCCCACAACCACCAATAAAATACAGACGTGCAGGAAAGAACGTGCATCAGATAAGGTCTATTAATGAGTGCCGAGTATTGTGAGCATTAAGTCTAAGCAGGGCGACTAACAGATTGCACAGTCATATTTAGACTCACCACACAACTGTTGTAATAGGAAAATGAAGGCTGGCCATAGATGTATAACTTTTTTGAATCAGCCAGCAAGGTGGATGGAGGAATCCTCCCCACTGTGTTGTAGTCTGAGAGCGGGACTACTCCACTGTCAGAATACACTGATCAGTGCAGCATCTGATTGTTTATAGAATATAATGGTTGTGTTAACTGGGTGAAATGAGCTGATAATGTCATAAAAAAGAAATCTAGATAAACTTTTTGAGTAATGGAAGATGTGTGGATAATATTGATCATTGAATGGGAATGGTGTATAAAGGTGTAATACATTAGTGCAAAAACAGGCAGATATAAGGCAAATGAAAAGAACTGGAGATAAATATGTAACAGTTGGGTTGACATGGGCATGAAGGAAAGGATAAAACCACAGACGGATCTGGGTGAGGCAAATAGTTCCAAAACATGGTTAGGAGGGCTTGTTGAGTAATGGGGTCTATGAGTCAAGCCAAAAAGGAATATCAATAGGATAGGACCAGAGGCGGCTCTCTAATTAGGCAAATTAGGCGGTTGCCTAAGGCCTCACACTCACAGTTGCCTCGCGGCCGCCTAATTTGCCTGTGATCAATAATAATGTCAGCGTCATCAGATCTCTCTATTACCCCTCTCTCTTTCTCACCCCCCCCCCTCTTGCATTGGCTGAATATGTCTGATGGGTGAGAAGGGTGCCCTGGAAGTGGTGCTGATCACCTGTGTGCTAGATCCGTGCATTTTCTGCAGCCATTTTTCTTGCTTGAATTATTTTTCCTATTATGGGCGTGAGTGGGGCCTCATGTCTAAGTTTTGCCTAATGCCCCACAAAGCCTAGAGCCGCCTCTGGATAGGACAAACTGGAGGATGAATAAAGCAGGTATGATTTTCCAAAATGTATACTGGATGTGTTGTGTGATGTACATGTCTCACACTGCCTGATATTCAAGTCACCTTTACAATCAAGCTGCACTTTTTTCTACACATCATTTTATGTGAAGGGTCATGGATGGCCACATTAATAGCACAATACAGAGTTCTGTAGAGTGTTTACTACACTAACTGCATGAGCAAAGATGTACCTATATGTGTTTTCCTTTAATATTCTTACCCTCTGTGTAGCTGTTCAATACATATATATAACCAGGTTATCTTTTTTTTTTTTTAAAACAAACGTATTACTTACTAACAATTCAGTTTAGTAGATGTAGTTGCCTTGGACTAGCCCTCACCCAGAGGTAGTAAATGTGTTCACATAGCAATGGTAGAGATCCTCTGGCATAACAGCTCTTACCTTGAACTGAACCGGGTACCTGTAAAATAGATGTTCAAGCAGAAAATTACTGTGATCCTAGCTTTAAATAATGTTTTCTAGGGTCACACATCCATGGACACACTACCCACAGGGACATTTGCTCATTAAGAGAATTACATCTTTGCTTGTTATACCCAGAAGGAGTTAGATTATTTTTATGCCGTTAGGTCACTGGAGATCAGTACCAATCAAGAAAAAAGAAATGGAAAAAAAGCTTTCTGAGCCTCCATATCATATCTTTTATGGGCTTCATTTTTTTGTTGATGGGTTCAATGGTATGGAGGTCACAGGAAGGGAAAGAAGGAGAGACATCTGCATACATGTATTCCAAGTCATACAATTGCAGTTAAGACAGAGAAAATTGAGTACTGTCCATGATACTTTTTTTATTTGCACTAACATACAATATTTCAAGACAAGCTTTCGGGGTGTAGCCAAGCTTTTAAATCTAGGGGAATGTTTGAGTGGTAGTTGTACTCAAACACTTTGATTGTTAGGGCTTTGCTAACCATTTTGTACCGCAGGTGGAATACTAGTGTATAGTTCCCTGTGGCCTGTAGATGGCGCTGCCATTGGAGGCTAGGGTTGAACCGCTGGTATAGTGCTGTGCCTTGGATGTCCCCTCTCGGCAGTGGTATGGTGGGCGTAGTCAACCTTCTGTGCATGCCGGGAGAGAATATAAAAGTTGCAGACACTGCCTGTTTGGGGTCGTCGTCGTTCGCCTTCCACCCCAGGATTGGGGATTGGGGTTCCGTGTTCTGTTCCTGGGGGTCCTACCCCGGGGGAGGACCAGAGTTGCTGTCCGGTGAATCAGTCCCAGGCACCTTTAGCCCTGGGGCTGCAACTAAAGGCCTTGGGCCCAGCACCTTTGGTTGGGGCCCACAGAGGATTGAGGAATCCCAGGGTGCTGCCTTGCGAGGAGACCCGTATCTTGGATGAGGAGGCCGGGGGAGGACCGTTCCGAGGGACTGGTGAGGAAATCACAGTGAAGGAAGGGGCCCGGTAACTCTCTGGAGGGATGTCATCTCCCTGAAAGCGGCTTTACATTGCAACCAAGTTCACCAGGTCTGTGGCAGAGACCCAAATTCACCAGGTCTGTGGCAGAGACCCAAGTTCACCAGGTCTGTGGCAGAGAACCAAGTTCACCAGGTCTGTGGCAGAGACCCAAGTTCACCGGTTCTGTGGCAGAGTTTGTACAGAGACTGTGTGTATCTAGTTCGAGCACCAATCAGGCTGCTAGGATCCACTCTGTTGGAGACTATCCGGATGGGCTAAGTCTACTTGAGAAGCTAAGTAGTGAGACATATTTTGTTTGTGCCTGGACCTCCTCCACACCTTCTGCTGTCCTGTTCTCCGTCCACCCTTTCCTATCTAGAGACTGTGTTTTGAGTAAATAAACTCTACGTTAGAGTTGCAACTGGTGTGGACCTTGGAGTTATTGGGGGAAATAGAGACTTGTCTTTATCATATGTGAAGATAAGAGCCATTCTCTGGAGAACCTCGCTGTGGAGACCCGTTTTATAACACCGCTCAACCTCTTCACACAAGAGGGTATGGGCATATAGCACGGTGTGCTTTTTCCTGCCAAGGAGCCAAAAGCAGGTAAAGGGTTCGTGTGCTACAGGGGTATGCCCCCTTCTTCAAGGTCCAAGCAGTACTGCTTGGACCTTGAAGAAGGGGACATACCCCGAAAGCTTGTCCTGAAATATTGTATGTTAGTGCAAATAAAAAAAGTATCCCGGACAGTACTCAATTTTCTCTGTCACAATTGCACTAATACGGCTACAATCACGTCAAGTATAATTGCAGTTAAGAAACTGGATAAATCTGCATATCAGACAGATCTACGGAAAATGTTTGAGGAAAATTAAAACCAAACTCAAAATCCTCCCTTGCAGTGCAGCACAGGTAAATGCTTGTTAAGACTAGAGGACGTTAAAGGCACTTCTGATCCTCCATTTCCAAATGGCACCCCCCCCATGCTTTAGTAATGGACTGTCCCACTGTGTCCTCACATCGATTGCAGGGTTGTGGTCCATGCTTTTGGTTTGGCAGTCCGATCCCTCTGACATTATCAGTGTGCAGGAAGGAAGAGGCTGCAGGGAGCGGTCCAGCAGCACGAAGGTGCCAGCAGCTAAAAAAAAAAAAAAAATTTCTTGCTCAACATTGTAATGTATATGAAGGAGGACAAAATGATGTGTTTTATGTTATTAGTTTTACCACTTCAGCCCTGGAAGGTTTTACCCACTTCCTGACCGGGCCACAATTGCGCGGTTGTGCGACGTTGTATCCAAATAAAATTGATTTTCCTTTTTTCGCACAAATAGAGCTTTCTTGTGGTGGTATTTGATCCTTCCAGTCACAGCGGTCACATGATTGGAATGCTCGCCTTTGCCTCCCAGCATTTATAACCTATTAAAGGACTGGGAGGCGGCGACAGAAAGGGGGTAAACAAGTTAAGATGTTTTGTAAAAATTTTTTCTTTTTGTGAAATATCTACTTCCTTCTCCAAACAAAAAGTTTAACTTTAAAAAAAAAAAAATCATAATGGATAGTAAGGGGGGGGATCTCCATAATGGGGACAAAGACAACAATAAAAACCCATCAAATAATATTGAGTGGAGGCACTGGATCTAACACAATGGGTGGAGTTCTCAACATGAGTTCTAGGATGGTTGAAAGGTACACCTGTGTTCCAGGAGGTCATAATGGTCTTAATGTGGTATAAGACACAGAAATACACCTGATCCACTGTAGATGATCATGACGGTGAGGTGGGAGGAACAGGTGGAGAAAGCTTTGTGTTGATCCTTCAAAACTCTGTGTGCCAAAACATTAAATCCTCTTATCTGAGTATAACAAATCCTATCATGTACAGTGAATACACTCCTTAAAGTGGAAGTAAACCCTCCTATCATTTTCAGGCAAGGAAGCTGCCATCTTGGCCTCTGTTTAATCTTCAACTGCCATGATACTGCACATGTGATCAGTTATGACACCAGCCATTGGATGGTTTGACAGTTTGGTTGAGAGCACAACCAATGTGACAGTTGGCATTCCCGGCATGCCGGGAATGTAACTGCTTTTTGAAACTGTTAATTCGATGGGTTTACTTCCGCTTTAAGTCACTATGACCAGTCCAAGGTGATACTCCCAAGAGTACTCTCCCATTCCTCTGGACAAAGACTTCATACAAGTGTGTCTAGCTAAAATTATTTCGTTTAGGGTCTGGACATAAAGATGTGTCTGCGTACAGAGAAGCAGGACTATCACTTAGGATCGGTGATGGACATAGTGGGTTGTAAAGCATAAACATTTTTTACCTAATGCATTCTTTGCATTAAGGTAAAAAATGTTTAGGCATCAGCATTCTCCCTCACCCCCCCCCCCCTGTACTATTCTTAACCCTCATTTGATCCAGCACTGTGCACGTCTGCAGATCTTCTCTCCCCTCACTTCTGGGTCTTTCTGGCTTTGCTGAGGCACCAAGAGCCATAAGTCAACCAAAGCCAGTGATGAGGGAGTGTGGTGGGGGGGTTCCAGCAGAGGGGCTCAGAAGCAAGCACGCACGAGTGCCCCTCATCCAGCTTGTTGCTCCAAAATATGCTTGGGAAGATTAGTAATGGGGTCTATAGCTCAGGCCTAATGCCGCGTACACACGACCGTTTTACATGACGTGAAAAATTGCATTTTTTAAATTGGTCATTAAAAACGATCGTGTGTAGGCTCCAGAGCATTTTTAACGACGCGAAAAATGGGCTAAAAAAAAATTAGAACCTGCTCTATTTTTTCACGGCGTTTTTCACGTCGTTCTTTTTAACGTCGTGAAAAACGGTAGTGTGTATGCTCTTACGAGGGGAAAAAAATGCGCATGCTCAGAATCAAGTATGAGACGGGAGCGCTCCTTCTGGTAAAACTAGCGTTCGTAATGGAGATAGCACATTCATCATGCTGTAACGGACTGAAGAGCATGAGGCTGAAAAGCGTGAATCGGCTCTCACCAAACTTTACTAACATGAGGATCAGCAAAAGCAGCCCAAAGGGTGGCGCCATCCGAATGGAACTTCCCCTTTATAGTGCCGTCGTACGTGTTGTACGTCACTGCGCTTTGCTCGAGCATTTTTTTTCACGATAGTGTGTAGGCAAGGCAGGCTTGAGAGGAAACACGAAAAATCACGTCGAGAAAAAATTTGTTTTTTTCAATGACATTAAAAACGGCCGTGTGTACGCGGCATTAGAGGAGTATCAATAGGGTAAGCCACAATCAGGCAACACTTTTGATCATTCTTTATAAGAAGGGTCATGAACGGCCACATCAATAGCATACTATCAAGAATACAATGTTCACTGTGCTAACTGATTTAACCCCGTTTTTTATTTTTTTATCGAGCATACCCAAGAGCTGATAGAAGTGTGTTCCTTTATAACCCATACCCTGTTCATCTTTTGTATCATATTTCTTATTAACTAACAATTTAGTTTAGTAGATGGGGGGTCACCTTGACTGTGATAAATAGCCCTCACCCAGAAATGTCATATCAGTTCATGTACTGTAGTAACAGTGGAGATCCTCTGGCATAGCAGCTCTTACCCTGAACTGAACTGGGTACTTGTAAAATAGATGCTTAAAGCGGAGCTCCACCCTAAAGTGGAACTTCCGCTCATCGGATTCCTCCCCCCTCCGGTGCCACAATTGGCACCTTTCTTGGGGGAGGGGGGAAAGGTATCCTTTCCCACTTCCGGGAGTCCAGTCCACGGCTGTGACGTCACCGCTGGCTCCCTCCTCCTCCTCCCCCGGCGAGGAGCGGGGCCTCGCGAATGTGCAGTAGGGTTCCCGGCGTGAAGCCGTAATGGAGGCGGCAGCACCCGACAGCTGATGGAAACATCAGCTGCGGTGCCAACATCGAGGGACTGCAGGACAGGTAAGTGTCCATTTATTAAAAGCCAGCAGCTGCAGTATGTGTAGCTGCTGGCTTTTAATTTTTTTTTTTTACCCGGAACACCACTTTAAAGCCCATGGGCAGAAAATGACTAAATGCATCTTCAAATCATATTTTGTAGACTCACACAGTCATAAAAACACAATCTAGGGGAAAATGTGCTCATCAAAGTGGATCTTTAGGCTGGGTTCGCACTGCCGCATGGAGTGGCTCAAAGCAGGGGTCCGGTGTGTCCCTGTTCACCGTTTCAGGTCCGATTTCAGTCCAAATTTTTGGGCTGAATTTGGACCTGAAACATGCCAGAAGACGCCCAGGGCTCCTGTGCAGAGGAAGACCTGCTTTCCATTCGCAATAGTGTGAACCCAGCCTTAGTCAAAAAATTAAGTCCTGCTAGATGACTTCATGCTAACCCATTTTGAAGGTATAGCTATGAAAAACATTAAGAATACGCACCTATACTGTTTAGAAAAACAAAGAAAGAGGTGCCTCTAAGTGAAGAATTCAACATAATTTAATAGCACATACAATGGGCAATTCACATAGGTGTGATAAAAAGAAGGAAGGATGATGTCCCCGGGATGCAACGCGTTTCATGAGCAGTGTGCATGCTCATGAAACACTTTGCATCCTGGGGACATCATCCTTATACGCCATCCTACCATCTGCATTCCTAGCCTCGCTTTGAATCTCCCCATCACACAGCCAGCTTTCTGTCAGCGGTGACGGACAGTGAGTGCAAGCGCTTTACAGTGATGGAACTACAGGAGTTGACTGTTTGCCGATGACCTCTTTTGGGACCTTATCCACTGATGTGCCTGTTTTTATCTCACATATGTGAGTTGTCCATTGTATGTGCTATTAAATTGTGTTTAATTCTTCACTTAAATGTGCCTCTCTCTTTGTTTTTCTCATCCTTGCTGGAACCATATGTTCCCATGCCGGCCCTTTTGTTTGAACTTTTTTTTACCTCCATCACTACTATGGACTTTTATGGACTTTGTGACTTATCTGTGGGGAATCATTAGTAATACTACTGTTTGCGCCTTGATATATATTTTTTGTGTACCTATACTGTTTAAAATCTGGTAATATGCTGTTTCTCCCTGGTCTGCACGTGCTCAGTTGCTCTCCATTTTTTCATTGTCCTGAAAATCAGAGCCACTAAAGGCTGATCTGCTGACAGCCTGAAGATTTACTGCTGCTCAGGGGCTCTGGGCTTTAGTAAAATGGCAGCCTCCGGCAAGAAGAAGCAGGAGCAATGTCGGGGGCAATTTACAGCACACACTGTTTTTGGTAGCATAATTATCAATGTGGAATAAATGTTCCATGCTAAAGAACATAATTTTTTGTTGTTATAAGTAAGGTTCAGCTTTAAGAAAATTCCATCATCCCTTGTATTATCCTGAAGGAGTTAGATTATTTTTATGCCAGTAGGTCACTGGCGAACGCCAATCAAAACGTTGACCAAGAAAAAAATAAATGAAAAAGGTTTTCCAAGAACCTATTATCAGGGGGTACCTGAGCCCAGAAAGTTTTTTCAAGGGTTCCTCTGTGTTAAAATTTTTGAAAAAGGCTGGTCTAGGAGATGGAAAAGCAGTTTTACCTATCTCATCCTCCACTCCTCAGGCAAACTGCGTTACCTCATGTTCCAGTAGTTTATGGTCCTCTGCATCCTCACGTCTATTGAGGGACTATGGTTCTGCATCAGTGCAGACAGGTAATAACCCATATTGCTGTATGTAGGTGATCAGGGCAGCTGTGGTATCATGTGAGGTGGGGGGGGGCACCGCAACGAGATTGGGGAGGAGGGTTTTTTGTGTTGGAAGGGAGAATTTGAGGAGATGGCAGGGGGTAAGTATGGTTGTAGGAGGGTAGATTTAGAGGGGGGTATGCTAAGTTTGATTTAGGGGGCTTTGTGTGAAAATATTTTGTTTGGGCCAACTTGACACAAACTATTTAAAGTGAAAGGAAATATAGAATTCAGAATTTTAGAATCCCAACACAGCACACTGGCAGCTAAAGATCTCAGTCCAGTCTCAGCACTAAATCCACTGCTTGTTCCACTCTATCTGCGGAGGTGTTATGTAGCCACCTTTCGACAGCAGCATTGTCAACTCTTGGAGAGGGTAGTGTTAGATTGACTAGTAGATTTAGATGGATTTTACGACAGTGACTAACAAAATAAAGCTGAACTACTTCTAACACTTTTTCTATCATTCGATTTTTATTAGGAGTAAATGACATACAGAAGGTACTGCTATGTGCGGATACAGGCGCATAGATAGTGGTGAGTATTAGTAACAATAACATAACAGTAACGTAACAGTAATAGGAACATTAATAGGGACATTAAGTAGCACAGTTTTTCGATCCAAGTGGACCATGGTGCCCAAAGTGAGTTGAAGGAAGTTATCCTTCCCTCCCACACCGCCAAAGTGCGTTCGTAGGAGTGGGGAAGTTTTGTAATAGCTACTACCTCAGAGGGGTTTGGAGCAAGCTTAGCTTTCCAATTTTCTTTTTCGTACATCACGGGACACAGAGCTCTGTTAATTACTTAGTGGGTTGTGTCACCATCATGTGATTGGACACTGGACACTGGCACACCCTAATTTCAAGAAAAGTTCCCCTCTATATAACCCCTCCCATATGGAGAGTACCTCAGTTTTTTCACCAGTGTCTAAGGTGTTGGTCACGTTTAAGAATGTGCTAAGAAGAAGCTCTGCTGAGGACTCCTGCGGGGGTTAAGGAGCTACACAACCGGATCCATCCAAGAGGGCCAGAAAAAAATGCCAAGATGGATGCTACCCAGGCCTCGTGGAAGAGCTAGGTTTTGCCTATAATGTCTCACTTGTAGGACTGGACTCTGGGATCCAGCACATTGGGCATGTATTAAAAAATGCCCAAAGGTTTCTGGCAGAGTGCTCTACAGGTCCAGGGAAGAGGCCTCCTTTATGTAGGAACCCAGAACCCTGAAGGTTGCCACAACACAACCCGCCGTGATGGGTGAAGGTTGGCTCTGTCTGGTCTTCAGCAGTATCCTGCAGTGGGGATAAGGTAAGTGAAGACAACCCTGATAAATTCCTGGGGTTCTCTTCTGTGAGTAGTTGCATGTCTTACCTGTTTTCCACCACTAGAGGAAGTAAAGAGACATACCTGGTGTTTTTACTTACATGCTCTCCAGGATGAAAGCTTCAGTGCAGCCGGTCCTTTGATCTGCTCACCTCTTCCATTTCAGGCTCTGCCACGAAAGTTGTAAGGGGGGGTCCCGCATAGTCTAGGGTCCCATGGCGGTCCCTCCGGATGAGGTCCTCTCTTCCCCCCCTCTTCGCCGCTTGCCGTCGTCCCCTACGGGACATCCCGTCCCTCTATGGCTGGATCGGTGGGGTGGGAGGGGGGTGTGGTTGTTGTTGGCTTGCACGTGCACGACGCTCTACAGCGCAGGCATAGGGCGGGTGTTTGTCTTTTAAACCCCAGACGCCAAGAGTTCTGTAAGCGAAGGGACACAGAAGCTTGTTGGGGCACGTAAGCATCTTGTGGATTGGATTCAGGCATACTAAGACACATACTCACCATCAGGCTGTGCAGATTAGCAGGCATTTGTTTATTGCCAGACTAGGCTCAGCAGTTGATGCACCTGTATTAGTACCACTGCTTTTGGGCTTAGGACTTATGTCTAGTACACACGACCGTTTTTTTTCGTTGGATAAAAAAAACAACGGAATTCCTCTCAAGCCTGCCTTGCATACACACGCTCAGACAAAAGTCCGGTGAACTTTTGTCTGCCAAGAACGCGGTGATGTAAAAGACTACGACGAGCCGACAAAATGAAGTTCTATGCTTCCGAGCATGCGTCAAATTGTTTCCGAGCATGCACGGTTTTCTTCCCCTCGAGAAAAGCATACAGACGAACGGTTTTCCTGCCAGGATTTTTTCCTGACGGGAAAAAAAAGAGATCCTGCTCTCTTTTTTTGTCCCGCAGTTTTCCCGTCGGAAAAACTGCGATGGAGCATACACACGGCCGGGATTCCCGGCCAAAAGCTCTCATAGCAGTTTTCCCGTTGGAAAAAACGGTCTTGTGTAGGAGGCATATGTCTCCCCGTAGAAGGGGTTCAGGGGTAGAAAAAAGGGCCATTAAAGTGTCGCCACCTGGATCTGGGGGTTCTAGACATGCCTGCATGATACCATCCTCCCCTGAGAGACCTGAGGCAGCTGCACAGGATGAGCCATTGCCCCTGTCAGGCATTGCAGACTCCCCCAACATTTCAGCTCCTGCATATGTCACTGAAGACACTCTAGCAGCACCATTGCTTGGTTTAGAAGGGAGGTTAGCTGCTTTAATTGCAGCATCCTCACAGAAGAGCAGAAAGCGGAGTAGGTCCCCTTCCTCTACTCTGGGGTCCCTGTCAGACAATCAACAATCTGATGATGGTGATGATGTTGATGAATCTGGGGACAAGGATCAGGGGCAGTCGGATGAATCAGGGGATGAGGAGAAGATCTGTTCTACCTCTCAGGCTCTCAAGTTGCAGGCCAAATACTATACAGAAGTTGTGCATGCTGCGTACACGTTGCCCTCCACTGAGTCAGCCGGGTCCCCTATTCCCTCCTTGGGGTCTTTAAAATCCCCGCAGGCTGCATATACCTTCCCGATCCATCCATTACTGGAAAAGCTTATGTATGCTGACTGGGAGCACCCAGATAAGCTGTTTTCTCCTCCCAAGAAGTTTTCCCTTCTTTATCCAATGGAGGAGAAATTCACCAAGAAATGGAGTGTGCCAGCAATAGACGCAGCTATTTCTTCTGTGAATAAAAGTCTGACCTGTCCTGTGGACAATGCTCAGGTATTTAGAGATCCAACTGAGAAAAAGCAGGAGTCTTTATTTAAATCCCCCTTTACTATGGCTGGCGCTGTTTCCCAACCTGCAGTAGCAGCAATTGGCATGTGTCAGTTCTTAAAGGATCAGATGAAGCAAGTGATTAAAATCCTCCCTGCTGAACAGGCCAGGGATTGGACGGACCTACCTAAGGCCTTATGTTTTGCGGTGAATGCTATTAATGATTCTATTTAGCAAGCATCCTGCCTTACTCACCTGCTGGTACACATGCGCAGAATTCTTTGGCTAAAACATTGGTCAGCGGAAGCTCCATGCAAAAAGCTTTTGGCCGTATTCTCATTTCATGGGGAACGCTTATTTGGGGATGACCTGGATAAATATATCCAAAAGATTTCTAGTGGTAAAACGACTTTGCTGCCAGTTAAGTAAAAGAGTAAACGTCGATATTTTAAACGTTCTCTTTCCCCAGTCCCGGGGGTTACAGCCTCCAGGCAGTGGCGACGGCCCCCCCAGCCAAGTGCAAGAGGGAAAGCCCAGGGACAAAAGAAGTCTTGGGGTCAAAGTTCTGCAAAGCAGAACCCCAAGGCCTCCTTATGAAGAGGGGCCCCCACTCAGCCGAGTGGGGGGGAGACTCTTACGATTTTTAAAGGCTTGGCAGGAAGAGATTCAAGACAAGTGGGTAATCTCCACAGTATCTCTGGGTTACAGGCTGGAATTTTGGGGGCTCCCGCAATTCTGTTTCCTAAGATCAAGCATTCCCAAGGATCCAGTAAAAAGAAGGCCCTTGTTCCTAGCATTGGATCACTTGTTATCCCAGGGGGTAATCATAGAGGTTGCCTCAGAGGAACAAAGCTTGGGGTTCTATTTAAATCTCTTTACGGTTCAAAACAAAACGGAGATGTCAGACCCATTCTAGATCTAAAAGATCTGAATCACTTTCTGAACATTCGCTCTTTCCGCATGGAGTCAATCCGCTCAGTGGTCTCCACCCTACAAGGAGGAGAATTCCTGGCGTCTATAGACATCAAAGATGCATATCTACATGTGCCAATTTTTCCCGCTCACCAAGGTTCCTAAGGTTTGCGGTAAAACAGCGCCACTTCCAATTCGTGGCTCTACCCTTTGGTCTAGCTACTGCACCTCGGGTATTCACCAAGGTTCTAGCCCTGCCCCTGGAAAATCTGAAGGGCTCAGGGCATAGCAGTAACGGCATATCTAGACAATTTACTACTGGTAGAACAGTCGGTTTGCACGATTAAACCAGTGTTCTCAACACACTGAAATACCTAGAGCGCCTAGGCTGGGTCCTCAACCTAGAAAAATCTTGCAGCCCCTAAGGAGGCTGGAGTATTTGGGTATGGTCATAGACACCGCCCAAAGCAGGGTGTTTTTACCCGAGTCAAAGGCCAGGGCCTTAAAAGAGTTGGTCCAGGTGGTCAAAGCAAAGAAGAGACCTTCCGTTCGCCTTTGCATGAGGTTGTTGGGGAAGATGGTAGCCTCATTCGAGGCTGTTCCTTACGCCCAGTTTCATTCAAGACCATTGCAAAGCAGCATACTGTCTGCTTGGAACAGGAAAGTCCAAGCCTTGGACTTGCCGTTGCGGCTGGCGTCGGAAGTGCGACAAAGCCTCAGTTGGTGGTTGCTAACCAAAAATTTGCAGATGGGAAAATCCTTTGTCCCAGTTACCTGCAAAGTGTTAACTATGGATGCCAGCCTTATAGGCTGGGGAGCAGTTCTCGAAGAAGCTACGGTCCAAGGAAGATGGTCCAAAGCGGAGAAGATCTTGCCCATCAATATTCTGGAGATACGGGCAGTACGTTTGGCCCTCAGGGCCTGGATGTACAGGTTACAGGGCTGTCCTGTCCGGATACAATGCAACAATGCTACAGCAGTGGTTCATATCAATCACCAAGGGGGCACCAGGAGTCTGGGTGCCCAGCGGGAGGTGAACCACATTTTTGTTTGGGCAGAAAAGCATGTTCCTTGCCTATCTTCATTCCAGGGGTGGAAAATTGGCAGGCAAATTATCTGAGTCGACAGCAACTATTTCCAGGAGAGTGGTCTCTGCATCCCGACATATTTCTGGCCATATGCCAGAGATGGGGTATCCCAGATGTAGATCTACTAGTTTCCAGGTTCAACATGAAGTTGGACAACTTTGTTTCAAGAACAAGAGATCCACTAGCATCCGTAACAGATGCGTTGGTAATTCCTTGGGATCAGTTCTCTCTGATTTATGCATTTCCTCTGGTTCCGCTCCTACCGTGACTCCTTCGCAGGGTCAAGAAGGAAAAGAAGCCGGTAATTCTGGTGGCTTCAGCTTGGCCCAGAAGATCCTGTTATACAGAGATCGTAAAGATGGCGGTAGGAAAGCCATGGCCTCTTCCACTACTCCCAGACCTGCTCTTGCAGGTACCAGTATTCCATCCTTCTTTACAAAGTCTAAATTTGACGGTTTGGCTGCTGAGACCTACATCTTGAAGAGTCATGGACTCTGGGGTCCAGTTCTCTCCACTCTGGTTAATGCCAGGAAGCCAGCCTCCAGGCTCATCTATTATAGAATCTGGAAGGCATATGTTTCCTGGTGTGAATCCAGGGGTTGGCATCCTCAAAAATATGTCATTGGTAGAGTTCTTGCCTTTCTACAATTGGGGGTAGAAATGAAGCTGGCCTTGAGCACCATCAAGCGTCAGATCTCGGCCTTATCGATATTTTTTCAAAGGCCGCTTGCCTCTCATTCCTTGGTTTGGGCTTGTGCCCGTGGGATTTGAATTTAGTTTTGTCAGTTTTACAGAAACAGCCTTTTGAACCAATGCGCCTAATTCCTTTGGTCCTGTTGACAAGAAAATTGGTCTTTTTGATTGCTATATCCTCTGCTAGAAGAGTATCGGAATTAGCGGCTTTTTCTTGTAAAAAGCCTTATTTAATTATTCACAAAGACAGGGTGATGTTGCGTCCCCACCCAACTTTTCTGCCTAAGGTGGTTTCCAGATTTCATCTGAACCAAGATGTGGTCCTACCATCCTTTTGTCCAGATCTGCATTCTGCAGAAGAAAGATTGTTGCACTCTCTGGATGTAGTAAGAGCAGTCAAGATCTATCTGAAAGCAACTGCTCACATACGGAAAACTGATGTTTTGTTTGTGCTGCCAGAAGGGCCCAGAAAGGGCCAGGCAGCATTGAAATCTACTATCTCTAAGTGGATTCGGCAAGTTATTGTTCAGGCCTATGGTTTGAAGAAGAAAATTCCTCCTTTTCGTGTGAAAGCGCACTCGACCAGAGCAGTAAGTGCTTCATGGGCAGTGCATCACCAGGCCTCCATGGCTCAGATCTGCAAGGCTGCAACTTGGTCTTCAGTCCATACGTTCTCAAAATTCTATCAAATGGATATAGAAGGGCATGAGGATACCACCTTCAGGCGCAGTGTGCTGCAGGCAGCAGTATAGATCCTCACGTCCGATGGCAGTCTGCTTTTTGATCTGTGTCTACCTCCCCTCAAATTAAGCATTGCTCTGGAACATCCCACTAAGTAATTAACAGAGATCTGTGTCCCGTGATGTACGAAAAAGAAAATAGGATTTTTTAAACAGCTGTAAAATCCTTTTCTTGGAGTATATCACGGGACACAGAGCACCCGCCCCACTTAATTGGGACATATAGATATTGGGATACTTATTGCTTTGCTACAAAAAATGAGGTACTCTCCATATGGGAGGGGTTATATAGAGGGGAACTTCTCTTGTAATTAGGGTGTGCCAGTGTCCAATCACCTCATGGTGACACATAACCCACTAAGTAATTAACAGAGCTCTGTGTCTCCCGTGATGTACTCCAAGAAAAGGATTTTACAGGTAAGCTGTTTAAAAAATCCTATTTTTCGGCAATCGTTAGTCTGGCCACAATAAGTATATGTGTAGCTACCAAACGTAACTGGCTTGGAAGTTCCTCTAGGCCTAAGTTTGGGATTGCCAAGTGTGGAGAGGGTGCTATAATAAATCTTGCTATCTCTGATAACAATTGAAATACCTTATTCCAGAAACTCACAATACATTTGCAGGACCAAAACACGTGGAGGAGGTTTCCTGACTTCCCACAGCCTTTCCAGCATAGCGAGAATTGTGCAGGAGAGATCTGAGCCAGACAGAGAGGAGTAAGATACCAGAGGAGGGTGATCTCCCAATGTTGTACACAGTGTGTTGCTTTGCAAATTGACCTCAGAGCAGTGGTCCATTGGGAAAAGGAGCATTCAGAGCCTTAAGTTTTCCTCCCATTGCTAGAAGGGTTTTGATTTGTGGAAGGTAAGTTTTTCTTGTAGTATATTGTAGATGAGGGAGAGTCCTTTTCTTTTGGCAGGGGTTGAGGAGTAAAATAGCAGCAATTGTCTGGACAGCTTAATTACAAGGAGTTGGCAATGCTTGAAGAGGTGTTGGATTCTACAATAGGTAAAAAGCTCCTCAGTCGTCAGCCCAAACCTCTCCTGCAGCTCCTCCAGGTTGTGGAGTCTGCCAACAGTGTAAATGTCCTCAATTAACCGGATACCCTTAGACGCCCAAGGAAGTGTTGCCATATGAGGTATGAGATGATTCATGGCTGCAATGGGAGTTTGTACCAAGGAGTTGTAGGATTCCAGGTAAGGAGTGGCATGTAAGGTTCTCCAAGCCAGTAGCAAAGCTTTAATAGGTGGGGAGACACCTCGCAAGGCACAGGGCTGCCATTGATCAGCCATCAGCAAAGCATGGAGATCAGAGTTCTGGGCCAGGGTCTTTTCAATTTCTAACCATGGAAGGTTTAAACCAATGTTGAATCTGGTCTAGGCATGTTGCCAGTTAATAATCCTTCACGTCAACCAACCCCATGCCCCCAGCAGCTCTATGTTTGAGTAAGAGGGAGTGGGAGCATCTTGCCCCACCTAACATTTTTTTTAAAGGTTACAGAAACAATTTTTTTTTTCTTTTGGGATAAAGGTTTTACAAACATGAATACAAGCTGGCTATTGTAAGCACCCCTATCAGTGTTAAATGGTTTTCCTTGACCCTCTATCTGTCATTTTTGTGGGACAGCCTGGAAGCTGAACAATAAGAGATTTACTGGCAGAATTAACAGGATATAAAAATGTTACATGTGGAACTCAGGAAAACAAAGAGTGCTATGTTAATGATATGGACAGACGGCATTGTATTTTTTATTTTTTTGTTTTGCCCAGAGTACCACTTTAAGGTGCTTTTTGGTGTTAAACAGCAAAACATTAGGGGCCAGTTCACACCACATGCAGTCCAGTGCATTTTTTTATGCATCAAAAACACATGGGAAGTAGATTATATGATTTCCAATGGCATAGTTTGGTCAGTTTTAGGGCTTTCCAGTTCCAGAAAAAAAGTAGAACATGCTGCATTTTTCCTGCACTGAACTGTACTGAAACGCAGTAAAACGCATCAAAAACGCACCAGAATGCCCTGGAATGCATCAAAAATACCGGACCCCAGTACAGTGAAAAAAAAAACAGAAAAAAAAGAAGAAAAAAAGCATCTGGAATGCATCCGGAAATGCATCAAAAAAGGACCGGAACGCACCAAAATTGTTTTAAAAACGCACATGCAGAAACGCATCCAGAACGGATCTGGAGTGCGTTTTTGTGGTGTGAACAAGCCCTTAAAGAAAAATATTTCTTGTTCACTTGATTTGCTCCTCGAAAGAAAAACTGATTATGTCCAAGCTGACATACTGATCACATAGCTTTGTTAGGATGATGTCAGGTTGTTGACGCTAGTGACAAGTGGCCAGCCGCAGAATTCCTTCCACTTATCTCTATGAAATCACTCCCTCGTTGGCCCCCCGGATGCTGCTGAGTCACAAGCATTTGAAATGTAACATTGCTGCCTTGTCTAGTGTGGGAGCAATACCATAAGGACAAATAGGCAGCCCCTTGGCTTTAGGCTAATGTCAGATCAAAGGCAAATCATCAATTGCTGGATTGCTAAGAGGCTGCCTAGTTGTCCTTATGGTATTGCTCCCTCACTAGACAAGGCAGCGATGTTACATTTCAAATTCTAAAGATAGAGACTAAGCAGCATCCGGGGCCAATGAGGGAGTGATTCCATAAAGATAAGTGGAAGGAATTCTGCCGTACACATGATGAGACGATCAGATGAATGATTGTATGGTCTTATATCAAAAAGGAAAAGGTTACTTAAGTTACGAAAATTCCCATACGACTAAATACAACTTCGGGAGTGATGTAATGTGTTGTATTGATTTTTAATGTATTGTTTCGTTTCCAAACATGCGTGGTCTTGCTTTTTTTTTTTTTAGACGAATACTGTACTGATTAAATGAAAATCGTATGATCTGGTATTGTACGAGAAAAATGTTTGTCCCTTCGGATAATTTTTGGATAAACTGTGCTGATGGACTCTCGAAAGCTTTGTACTAATGATCAGATTATCGAACCTCCACTTTGATTGCGGTATTTTTTCGTCCAATTTTTTCGTACTGGGCTTTAGACTCATGCGGTGTACACACGACCGTTTTTCATGACGAGAAAAATGCCATTTTTTAAAATGGTCATTAAAAATGACCGTGTGTGGGCTTCAGAGCATTTTTCACGACGTGAAAAATGGCCATGAAAAAATTTGAACATGCTCTAATTTTTCTCGTCGTTTTTCACGTCGTCGTTTTTTCTTGTCATGAAAAACGGCCGTGTGTAGGCTTTAACGACGTGAAAAAAATGCGCATGCTCAGAATCAAGTATGAGACGGGAGCGCTCGTTCTGGTAAAACTAGCGTTCGTAATGGAGATAGCACATTCGTCACGCTGTAACGGACTGAAAAGCACGAGGCTGAAAAGCGCGAATCGTCTCTCAACAAACTTTACTAACATGAAAGGTGGCGCCATCCGAAATGGAACTTCCCTTTTATAGTGCCGTCGTACGTGTTGTACGTCACCGCGCTTTACTCGAGAATTTTTTCCACAATAGTGTGTAGGCAAGGCAGGCTTGAGATGAATCACGTCGAGAAAAATGACGTTTTTTTCAATGACATTAAAAGCGGTCGTGTGTACGCGGCATTAGAGTTGGCTTTTTTATCAATAAATTAATCACAATATTTTTTTAAATCAGCTTTGCCCACCACAAGCCTTAGGAAAGCTCTCTTAACATCATATTTTGTAAGCTGTATATCAAGGGGTTCAGAACGAGGGTGATTGGCATGTACAGAACTGTGAGAATTTTTTTCAGCACTTTGTATTGGACCAATGTTGCAGGGGTGTCAAACTTAATTTCATTGTGGCCGGAATCAGCATTATGGTTGTCCTCAAAGGGCCTTTTGTGTCTGTAAGACTATATAAATGTATGCAAGGCTTTTTTTCTAAGTGAATAGGTGCAGGAACTCAACCACGCCCCCCGCTGAACCGCATCGAACGGTAAATGTGGCCAAATATCACTAAAAGTAGGCAGGTCTTTAAGGGACAATAAATACCAGGAGTGGATTATGTGTGGAGTTCAGGGATGCGCTGTGTGCAGAGTTCAGAAGTGCACTACATACAGAGTGCAGGGTTTAGGGGTTTGCTATGCACAGTGTGCAGGGCAGGGTTCAGCTCTCTTTCACAGGCTTTTCACATCGCGCTTCCACCCCTCCCCCTGGGTGCAAGGGCGAGATGTAATGACCTGGAGGGCCTGATTCGGCCCGGGGCCTTGTGTTTGACACCTGTGACATAGACACTCATATTGTGCCATAAAAGAGACTTAGTATGGTAAGGTGTGGAGAGTATGTAGAGAAGGTTTTTCTCCTTCCTTCTGTTGATTTGATACTTAAAATAACACAAACGATTTTGATGTAAGAAAGCAAGATTCAGAGTCCTAGAAGTATTATTTCCAAGTATATTCCTATAAAAAATACTTCTGTGTTGCCACACGAAATTGCCAAGAGAGACATCACAGAAATATTGGGGAAATAATTTGGGAGGGCAGAAACTTATTTTGGAGGCTAAGAGTGTGAGTATTGTTGAGAATAAACACTATACATGTGCACACTGAAATATTTTGTTTCGTCCGAAAAATAAATTTAGTTTAGTTACTCCCGAAATTCCTTTTTATTTATATAGTTTCATTAAAAAATGCATTCGTCCGAAAATCCAAATTAAGGTCGAATCTGTCAATTGAAGGCTTATGGTGTCTGTCGAATGTTCTAAGAAGATTTGACGAAGCAGCTAAACTGTACGACGTCGCAATCATACATTTCTGGTCGAATGTTCCGCCCACAAGCTATAGTAGAATTCTAATGTTGTATGACTAGTAATAATTACATTTATTAATTATTATTACTAGTAAACCAACATTAGAATTCTTCTATAGCCTATGGGTGGAGCATTTGACCATAAATGTCCGCTCGCAGCGATCCTATGTTTTTAGCTGCTTCGTCGATTCTTCATGTCTCTATAATGTCAAATCTTTTCTCTCTATGTCGAATAATCTCGGACTAATAGAGTTAGGTTAGGCACATTCAACCGCAGGTTTGATAAACAGAGATCGCTATTGTCACTGTCATGTCGAATCTTCTATCTATATCGAACTGTTGTCGCAACAAAGCGAAAATAACGCTTTTTTTATGTCGGATCTTTCGGATTTCGGATTCTGCGCGTTCATTATCGTTTGTTAAAACGAACGCGAAAATCCCTGAAATTCGGACGAAAATGCATTCGGACGAAAACGAATGCACATGTCTAATAAACACCCAAAAAGCCATATAGCAGCAATGATCTGTCGGTAATGATTGCGACTGAAGACACGATGATAATGTAAGGGTTGACAAATGGCAACGTAGCGATCATAAGCCATTGTGAATAATAGAAAATATTCTGTGCTGATAACTGCCCAATAAACACCCAACTGGACACTCAACTGTGAGAAGGAGATTGTGTAGTTTTCAGTTCATATCATGTTCAGCAGTCTTGGGTTTATTGATGTTGTGTAACCAAAGACAAATTACAGAGAAAAAGATACATCGGGGTATGGAGATGATTATCCACGCATATTTCTAGGATCAAAGAAAAATTTACTAGCAGTTCTTTGAGATATAGCATAAAAAAGAAAGGGAGCACAAAAAGCTTGTCTGAGGTTGTGGAACAAAATGGCAATAAGTGGAACATGTAAGATGTCTAATTTCGCATAAGATCTCTGTTTTCCATTATGAGAGAAAGGAAGTAAAAACATTTGTACCTGATAACATTTTAAGCAAGAAAAAAAAAAAAAATCCAATCCCAAGGTAATCCTCACCTCCCCAAAAAATTAACAAACAAGCTGTTCATTTGAAGGCAAACTCCCTTCAATGTTTGGGGTATTTTAATGTTGCATTCTTATATCAATGATATTCAGCTAAAGCGAATCCCGTCGAAAAAAAAACAACGGTTTTCTCTATGGGATTCCTGGCAAGACTTTCCTGCCAAGCCCCGTGTACATACGCATATTCAAAAGAACCGCCGTTCTTTTGAATGGCAAGAACGCGGTGACGTCATCGACTACGACGAGCATGCATTTGTCACATTCGATGCCGTCGCCGCCATCTTGCTTCACCCTACACTATCCTTGTATGCTACCGCGCATGCGTCGAAGTCTCATCGAGCATGCGCGGGTTTACCTGGAGACAGGTAAGCATACACACACACGGTTTTCTCGTTGGGAAACAGGCCAATGAGAATCCAGAGAAAATAGAGAGCAGGTTCTCTATTTTTCTTGTTGAGATTGCCGGCAGTTTTCTCGACGAGAAACCATACACACGAACGGTTTTCTCGGCAAAAAGCTCTCCCAGCAGTTTTCTTGCTGTTTCTTGCCGAGAAAACCGGTCGTGTTTACGAGGCTTTAGGCTGAGATGTTAAAACTTCGGAAGGCATTTTTGCTTTAATGAATTAGGACATGGATTCCATACCATATATTATAGGTAAATCTAAATCTTACCTGAAACACTGGCATTGTGAACCTTCTGGGGAGTGTATAGACTGCTAATACAAAGATAATACACATCATGTTTGAAAGATTTCTGGTTTTATTTTTTAATGAAAAAAAAAGTTCTCTGGACACTTATTACACATGACCCCTTGATTATTTGTCCATTTTCAAAAGGAGACACTATGGTCCACCAGGAATAGGTTTGTTATATAGTGAGATAATGTATTCTGTGTATACTTGCACATTAAGGTAAGCGCCCCCTTCAGCTGACTCCTATAAGGGAACTGCTGCTCCTTCATTGTCACTGCCACTGTTTAGAGGTGGGTCAGTGGCCAAACTGTATTGCTCAACAACAGTGGACTATTCTGTCTGGCCTAGGTGACAAAACTAAAAGTCCAGCTGAGCAGAATTACCAATCCCTTGGTGGCTAAGACAGTACACATATTTTGATTCACTGGGTTCCACACACTGCAAATATGTAAATATCCAAAGGTACTTTTGATTATATTTTAAAATTAATCACTGACATACTTAGTAAAGTCTCAGAGCATCTTAGAGTCTAAAGCCCTGTACACACGATGGGATTTCCTATGGTTTTTAAACCGATGGATTTTTCCATCGGAAAATCGATGAAGCTGACTTCCATCAGTCTTGCCTACACACCATCAGTCCAAAAACCGACCGTTCCAAACGCGGTGACGTAAAACACTCCGATGAGCCGAGAAAAATGAAGTTCATTGCTTCTGAGCATGCGTCGACTTGATTCTGAGCATGCGTGGGTTTTTTATCTGATGGAGTTCCCCACAGACGATAGTAATTTGCTATCGGTTTTTTAACCATCGGATACATTTAAAACATGTTCTATTTTTAAACACCGATGGAAAAAAGACCGATGGGGCCCATACACGATCGGTTTGTCCGATGAAAAAAGTCCATTGGACTGTTTTCATCGGTAAAACCGATCGTGTGTACACGGCTTTAGAACATCTTAAAACATCTCAACATCTTTTGTGGAGGGCACACACTTTTCAATTTTTTTTTACTCCAACCAACTTTATCAAGGCCCTTTTGATCTCCTTGTTTTGTAGACTGTATATAAGAGGGTTTATCACCGGTACAATTGCTGTAAACAAAACACTTAATGCTTGTTCCAGCCCAACAAGGTGGCTTGCTTGTGGCATCATGTACATAGACAAAACTGTCCCATAAAAAACACTGATGACGAAGAGGTGAGATGAACACGTGTTTAAGGTTTTCCATCTTCCTTCCTTAGACTTTATGTGTAAGATGACTCGGATAATTTTCATGTAAGATATGACAGTGCATGAGAATGGACAAATACCAAATACAAATAACTCGATACACATCACTATATAAAACAATTCAGTGCCCGTACAGGCTATCTTTAGGAGGGCTTTGGGATCACAGAAGAATTGTTCAACTACGGTTGAGCCACAAAAGGACATTTGTGAGGCAGTTATTGTGAACAATAAGGAATTAAAGTATCCAGAAACCCAAATACCAATTATGAGTTTAATAAAGTTTTCTCCACTGAACACAGAGTGATAATGTAAGGGCTTGCAAATAGCAACATATCGATCGTACGCCATGGTGAAGAGAAGGATATCTTCTGTGCTGGCACACCCCCCATAGAAGTAAAGCTGAGTGAAGCACTGGTTGAAGGACACTGCATTATGGTCAAATAGTAGCATGTCAAGAAGTTTGGGGACATTGACGGTGGTGTACAAGATATCTATAGTAGACAAGTTACAGAGAAATAGATATAAAGGAGAGTGTAGGTGCTGGCTGTGATATATAACAAAAATAATAGTACAATTCACCAGGACACCAGTAAGATATAAAAGAAAAAACACAATGAAAAGTAGTAGTCTTTTTCCAGATATGAAGGGGAAAAAAAGAAGCTGGAATTCTGTAGACGATGTATAGTTTTCCATTGGCTGGTTTTCTTTTGTTCCAAGAAAAAAAAAATAGTGATGTATTACATAAAGGTTTTTACAAAATTCAAACATGGGCCCGATTGCTCTCACACACTCCTGGTACCGAGCCACCCCTCGTGCGTGCCCCCCGCCATGCTTACCGGGCTTGGCTTGCCCATCTGCTGGCCCGGGACCAACATTGCTGGTGCCGGCGGCTGCGGGGGAAATATGGAAAGTGCTTGTGTTTGCTCATGAAATATTCAAATTCCACTTCTTGATTAAAATTGATTGAATTAAAAAAAAAAAAAAAACAATTAGTATACCTCTACAATATTTGTACCTGCATGTTTTATACCTGCAAGTACAGAAAGATAACTGTTGAGATGTCAGAAATATAGGGGTTGATTGTGCGCTTTGCAAAATGCAGTTGCTCCAGAGCTTAGTAAATGAGCAGAAGATCTGCTGACTTCCATCATCCAATCATGTGTAAGTAAAAGTATTGGATTTTTTTATTTTCTTTACACGTGATTGGGTATTCTTTGCAAAGTGAATCTTTACGTCATTTACTAAGCTCTGGAGCAACTTCACTTGCAGAGTGTAACTGCACAGTCTATTTGCCTTTAGTAAATCCACCCCATAGTGAGCTCCTACACTGCCATTTGAGCTGAAACACAGTAAGGGGAATGTACTAAAACTGGTGCACTTAGAAACTGATTGGCTACCATGCACAGCTGCCCCAGATTCTAACTTCAGCTTATTCAATTACGTTTGGCAATAAAACCTGGAAGCTAACCAACTTTGACCAATCTTTAATGTTACCAAACTAATATCTATACAATCTCTCAAAGTATAGATACATAATATATATCAGGAGTCAGATCACCGTCCCGGGTGTTTATTTTTATTTATTTATTCTTCTTTATTTTATTTTTTATTTTTTATTTATTTATTAATTTATTTATTTTTATTTATTTTTTTCTCTCCTCGTATTCTTATCTTTTTTCTATCCTGTACTCTGTCTTAGGCCCCTTTCACACTGGGGCGGGCAGGTGCGGTGGCGGTATAGCGGCGAGATTTTCAGCGCCGCTATACCGTCGTTATCACCGCGGTATGCGGCCGCTAGCGGGGTGAATTTAACCCCCGCTAGCGGCCAAAAAAGGGTTAATACCGCCCGCAAACCGCGGCTATTGATTTCAATGGGCAGCCGCGGTAAAGGAGCTGTGAACACACCGCTCCTTCACCGCTGTAAAGATGCGGCTAGCAGGACTTTTGGAGCTTCGGGCTTTCACATTGAAGAATACAGGACACGATTTTTTCAGGCGGTATAACAGCGCTAATATTAGCGCTAAACCGCCTGAAAAACGTGCCAGTGTGAAAGGGGCCTTAAATTTGTTTTTGTTTTCTTTCCTCCTGATTTCTGATTAATAAATCGTGAAGCGACTTAACAAGTTTTTACCTTAAGGTTACTTATCTCTAGCTTTACTACGGCTTTATGCCTTATTACATTAGTATGATATCTTGACAAATAGTTAGATCAACGCATCTGCTAATTTATTTTTTATTTTTAATCTCACATTCTTAAAAATATTCACTTAATTATCTGTGTGCATTTATGTATCATAGTGAATAGTTAACTATGTCTGTATGGACTCAATATGTTATACTTGGTACTGTTAATGTAACCCAGATTTATCTATGCTTCTGTATTTTAGTATTTTCCTTTTATTCTTATTTTTTTTATTTATTTTTTCCCCCTCTCCAACTTCTGTTCCCCTATTGAAATCTCAATAAAAACATTTGACAAGGAAAACCTGGAAGCTGATTGGTTTCTATGCAGAACTGCGCCAGATTTTGCACTCTCCAGCTTTAGTAAATCAGCCCTCTTAAACTGTTTTTTTTTAAGTTTTGAAAGTCAAGGCATTTCCATAACCCCTACTTGTTCAAAAAAAGGTATCAGGTAATAATGTTTCTGGCAGGATCAGCAGGTATTGTTTGCACTAATTAAACAGATATAACAAAACTCTTTCAATGGTATATATTTAACCACTTGCCGACCGCTCACAGTATATATACATCGGCAGAAAGGCTCGTACAGGCACAATCACGTACCTGTACGTGGCCCTTTAACTGCCGACGTCGGGGTCGCGCGCGCGCCGCCTGCGGCACGCTCGCGACCCCCCTGCCTTTCCCGTGAGTGGGACCGCGGGTCCTGTGGACTCGATCGCCACAGGGATCCCCGCGATCGTCTCACGGAGGCTCGGAGTGGGGAGATGTTAGTGTAAACACAACATCTCCCCGCTCCTCTACTGACAATGTCAGGGATCTCCGCTCTGTGTAATCAGAGCGGAGATCGGTGAAGTGTCAGTCGTAGCCACGCCCCCCTCAGTTAGTAACACGCCCCTAGGCACACTTAACCCCTTCAGCGCCCCTAGTGGTTAACCCCTTCACCGCCAGTGTCATTTTCACAGTAACCAGTGCATTTTTATTGCACTGATCGCTGTGAAAATGACAATGACAATGGTCCCAAAAATGTGTCAAAAGTGTCTGATGTGTCCGCCATAATGTCGCAGTCATGAAAAAAATCGCTGATCGCCGCCATTACTAGTAAAAAATAAATAAATAATAAAAATGCCTTAAAACTATACCCTATTTTGTAAACGCTATAATTTTTGCGCAAACCAATCAATAAACGCTGATTGCGATTTTTTTTACCAAAAATATGTAGAAGAGTACGTATCGGCCTAAACAGAGAAAAACAAATGTTTTTTTATATATTTTTTGGGGATATTTATTATAGCAAAAAGTAAAAAATATGTAATTTTTTTCAAAATTTTCGCTCTATTTTTGTTTATAGTGCAAAAAATAAAACCCGCAGAGGTGATCAAATACCACCAAAAGAAAGCTCTATTTGTGGGAAAAAAAAAGGACGCCAATTTTTTTTGGGAGCCACGTCGCACGACCGGGCAATTGTCAGTTAAAGCGACGCAGTGCCGAATCGCAAAAAGGGGCCTGGGCTCTAATAGGCTTAAAATAGGGTGGGCTCGGGGAACAGAGCACTGCGCTACGAGCCAACCCAGGTGTGTTACAATAGCAAATGAATATTCGTTATTGAAACACTGATCCTCCTCCCGGCCAATCAGGAAGCGGGTCTGAGACCCGTTTCTTGATTGGCCAAAAGAAGAAGTGCTCCAATTGGCCACCGAGGAGGAGGAGGGAGGAGATGGAAGCCGTCATGATGCCCGCAAGGGAAGAGGAAGCCGTCCGTGATGCCCGCCAACCGTGATGCACGCATCTGTGATGCCTGCAGCCTGTGATGCCCACCGCCTGGGTGAAGTGATGCCCGCCATAGATGGGGTAAGTGCTCCGGACCCCGACCGACCGGACTGAGGGAGAGGAGGGTGGTGCACTCTTTTCCGCCTTCCCAAACAAAATTACCACTAGCTGCCACTGCATCTGATGGCTGCAATACTTTTTCAAGCATTTGTTCCTTTTTTGGTACCTGGTGATCCTGCCTGGAACACACTTCTTGTCCTAGGGTGACAACACTTGCTCACTGCATGGTATCTATGGAGGAAGTCATGGTTGTCACTGGGCTCGTCTCTTGATTTGGGCTACAAACACATCTTCCTCTCTTCAGTTCCATTGCCTGGTGGGCAGAGTCATTTGATCAGGTTGTTTGAGATTTCAATTCAGCTCACAGGAAGTGACAAAAAAAACTAACCACACCACGCCGCCACCACGTCTAAGGAACGGTAATCTGCAATATATTACATTTTTGTTCTTGGGTTTAGATATGTTTTAATGGTAGGTTGCTTAAAGTGAAAATAAACTCTGTACAGTTTCTGTACTACTTTTTGCGATTCTGGCCCGCGATTTACATTGACATCTGTGCAGAAACCTGCACAGATGTCCCTGTAATCGCGGCTGAAATCGGGACTGACCAGCGGGAGTGAAATCGTGCGAGTTCAGCTGAACTCGCACGGCTTCAATCCCGCAGCCCAGTGTGAACCTGGGCTAAAACTAAAATGCCAATTTAGTTAAAAGACTAATGCGTACACACAACCGTTTTTCATGACGAGAAAAATGCAATTTTTTTATTTGGTCATTAAAAACAATCGTGTGTGGGCTCCAGAGCATTTTTTGCGACGTAAAAAATGGGCATTAAAAATTTGGAACATGCTCTAATTTTTCTTTGCGTTTTTCACATCGTCGGGGTAAAACTGCCCCGCTAGCGGCCGAATAGCACCGCAAATCCGACGGTAAAGTGCAGCTAAAAATAGCGGCGCTTTACCGCCGACGTACCTCCCGCCCCAGTGTGAAAGGGGCCTAATGCACATGGTCGGAATTTCCGATGGAAAAAATCCGATGGGAGCTTTTCGTCGGAATTTCCCACCGTGTGTATGCCCCATCAGACTTTTTCTGTTGGAATTTCCGACGGACTTAGATAGAGAGCAGGTTCTCTATTTTTCCGGAAAATCCGGAAAATCCGTTCGTCTGTATGCAATTCCGACACACTTAAAACCATGCATGCTCAGAATCAAGTCGACGCATGCTCGGAAGCATTGAACATCATTTTTCTCGGCTCGTCGTAGTGTTGTACATCACCGCGTTTTTGACAGGCGGAATTTGGTGTGACCGTGTGTATGCAAGACAGCTTGAGCGGAATTCCGTCAGAATTCCGTCGTAAAAACCATCCGAGTTTATTCCGACGGGGGGAAAACCAGTCGTGTGTACAGGGCATTAGTCGACTAAATACGACTAAAACTAAAACAATTGCAGAAGACTAAAATGGCACTAAAACTAAAATGCCATTTTAGTCATAAGACTAAAACTAAATTGGAATTTGCGCCCAAAATTAACACTGCTGGTCCCCAAAAAGTGTTACTTAGTGTCAGATTTGTCCGCTGCAATGTCACAGTCCCGCTAAAAATTGCTGATCGCCGCCATTACTAGTAAAAACAATAAAAATAAAATTCTATAAATATATCCCAAAGTTTGTAGACGTTATAACTTTTGCGCAAACCAATCAATATACGCTTATTGGGATTTTTTTTTAACATAAACATGTAGCTGAATACATATTGACCTAAATTGATGACTAAATTAGATTTTTGACATTTTTTTATTGGGTGTGTTTTATAGCATAAAGTAAAAAATATTGTTTATTTTTGAAAATTTATGGTCTTTTTTTATTTATAGCGCAACAAAAAACAAAAACGCAGAGGTGATCAAATACCACCAAAAGAAAGCTCTATTTGTGGGAAAAAAAGGACATCAATTTTATTTGGGTACAGCGTCGCACGAGCGTGCAATTGTCAGTTAAAGTAACGCAGTGCCGTATTGCAAAAATGGCCTGGTCATGAAGGGGGGTAAACCTTCCAGGGTTGAAGTGGTTGAAAAATAAATTGAAAGAAAACAAAAAAAAACAAAATTTTTGCCTCACTTGGTTGACCCAACGTCTGTTTTTCACAAAATAATATTTGTGTTTATTTATTGTTCCTATAGCTGAGGCAGGGCCGCTAATGGGGGGGGGGGGGGGATGGGGGAGGGACCACCAGCCCTCCTGTAGGGTAAGGTGACCAAAATGAAATCCGGGGACATATTATTTTTTTTTACTAGTAATGGCGGCAAACAGCTACTCTCTGCCCGTCGCCGCCGCCCGCTTCACAGCCTGTCAAGTCTCACTCTCCGGGCCCCAGGCTACTACTGGGTGGGGAGCGGAGGAAGATCACTCCGCCAGGGAAAGCAAGGCGATAAGCAGGCAGGCGGCTGGCCGGGACTTGAGCCAAGGCAGAAGAACATGGGAGCGGAGCTGAATGGGCACCCGAAACTGAAGAAATATTCTCTCCGATCTGACCAGCACATGATCATCAGAAAGGGGCACAGATAATGAAAAAAAATACACCCCCCTAAGCTAGTAGGCGCGGCGGAGTGGGGTGTGTAATTCAGATTTATTTTTTTTTATTCTGCACTGACTGTCTTTGAAATTGCCCCAGCCCCTGTTCAAATCCAATCCGGGGACAAAACCGGGGACAGACTTTGTCTGGGGACAATGTCCTCAATCCGGGGACTGTCCCCAGAAACCAGGGATGTCTGGTCACCCTACTATAGGGGGCCCAGGCACACACAAGGGCCCGAACAGCAGGAGGAATCAGTGTGGTCGGGCAGAAGGGCAATTACAGAAAGATGCCCTGTGCTGCTCTCTGCAGCAGCTGAAGCCGGTTTCTCTTCCTCCCATCGTCATTCAGCTGCTGCAGGGAGAGACACAGGGCATCGTTCCTTTAATGACTTCCCCCTCACGGATTCCCCTCCCTGGTCTGCCCACTTCTTATCCCCCCCATGTGCCCCCCCTATCACTGTGCCAATATCCCTGTAAAAAATGTATTTAACAGTGTAATAAATAATTAAAAAAAAAAATTATAATTTTTTTAAATAAAAATGTAAAAAAACTATTTAAAAAGGATTCAAACAGAATTCACACAGGTTCTTTGCTAGGTTTGTATTAGCTAATAATACTTTTAGTGTATTTTTTGTGAAAATATTGTTTTGATATATTGGGGGGGGGCGTCTGCCAGGTAGGCTGTACGGGGCCCCATCATTTCTAACAGCAGCCCTGAGCTGAGGCATACGTCACAAACCTGCGTCCTTCATTTAATTTTAGTGTTTGTCCATCTAGCAAAAACAGATCACTTCCCTTCGCCTGTATAAAACCTCTGGTCTGACCTATGATCTATTGTGACTGCATAGAAGACCTAACAGGAGGGCAGCAGACGATGGAGTGTTCAGCATATGTGAATACAGTTGTGAGCACGAGATTTTATACTGCTCCAACCTCTAAGCGATTGTAATGTAACTAATTAAAACGTTGCCTTGGGGGAAATATAATTCCCTCACCTAACAATTTCAGCTAAAAATACATCAGATAATATACAGTGCTTCTTTGTTCTTTACCTTTTCTAATATTTTACAATGTATTGATTGTCTAATATTTATGATACTTTGTATTATTGGGTTTTAAAGTATAACTGTACTGTTGTAAGAAAAAAAAGAAATAAACCCAAAAGAGGTAAACCTAAGCTTCAAGTATATATAAAATACCAATTTATGCAGTTATTATCCATCTAAAAAAGGAAATATACACTATATTGCTAAAAGTATTGGTACGCCTGCCTTTAGACGCACATGAACTTGGCATCCCAGTCTTAACTTGGCATCCCACCCAGAAAAAAAAAAATACATTAAAAATCCTAAAAAAAAAAAGAAAAAAATTAATAGAAAAAAAAAAAAATTATACTCACCTGAAATGCCTGTTGCTATGCGGAAGTCCCCTAATCTGCCTTCTGCTGTGCCTCTTCCTTGTCCTCGGATTGAGAACTTCCGTTTCCTCTTCTTGTGAATGGGGCGCGCTGCCTTCTGGGAACTGTGTGTATCCCAGGAGGCAAGCCGTCCATTCACAAAGCGCCGTGCGAGTGGCGCATGCGCAGTAGGAAACGGGCAGTGAAGCCGTACGGCTTCACAGCCTGTTTCCCTTAGTCAGGATGGAGGAGCCGGGAGCCTGGCAGCAGCGATCGATCGCCGTCAGGGGACCGACATCGCGGGCGAGTAGGACAGGTAAGTGTCCTTATTAAAAGTCAGCAGCTACACTGTTAGTAGCTGCTGACTTAAAAAAAAAAAAAAAAAATACAAGCTGCACCTCCGCTTTAAGCCCTGTACACATGGGCCGGAATCTCGTCGGGGGAAAAAAAAACGCCGGTTTTCCCCGACGAGATTCCTGGCAAGCTTTTCTTGCTCGCCGAGTGTACACACGGCACATTCAAAAGAACCGCCGTCCTCTTGAATGGCAAGAACGCGGTGACGTCATCGACTACGACGAGCATGCGCTCGTCACATTCGATGCCGTCGCCGCCATCTTGCTTCACCCTACACTACCCTTGCAAGCTACCGCGCATGCGTCAAAGTCTCATCGAGCATGCGCGGGTTTACCTGGAGACAGGTAAGCATACACATGCACGGTTTTCTCGTCGGGAAACAGGCCGGCGAGAATCCCGACGAGAAAATAGAGAGCAGGTTCTCTATTTTTCTCGTTGGTAAAACTGCCGGGAATCTCGACGAGAAACCATGCACAGGGCTGGCCAGTGACGGCGTGCTTTATACCACTGCATCCGACGCTTTGCATTGCACTAGGTGATGTAAGGCCTGGATGCAGCTTCGCGGCCATGGAAACCCATTCCATGAAGCTCTCTACACACACAGTTTTTTGTGCTAATCTGAAGGCCACACAAAGTTTGGAGGTCTGTAGCTATTGACTCTGCAGACACTTGGCAAATTCTGCGCACTGTGATCTTCAGCATGCGCTGACCCCGCTCTGTCATTTTGGCCTACCACTTCGTGGCTGAGTTGCTGTTGTTCCCAGTTGCATACACTTTGTTATACAGTGCCTAGAAAAAGTATTCATACCCCTTTCCACATTTTGTCACGTTACAACCAAAAGCATAAAAGTATTTTATTGGGATTTTATGTGATAGACCAACAGAGAGTGACACATAATTGTGAAGTGGATGGAAAATAATAAATGGTTTTCAATTTTTTTTACAAATAAATATCTGAAAAGTGTGGTGTGCATTTGTATTCATCCTCCTTTACTTCAAAACCCCTAACTAAAATCCAGTGGAACCAATTGCCTTCAGAAGTCACCTAATTAGTAAATAGAGTCCACCTGTGTGTAATGTAATCTCAGTATAAATACAGCTGTTCTGTGAAGCCCTCAGAGGTTTGTTAGAGAACCTTAATGAACAAACAGCATCATGAAGGCCAAGGAACACACCAGACAGGTCAGGGATAAAGTTGTGGAGAAGTTTAAAGCAGGGTTAGGTTATAAAAAAAAAATCCCAAGCTTTTAACATCTCATGGAGCTCTGTTCAATCCATCATCCTGAAAATGGAAAGAGTATGACACAACTGCAAGCCTACCAAGAAATAGCCGTCCACCTAAACTGACAGGCTGGGCAAGGAGAGCAATAATCAAAGAAGCAGCCAAGAGGCGCATGGTAACTCTGGAGGAGCTGCAGAGATCCACAGCTCAGGTGGGAGAATCTGTCCACAGGACAACTATTAGTCGTGCTCTCCACAAATCTGGCCTTTATGGAAGAGTGGCAAGAAGAAAGCCATTGTTGATAAAAAAAACATTAAGAAGTTCAATTTGCAGTTTGCGAGAAGCCATGTGAGGGACGCAGAAAACGTGGAAGAAGGTGCTCTGGTCAGATGAGGCCAAACTTAAACTTTTTGGCTTAAAAGCAAAACGCTATGATGGTGGAAAACTAACACCACACATCACCCTGAACACACCATCCCCACCGTGAAACATGGTGGTGGCAGCATCATGTTGTGGGGATGAAAAAGTAAAAAGGGGAGTGGCTGATATGTCCTCGTTAGATAAGGCACCTCATCCCAAAGAGTTAGTTCAAAGGGGAAGCAGAGGAGGTGGGATTATAGTGGTGCCCAGGTAAGTCAATACGAATTATCATAAAAAAGAAACAAATTTTATTACATATAATTTAGACAGTCGTACAAATATTGGATCATATAATAAAGGAGCATGTCACAAATAATTAATTGGCAGGTCAAGTCTTCCCTACTAGTTTTGCCAAGGCATTGGCTTTATCAGGGGAGTAGGACGTGACCGGAGTGATTATAACTCTACGAAAAAGAAAAACATTTTTAAGATACAACATCAATTAAGCAAGTGTAGCGGGTATTTGATTTTAGGGGAGGCATCTGGGTGGTAGTGTAACCCAGATGCATTGATTGTCAGGGAATCTGAGACCCTTTTTGTGGTTCCTGGAGGACTCTGGTGGTGTGAGGTTCCCTGCGGCCTGCAGGTGGCGCTGTCGCCCTGGCCGGAGCTGAACACTCACCGCAAGACTGCTTCCTTTTTGTCCTTTCCTGGCGCTGGTACAGCAGGGCAGGGAACCTGCTGTGACGCAAAGGGCGAGGGGATAAAAGGGGCGGACGCCCTGACCTTGGGGTTCAGAGTCGGAGGACGCAGCCGCACCCAGGCACCTTCAGCTTGGGTGCTGGCGTTCCGGAGTTCTGGGCCCAGGTGCCCTTGACCTGGCCAGAGCGAGAGATGGAGTCCATCTCAGGCACCTTTAGCCTGGGGTGAGGTACTATGGCGGAAGGCTGGAGCTCAGTACCTTCGACTGAGTTCCGCGAGGGTGGAGGAATCCGAGGGGGCCCTAACTCCTTGGGTGCCCGTGTCTGAGGTCGAGAAGACCGGTGAGCGGAACTTCTCTGGAGAGTCCGGCGCAGCATCGCTGGTGACAGAGAGGCCTCCGGTGACTCCCTTGGACGGATTACCTTCCCCTGACAGGGGCTGTACTAGTGAAGGTAATTCACGTTCTGATCAATATAGTCAGTGGCAGTGACTATTCGCCACTGGTGATACTACAGTGGTTAGCTCTATCTAGAAGAATTGTGCCTTGGCCTACTCCCCACAAATACTGAAGTGTTACATGGGCCTCAACCTGTCTGTGCTGTATGACTATTTATTGAGAAGAATAAATACGAGTTGGACCTATTCAGTGTGTGGAACTCTGGTTACTAGGAGCAAAGGGGAGTCAATCCGAGGAGAGGATTGGACTCTGGGACACATACACAGGCCCGATAGTTCTGGCCTTCACCTCTACACCTTGGAGGACATGGGCCGTGGTGTATCTCATCTCTCTCTCTCAGGTACCCCTAGACAACAGCAGTATAACCGATAAAGATAGAGAGAGAGTGAGGTCGCTACACAAGTATCAAACAAGGAATGCAATTCTGAATGATTGGGCGAGAGGGTACCCTAATGTCCAGCCAACCTCCTCGTGTACCTGCCCCATTCAACCCAAATGGTGGGAGTAGCCATGTCACCACCCCCAAAAAAGTTACCCAACCTACCAAAATGCCCCCAGCGGGGCAGGGTCACTGCACAAGGAACTCCAGAGACGCCAAGCCAGCACTGCCATAGTGTGGCTGCAGGGGGCCAGAAAGGGAGGGACCAATAAAAACTAAAAGAAGAAAGGTAAAAAAATAAAATAAAATCGAAAAAAAATAGCTCAAAAAGAGCCCATCTCTATCATATCAATAGGGCTACAAGGCCTCAATACATATCAAGAAAATATATAATTATTGTAGAGAGAGGGGCGCTGAAAGAACCAAAGGAGTTGTAATTGGTCTAAAGTGAACAATTTAGGAAAAAATTGTTAAACTCAGTCTGAGATAGAATGACCAGTATGCATCTGCAAATAGTAAATACAAGCGCATATTGGTTACTGACTTACCCTTTAGAAAAAGGTATAATGTGCTGGTAGGCTTCAATATATTGTTCAAGTCAACAGTGAAATATAGGCATCAAACGGTGCTTTGATAGAGTAACCAATGCTCAGGAAATGTCAAAAAAAATGACAGCCTAGGTGGAAAGATATATGGTTTAGGGAAGACAAATTGCAATGGTGAAAATCTAAAGGTAGATGAGGAGGGACAATCTCCTCTTAGTTTAAAAGATAATGACCGTACGTATTAGCACGAAAATCCAGAGAGACAGCGCCCCTGACCGCCAGCAAAGGGAAGCTGGCAATGTGTGCCTTTATAGCCCCCCATTCGGCTGGCGTGTGACGTCACCAGCCGGGAGCGGACGAAGAACAGCCGCCGCGACTGCGCACAGTCAGCATCCAACAGCCTACATTGCCCATAGAGCCCAGCGCAACGTCGAGCGTGTCACGCAACCGAGGACGTGCGGCGCGATCGGAGATGGGCAGGGCTAGCCAGGGGCCCTCCATTAGGATGGACAAGGGGGAGGTAGTCCCTGCCTATATGGGAGGATGATAAAAGTGGCAGATGTAAGGAGGAGCTCTGGGACAGGGGCGGCCGAGAGATGAACCCAATGTCAAAAGCATTTGGCCCTTGGGTGTCCATACAGCCACAGGCTGTGACTGGGTCGCCAACCCTAAAAGGACCATAGCATGTCATGCGACCGATAGGGGCATAGAGCAGACAGGCAAAGATAGAAAATGGGGGAAAGGATAACCGGCAAGGAACCACAAGCAAGTGATTGGACAGGAGAAGGTTGTGCATAGCTCCTTCATAGCAAGAACGTCACATACCACATCGTCCAATCAGCTCAGATTAGCATGTTTAACCACTTCCATACAGGGCTTTTATACCACCTCAATACCGAGCCTATTCTGGCACTTCTCTCCTACATGTACAAATCATCATTCTTTTGCTAGAAAATTACTCGGAACCCCCAAACATTATATATGTTTTTTTAGCAGACACCCTAGGGAATAAAATTACGGTCATTGCAACTCTTTTCCTTGCACGGTATTTCCGCAATAATTTTTCAAACGCCTTTTTTTGGGAAAAAAAATGGTTTCATGAATTAAAAAATAACAAAACAGTAAAGTTAGCCCAATTTTTTTGTAAAATATGAAAGATGATGTTACGCCGAGTAAATTGATACCTAACATGTCACACCATGCGCACACTCATGGAATGGCGCCAAAATTCGGTACTTAAAAATCTCCATAGGCGACGCTTTGAAAATTTTTACAGGTTACCAGTTTAGAGTTACAGAGAAGGTCTAGTGCTAGAATTGTTGCACGCGCTCTAACGCATGCGGCGATACCTCACATATACCTCACATATGTGGTTTGAACTGCGTTTACATATGTGGGCGGGACTTACGTGTGCGTTCACTTCTGATCGCGAGCTACCGGGGACAGGGGCGTTTTAATTTTTTTTTTTATCATTTTGTTTTTATTTTACTTAATTTTTTTTTTTATTTTTACACTTTTTTTTTTTGATCACTTTTATTCCTATTACAAGGAATGTAAACATCCCTTGTAATAGGAATGGTGTGTGACAGGTCCTCTTTATGGAGAGATGCGGGGTCAATAAGACCCCCACATCTCTCCTCCAGGCTGGAAAGCATGAGATCGTGAAAAAAATTTCACCGATCTCATGCTTACGAGCCGCAATCGTGGCTTTGTTTACTTCTGAGAACTCGGGTGTGACGTCATCACATCGCGCCCGGGCCTCCGACGGTCATAGAGATGACTGTCATCTCTATGCTTCCCATCCGGCGCTGGACTATTCATTCTCCGGGCCCCCAATGGCACGGGAGAGCCCGGAGAAGCACCGGATGGCGGTGGGAGGGGGCGATGTCCCCTCCCGCCGCCTATAAGAATGATCAAGCGGTGGAACTGCCGTTATGATCGTTCTTATGGTGCACAGAATCGCCGGCACAAGAAAAGGATATCTGAATGATGCCTCTAGCTTCAGGCATCATTCAGATATCCCCCCACAAAGCTCAGGACGTCATATGACGTCCACCCAGGATGGGAGATCCCATCTGTGAACGTCATATGACTATGGACGGGTATTGAAGTGGTTAAATGTTCACAAAATTGTTAGTATATATTAATAACGTGTAAAACAATTTTGTTAATTAGAATTACAGAAAAAAACACATCAAGAAAAACAGTTGTATCAATAAAGAATTAATGACAATTAGATACAAAACATTACACATATATAAATATGAACTATATTAATAGAATATTTTAAACGACTTAGTGACCCGAACATAGTCTAAGTGGATCCAAAGATGTACACAGGATCTTATGGGCAGCGAGACGTCAAATGTGGAATCTCGCCCAATCATTCAGAATTGCATACCTTGTTTGATACTTGCTTAATTGATATTGTATATTAAAAATGTTTTTCTTTTTCATAGAGTTATAATCACTCCAGTCACGTCCTACTCCCCTGATGAAGCCAATGCCTTGGCGAAACTAGTAGAGAAGACTTGACCTGCCAATTAATTATTTGTGATATGCTCCTTTTTTATATGATCCAATGTTTGAATGACTGTCTAAATTATATGTAATAAAATTTGTTTATTTTTTATGATAATTTGTATTGACTTACTTGGGCACCGCTATAATCTCACCTCCTCTGCTTCCCCATGTTGTGGGGATGTTTTTCTTCAGCAGAGACAGGGAAGCTGGTCAGAGCTGATGGGAAAATGGATGGAGCCAAATACAGGGAAATCTTAGAAGAAAACCTGTTAGAGTCTGCAAAAGACTTGAGACTGGGGCGGAGGTTCACCTTCCAGTAGGACAACGACCCTAAACATACAGCTAGAGCAGCAAATGAGGTTTGATGTGGAGAAATGAAAAATTTATTTAGGGTCAAAAAACATAAACGTAAAATATTCACTAGGTGGAGTACAGCTGGGGGAGTCAAGGATGGTGAAGGATCTAGGGGTACTAGTAGATGATAGGTTGTGCAACAGCATGTAGTGCCAAGCTGCAGCTGCCAAAGCCGGCAGAATATTGGCATGCATAAAAAAAGGGGATATACTCCAGGGACAAAACCATAGTTCTGCCACTTTATAAAACTCTGGTTTGGCCTCATCTGGAGTTTTCAGTCCAGTTCTGATCACCAGGGATGTGCTGGAGCTGGAGAGAGTCCAAAGAAAGGCAACAAAACTAATAAGGGGACTGGAGGACCTCAATTATGAAGAATGGCTGCAAACACAAAATGTATTCTCGCTGGAGAAAAGACGCTTGAGAGGAGATATGCTAGAGATCTACAAATATCTCACTGGGGATGACAGCATAGGAAATAAACTATTCAGTCTTAGGGAGTGTAAAAGGACACGGGGCCACACAATGAGACTGGAGACAAAACGGTTTAACCTAAACTGCATAGGGGGTTCTTCACCGTTAGGGCAATAAGGATATGGAACTCTCTCTCCACAATTGGTGGTGGCTGCGGGGAGTATGGATATCTTTAAAAGACTTTTAGATGTAGATTAAAGGATACAACGTACAGGGATATGGGAAAGCATTATAGACACTGATCACACAGGTTGAACTGGATGGACTATTGTCTTTTTTCAGCCTTACCTACTATGTAACCATGTAAAAATGGAATGGTTTAGATAAAAGCATATTCATGTGTTAGAATGGCCCAGTCAAAGTCCAGATCTAAATCCAGTTGAGAATCTGTGGCAAGACTTGAAAAATGCTGTTCACAGACGCTCTCCATCCAATCTGACAGAGCTTGAGCTATTTTGTAAAGAAGAATGGGCAAAAATGTAATTCTCTAGATGTGCAAAGCTGGTAGAGACATCCCCAAAAAGACCTGCAGCTGTAATTGCAGCAAAAGGTGGTTCTACAAAGTATTGACTCAGGGGGGCGCCATACAAATGCACACCACATTTTTCACATACAGTATCTCGCAAAAGTGAGTACACCCCTCAGATTTTTGTAAATATTTGATTATATCATTTCATGTGACAACACTGAAGAAATTACACTTTGCTACAATGTACAGTAGTGAGTGTACATATTTTATAACAGAGTAAATTTGCTGTCCCCTATATTTATTCAACACACAGCCATTAATGTCTAAACCGCCTGCAACAAAAGAGCTGACACCCCTAAGTGAAAATGGTCCAAATTGGGCCCAATTAGCCATTTTCCCTCCCAGGTGTCATGTGACTCGTTAGTGTTACAAGGTCTCAGGTATGAATGGGGAGCATTATTATTTCAACATTAATACAACATTACTTATTTAGCTACGACTGCACCTAATATATTAATGGATGAAATGCTACATTTTTTAACCCATAAATAATCACTATGCCATGCACCATCTACTATATTATAATTCCTATATTGATCCCTACATTTATTTACTATTAATACTATTATATTATAATTTTTTCAGATGGTATACACCCTTATGTCCTTTTCACAACCCATGGGGCAACTGCCCTCGGAATGTTCTTCCCCTGGTTGGTTTTTCCATCTTGATGCTTTTGGGGTTAGCCGCCTCAGGTTCCGGGGCGGACTGACATTCCAGCCTACCTCCAGTTCCCTCAGTCCATGTCCAGACTCTGATTTGACTTGCAAGTATGAGTGACCAATTTTTACTATTTTTATTTTTCTATAGTCTTTATTACATTTTTACATGATCACTTATCTACTTTTAAACATCCTTAGACAATATCTCTGCATCTGCTCCTGAAGAGTAGCGCTACAGCTACGTAACGCGTCGAGCTAATAGATGCCTTCCCTGCTGTTTCTTTTTATTCAAGATACCATGATTACGGTTCACTGGAATATACCTATATATTACTTACTGTGGGAATACGTTGAAACTAGTCTGGTGTGTCATCATTAGGTCATTACTGTGGCTCTAGGCCAATATGCTATCAGTGTGTCATTATGCTATTCTGTTAATTTATTACTATGTATCATGTCATGGAATAAACGTTTTTTACTTTACTATGATGGTTACTACATGTCTATGCATTTACTATATGGCACTATAGATGGCTCCACCACCAGACAGCATTATAGTACCATCCAATGCTATTTTCCTGGCTGCACACTTCAATTCAAAGTCCCAAAAAATGTAGTTCTTCTATATCAATCTATCGGGGATGGAGGTTCATCTAGCTGGCCTCACCTAAAAGTCCCTAACTTGGTGTTATCGCTCTCACTCTCTCATACTGGTCACTGGAAGTTCAACATGGCACCTCATGGCAAAGAACTCTCTGAGGATCTGAAAAAAATTATTGTTGTTCTACATATAGATGGCCTAGGCTATAAGAAGATTGCCAAGATCCTGAAACTTGGCTTCAGCACGGTGGCCAAGACCATACAGCGGTTTAACCAGACAGGTTCCACTCAGAACAGGCCTTGCTGTGGTCGACCAAAGAAGTTGAGTGCACGTGTTCAGCGTCATATCCAGAGGTTGAAAGAAGGGTGATGGTGGCTGCGCTATGATTAACGCTAGTGAAGGGAGGGGGGGATGGGGGGGGGTGGTGATGGGGTAGGGCGGGGGGGGGGGGGTCTAAAAGAAAGAAACTATCTAATGCTGCTAATCTGAAGAAGTCATGTGACATGACGATACGTAAGTTAGGATCAGCACAGATACACCGACAGCTGCAGGAGAGGAGACGAGCTAGGTGCTCGTTTTAAATTGTCTTTTGTCCTACCTATGAAATGTGAGTGTTTTACTTCTTTTACAATAAATACCCTAGTGGTTACAGACCCACACTATGTGTACCTTATATGTTTCCTATACATGTTCCACTGGAACTCTGGGGTTTCTGCAAGCCTAAGGACCGCATGATTGGTATCACCATATCCTGCATTATATACGAGCTCGGCGTTCGTAGGATTGATGTCCACGCTCACTAGTTTCATGTGAGTGTGAGAATACATCTTTTGGTCACTAGGTTGCTGGACGCACAGAGTTTTGCTATAAATTTCCTTTTGTGTTTATGTATTTTTATGCATCCGTGTGAGTGAGAGCCCATTTCCATGCAAGATTGTTGCATCGCTGTCAGCATTTGAAATCCCAGTGCATGCTGTCTCTTCCCAGCAGGAAGGTAAGCTGCTAGTGAACACTGGGTGGATTTGCACTGCGTTTTTTTCTTCCAAGCACTTTATTGGTGACGGGACTTTCCATATATTGGACTTTTGGTTATTATCCCCTGGAGGAGTTCACTGTGATAATTTGTGTCAGACTTTTTATTATACACTGTCATTTGATATTGTTTTTGGTTTATTTTACTGTTTTTAGTTCTGTGTCATATACTTCATTATTATGATCAATATTATCTCATTGTTGTTAACATAGAGTTATAGTGTCTGGCCTTATACTCTATGCACAGGTTTTTATCTAGAGTGATACACGCTTTGGCATACATCATTATTTGTTCACTGTTGGTTACACATTTACCAGACGCACAGGTGCGATTTATGTAGTTTATGCACATACTATTTATGTCACACATTGGTTGTTAATACACCATTGCATCTGGTTGGTCGTTATTAGATTTATTTATTAGGCTAGCATTAGATAGTTTCTTTCTTTTAGACCCCCCCCCCCTGCCCTACCCCATCACCACCCTCCCTTCCCCCCCTCCCTTCACTAGCGTTAATCACAGCGCAGCCACCATCACCCTTCTTTCATTTATTCACTTTTGTCTGTTTGGATCAGACTCCCTGGTGACTGCTGCAGTGTTTCCAGTCCTTTCCCTCCTTCCGATCCCCATCCCCCTTCCTTAGTGTAACACCCAGCTAGCGCGGGGGTTCTTGTTTTATTTATATCCAGAGGTTGTCTTTGGGAAATAGATGTATGAGTGCTGCCAGCATTGCTGCAGAGGTTGAAGGGGTGGGGTTCAGACTGTCAGTGATCAGACCATACGCCGCACTCTGCATCAAATTGGTCTGCATGGCTGTCATCCCAGAAGGAAGCCTCTTCTAAAGATGATGCACAAGAAAGCCTGCAAACAGTTTGCTGAAGACAAGCAGACTAAGGACATGGATTACTGGAACCACGTCCTGTGGTCTGATGAGACCAAGATAAACTTATTTGGTTCAGATGGTGTCAAGCGTGTGTGGCGACAACCAGGTGAGGAGTACAAAGACAAGTGTGTCTTGCCTACAGTCAAGCATGGTGGTGGGAGTGTCATGGTCTGGGGCTGCATGAGTGCTGCCGGCACTGGGGAGCTACAGATCATTGAGGGAACCATGAATGCCAACGTGTACTGTGACATACTGAAGCATAGCATGATCCCCTCCCTTTGGAGACTGGGCCGCAGGGCAGTATTCCAACATGATAACAACCCCAAACACACCTCCAAGACGACCACTGCCTTGCTAAAGAAGCTGTGGGTAAAGGTGATGGACTGGTCAAGCATGACTCCAGACCTAAACCCTATTGAGCATCTGTGGTTCATCCTCAAACGGAAGGTGGAGGAGTGCAAGGTCTCTAACACCCACCAGCTCTGTGATGTCGTCATGGAGGAGGGGAGGAGGACTCCAGTGGCAATCTGTGAAGCTCTGGTGAACTCCATGCCCAAGAGGGTTAAGGCAGTGCTGGAAAATAATGGTGGCAACACAAAATATTGACACTTTGGGCCCAATTTGGACATTTTTACTTATAGGTGTACTCATCTTTGTTGCCTGCGGCTTAGACATTAATGGCTGTGTGTTGAGTTATTTTGAGGGGACAGCAAATTTACATTGTTATACAAGCTGTACACTCACTACTTTACATTGTAGCAAAGTGTAATTTCTTCAGTGTTGTCACATTAAAAGATATAATAAAATATTTCCAAAAATTTGAGGGGTGTACTCACTTTTGTGAGATACTGTATTTATTTGTAAGAAATGTTAAAAACCATTTATCATTTTCCTTCCACTTCACAATTATGTGCCACTTTGTGTTGGTCTATCACATAAAATTCCAATAAAATACATTTACGTTTTTGGTTGTAACATCACAAAATGTGGAAAATTTCAAGGGGTATGAATACTTTTTCAAGGCACTGCCAGGTATAACAGTCTGAAGCGTGACTTTGGAGGGCGGAGACTTTCAATAGAGTGGACCTTTTATTTTAATAGTAGGTCAGTCTTAAAAAAGCCAATTTTTAGTAGCTAGTAACAATTAGGAAATATGCCCTGTGAGAAAATGCATGTAGCCCGTTATCACTGTAGTGGACAAAAATAGGTTATAAAGAGGCTTGAGGACATTAGCAGGAGTAAAAATGTAATAATGAATGAAAAAATCCTTCCTTCCCCCTAATGCCAAATTCTTTAAGATACATAGCAGTTTGGTATCTGCTGGACATTGAGTAAGGGTTTACATCTACTTTAAGAGACCAGCCAGTAACTACAGGCTCCACACTTATCTTTCCTTATGCACTTTAACATTATCAGCAGCACTTCCTAAGCTTTATCTATCACTGCTAGGGATGAGCTTTATGTTCAGGTTGAACATGACTTTGACTCGAACATTGGCTGTTCGCTCGTTCGCGAATAGCGAACAATTTGGGGTGTTCGCGGCAAATTCGAAAGCCGCGGAACACCCTTTAAAAGTCAATGGGAAAAATCAAAAGTGCTAATTTTAAAGGTTAATATGCAGGTTATTGTCCCGAAAAACGTCAGTTTTTAAAACTTTTTTTTGCATTGATACATGTCCCCTGGGGCAGGACCCAGGTTCCCAAACACTTTTTATGACAATAACTTGCATATAAGCCATTAAAATTAGCACTTTTGATTTTTCACATTCGTGTCCCATAGACTTTAACAGTGTTCGCGTGTTCGAACAAATTTTTTGCCTGTTCTGCTGCGAACCGAACCAGGGGGTGTTCGGCTCATACCTAATCACTGCTAAAGCACATAGTCAATATGGCTGTCATACTGTAAGTCCACCCTTTTATAGTGAGAGGGATGACTTATCCAAAAGTCCTCTTTTTGGTCAGCAGACCTAAGTTCGAAGGCCAGGCAGTGCATAATGGTTACTATAAAGGATTAGGAATTTCTGCATTCATTTGCTGGGTCCGTGGACCCATGTTAGCAGCAAACCCAACTCTCATCTCTACTGCTAACTTTTTCAAAGCCCTTTTGATTTCTTTGTTTGGTAGACTGTATATTAGAGGGTTTATCGCCGGTACAACTGCTGTAAACAAAACACTTAAGCCTTGTTCTACATCAACAAGGTGGCTTGCTGGTGGCATCATGTACATTGACAAAGCTGTCCCATAAAAGACACTGATGACAGTGAGATGAGATGAGCACGTGTTGAAGGCTTTTCTTCTTCCATCCTTTGAGTTCATGCGCAAGATGACACGGATAATTTTTATGTAAGATATGATGGTACATAGAAATGGGCCAAGACAAAATACTAACAAATCTATACATATCACTACGTACAACAATTCAGTGCCCACACAGGATATCTTCAGGAGAGCTTTGGCATCACAAAAGTATTGCTCTATTGTGCTTGACTCGCAGAAATACATTTTCAAGGCAGCTATGATGACCAATAATGAGTTAAAGCATCCAGAAATCCAAATGGAAATGATGAGTTTTATGCAGTTTTTCCCACTGAACACAGAATGATAATGTAAGGGATTACAAATGGCAATGTATCGATCGTACGCCATTGTAAAGAGAAGAATGTCTTCTGTGCTGGCACACCCCCAGTAGAAATAAAGTTGGGTGAAGCACTGTTTGAAGGGCATGGTGTTATGGTCAAAGAGTAACATGTCAAGAAGTTTAGGGACAATGACAGTGGTGTACAAGATATCTATAATAGACAGATTACAGAGAAATAGATATAAAGGAGAGTGAAGGTGTGGACTTTGGTATATAACAAAAATAATAGTACAATTTACCAGAACGCTGGTAATGTATAGAAAGGAAAACACAATAAAAAACATTACTCTGTTCTCAGATACCAAGGGAAAAAAAAGAAGATGGAATTGTACAGGTGATGTATAGTTTTCCATTGGCTGGCGACCTTTTTTTCTAAGAAATAAAACAAAAAACAAAAAGCAAGCAGTTTTTTTAAATACTTCAAAACTGGGCCAATTCTGGGAATTCTCATATATACATAAAAACCTGCATTTTTTTGCTAGAAAATTACTTAGAATCCCAAAACATTATACATTTTCTGAAAGGCTGTGGGAAAGAAAATGGTAATTGTTGCAATTTTTCATGTCACGCAATATTTGTGAAGTGGTTAACAAACACAAATTTTAAGGAAACAAAGCAGTTAATTCTACTTTTGTTTTTAATTTATTTATTGGAATTTTGTACATTTTTACAGTTAATGGCTCAGAGGCAGAACATAATGCCGCGTACACACGATCGGAAATTCCGACAACATAACCGTGGATTTTTTTCCGACGGAATGTTGGCTCAAACTTGTGTTGCATACACACAGTCACACAAATCTTGTCGAAAATTCCGAACGTCAAGAACGCGGTGACGTACAACACGTACGACAACCCGAGATCAATGAAGTTCAATAGGCAGTTGAACTTTTCTTGTCGGAAAATTTGAGAACCAGCTCTCAAATTTTTGTGGTCGGAAATTCCGACAGCAAATGTCCGATGGAGCCTACACACGGTCGGAATTTCCGACAAAAAGCTCACATCGGACATTAGTTTTCGGAATTTCCGATCGTGTGTACGCGGCATTAGAGTGTCCATCAAAAGCGGGAAGTTGATTATACAGGTCTGTTACACATGAGGGGTAACCGGATAAAGGAGCACATGGCAAATGTCAAAATTCCAACTAGACGTGTACCAGTAGATTAATGCTCCCAATACTCACAACGAGATAGGGGTCATTTGTAATTTTATTTACATTGTTTTATACTGTCTCGTTAAAAAATAAAAAATAGATCAACTTTGTTGCATGGGCAGTGACAATTACTCTTTAGTGAGAGATCTGGGGTTTATTAGACACCTGATTTCTTCTCTGCCCTCCAAAGCATCTGTTTTACTACCTGGTGATGGCCAGTATACAAACAACCGGAACCGGAAGTGACGAAATCCTCAACACCTCCAGTTTCAGACACAATAGAGAAGATCAGGGTACAGATGTTCCTCCTTCTTCTCTATGGTCAGCTAGTAATCTCAGTGGCCCCTGGCTTTCCCGTCCCACCAGAGAAACAGTGGCGCTTGCGGCTGGAGGGGGCCCACTTCCGCTACATGTAAAAGTGATTAGGTGGCTGTATAGCCACTCGGATCACTTTTATGAAAAAGAGAATTGCCGGTTGTTACAAATTACACCAGGATCATGGCTGCAGCTGTAGCCATGATCCTGGTATAGCCACTTAAACTCGAGACCGTTTATATATGGCCAAAGGGAGTGAAAGATATGTACAATGCAGTTTACTGCACAGTGCATGTACAGTGCCTTGCAAAAGCCCCCTTGGCTTTTTACCTATTTTGTTACATTACAGCTTTTAGTTCAATGTTTTTTTAATCTGAATTATATGTGATGAATCAGAACACAATAGTCTAAGTTGGTGAAGTAAAATTTGAAAAATATATACATAAAACTATTTTTCAGAAATAAAAAAATGATTATTGGCATGTGCATATGTATTCACCCCCTTTGTTATGAAGCCCAAAAAGAGCTCTGGTGCAACCAATTACCTTCAGAAGTCACATAATTAGTGAAATGATGTCCACCTGTGTGCAATCTAAGTGTCACATGATCTGTCATTACATATACACACCTTTTTGAAAGGCCCCAGAGGCTGCAACATCTAAGCAAGAGGCACCACTAACCAAACACTGCCATGAAGACCAAGGAACTCTCCAAACAAGTAAGGGACAATGTTGTTGAGAAGTACAAGTCAAGTACAAGTGTTAGGTTATAAAAAAATATCCAAATCTTTGATTATCCCTAGGAGCACCATCAAATCTATCATAACCAAATGGAAAGAACAGGGCACAACAGCAAACCTGGTACCCTGGAGGAGCTGTAGAGTTCCACAGCAGAGACTGGAGTATCTGTACATAGGAGGACAATACGCTCCATAGAGTTGGGCTTTATGGCAGAGTGGCCAGAAGAAAGCCATTACTTTCAGCAAAAAACAAAATGGCACGTTTTAAGTTTGCGAAAAGGCATTTGAGAGACTCCCAAAATGTATGGAGGAAGGTGCGCTGGTCTGATGAGACTAAAATTTAACTTTTTGGCCATCAAAGAAAACGCTATGTCTGGCGCAAACCCAACACATCACATCATCCAAAGAACACAATCACCACAGTGAGACATGGTGGTGGCAGCATCATGCTGTGGGGATGTTTTTCAGCAGTCAGGACTGGGAAACTGGTCAGAGTTGAGGGAAAGATGGATGGTGCTAAATACAGGGATATTCTTGTGCAAAACCTGTACCACTCTGTGTGTGATTTGAGGCTAGGACGGAGGTTCACCTTCCAGCAGGACAATGACCCCAAACACACTGCTAAAGCAACACTTGAGTGGTTTAAGGTAAAACATGTAAATGTGTTGGAATGGCCTAGTCAAAGCCCAGACCTGAATCCAATAGAAAATCTGTGGTCAGACTTAAAGATTGCTGTTCACAAGCGCAAACCATCCAAATTGAAGGAGCTGGAGCAGTTTTGCAAGGAGGAATGGGCAAAAATCCCAGTGGTAAGATGTGGCAAGCTCATAGAGACTTATCCAAAGCGACTTGGAGCTGTGATAGCCGCAAAAGGTGGCTCTACAAAGTATTGACTTTAGGGGGATGACTAGTTATGCACATTTACCTTTTCTGTTATTTTGTCCTATTTGTTGTTTGCTTCGCAAAAAAAAAAACATCTTCAAAGTTGTGGGCATGTTCTGTAAATTAAATGATGCAAATCCTCAAATAATCCATGTTAATTTCAGGTTGTGAGGCAACAAAACACGAAAAATGCCAAGGGGGTGAATACTTTTGCAAGGCACTGTACATGTAGATTACCTACTAGACAGGGTTTTTTTGAGATAAGATGACTGCTACTTTGGGTGTGGTTTTAAAAAAGTTAATTGAATCACAGTAATTGATTTTCTAATGGACCAGGGAACTTTCTCCAAACTGAATGAGACAAATCTATGTTGACTTCAATCATCCAGTCCAATCCAAAAACTATTTTATTATACTGCAAGTTTACCAATTCTTAAATGTGTGGCTGTATTCATTTTCTTCTTTTTTTTTTAATAAGTCTGTTTCTTTTCAACTTCCTTTACAGACTAAGCTGTCCAGTAAAAGTGGCTGTTAGAGGGTTGAGGAAAAACATTTATCACTAATAGGGGTGCTTACAATGTTCAGCTTTAATTTAATTTATGTAAAAGCTTTCTTCCAAAAAGAAAAAAAAAAACGGTTGCTGTAACTGCTTAAAAAGTGTTAGCTTGAATTCAGTTTTTATTTGTTAGTGTAGCTGATGTAGCTGCAGGCATCTTTCAGATATTCCCAATCAAAGTCCAGGACGTCATATGACATCCTTGGGCTGGAAGTGGTTACCTCCTCTGTGCAAGGGTTTTGCACAGAGTGGCCCCGATCCTCCTCTTCTGGGGTCCCCCAGTGGGGCTCCTGGCTCCTCCTCTTCTCGAGTGCCCCCCACGGAGAGCCAATTTCCATGGGGACACTATTGCGGGCACGTTCCTGAGTCCTGCTTCTGCGTCCATTGACACAGACAGCAGGACTCGGCCCCATGTCACTGGATTTGATTGACAGCAGCAGGAGCTACTATCAATATATCCAATGAGGACCCGAGACAGTGGCTGGAGCTGCTGTGCTTGTCCCTGTCGCTGGAATGATCGGGCTCAGGTAAGAAAAAGGGGGGCTCTGGGGGGCTGCTGCAGCACAGAAGGTTTTTCACCTTAAAGGGGTTTTAAACCCTCAAGGTTTTTCACCTTAATGCATTCTATGCATTAAAGTGAAAAACCTCCTGTGATGCAGCAGCCCCCCAGAGCCCCCCTTTTACTTACCTGAACCCAGTCTTTCCAGCGACGGAGACAAGCACACCAGCTCCAGCCGGTGTCTCGGGTCCTGATTGAAAATATTGATAGCGGCGCAGCCATTGGCTTCCACTGCTGTCAATCTAATCCAATGACGCGGGAGCCGGGGGGCGGGGCAGAGTCCTTCTGTCTGTGTCAATGGATGCAGCAGCAGGACACGGGAGCGCGCACGCACAAGTGCCCTGAGGGAGAGCGGCTCTCCAACGGGGCACTCTAGAAGAGGAGGAGCCAGGAGCGCCGCTGAGGGACCCCAGAAGAGGAGGATCAGGGCCACTCTGTGCAAAACCAACTGCACAGAGGAGGTAAGTATGACATGTTTGTTTTAAAAAACAAAACAAAAAAATAAACCTTTAGTTATCCTTTAATGCACAGAGGGTCCATTTTAGAAACTTAGAAACACAAAAGATTGACGGTAGAAATACGACCAAGCGCTCCACTGAGTCTGAGCCATTTTTTATTTTATTTATATACACTATTGTAGCACACGGATCCCTGGCCTTACCTTCTCATGGCGGGACACACCATACCACAATGTCCAGGTTCCTTCTTGAATAAGAGGGTGAGCGGTGTTCAGAAATTGTTGGGTCCCGCAGCGAGTTACCTTCCCTCAGTTGGTTCTCACCCCTAGAGTGTAGGGAAGAGTCTGTTGTAGGTGCACCAATAAGGCCAATGTCCAGACAAGGTTAAACCTTAATGAAGGAAGGTTTATTTTCTTCAATGCTGAAAACTGGATAGGAAAGCTGGAGTTGAAGAATAAAGGAACAGTGAGGTAGGTTCAGGCACGCGGAACTTAATCTCACCCTAAATCACCAGTGTCTCTGCTTATCCGGATAGTCCCCTCTCACGGTTCTAGCAACCGGAATGACACTCAGGCGTTCACTTAAGTTTTCCTTGGAGATACGATCGGGAGATCCTCTGCCACAGAATCTCTGAGCCCCGAACTTCTCAGCACCTGTAATTCAAGTACAGGAGCAAGTTTCTGCACATTTCAAGGCCTTAGATGTATAGTGGAATCCCTCCAGAAGTTTACCGGGCCTCTCTTTCGGTCCATCAGAAAGGTCCTCCCCCCGGCCTACTCTTCTTAGAGCAGGTCCCCTCTCAGGGGCACCCTGGGATTCCTCCTTTTAGAGATGGGCCCCAGCTAAAGGTGCTGGGCCCAATGGCGAAGCTGCAGCCCCAGGTTAAAGGTGCCTGGGACCGATGCATACGCGCACCCCTGGCCTGGAGGGCCAGGTCACGCGACCCGAACTCCGGAACAATCTGGAAACTCTCTCCGCTCCAGGCGGCGTCTGCCCCTTATGTATCCTCTCCTGGCATGCACAGCAGGTTGACCACTCCCACTGTACTACTGCCGAGAGAGGACACCCCTAAGGCACAGCACTGTCACCAGTGGTTCAACCCTGACCTGTCATAGCAGTGCCACCTACAGGCCACAGGGAACTGCACACCAGTACAACACCTGCAGGAACAAAGTAACAGAACCTATCAATAAAAGCGGTCTGAGCCTGGCTACTAGCTCAGACCAACCCCTAAATTTAGGCACATAGCACTCCTCAAAGTAGAGGGGCGCTACACTATATTTTTATTTTATTTATTTTTCTAACTTTTTTCATCTGTGTATAGATCTATGTTTGTCCCTTGCATGTTTGAATCCACTTATTGCTGACAGATGTACTACCTCTGCTGGATGTCAGTTCCAAGTATCAACTCCTCTTTCACGTAAAAAAAAGTTTTGAACTTTCCTGCTAGTTTGGGGTCATGTCCTGATCTTAGCTTCAAACTGCTAATTTTAGCTTTATATTGACAATTTATTTTATTTTATTTTCTGTTTTAAAGTGGTTGTAAACCCACTTTTGTTTTTTTTTGTTTTTTCCCCCACCTGCAAGAGAAAGGCATAATGAGCTAGTATGACTAGCATAATAGCTCATTATGTACCACTTACCTTAGATCGGGGCCCCCGAAGCAGTCCGCGTCCCTCCATCTACACGCATCCATCGCTGTTAGTTCCGGGTATCGCCGCACCAGCCAATCACAGCGCCGCTCCGGCGCTGTGATTGGCCGGAGCGGCGAAGACGTGACTCTGCGCATGCGCGCATGACCCGTCGAATTCGGCTACGTCGTCGAAAACTGCGACCTAGCCGAATTTGTGAATGGGATTAACCCCATGCGCATGCGCGTGACGTCACCGTCGCCGCATTTAAATGCAAATATCTCCTTAACCGTGTAGGCTAAGGAGATATTTCATGCACCTACAGGTAAGCCTTCATCTAGGCTTACCTGTAGGTGTTTGTTTAGAAAGTGGGTTTACAACCACTTTAAACAATGCAGTCTCTATGTAGCAGCAGGGATTTATTTCTCTGGAGTTGATAATTAGAAAAGTCAAATGATGGCAGCGAAATGCAGACAGCTATTAGATGAAGAATACAACATTGGCATATGTAATACAGTAATGAAAATGTGGTACAATATGCTTATCACAATGTGTACACATTACAATAAAAACCTAATTTGTCTGCTTATCTGGTAAGATGATAGCATTTCCCATTAGGACTTAAAAAAGCAGCTAATATAGAACAGTTGTTACACAGTGAGGTTAATTCACTGTCATTAAATGTATGATCATTTTATATCAGTATTAATTACATTAATTAAATTCTGTGTACTTTTGTACAATAGATCTTCTGATCTGAGGCCTCGTACACACGGCCGAGATTCTCGTCGAAAAAAACATGTCGTTTTTTTCGACGAGATTCTTGGACAAGAAACTTGTCCCGGCCGAGTGTACACACGCGGTTCTTTGAATGGAGCGTACGCGGTGACGTCATCGACTACGACGAGCATGCGCTTGTCACATTCGATGCCGTCGCCGCCATCTTGGTATACCCTACGTATGCCTAGGAAGCTACCGCGCATGCGTCAAATTCATTTCGAACATGCGCGGGCTTCCGGGAGGACAGGTAAGTGTACACACACTCACTTTTCTCGTCGAGAAACAGGCTGACGAGAATCTCGACGAGAAAATAGAGAGCAGGTTCTCTATTTTCTCGTCGAGATTCTTGTCACTTTTCTTGACGAGAAACCATACACACGAACGAATTTCTCGGCAAGAAATCTCTGCCAGCAAGTTTCTTGCTGGTTTTTGCCGAGAAACTCATTCGTGTGTACGAGGCTTGACAGACAAATCTTTGACTTCCATACTTCATGCTTTTTCAAAACTCCTGTCTGACATCATTATACTTTCAAGTACTGTATTGTGAAATCGTATATTTATTATTAGTATTATTATTTTTATTATACAGGATTCATATAGCAAGAAATGTATAATAGAATGTGCAATCAGTGCAAAAATATATACCGTATTTTCCGGACCATAACGTGCACTTAAAATCCTTGAATTTTCGCAAAAATCGACAGTGCGCCTTATAATGCGTAGTCAGGAGGTGTGTGCATTCATTCATTCATTTTCTATACCCGCTGCCCCAAAAATGGCTCCTGGTAAGAGACATGCTTACGAAGCGGGCGAGTTACGCCACTATCTGCCAGTGGAGCGTAGATGCCTGGGCGAAGGTATCAGTCTCCAGTGTCATCCGAGCTTTCAGGAAGGCCGGAATCATCACTGAACAGCTAAGTAACAGCAACGAGACTGACTCGGATAATGATGATAATGATGAGAGGGATCCGGGCATGCTTGATGCCGAAATCGCCCAACTGTTATGCCGCGTACACACGACCATTTTTCTCGTCTGGAAAAATTAAATTTTTTCTCTTTGACGAGAAAAACGACCGTCTGTGGCCTTTTGGTCATTTTTCCCGACGAAAAAAACGGCATTAATCACGACGAGAAAAATTAGAACATGCTCTAATTTTTCTCGTCGTGATTCACGACATTTTTTTCCGCGGCAGTTTTCCCATAGGGAAACACTGCCGGGGAGCCTACACACGGTCGTTTTTCTCGACCAAGAGAAAAAATGACGGGAAAACCGGCCGTGTGTAGGGGAACAAGCCGTTCCTCGTTTTTCCCGCCGATTTTCTCGACGGTGTTTTTACCGTCGAGAAAATCGATCAAACTCAGACACTGAAGATGAAGAATTTGATGGATTTGAGTGTATTGTTTTGTATTTTATATAACTGAACAATGTTGAGAGTTATTGTGAAAGAGTTGAATAAAGTTTGACTTATCAGAGTTTTGTTTCATTTAATGCGCCTTATAACCCAGTGCGCCTTATGTATGAAAATAAACCCGTTAGCAGTCGATCGTTGATATTGCGCCTTATAACCCGGTGCGCCTTATGGTCCGAAAAATACGGTATACAAACCCCCCATGAATGCAAGCTGAACACTAAAAGACTTTCACGAAAATCCGTAAAACAAAATATGATATAAAATATATCAAGTGCAGAGCAATAAAATACAGTCCAATAAGCTGGTGAACTACAAGTCCCAGAAGATAAGATGACTCAATCCGGTGAAGATTACCAGTATCAAATGAATGGTGACAGACCCTCCACCTCCAATCTATATTCTACGCTCACCTCAGAGCATGGACCCCTGAGTTAACAGGTAGTCATGCACGCAGGTCCCACACAACAGGTAGGCAGCAGATATAAGTCAGTTTAAACTTCTCCTCCAGATCGGTATCATCAATGGGGACATCAAACCGTATATAGAAAAGAGGGGAGATCTATGTGCTTACTGTGCAATCAATTAGAAATTTATTAGGGTCCAACACGGACTAGTCACATGTAACAGGATGAATACAGGCATATAGCATAACGCCGTGCTGAATAATAGCAAAGGATGGCAGCGGGTGACGTCATCCGTGCATGGCACCTCTGCCCGTACGCGTTACGTTCGTCTGAACTTCCTCAGCGGGGCGTTCTTTTTTTGTTTATAGTGCATAAAATTAAAACCGCAGAGGTGATCAAATACCATCAAAAGAAAGCTCTATTTGTGGGGGAAAAAGGACTTCAATTTTGTTTGGGTGCAACGTCGCACGACCGCGCAATTGTCTGTTAAAGCGTCGCGTTGCCGTATCGCAAAAAATGGCCTGGTCATTAAGCAGCCAAATCTTCCGGGGCTGAAGTGGTTAACAGTGATTTACAGCAATATTAGCAATGTTTACTCACATCTATTTAATTACATTTACATTTTTAATTTAATCTTATCTGTCCTATATCTAGTTTTGATGCATAGATCACGTACTTGTGTCATTTCTTTAATTTATATACACAGTCCTATGTGCTGTATTGTGACAGCATAGATGACTTACCACGAGGGCAGCTATCAGTAGGGCGTTAAGTAGCAGGCTAGCAGCATATGTAGACACAGTTATAAGCATGATCATTAATAGTATTCAAACCCCATAGAGAAGGTAATTTAGTGTGAGGGGGTTAGCTCGGCAGCGGGCGTGTGTGACCCCCGGGATGGGCTCCCCAGACAAAAACAGGCCCAGCAAACGGAGGTTGTGGTTTTCAAAATCAAAAAGGTGCGGTTTATTTTCTATTTACAGTGACAAAACACAGCAAAGCAAAAGAAACATAAATAAAATAAATCCTGGTCAACTTGACCTCTGACTAAACATACAGGTTTCCTAACTAACAACTGGGATCAGCCTAGTGCTGTCCTAGTCCCTAAGTCCCTGGTTTTAAATGTCCAAGCAAATAGCCACACAGGCTTTGTCTCACCGCACAGGGGTTCACTCTCCCTAGACAGTCCACACAGGTCTGGTTCCAGGCATGAGCTAACACCTAATGAATCTGGGAGTTCTTATAGAGGCCTAAATGAGCTGACAAGCTTCAGCTGGCCTCATCAACTCCCTGTCTGTACGACGCCCCACACTCTCCCTAGAGGTATGAGTCATCCATGAGCCCACTAGCCTTATACAACTCTCCACCTAGTTGTATAAGTCGGCGTAAAGCCTGAATCTGGGCGAAATATATCTACCCCCCTGGATGCAACCAGGTGACTTTACCTTCCTGCTGTCACATACCCCCCCCTCTTGTTTTAACCTCGGGGTTGGAACACCAGCAATCAGGCATTCATGTACTCGAGACAAAGCATCCACATTCCCCATTTGAACGCCAGGGCGATGCTTTACTGTGAAGTTGAATTCCTGGAGGGCCAGGAACCACCTATTCACTCTTCTATTTGTTTCCTTGTTTTGAGCCATCCACTTTAACGGAGCGTGATCCGTAACCATGTCAAAGTGCCTACCTAGCAGGTAGTACCGAAGGGAATCTAGAGCCCACTTCACCGCTAAACACTCCTTTTCAACGGTGGCGTAATTTACCTCATGGGACTTCAACTTCCTGCTGAGGTAAATGACTGGGTGCTCTTCCCCGTTCCAGACCTGGGACAATACTGCTCCTAACCCCACATCTGACGCATCACTTTGTACGACAAAGTCTTTAGAGAAGTCGGGTGAGTACAACACTGGCTGGCTACATAAGGCTTGTTTCAAGAATTGGAATGCTGCCTCAGCCTCGGGGGTCCATTTAATCATGACCGACCCTTTCCCCTTCGTCAGGTTGGTTAGGGGCACAGCCTTAGAAGCAAAGTGGGGAATGAATCGCCGATAATACCCAGCGATTCCCAGAAAGGCTCGTACCTGCTTCTTGCTGTTGGGACGTGGCCAACTCTGGATGGCCTCGACTTTGTTGAGTTGGGGTTTTATTACTCCCCTCCCAATGGTGTACCCAAGATATTTGGCCTCCTCCTGCCCAATGGTACACTTCTTGGGGTTAGCCGTAAACCCCGCTTCCCGAACAGAGTCCAGGACTGCTTGCACTTTTGGCAGATGTGAGGCCCAATCTGTGCTATGGACAATTACGTCATCCAGGTAAGCCGCAGCATACTTCCGATGGGGCCTCAGCATCTGGTCCATTTTCCGCTGGAATGTGGCCGGCGCATTCTGTAACCCGAACGGCATTCTTTTATATTGGAACGCCCCGTCTGGGGTTACAAATGCGGTTTTCTCTTTGGCCGACTTGGCCAGGGGGATTTGCCAATACCCTTTTGTGAGGTCAAGAGTCGTCATGTATCGGGCTGTTCCCAGCCGGTCGATCAACTCATCTATACGTGGCATGGGGTAGGTGTCAAATTTTGTAACTTTGTTCAACTGACGAAAATCGTTACAAAATCGCCAGCTCCCATCCGGTTTAGGCACCAACACAATGGGACTAGACCAATCACTTTGGGACTCCTCTATCACCCCTAAGTTCAGCATTTTCTGTACTTCCTCCCGTATTGCCTCCCGTCGGGCCTCTGGGATCCGATAGGGTTTTAACTTCACCCTTTCACCGGGCGGGGTAATGATGTCATGCTCTACCCCAGATGTTTGTCCCGGCAGCTCAGAGAATACCTCCTTGTTGCGAAGCACAAACTCCTTAACCTCCTGTTGTTGGGGTTGTGACAAGGTGGCTGCTATTCCAACCTCAGGAATCACGCAACCAGTTTGAGCTGGTGACCAAGTGTCTGCGACTAGGGACTCTCTATCCCTCCAGGCTTTCAACAGATTAACGTGATAGATCTGTTCGGGCTTTCGCCTTCCTGGTTGTCTGACCTTGTAATTCACTTCGCTCACTTTTTCCATTATCTCATAGGGGCCTTGCCATTTGGCAAGGAATTTACTTTCAACCGTAGGGACAAGTACCAGTATCCTATCCCCCGGGGAAAAGGTACGGGTCTTGGCTCCACGGTTGTACACTCTCTGCTGTGCTAACTGCGCTTGGGCCAAATGTTCCTTCACGATGGGCATTACCTGTGCAATTCGGTCTTGCATCAGGGCGACATGCTCAATCACACTCCTGTGGGGAGAACTCTCACTTTCCCAAGTTTCCTTGGCAATATCCAACAGCCCTCTTGGGTGTCTCCCATACAGTAACTCAAAGGGGGAGAATCCCGTAGAGGATTGGGGCACCTCCCTAATAGCAAACATCAGATAAGGAAGTAGACAGTCCCAATCCTTTCCATCTCTATCCACCACTTTCTTCAACATTTGTTTTAGGGTTTTGTTGAATCTTTCAACCAGCCCATCGGTTTGGGGGTGATACACAGATGTACGTAATTGCGTCACTTTGAACAATTTACACAGCTCCTTCATAACCCGGGACATAAAGGGTGTACCTTGGTCCGTAAGCAGTTCTTTACAAATACCCACCCGGCTAAACACAAGAGATAGCTCTTTGGCTATGGTTTTGGCCGAGGTATTTCGGAGAGGGATCGCTTCTGGATAACGGGTGGCATAGTCCATTATAACTAATATGTACTGGTGCCCCCTAGCGGACTTGATTATAGGCCCTACCAAATCCATGGCGATCCTCTCAAACGGGACCTCAATGATGGGTAGAGGGACCAGCGGGCTACGGAAATGTGGCATCGGGGCCGACCTCTGACACACAGGGCAGGAGGAACAATAATTTTCTATGTCCTTCATCACCCCCGGCCAATAGAATCTCTGTAATACCCTCTCTCGGGTTTTCTCTGTCCCCAGATGACCTCCAAGAATGTGCCCATGGGCCAACTCCAACACCAACTTCCTGTAAGGTTTGGGCACCACAAGCTGCTCAACGGTTTCTTCTGCCCTTTTTGCCACCCGATACAGTAGGTCCTTCTCTACGCTGAAGTATGGGTAAGTGCAGGTATTATCTGGATTCACTAACTCGCCATCTATTTTCACTACGTTTTCCCGTGCCTTTATTAGGGCGGGGTCTTTCAACTGTTCTGTGGCAAAGTTTTCCCTGTGAACCTCAAGATCAGAAAACTCCACAGACGGTAGGTTTTCGTCTGAGGAGGTGGGCTCCTCTCCAGTTTCTTGAGTCTCCCCTGCCAATACTGATAAGGGAAATTCCGGAGAGTCCTCACCACTCTCAGGGGAGTTCTGGCTATCACATTCCTGGTACATAGGGGCACCAGTGGGGGGCTCAGGATCATCCCACAGTTCCCAGAACTTCGGAAAATCCCTTCCCACAATGGCGTCATGCGGTAACTGAGATACTAAGCCCACTGGATGAGAGAGGGTACCTTTGGGGGTCTCGAAACACACTGTAGTCACTGGATACTCTCGGGTGTCCCCATGCACACAAATAACAGCTACCTTGCTATTCCCAAAGACCTCTGTTTTAACTAACTCAGCCTTTATCAGGGTCACAAGGCTACCTGAATCCAGCAATACCACAACATTTCTACCATTAACACACATTTTGCATAAATGTTTCTCAGTTCCTCGAATGGCAGTGCATGCGACTGTCGCACACAGCGACTGACGTCTGCCCGTCAGAAAGTCACACTGCATGGGTTCCTCCACAACCGGGCAATTGGCTGCAATATGTCCCGCTTGCCGGCAGCGGTAGCAAACGATCCTTCTTGCCGCCTCTTGAGCCGCTGATTTCCCAGGCTGTTCTCGCCAAACTTGGGGTAGAGCTCCCACCCTCTCACTCTCTCCACCCTCACCCCTTGGAATCCTCTTATCCGCCCCTGGGGATGGTCTGGTCTTAGGGTGGAAAGTCCGAGTGTCTCTGGAAGAGGCCGTCAGGTTCTCTGTAGCCAAGTATTTCTCCACACGATCCACAAGACCATCGGCCGTCTCTGGGTCTCCATGGCTTACCCACTTTTGGATGGCAGTAGGAAGAGCTCTCAAAAACCGATCCATTACAACACGTTCCACAATCTTTGGTGCGGACAAAGTCTCTGGCTGTAGCCACTTTCTGCTCAGGTGAATGAGATCATACATTTGAGACCTGGGGGGTTTTCCAAGCTGGAAAGTCCAGTTATGCACACGCTGAGCCCGGACAGCCTGGGTGACACCCAGCCTTGCCAAAATTTCAGCTTTTAGCATCACATAGTCTTTTGCTTGGTTAGGCTCTAGGTCATAGTAAGCTTTCTGCGATTCACCAGTTAACAGAGGAGCCACCAGTCCAGCCCACTGCTCCTCAGGCCACTTTTCTCTTTCAGCGGTCCTTTCAAATGTGGTCAAAAATACCTCTGGATCATCCTCTCCAGTCATTTTTGTCAATAAACGACTCACCCCAAAGGACGCGGTATTAGTGGGACGGCTTTCCTCACTGGTCTGCGGACGTTGCTGCATTACTGCTTCCATTTGTTGTAGTCTCTGCTCTTGCTTCTGTAACAGGTCTATGAAGCGGGCCTCAGATTGCTGCTGGGCTTGTTGCTGAGCTTCCAGACTCTGTTGGTGAGCTTGCTGCTGGGCTGCAAGGCTCTGTTGATGAGCTTGCTGCTGGGCTGCAAGGCTCCTTTGCAAACCTGCATTTGTCTGCTGTTGATTGGCATTTGCTAGAGCCAGCTGTTTCAGTATCTCCTCCATGCTGGCTTAAAAAAAAACTGCCACTGGTTCTCCACCAACTGTGAGGGGGTTAGCTCGGCAGCGGGCGTGTGTGACCCCCGGGATGGGCTCCCCAGACAAAAACAGGCCCAGCAAACGGAGGTTGTGGTTTTCAAAATCAAAAAGGTGCGGTTTATTTTCTATTTACAGTGACAAAACACAGCAAAGCAAAAGAAACATAAATAAAATAAATCCTGGTCAACTTGACCTCTGACTAAACATACAGGTTTCCTAACTAACAACTGGGATCAGCCTAGTGCTGTCCTAGTCCCTAAGTCCCTGGTTTTAAATGTCCAAGCAAATAGCCACACAGGCTTTGTCTCACCGCACAGGGGTTCACTCTCCCTAGACAGTCCACACAGGTCTGGTTCCAGGCATGAGCTAACACCTAATGAATCTGGGAGTTCTTATAGAGGCCTAAATGAGCTGACAAGCTTCAGCTGGCCTCATCAACTCCCTGTCTGTACGACGCCCCACACTCTCCCTAGAGGTATGAGTCATCCATGAGCCCACTAGCCTTATACAACTCTCCACCTAGTTGTATAAGTCGGCGTAAAGCCTGAATCTGGGCGAAATATATCTACCCCCCTGGATGCAACCAGGTGACTTTACCTTCCTGCTGTCACATTAGCTATAAAAAAATGGCCTCTGGGAAATAGAATGACCTTACCATTTCACATGGAAGTACATCAGAGAATATACTGAGTGGGAATTTCTTCATTCTCTTTAATATTTTTGTTATTTTAAAAATTGTTTTGATCTTCTGCTCTAACCAATAATTTCCATACTTACCTTTCAAAAGGATAATGGTGGCCTGAGCATTTAGGCCCAATTTTCCTCTGGTTACAAAACAGTTAGGTGTATTTTTAATTGCAACTCGTTCTTGAAGTTAGGAATAGTTTGGGTTTGGTTTCATTAATCTTTGTTTTACAATTTAATAATTATTAAATGAGAAAGGACTCCCAAAGCACAGTGGATCAGCTAAAGAAACAGCTGACGAAACAGCCTGCTTTTTTTGTTTGATCAAACACTGCTGTTTCTACCAACAATGGACTTCTTTCACATTGGTGAGAAGGAAATCATCAGACTCATGTAAAAAGGAGACTAGAGTTAAGTGGCGGCTGGTGTTTTTTTGTTTTTGGTGGGCAAACAACCCCCAACCCCCCCCCCCCCTCCCGAGCGGCACCCACCCCCCTGCTGTTTGCCGGTCAGTTCGGGACTTACCCTATCGGCGGCGGCGGGTGGCAGGCAGCGCGTGTCCTCTCCTCCATGGCGGCTTCCAGCTCCTCCCCCCTCCTCCTAGGTGTCCAATAAGATCGCCTGTCCTTTCAGCCAATCGGGTGACCGGTGTCAAAACTGGCTTCCTGATTAGCTGGGAGGAGGATGAGTGTTGCAACAGCGAATATTCCTTCACTGTTGTAACGCACCTGAGTGGGATCGGAGTGCACTCTCTGCGACCCGAGCCCACCCTATTTTGAAGCCTATTAAAGCCTCTGGAGCATGAAAGGGCCGGACGCATTGATGGGGGGGGGGGGAAGCGCCCGTGCACCCGTGCACCCTTCATGGACGGGACGCCCCTGCTAGAGCTCCACTTGAATAGAAAAGAAAACAATATAAGATTTTGCCATATCCCTTATATCTATATATGTAATAAAAAATGCATTTTATTTTTTAGTCCAAGCCAAAATGAACACATAAGTAAAAACAATATCTAAAAAACATTCCCTAGTCGGCTAATTAGTCATGGAAGCACTTACAAAACAGTCTGAGCTTTTTAATTTATTTTTAAAGCCTAACATCAGCTAGTAATCATCATTAACAATGATTTAGCTTACACTCCCATGCCCACAAACAGAACCTAAAGGCCGAAGGTTTTGTTTAGGCCCCTTTCACACTGATGCGTATTTCAGGCATTTTAGCGCTAAAAATAGCGCATAAATAACGCCTGAAATAATCCTGCCTCAGCATTCTCAAGGCGATGCGCTGGGGGGAGGAAAAAAAATCTCCTCCAAGCCACATCTTTGGAGCGGTGAAGGAGCGGTGTGTATACCGCTCTTTTACCGCTCCTTCCCATTGAAATCAATGGGACACCACGGCTATACCGCCCGCAAACCGCTGCTGTAGCAGCGGTTTGCGGGCGGTATTAACCCTTTTTCGGCCACTAGCGGGGGTTAAAACTGCACCGCTAGCGGCTGAATATCGCAGTAAAAACAACGGTATAGCAGCGCTAAAGCGGGGGGTGGGGCCACACAATGCTCTGTGTGTCAATGAACACACAGAACTAGTTTAGGAGCTAGAACGATTGAGTGCCCCATAGCAATCGACTTGCTATCCCAAAAGAGGAGGATCGAGGCTGCTCTGTGCAAAACATGTGATGATACCACCAGCTTCAGCCGTGTGCTCCATCCTGCATCCTTCTCAGCCACCAGAAGATTAACTCAATGTACTATGAAGGATATGTAGCATACTTACCAATGCTGGAATACATGTCCATCATGTCTACCCTTACCCTGCAATGGACAGCGTGGTCCAGGGACATAAACACATAACTCTCCACATGTACCTTCTGGGCAAAATAAGGACCAATGGGTACAACTGTGGTGTAGCATAGGCCATAAAGTGGCATAAGGAGGCTGATTCCAGCCTCAAATGGGAACAGCTGAAAAGCCAACCTTTTTTTCCAAGCTGGCATTAAGGCACAGGGCTGTGGAAGAGATACCTGTATTTGGAAGGTAACCGGGTGACCACGCCCCTTCTGACATCACGTGGCATCACGCGACGTCAGAGGGGGCGCGGTCACCCGTTTACGTCACCAGGTCTCCCTGCCCTTGCCTATATAACAGCTGTCACAGCCAAGAGACAGCAGTCGGCGGGACGCCTCCCATAAAGGCGGAGCTTTTTTATATTTTTTGCCGTGATTAAAGATGGATGGACATCGTGGGACACTTTTTTATTTTAATAAAGGAATTGTCTCCTGTCATTTTTACTTTTAAACACTTTTTTTGGTGAATGGGTAGGGGTACAATGTACTCAATATTCTTCCACATGGGGGGGTCCCGGGATCTGGGGGTCCCTTTGTTAAAGGGGGCTTCCAGATTCCGATAAGCCCCCCGCCCACAGATCCCCACAACCACCGGGCAAGGCTCCTGGGGATAAGGCACTTGTCCCCATCAACATGGGAACAAGGTGCTTTGGGGGGGCACAAAGCACCCTCCCCATGTTGAGGGCAAGCGGTCTGGTATGCTTCAGGAGGGGGGCGCTCACACGCCCCCCCCTTTCCTGGCCTGCATGCTCACATAAGGGTCTGGTATGGACTTTGGAGGGGCCACAGACCATTTTTTTTTTTATTTTAGCATGAAGTTTCCCTAAAATACATACCACACCCGAAGGGCCTGGTATGGACTGGGACCCACGCCGATTTTTTCATAGATTTTTATCTATATTGCCGGGATTCGGCAATACTTTTCAGCCGCAAGCAATTTTAAATTACATTTTTTTCCTTTAGAAATGTCATTTTGTTGTGGCACAGTAAAACACATGAGAAAGATGCGCCACTTTCCAGGCAGACTAAGGGGACCCCCCCCCAGGCACTATATTTAAAGGAATATATTTTATTTTTATTGTTTTACTTTAAGTATTATTAAAATCACTGCTCCTGAAAAAAAGGCAGTTTTAAAAACTTTTTTTTGCATTGATACATGTCCCCTGGGGTAGTACCCATGTCCCCATACACTTTTTATGGCAATAACTTGCATATAAGCTTTTAATATGAACACTATTGATTTTTTACGTTCGTGGCCCATAGACTTTAACGGTGTTCGCATGTTTGCACAAATTTTTTGTCTGTTCGCATGTTCTGGTGCGAACCGAACCGGGGGGTGTTCGGCTCATCCCTAATTGTGATAAAGCTCCACAAATTATTTTAAAAGGCCTAGGCAATAAGTTATATAGTTGAGTGAAATTTTACCCCTCATGACACTTTTGCATTTAGTCCAATCCTTATGACAAATTTTTAACTCTCTAGATGTCAACCAAATTCAAAAAACTTTAAATGTATAAAATAGGTCTACGTAGAGTACTCTTCTTCAGTGATTTCTAATGTAAGGTGAGTATTGTTGTTTTGGGTAAGACCATTAACTGTTGTTTGGTATCAAAACCATATCCTTTAGTATAAGTCATATGCTTTTTATTTATGGATTATATTTTTATATTATTGAAATGATCGAAAGAAAATGGACTACATGTGGAATATGCAGACTCAGAAATTCTTTATTATTTCAAAACATCATAAACACCATTTTAGTATTCTCGCTTCATTCTACATTGTTGTTTACAATGTTTTTACTTGAATGGACTGATTTACTAAAGGTAAACAGGCTGTTCATGTTGCAAGTGAGTTTTCCACAACTGGGCAGGGCTGACACCAATTCTTGCATTTTTTGTCTACAAAAATGCATGTGGTATCATTCCAGAAGAGGTGATTGGGAGATTGAGTGCATTTATGGGAGATCAACAAGTTTTTTTTTTTGTACTTTAATGGTCTTTAAGGGGATAATACATGGGGAAATATGCATTTCTTGCAGAGATGTACTGCAAACATCTATACACTATATTACCAAAAGTATTGGGACGCCTGCCTTTACACACACACACATGAATTTTAGTGGACAGGCTTCCCAGAAGAGTTGAAGCTGTTATAGCTGAAAAGGTTGGGCCAACTCAATATTGAACCCTACGGACTAAGACTGGGATGCCATTAAAGTTCATGTGTGTGTAAAGGCAGGTGTCCCAACACTTTTGGTAATATAGTGTGTATGTGTATATATATATGTAGCGGGGCTTTGAAATTTAGGGGAATGTTTGAGTTGTAGTTGTGCTCAAACACACTATTTGATAGGGTTCAGTAAAACCCATTTTGAGCTGCAGGTGGGAAACTGGTGTGTAGTTCCCCGTGGCCTGTTGGTGGTGCTGCCATCGGAGGCCAGGGTTGAACTGCTGGTACAGTGCTGTGCCTTGGATGTCCCCTTTCGGCGGTGGTATGGTGGGTGTGTCAGCCTGCTGTGCATCCCGGGAGGGGATATAAAAGGGGCAGACCCTGTCTGTCAGGTGTGAGTTCCCGGGGGTCCGACCCCTGGAGCGTGTGATTCTGTTCGTGGCCACCGCAGGCACCTTTAGCCCTGGGTTGGAGTTCCTGGTTCGGTACACTGGCAGATCAGTCCCAGGCACCTTTAGCCCTGGGGCTGCGACTGGAGGCTTCGGGTCTAGCGCCTTTGGCTTGAGCCCGCGGAGGGAGAAGGAATCCCAGGGTGCTGCCTTGCGAGGAGGCCCACATCTAGATGAGGAGGCCGGGGGAGGACCGTTCCGAAGGACTGGTGAGAGATCACAGTGAAGGAAGGGGCCCGGTAACTCTCTGGAGGGATGTCATTTTCCCGTTAGAGGCCTAAAGCCAGAACCAACGTTCACCAGGTCTGTGGCAGAGACTGTGCCTGTACTCTGATTCGAGCATCATTCCGGCTGCTAGGGTCCACTCCATTGGGAGACTATCCGGACGAGCTGAGTCTACCTGAAGATATGGGTAGTGATAGTGAATAAGAATTCGTTTGTGCCTGGACCTATTCCAACACCTCTTGCTGTCCTGATCTTCCTCCAACCTTTCCTGTCTAACTATCGTGTATAAGAGAGAAATAAACTCTACGTTGGAGTTGCAATTGGTGTGGACCTTGAAGTTATTGGGGAATAGAGACTTGTCTTTATCGCAGTGAAGACGGGAGCCATTCTATGGTGGAACCCAACCACAGAGACCCAGGTACATTACACCGCTCAACCACACAGGAGGGTACGGGCATGTGGCATAGGTGTGCCCCTTTCCCCCACGACGAGTGAGCCAAAGGGAGAAGGGGTGGTGAGTGCTACATATATTTATACCTGTTTTTTGTTTTTGTTTTTAGCTCTAACACACTCTTTAAAAAATAATCTAATTTGAGATTTGAGACCAGGCACTATTGCCAGGAAGAAGGTGAACTGCTTTCCCTAGCAAAAGCAAGGTTGGTTTTATTTATTTTTATCTTTGATTCTTGTGTTATTCTATCTGTATTAGCAGTCAATTAAGTCTGCATGTCTGTGTGAAGTCTTCTTTATATTGTTACTAATCAAAAGCAAAGAGTCAAAAAGTTTATTTCTACACAAACTACCACATACACTTAATTAATAATCCCATCACAGCTCTCTTTACGTCTTTGTTCCGTAAACTGTACAGCAGAGGGTTTAACATAGGAGTCACAGCTGTATAGAAAATAGTACATAACCTTTCCAAAACTTCTAAGTTGGCCGATGAAGGAATCATGTACACAAGGATAGATGTACCATAGAAAATACTGAGGACCATGACATGAGATGTGCAAGTGGAGAAAGCCTTTCCTTTTCCCTCTTTAGATTTCATGGCCAAGATGACATTGAAAACCTTGACGTAAGATGCTAAACTGCAGGCAAATGGACAAAATCCAAAGAGGACCATTTCCATAAATATAACAAACAGAAACAAGCTGCCAGGGCAAGCTAATTTGATGACGGCCCTAAAGTCACAATAGAATTGTTTAATAAGGGTAACGTAACACAAGGGCGTATATGATGCAGAAATAGTTACAAACAGTGTGTTTAATAATGCAATCGCCCAGATGGCCACTATGAGTAGGAGGCATTGTCTTTTATTCAAAATCTCTGAGTAATGTAAAGGCTTACATATAGCAATGTAACGGTCATAGGCCATGGCTAGGAGAAGATTAACTTCAACGCAGGCACTCCAAAAGTAAAAGAACATCTGGGAAAAACATTGTGTAAAGGACACTGTGTTATTTCCAGAAAGTAATATGTGCAAGAGTTTCGGAATTGTAGTGGTTGTATAACAAATGTCAACAAAGGACAACTGACAGAGAAATAGGTACATTGGTGTATGAAGGTGGACATCTATATATATCACAATAATTAATATTAGGTTTAGTACTAAACCAATGGAGTATATTGAGAAAAAGAAAACAGAAAATGCATTCTTATCCAATTTATTTGGAAGTGCCAAAATATGGAATTCTTTAAATGATGTCATGTTCTCCATCTTTTCAGCTGACTAGAAGACAGCAAGTTTCTAGATTTATTTTTTGTTGAACTGAAATTGCAAAAACATTTAACATTTAGTGCCCATTCACACAGGGGCAACACGACTTCCAGAGCGATTTTATGAGGCAACTTAGACACGACTTGAGTATGAATCACAGCGTGACCTGGAGCTACTTACAAGGCAACTTCAAGTTGCCTGCAGGACAGGAGACATTCCAGTGGTCAATCAAACAAGAATCAGTTCTGTGCAGGGATGGATTGGCCATAGGGACTACCGGGAGTTTCCCGGTGGGCCGATGGCTCAGTGGGCCGTTTAAAAAGAAAAAAAAATGTGAAAAAAAAAAAAAAAAAAAATTTTTGTGGGCCTTTTTTTATGCAGTTCGGCGGCAGCGGGAGCGTGGCAACAAACAGCGGCCCTCACAAAAAAATGTAAAATTAAAAAAAAGAAAAAAATAAATACATTTTTTTATTTTTATTTTTTTTGTGGGCCGTTTTTTTATGCCGTTTTGTGGCAGCGGGAGCGTGGCAGCAAACAGCGGCCCTCACAAAAAAAAATAAAAAATTTGTGGCCCGTTTTTTTATGCAGTTCGGCGGCAGCGGGAGCGTGGCAGCAAACAGCGGTGGGGATTCGGGGAAGGTGGCCATCGAGGAGGGCAGTTGGATGTAAAATTCCGAGGGAGAAGAGCTCCACCCCCTCCCTGACCACCGAAGAGGCGGACAGTAGCGGCGCTCCCAGAACCTCGATTCCTCCATCTCCTCTCTGCTCCAGGAACCATGTGGCCTGGGCCGGAGGGCAGGCTGACAGGGAGCCCGGAGGAAGAGAACATGCGCCGCTGTAAGGAGCAGAGCAGCGTGAGCACCCCCCGGATCAAGAGGGAGACTCAGCGCTGCCGCTGATGGCCATCAGGTACCTGGCATCCTACACAAACATGCCAGAACACTGAGACAGCGGGGAGGTAAGCAGAGGAGGGACTTCAGAAAGGGACAGTGCTATGTGGTCTGTCTCAGCCCTCCCCTCTGTCTCTCTGCCCCCTCTGTCTCTCAGTCCCCCCCCTCTGTCTCTCAGACCCCCCTCTTTCAGCCCCCTCCTCTGTCTCTCAGCCCCCCACTATCTCTCAGACCCCTCCTCTGTCTCTCAGACCCCCCCCTCTGTTTCTCAGACCCCCCCTCTGTCTCTCAGACCCCTCCTCTGTCTCTCAGCTCTCCTCCTCTATCTCTCAGCGGGGAGGTAAGCAGAGGAGGGACTTCAGAAAGGGACAGTGCTATGTGGTCTGTCTCAGCCCTCCCCTCTGTCTCTCTGCCCCCTCTGTCTCTCAGTCCCCCCCCTCTGTCTCTCAGACACCCCTCTTTCAGCCCCCTCCTCTGTCTCTCAGCCCCCCCACTATCTCTCAGACCCCTCCTCTGTCTCTCAGACCCCACCTCTGGCTCTCAGACCCCCCCTCTGTCTCTCAGACCCCTCCTCTGTCTCTCAGCTCTCCTCCTCTATCTCTCAGCTCTCCTCCTCTGTCTCTCAGCTCTCCTCCTCTGTCTCTCAGCTCCCCCTCTGTCTCCCAGATCCCCCCACTGTCTCTCAGCCCCCTCCTCTATCTCTCACCTCCCCCTTCTGTCTGTCTCTCAGTCCCCTCCACTGTCTCTCAGACCCCTCCACTGTCTCTCAGCCCCCCTCTGTCTCTCAGCTCCCCCTGTCTCTCAGCTCCCCCTGTCTCTCAGCTCCCCCTGTCTCTCAGCTCCCCCCTGTCTCTCAGCTCCCCCCTGTCTCTCAGCTCCCCCTCTGTCTCTCAGACCCCCCTCTGTCTCTCAGACCCCCCTCTGTCTCTCAGTCCCCCCTCTGTCTCTCAGTTCCCATGTCTCTTGGTCCCCCCTATTTTATCCCCTCCTCTCTCTCAGCTCCCCTCTGTCTCTCAGACCCCCCTCCCTCTCTCAGACCCCTCCTCCGTCTCTCAAACCCCTCCTCTGTCTCTCAGACCCCTCCTCTGTCTCTCAGCTCTCCTCCTCTGTCTCTCTGCTCCCCCTGTCTCTCAGATGCCTCCACTGTCTCTCAGACCCCTCCACTGTCTCTCAGACCCCTCCACTGTCTCTCATCTCCCCTCCACTGTCTCTCAGCTCCCCTCCACTGTCTCTCATCTCCCCTTCACTGTCTCTCAGCTTCTCTCCACTGTCTCTCAGCTCCCCTCCACTGTCTCTCAGCTCCCCCCTCTGTCTCTCAGCTCCCCCCTCTGTCTCTCAGCTTCCCCTTCTGTCTCTCAGCTTCCCCCTCTGTCTCTCAGCTGTCTCTCAGCTCCCCCTCTGTCTTTCAGCTCCTCCTCTGTCTCTCAGCCCCCTCCCATTGTCTCTCAGCTCCCTCCCATTGTCTCTTAGCTCCCTCCCATTGTCTCTTAGCTCCCTCCCATTGTCTCTCAGCTTCCCTCTCTGTCTCTCAGACCCCTCCTCTGTCTCTCAGACCCCCCCCTCTGTCTCTCAGTCCCCCCTCTGTCTCTCAGTCCCCCCTCTGTCTCTCAGTCCCCATGTCTCTCAGTCCCCCCTCTTTTATCCCCTCCTCTCTCTCTCAGCTCCCCTCTGTCTCTCAGACCCCTCCTCTGTCTCTCAGACCCCTCCTCTGTCTCTCAGCTCTCCTCCTCTGTCTCTCAGCTCCCCCTGTCTCTCAGACACCTCCACTGTCTCTCAGACCCATCCACTGTCTCTCAGACCCATCCACTGTCTCTCAGCTCCCCTCCACTGTCTCTCAGCTCCTCTCCACTGTCTCTCAGCTCCCCCTACTGTCTCTCAGCTATCCCCTCTGTCTCTCAGCTTCCCCCTCTGTCTCTCAGCTTCCCCCTCTGTCTCTCAGCTCCCCCTCTGTCTCTCAGCTCCCCCTCTGTCTTTCAGTTTCTCCTCTGTCTCTCAGCTCCCTCCCATTGTCTCTCAGCTCCCTCCCATTGTCTCTCAGTTCCCTCCCATTGTCTCTCAGCTTCCCCCTCTGTCCCTCAGACCCCTCCTCTGTCTCTCAGCCCCCTCCTCTGTCTCTCAGCCATTCATTTAAATGGGCAGGAGCGGTGTGTACACCACTCCTCCACCGCCCCAAAGATGCTGCTTAGGGGACTTTCACACTGGGACTGCAGCGGAGGCGTTTTTCAGGGGCTTTACAGGCACTATTTTTAGCCCAAAAGCGCCTGAAAAACGCCTCAGTGTGTAAGGGGTCCTACACTCACCCCCTCTCTTTTAAACTCACTCCCTCTCTCTTACACTCACTCCCTCTCTCTTACACTCACCCCCCTCTCTCACCCACCCCCTCTCATCCCCTTTCCCTCAACCCTCCCTCTCTCTCTCTCTCTCTCATTCCCCTCTTGCTCACCCTCTCATGATATACAATAATGGATGTAGGGGCCTTTTAGTGGGCGTGATTTTTTGGGGGGGTGGGGGGCAGCATTTTATTGAATTAAAGTGGGCCGGTCTGGATGAAGTCCAGGGCCAAATTTTGGTCCCAGTCCAGCCCTGGCTCTGTGGGAGGGAGGGGGGAGGGAGAGGTTTGTCTGAGAAATGTATTTTCTCTTCCTGAAGAGTTGCTCCTATTAGGACAGTGATCCGACTTCAGAGGCATCTCCCATTGAAATCAATGGGTACAGGTCGCCTAGAAGTCTGAATGATGTAGTACAGGGACCTTTTTTGAAGTCGGAGTGACTGAAGTAGTGTGCATTAAGACGGCTCCATTCACTTACATTGATTTCCTCAGCCAGCGCGACTTGAGGCAACTAGGGGCGACCTGGAGTGATTTGAAGTCGGATCCAAAGTTGCCCCTGTGTGAATGGGCAAAGTTACCTTGACACAAATCTTTCAGTTTAAAAAGGAAACTTCTGTTTACTGAGATTCTGATTAGAGCAGCACGACTTTACAAGGCAACTTCAGGCAACTTCAAGGCAACTTAAGGCAACTTGAGGCAACTTGAGGCAACTTGAGGCAACTTTGAGGCAACTTTGAGGCAACTTCGAGGCAACTTGAGGCAACTTGAGGCAACTTTGAGGCAACTTTGAGGCAACTTCAAGGCAACTTCAAGGCAACTTCGAGGCAACTTCAAGTTGCCTCCAGGACAGGTGACTTTGCCAGTGGCCAATCAAACAATAATCAGCTCTGTGGGAGGGGTTTGCCTGAGAAAACAATTTTCTCTTCCTGTAAAGTTGCTTCAGTTAAGACACTGATCCGACTTTGGAGGTGACTTCCATTGAAATCAATGGGTACGAGCCGGTTCACACTGGGGCGGCACGACTTTGGGGGCGACTCATGCAGGCGATCTCAAGATGACCAGAGGTGATTTGCAAAATGACTTCTGTATAGAAGTCAATGCAAGTCGCCCCGAGTCGCCCCCGAAGTCGTACAGGAACCTTTTTCTAAGTCGGAGCGACCCAGGGCTGGACTGGGACCAAAATTTGGCCCACTTTAATTCAATAAAATGCTGCCCCCCACCCCCCAAAAAATCACGCCAACTAAAAGGCCCCTAGATCCATTATTGTATATCATGAGAGGGTGAGCGAGAGGGGAATGAGAGAGAGAGGGAGGGTTGAGGGAAAGGGGATGAGAGGGGGTGGGTGAGAGAGGGGGGTGAGTGTAAGAGAGAGGGAGTGAGTGTAAGAGAGAGGGAGTGAGTGTAAAAGAGAGGGGGTAAGTGTAGGACCCCTTACACACTGAGGCGTTTTTCAGGCACTTTTGGGCTAAAAATAGTGCCTGTAAAGCCCCTGAAAAACGCCTCCGCTGCAGTCCCAGTGTGAAAGTCCCCCAAGCAGCATCTTTGGGGCGGTGGAGGAGCGGTGTACACACCGCTCCTGCCCATTGAAATGAATGACTGAGAGACAGAGGAGGGGGCTGAGAGACAGAGGAGGGGTCTGAGAGACAGAGGGGGAAGCTGAGAGACAATGGGAGGGAACTGAGAGACAATGGGAGGGAGCTGAGAGACAATGGGAGGGAGCTGAGAGACAGAGGAGAAACTGAAAGACAGAGGGGGAGCTGATAGACAGAGGGGGAGTTGAGAGACAGAGGGGGAAGCTGAGAGACAGAGGGGGAAGCTGAGAGACAGAGGGGAAAGCTGAGAGACAGTAGGGGGGAGCTGAGAGACAGTGGAGGGGAGCTGAGACAGTGGAGGGGAGCTGAGAGACAGTGGATGGGTCTGAGAGACAGTGGATGGGTCTGAGAGACAGTGGAGGGGTCTGAGAGACAGTGGAGGGGTCTGAGAGACAGGGGGGAGCTGAGAGACAGAGGAGGAGAGCTGAGAGACAGAGGAGGGGTCTGAGAGACAGAGTAGGGGTCTGAGAGACAGAGGGGAGCTGAGAGAGAGAGGAGGGGATAAAAGAGGGGGGACTGAGAGACATGGGGACTGAGAGACAGAGGGGGGGACTGAGAGACAGAGGGGGGACTGAGAGACAGAGGGGGGTCTGAGAGACAGAGGAGGGGTCTGAGAGACAGAGAGGGAAGCTGAGAGACAATGGGAGGGAGCTAAGAGACAATGGGAGGGAGCTGAGAGACAATGGGAGGGAGCTGAGAGACAATGGGAGGGAGCTGAGAGACAGAGGAGGAGCTGAAAGACAGAGGGGGAGCTGAGAGACAGCTGAGAGACAGAGGGGGAAGCTGAGAGACAGAGGGGGAAGCTGAGAGACAGAGGGGGGAGCTGAGAGACAGAGGGGGGAGCTGAGAGACAGTGGAGGGGAGCTGAGAGACAGTGGAGGGGAGCTGAAAGACAGTGAAGGGGAGATGAGAGACAGTGGAGGGGAGCTGAGAGACAGTGGAGGGGAGATGAGAGACAGTGGAGGGGTCTGAGAGACAGTGGAGGGGTCTGAGAGACAGTGGAGGCATCTGAGAGACAGGGGGGAGCAGAGAGACAGAGGAGGAGAGCTGAGAGACAGAGGAGGGGTCTGAGAGACAGAGGAGGGGTCTGAGAGACGGAGGAGGGGTCTGAGAGAGGGAGGGGGGGGTCTGAGAGACAGAGGGGAGCTGAGAGAGAGAGAGGAGGGGATAAAAGAGGGGGGGACCGAGAGACACGGGAACTGAGAGACAGAGGGGGGACTGAGAGACAGAGGGGGGACTGAGAGACAGAGGGGGAGCTGAGAGACAGGGGGGAGCTGAGAGACAGGGGGAAGCTGAGGGACAGGGGGGAGCTGAGAGACAGGGGGGAGCTGAGAGACAGGGGGGAGCTGAGAGACAGGGGGAGCTGAGAGACAGAGGGGGGGCTGAGAGACAGTGGAGGGGTCTGAGAGACAGTGGAGGGGACTGAGAGACAGACAGAAGGGGGAGGTGAGAGATAGAGGAGGGGGCTGAGAGACAGTGGGGGATCTGAGAGACAGAGGGGGAGCTGAGAGACAGAGGAGGAGAGCTGAGAGACAGAGGAGGAGAGCTGAGAGATAGAGGAGGAGAGCTGAGAGACAGAGGAGGGGTCTGAGAGACAGAGGGGGGGTCTGAGAGACAGAGGGGGGGTCTGAGAGACAGAGGAGGGGTCTGAGAGATAGTGGGGGGGCTGAGAGACAGAGGAGGGGGCTGAAAGAGGGGGGACTGAGAGACAGACTGAGAGACAGAGGTGGCAGAGAGACAGAGGGGAGGGCTGAGACAGACCACATAGCACTGTCCCTTTCTGAAGTCCCTCCTCTGCTTACCTCCCCGCTGTCTCAGTGTTCTGGCATGTTTGTGTAGGATGCCAGGTACCTGATGGCCATCAGCGGCAGCGCCGAGTCTCCCTCTTGATCCGGGGGGTGCTCACGCTGCTCTGCCCCTTACAGCGGCACATGTTCTCTTCCTCCGGGCTCCCTGTCAGCCTGCCCTCCGGCCCAGGCCACATGGTTTCTGGAGCAGAGAGGAGATGGAGGAATCGAGGTTCTGGGAGCGCCGCTACTGTCCGCCTCTTCGGTGGTCAGGGAGGGGGTGGAGCTCTTCTCCCTCAGAATTTTACATCCAACTGCCCTCCTCGATGGCCACCTTCCCCGAATCCCCGCCGCTGTTTGCTGCCACGCTCCCGCTGCGGCCGAACTGCATAAAAAAACGGGCCACAAAAAAAATGTTTTTTCTTTTGTGAGGGCCGCTGTTTGCTGCCACGCTCCCGCTGCCACAAAACGGCATAAAAAAACGGCCCACAAAAAAAATTAAAATAAAAATTTTCTTTTTTTTTTTCTTTTTTATAATTTTCATTTTTTTTGTGAGGGCCGCTGTTTGTTGCCACGCTCCCGCTGCCGCCGAACTGCATAAAAAAACGGCCCACAAAAAAAAATTTTTTTTTTTTACATTTTTTTTTTTTTAAACGGCCCACTGAGCCATTGGCCCACCGGGAAACTCCCGGTAGTCCCTATGGCCAGTCCATCCCTGGAGCGACCTGAGTCGCTCCTATTAGAACAGTTGCATTGAACTGAGCGGGACGCGACTTGTCAGGCGACTGAGTCGCCTGACGAGTCGCCCTGGTGTGAACCGGGTCTACAAGTCGCCTAGAAGTCGCCTTGAAGTAGTACAGGAACCTTTTCTGAAGTTGGAACGACTTCAGTAGTGTGCATTAAGACGGCTCTCATTCACTTGAATGCAGTGGCGGCCCGTCCATAGGGGGCGCCCGGGCGCCGCCCCCCTCCTGTAGTCAAAAAAAAATAAATAAAAAAATAAAAAAAAAAAGTTTTTTTTAATGGCCCCTTTAAGAAAAAAAAAATTCCAAAAAAAATGTCCTTTAAGTTAGTGCACTTGAGCGCCGAACACCAGTGCCCTATGGGAAGCGCCACGTCAATGCAGTCACGAGATTGCAGACATGGCGCTTCATTTGCGAGCTTTTAACCCGCCTTTTGGCGCAATGCAGAGCGCCAATTAGCTTCCGCCCGTAGAATCACTATGGGCGTCGGGCGGGAGCATTGTTTTTAACTTTCACAGCTTATACTTCCGGTTTCGTGAAATAGACGAAAACCGGAAGTGACGTCACGTCGGCAGCTCCGTTCTTTGCATGGCCCGAGCGGAGCTGCAAGCAAGCAGGTAAGAAGACTGTCTTACAGGCGCGGCTTTTAACATGTTATAAAACATGTAGCTTCCGGCACAGTGTTGTGTAAAGAGCAGGAGGTATGATTGTTAAACTTTTTTTGGTCGGGGTAGTATCTGGACAATCAGAATGCACACTGATTTGTGCAATATAAGAGGAGAGGGGTTGCTAAAGCTATAGGTAGTACTGTATTGGGAACACACTGGCTGTATATTGGGGACACACTGGCTGCATATGGGAACAAACTGGCTGTATATGGGGGACACACTGGCTGTATATGGGGACACACTGGCTGCATATGGGAACAAACTGGCTGCATATGGGAACAAACTGGCTGCATATGGGGACACACTGGCTGCATATGGGGACACACTGGCTGCATATGGGAACAAACTGGCTGTATATGGGGACACACTTGCTGCATATGGGGACACACTGGCTGCATATGGGAACAAACTGGCTGCATATGGGAACAAACTGGCTGCATATGGGGACACACTGGTTGCATATGGGGACACACTGGCTGCATATGGGGACACACTGGCTGTATATGGGAACAAACTGGCTGTATATGGGGGGGACACTGGCTGTATATGGGGACACACTGGCTGTATATGGGGACACACTGGCTGTATATGGGGACACACTGGCTGTATATGGGGACACACTGGCTGTATATGGAAACAAACTGGCTGTATATGGGGACAAACTGGCTGTATATGGAGACACACTGGCTGTATATGGAGACACACTGGCTGTATATGGAAACAAACTGGCTGTATTTGGGTACAAACTGGCTGTATTATGGGACAAACTGGCTGCATATGGGGGACAAACTGGCTGTATATGGGGGACACACTGGCTGTATATGGAAACAAACTGGCTGTATTATGGGACACACTGGCTGCATATGGGGGACACACTGGCTGTATATGGAAACAAACTGGCTGTATTTGGGGACACACTGGCTGTATATGGGAACAAACTGGCTGTATATGGGGACACACTGGCTCTATATAGGAACAAACTGGCAGTATATGGGGACACACTGGCTGTATATGGGAACAGACTGGCTGCATTTGGGGACAAACTGGCTGCATTTGAGGGGACAAACTGGTGGCGTTTGGGCACAGTGGCTGCGTTTAATGGGCACAGTGGCGGCAATGGATGTTTTTTTTCAGTTTGTTTGCGCCCCCCAAAAATTTTGAGCACCAGTCGCCACTGCTTGAATGTAATTTGTCATGTCGTGCGACTTGGGGCGACACAAGTCGGATCCCAAGTCGCGGTAGTGTGAACCGGCTCTTAAGTAACTATTTATCAATGTTTTTCCCCAAGATTTATACAACTTTGATTCACGATTTACAACATTTTTCACCTAAGATTCAATAGGAAAAGTGTGAATCTAATGCCGCGTACACACGATTGGAAATTCCGACAGCAAAAGTCCGATGTGAGCTTTTGGTCGGAAATTCCGACCGTGTGTAGGCTCTATCAGACTTTTGCTGTCGGAATTTCCGCCAACAAAAGATTGAGAGCTGATTCTCAAATTTTCCGATGGAAAAAATTCCTATCGGAAATTCCGATCGTCTGTAGCAATTCCGACGCGCAAAATTCCTACGCATGCTCGGAAACATTTCGACCCATGCTCGGAAGCATTGAACTTCATTTTATCGGATCGTCATAGTGTTGTACGTCACCGCGTTCATGCAAGCCAAGCTTGAGTGGAATTCCATCAGAAAAACCATCCAAGGTTTTTCCGACGGAAATTCCGATCGTGTGTACAGGGCATTAGGTGAAATATTGAGAAATAGACTCATTCGTGTATATGATTCTATGTAGGTTTTCATGTGGTTTGTATTTATTGACATTTTAAAACCATTACGGTAACTATTGATATTTTTAAACACTTCAGCCCCGGAAGAATTGGCTGCTCAATGACCGGTCCCTTTTTTGCGATTCGGCACTGCGTCGATTTAACTGACAATTGCGCAGTCATGCAGCGTTGTACCCACACAAAATTTACGTCCTTTTTTTTCCACAAATAGAGCTTTCTTTTGATGGTATTTGATCATCTCTACAATTTAAATTTTTTGGGCTATAAACAAAAAAAGAGCGACAATTTTGAAAAAAACACAATATTTGGTACTTTTTGCTATAATAAATATCCCCAATTTTTTTTTTTAAAAAAAGCTAAGTTTTTTTCTCAGTTTAGGTCGATATGTATTCTACATATTTTTGGTAATAAAAATCGTAATAAGCGTATATTGATTTGTTTGCACAAAAGTTATAGCGTCTACAAAATAGGGGGTAGTTTTATGGCATTTTTATTATTTTATTTTTTTTACTAGTAATACCGGCGATCTGCGATTTTTATCGGGACTGCGTCATTATGGCGGACACATCGGACACTTTTGACACATTTTTGAGACCATTGGCATTTATACAGCATTCAGTGCTTTAAAAATGCACTGTTTACTGTATAAATCTCACTGGCAGGGAAGGGGTTAACACTAGGGGGTGATCAAGGGGTTAATTGCGTTCCCTAATGTGTGTTTCTAACTGTAAAGGGATGGGACTGACCAAGAGGAAATGACAGATTGTGGTTTCTAGCTATTAGGAACTCACAATCTGTCTGTCCTCACAGAACAGGGATTTGTGTGTTTACACACACACGTCCCTGTTCTGCCTCTCGTGCCCACGAGCGCTCGTGACCGGCGGTCATCGCGTCTGCCGATCACGAGCATCGGCACCCCCGCGATGCAGTGTGCGCCTGCTATCCCACTTCGACGTACAGCTACGACAGATCGCGGGATCGTGCCGACCTGCCGCAGTATAATGACGGCGACTGGTCGGCAAGCAGTTAAAGAATTATTAATTATTTTATTTATGAATTTTAATAAACATAATTGGGGAAATGCAGGGGTTCAACTATGTAATGTTTACATAATTATGTGGGAGTTTTTGGGTTGCGGGAAGGTGATATTTTCCTGGTAGATGTTAAATAGACAAAACTGATGTACAGATATGACCTGGCTTCAGAGGCCAGATATGTAAAATGCCACAATAGTACCATTCCATTCTCAAAAATTTTAAAGTGACAATGCTCTGTCCTTGTGTCTCAATTATAACAGGAAGTATCTTACCAAATACTTTTATGGCAGGATCACTAGGTACTATGTTGTTGTAAGCTGCATTGAAAATTACTCTTGAAAATGCATCCACATGTTAAAGCTTAAATCAGATTTTAGTTATTGGGTTTACATATATTTTTTAACCACTTCATATCTACATACCTATTATGGACCGGAGACTATTTACATTTGTAGTAAAGGTCTACTTATTCTGCAATAACTTTGACAATGCTTAAGATAGCAAAATAATAGATTTTTATATATTTTTTTCCAGGCTGATAAACTCACCCCCCCCCCCCCATCAAACTGCTTTCTAGTGATAACCAGCACTTACTTATCAAGTATGAACTCCAACATATCTTAGGATAGCCTTCTTGGACGTCCTTGTAGGCTCTTTTGATGACAATGAATAAGAAGACGGCCTCATGGTGGCGTGGGCTTCACTAAAGATTTCTGACAAACTTATTCAGCTATACATACTTATACAGCTTACATAGAGTCTATTTAACTCTAATACGCAGGGCTTTTTTTCAGCGGGAACGCGGGGGAACGCAGTTCCGGCACCTCCTGGACTGACTGTATGTAATGGCAAGGGGTACTGGGGTGTGCTGCAGGGTATTGATACTCACTGCTGGTGGATCTATTCTAGCTGGAGGGGATCTATTTTTGCAGGGGGTCTATTGTTGCTGAGGAGGTCTATTGTTGCTGAGGAGGTCTATTGTTGCTGGTGGGGGACCTATTGTTGCTGGGGGGTCAGTTGTTGCTGAAGGAGATCTACTGTTGGGGGAGGGGTCTATTGTTGATGGCTGCCAGAGAGTCTATTAATGCTGGCTGTGCAGAGATCTGTTGATGCTCCCGGGAGTCTATTGTTGCTGGGGGGGGGGGGTTTTGTTGTGGGTGGTACATTGTTAGGGGGATCTATTGTTGCTGGCTGAAGGGGATCTATTTTACTACTTTTCTTGATATCATGACCAAATTCCATACAAATTACTTAGCACCACAAAATGATACTTGGTTCTGTATTTTATAAAAGGGGCAGTACTGGGAGGTGGGTAGGGGATGGAACCAAGGGACGTTGCTCAGAGGTGGGTAGGGGGCGGAGAAAACAAGTGACTCGGAAAAGGGGAGTTCCTGCACCTATTGTCTGAGAAAAAAAGCCCTGCTAATACGCATCTTTAAATATAGGCCATACTAGTATAACCCACTGTGTCCCAAGTGTCAGAAATAAGGGTACCTTCTATCATTTACTGTCGACGTGCCCAGTGATCCATAGATGCTCGAAAAAAAAGTATAATTTTGTAAACATAAAATGGGCTCCTTAACCACTTGCTTACTGGGCACTTAAACCCCCTTCGTACCAGACCAATTTTCAGCTTTCAGCGCTGATGCACTTTGAATGACAATTGCGCGGTCATACAACGCTGTACCCAAATGATATTTTTATAATTTTTTTCCCACAAATAGAGCATTCTTTTGGTGGTATTTGATCACCTCTGCGGTTTTTATTTTTTGCGCTATAAACAAAAAAAGACAGAAAATTTTGAAAAAAAACACAATATTTTTTTACTTTTTGTTATAATAATATCCCAATTTTTTATAAAAATTTTTATTTTTTCTCAGTTTAGGCCGATACGTATTCTTCTATTTATTTTTGGTAAAAAAAATTGCAATAAACGTATAGCGATTGGTTTGCGCAAAAGTTATAGCGCCTACAAAATAGGGGATAGAATTATGACATTTTTATTATATTTTTTTTTGTACTAGTAATGGCAGCGATCTGCAATTTTTGTCAGGCCTGCAATATTGCGGCGGACATATCGGACACTTTTGACACTATTTTGGGACCATTCACATTTATACAGCGAACAGTGCTATAAAAATGCATTGATTACTGTATAAATGTGACTGGCAGGGAAGGGGTTAACACTAGGGGCGATCAAGGGGTTAAATATGTTCCCTATTAGTGATTCTTACTGTGTGGGGGAGGGGACTGACTGGGGGAGGTGACCAATCTGTGTCCCTATGTACAAGGGACACAGCATCGGTCTCCTCTCCCTGACAGGACATGGATCTCTGTGTTTACACACAGAGATCCATGTCCTGCCTCTGTAAAAGCCGATCGCATGTACCTGGTGGACATCGCGGCCGCCAGGCACGCGCATTGGCATCACGTGATGCGTAGCGCACAGGTGTTCCCCACCGCGCGCCCTCAGCGGCGCGCGGCGGGATGTAAACAAACCAGGACGTCCTGGGGACGTCCACCCGGCACTTGAGAGCCGCGCTGCAGCCGTCTTTCGGCTATAGCGCGGGTCTCAAGTGGTTAATGGGGCAGGACCTCAAAGTATACCAGCTAGGCTTTACTAAACATCTTAATCTGGACTAATACACTGAGACTTTTCTGCTTTAAAACTCTGTATATGGCCAAAAAGATGATAGTTAGAACATGACACTCTACCCGTCAAGAAACAGATCTTTGAACATAGGGATTGCCCCGCTAAATATTAGATGATAAAATCTGGGGTAGGTGGCTTACATCTTTCACCAGAAACCCCTTGGACTAGCTTCTCTTCTGTACATAGAGAATCAGCATTATTATCATCAGATGTTTCTCCTTCTTCTAAACCACACCTAGGAAGTATTTATTTTTCTTCCTAAGACACGTGACGCTTCGGAAGCATTTTTTCTTCTTTCAAAGCCACTCATAGGAAGAATTTTTAGTTTACATTTAACCGTTTATTTAGTTAAATCTGTAGTCAAAATATTCTATATTGACTTTTATTGAGGCTTTACAGCAACCACTCTCTATTTAAACACTGAGTGTGACATGAAGGCTAATATATGGAAACATTTACTACCTATGGCACATTGGAATCCTCACATTTACGATATTCATATTGTACCCTGTTTCATATACAGTATGTATTATATGACAATATGGATGAATGCTTTTACTGACAAGTTGGTGTAGCCTTTTTTATTTTATCACGTATGTCCTGTTCCTTTTCCAATAAAGCTTTCCTTTATATGGAGGAGGGAAAAATTATACCAGGGACAATAGATTGCAAGATTCTACAGGTTATAACTGTTTTAAATTGTTTTTATATTCAGCAAAATATTGCAGAATATAAATTACATAAATTATTTACACATACAGTATATTGCAAATGAGAGGAATATTGTCAATAGCCTGCATGCTGGGTAAAAAACTAAATCAACAATTTTTTATTTATTTTTTATTTTGAAATGTTCAAACAGAAAAAAACAAAAACAGCACTTTTTTAAAAATCATTTAGGAATGTAATCAAGGACTGACAGATTTTTAAGACATTTATAAAATATTACAATGTCAAATGGCTGACATGGGTGACTCAGTGCCATGCAGGGCCGGGACAAGGGGTGGGCAGGAGGGGCGGCTGCCCCTGGCGCAATGGTTTATTGCAGGGATGGAGGGGGCACCCAGGCCCTAACCCTAAAGGAAAGGGGGGCGCAGTTTGGCATCTTTGCCCTGGGCGCTTGATGACCTTGTCCCGGCACTGGTGCCATGGGTCTGATCAGGAACTACCCAGCACCACATCCCAAAACTTATGAACAAATGAAAACGGTCTGCCCAAGCAGGCAAAAAGGTACCAAGGGTGTTTTATCTTTCAAAGAAAAAGAGGAATATGCATTTCCTCTCTTCACATTGCACACTTATGAGAAAACATTTGACCGCTCATTAAACATGAGGAGGTTTAGAGACACTTTTAGATGTCTTTTCCCTTGGAGGGCTGACGTTTTCCACAATTTGTGACTTTATCCACCTGTTGTTTCGATCAATGACCTGTCCCTTATTTTGTGATCCTCCCCAACTCTGCAGTTTTGTGGCAATGGCTGTGGTCCAAATGTCGTACGCAAGACCTGCTTTGACTATCTTTAATGTCTTTGAAATGTATTGAGAAATTTTAACAGCTCTGCAGCCTATATCTATGTCTATGAGACAGTACTCTATGGGTGAGGTTTAATTGGTATACATCTGGTGTGCTGATGCTGTAGCTTCTTCCAGAGTAGTCAAACGTTATGTGTATACATATGCTGTGGATGGGACTATAAATATAGAAGTAAAGGGGTACGAGGGATGAGTGTGAGACAATTATGACCCTACAAAGGTACAGGTAAATGGGCCATTTTTCTGGATTCTACAGCCAGGACAACAACATCCTGGAAAACTTAACTGTCATGCCTCGTACACATGACCGGTTTTCCCGGCATGAAAAAAAAACAACGCTTTTCCCGACGGGATTCCTCTCAAGCCTGCCTTGCATACACACTGTCACACAAAAGACCACTGAACTTTTGAATGCCAAGAACGTGGTGACATCAAAGACTACGACAAGCCGACAAAATTACGTTGTATGGTTCCGCGCATGCTTCTAATTGTTTTCGAGCATGCACGTTTTTTTCCCCTCGGAAAAGCTTATACACCAGCGGTTTTCGTGACGGGAAAAAGACCGCCGGGAATCACAACGGGAAAAAAGAGAGCTGGTTCTAATTTTTTTGCGGGCAGTTTTCTCGTCGGAAAAACTGCCATGGGGCATGCACACGGCCAGTTTTCCCAACAAAAAGCAAACATGGCAGTTTTCCCGTCGGGAAAACCGGTCGTGTGCACGAGGCATACCTGTGATTTTAACCAGTTTTGTCTTCAACCTTTTAAAACAAACCATGTGTATATGTAGAATAAAGATTTGTTTATTTTTTTTTAATTTCCTTGGTTTGTGTATTTATCAGACCCCACAAGGTACATGTAAAGTCCCACACGATTTTGTTCTAGTATGGTATATAAATATAGAGGGTTTGTAATAATAGGCAGATGATGTTAAACCTTTTTTTGTTTTATTTGAATTTTAGCTTCAATCATCCTAGTTTGCTAGGTTGAATTGACATTAAAAAAATAAAAATGTGAGTGTGATTTTTATTGGATGCATGTTTGTATTTTTCTTTGAGAGATAACATACCTATAAAGTCCCTTACTACATTTTTGCCTGCTTGGTCAGACAGTTTGGTTTAAAACATTAAAATACATATAATGTTTACATTTTATAATATAATTTACCAATTCCATTCCCTTACTTATATGTAATGACCATCATTTGCCAATTCCATTACCTTCCTAATATGCAATGCAGAGAATAGACCATACTATAGCACACGATGTGCAGATAAGGAATTAGAGAACAGCAATTGTTCAAGAATGCTCAATAGAGGATATTTTATACTATTCTGTGTCCATACATTATTTCTCATTTATATCTATAGGGAACAGCCAGAACAATTATTTTCCATAATTGCTCTCAAGTGTCATCCTACTATAATTAAAAATTTACAATTCCCTCCTTGTTTCATTTATAAATATCTATTGTGTTTTGAGAGCTTCTTTTAAAATGTATGAAATTAGTACCGTATATACTCGAGTATAAGCCGAGTTTTTCAGCACATTTTTTGTGTGCTGAAAATGCCCCTCTCGGCTTATACTCGAGTCCCCTTTTTGCGCCTGATCTCCTGGAATTTTGGGGACCCAGTACCGGCCAGCCGTAGGTCCCCTGGACCCCAAACTTGGCACACATATAGCCCCACTCTTCCTCTATAAGTGTGCAAAGTTTTTTGTCCGGGGGACCCTACAGCCAGGGAGTACCGATATTTCAAACCCGGGCACCCCTTCTATAGACTCCCATGTTAAACGGTAATTTCTCCGGTAACTTTGGGGACCTGGTATTAAAGCAGAACTTTACTATTTTTTATCCTTATGCTGCTATAGTAAATAAACAAGAAAGTATATCATAATAACTTGCTTTAAACTTTTTTTTTACATTTCTTCAGTTGCTTCCTAGATTCCAGGCTTAGTCAAATGATGTCATGTATCCCAAGAGTCTTCAGGAGGGGAGAAGATAGCCACAGCCAGACATGCTAGGGGGCTGTTTTTCAAAACGATTTCTCAGCAAAATAAAGCATGTTGATGGATGGGGGAGTTTACTTTGAATATTAAAAATGAAATAAATAGCATTTTTGGTTTGTTGTGCTCAGATTCGATGTAGTTCCGCTTTAAAATTACCTGTCCTTTTCAATCTGCAGCCACTGGAATTTTCTGTAAAATTCAATACAATATGGCAACCTGCAAGCATTCTTTACACGGTTGGTAGACAGCATGCCCCCATAAATATAAATTTCTGCTTGCGTAATTGGCATATTGATTTTCCAAGAAGTCTGCACAAAGATACAAGTCACATTTTAGGAATCCTCTGCTGTATAAATTCTAGTTTTGCTTTGATATTCTATAAGGGTTAAAGTGATTGTAAAGTCTTGTTTTTTTTAGTTAAAATAATATCTGGGCTGCACAGAGCAGCCCAGATCCTCCTCTTCTCGGGCCCCTCTTCGGGGTGCTCCTGGCCCCTCTTTCCTGTTGTTTGCTATGGGGGCACCTGAGCTGAGCCACAGCTCCCTGTGTCTATTCAGACACATAGCCACAGCCCAGCCCCACCCCCTTTCTCTCCTTATTAGCTGACTGACTTTGATTGACAGCAGCGGGAGCCAATGGCACCAAGCTGCTGTCTCAGCCAATGAGGTGGGGAGTCCCGGTCAGCCAATTGTCTCGTGCAACATCGCTGGATCTAGAGGGACCTCAGGTATTAGGGAGGCTGCTGCACACAGAAGGCTTTTTATCCTAATGCAAAGAATGCATTAGAATAAAAAAAACTTCTGATTTTACAGTCACTTTAAATACTTGTAGCATCCCCTGTGTACATATTGTGGATATTGTAGGTATATGTAGGTAGGCTCCATTGTAGCCAGTGAGGCCAGGGTTCATTTGTTGTTAGTTAGCTGGCAGGCTCTGAGAGCTGAGTCTCTGTCACCTCTCCCTGGCTTCTGGAAGCTTCCCGAAAGTTATAGAACTTAGAGGGCAAAGGGACAGAGATCAAGGCCTGAATATTTAGGGGATCTCTGCCAATGGGTAAGGATGGCTTAGAAGGTGGAGAGACAGCCCTTAAATACTCAGGAGCTTGGCCATGTGGGAATGTCAAGTGAGGACGTGTGCTGGGAGAGAGAGAAGAAGTAGAGAGAGGAACCCTCACCCCTTCAGCCTCAGCCAGGCTTGGTTGAGACACCCTGGAAACAAGTGGGAGCTGTTCAGCCGAAGGCCTGTGCAGAAGTTGCACAGGGCACTTTGTATTAAGTGAAGTCATTCACAGAATGCAAAGGCTTCTGTGAATGAACAGTGGTGGGGCAGACCTGCTGTGTGTGAGAACAGTCATGTTTTTTTTTTTTTTTTTTTGACAAAGAACTTGCCGACAGGAGGAGAAAGTAAATGAGCAGAAGGAGCTCATTAGTGTGTGGCTGCTTCTGTTCCAATCATTAGCTGAGGCAAAGGAGGAGCCCACACTATATTGCTCTACCTGCATTAGAGAAAAGACAGGTCACCAGGCTGGCTATGCTAACAGGGCTGTATTTAGCTGCTTGAATCCAAAAGAAAGGATGCATTTTGTCAATACTCCCTTTAAGCTTTTTTTCCATACATGCTGAGAGAACACACCATTCCCTGATCCCTCTGAAGATTTTTACCCCTTCCTCTGTAGACTCCATAACTAAGCCCAAGTAGGAGGGATGAAAGTCAGAGGGATCGGGGAGTGCAGTGTTATCTCTGTGTCTATGACTAAAGTTTTTAAAGAATTGTGTGGACAGAGAGGAGTGTGGCCTTTCTTTAAGATCCATTTGCATGCTTTCACGTGGAGACTGAGCCCAGGAATTGCATTTGCCATTGGAGATGTGGGCTGGCGAGTAGTTTGAGGATGGTCTTGTAGAATGCTAATATCTATGTTTAGCTGTTTACCTGGCGTAAACCATAACATCATTGGGAATGATGAGTTTGCCTGTTTATATTAATGTAAAAAAGATAAGGAGAGACAAAATAATTTTTTTGGACAGGGCGATTTGCTATATTCTCCATGTACAGTTGGTCAGGGGTGCCTACAGTGACCTGCCAGTCAAAAAATATACATGTATGTCCATTCTGCAAAGAATTCCAGACCAGGAAATAATCATATGCTATCTGCTTTTACCTTCATGAGAGCCTAACACATTAAATAAACTGGTTATGTAGACTTGCCTGCAAAAGAAGAATGTAAATACTTAACTCTTCTGCTGCGCATACCACCCAAAATTGTTCTATGAGGAAATGTCCCCCCGAATCAGCCAGGAAGCCAGCACTTCTGGGTGTGTTGATCGTCCATGTCCCCTGCAACACTCAGTGGTTCCTCCTGCCAACCTTCATGTCTCTTAAGGACACATTAGTGATGTCGAGGTCAGCAGGAGAAACCACTAAGCAGCAGGATAAGTGTTTGCAACCATTGACATGGGGTGTACTGTGATCTCAGCGAGAGGTGTTACACTTACACCATACTTACATTTGCATGTGCTTAACCTGTAAACCTGTTAAAAACTATATCTGGGGATAGGTCCACTTGAAGAAACAAAGCCCATAAAATGGTAAACCTTTTTGTGACGGGCACTGATTGTCAGCAGTGATGGGCACTGATGGGCATTGTTGGGGCTGCACTGATTATCAGGACATTGATGATCAGTGCCCGGATTATCAGTCTAGATGTCCTCTGTGTGGATTCAGTGAATCAGTGCAGCATATCAGTGCCCATCAGTGCAGCCTTATCATAGCACATCAGTAAAGGAGAAAGATTATAAAAATTGTGTAACAGAAACTAAGAAAAACTATTTTTTTTCTAAATTTCTGTTCGTTTTTCAAATATTTAGCAAAAAAATAAAAAACCTAGTGGTGATTAAGTACCACCAAAAAAAAGCTATATCTGTTTTAAAAAAAAAATGATAAAAATTTTGTTTGGGTACAGTGTTGCATGAACACGCAATTGTCATTCAAAGTGCGACAGCACTGAAAGCTGAAAATATCTGTTTATTAGAGATGAATTTTAAGTTTGCTGTTTTCATGTTTTTTAGCTGATCCAGTGTGTTCAAAATTCACTGTCCTGGTGAATTAATGCGGAGATTAGCTAAATTATTTGTAGTCATAGTTCACTTCTGGGACTTTGAAATCATATCAGCTTGCTTAGAAGGACCAATAGGGTTTTTTTTGGATAGGTAAGCCCCCTTATACGATGAGGTCACATCAGCCATGTTGACAATGTGCTTTAACTGTGATAGGGAAAGCATAGTGAGTGCTGCTAATAAAGAGTATTGCGAGAGATTATTGTAGAGCTTTTAGGCTCTGGAAAATCTGTTAAAGTTGATGTAAACCCTGATTGCCCGGTGGGTGGCAAAATGCTATGTATCTTGAAGAATTAGTTGGCCCCAACACACTTCATTATTGCTGCCCTGACATCTTTATTTTGCAGACTATATATCAATGGGTTTAACATGGGTGTGATGGTTGTGCAAAAGACAGAGAATATCTGATATAAAACATCCTCGTGACTTTTTGGGGACATCAGGTACATGGCTACTGCTGTGACAAAATACAAAGTAATAATCGAGAGATGGGATGAGCAAGTAGAGAAGGCTTTTCTTCTTCCAGCATCTGTTTTAATGCTCAAAACTTCAGTAATAATTTTTATATAAGATATCAAGCAGCAGAGTAATGGGCACACTCCAAATAACATAGTTTCAATGTTAAGCACTATATAAAAGGCTTTGCTGCTTGTACAGAAGAGATTACTCAGACCTTTCACATCACAGAAGAATTGTTGAACCTGAAATGAACGGCAATAAGTCATTGTTGAGGCTGAGTAAGACAGTAGTATTGCATTTAAACAGGTATATAACCACAACCCACTTGTAAGTAGGAAACAGTTTCTTCTACATAAGATACGTTGATGATGTAAGGGTTTACATATTGCAACATATCGGTCATATGCCATTGCAGCCAGTAAAACATCCTCGGTGCCAGCAATAAATGTGAAAGCAAAAACCTGAGTAAAACACTGAATAAAATATATTTTATTATTACCTGTTAACAACATATCCAGAAGTTTAGGTACCATGGCATTTGTATATAACATATCTATGATGGACAAGTTGCAGATAAAAAGATACATTGGTGTATATAGTTGATTGTCTAAATATATCAATGCAATCATTGCAGTATTTCCAAGCATTCCAATTATGTAAATCAGGAAAAATGCAAAGGAAGTAAATATGTCAATTGGGGACTTTTTGTAAAATGACAGAAGGAGGAAGTATTTAATAGATGTGCTGTTCTCCATAGGCATCTAACTCAAAGAAGACAATAACCAATGATGTGTTTTCAGTAACTGTTCGTTGCCGTGCCGTTTCAACAGGATAAGGGAGTAGATGTTACTCCATTATTTATCACATATAAATGCAGGTGTTTTCATATGGAAAAGAACACAATCTGCATCACTTTCATTATTCTTGTAATGTAGTAGCACTATTGTGTAGGTACATTGGGCTTTAAACAATTTTCCTAATTTTGGAGTAAAACCAAATCTCTTACTGAAAGCAGAAAGTACTTTCCTAAATCAGCCTTATGTTTTCCAAACCTAAATTCAAAACATGTTATCTACATTTTCCATAGATGTGGTATACATAACTTAAAAAATGATTTTGGTATCCTCAACTAATACATGAAATATTAAAGATACATTTAAATTAAATATCAAATTAAATAAATAATACATGTTTTTATAATGTGGCATTCAGAACTACACATTGTTTTAGTATCCTCAAATTTTTTTTAAAGAATGTATTTTTAGAACAACACTAAACTGCATTTTGTACCTCACATGTCAAATTCTTCTGAAATATAACAAAAACGCAAACAATGCAATCCCAGCATTATAATCACTGAATATTTAACTATTTTGATTAGGCATATTCACCAATATTGTGCAATGTTTTATGTGGGACAGGAATTTTCATTTCAATAAAAATGATGAGTAGTATGAAAGCATATAGGGGTTTCTTCTACTACTGCCAGAGCTGGACAAAAATCTGAGAATTTATATGGTAAAGATGTGTATGCAAATCATAAAACATAAAAAAAAAAAAAAAATCCTTAAGGGAAAAGGCAATGCTTGATTAAAACATAATTCCTGATCTGTACCTAAGCTCTTGGGTTTTACTGATTACGATGTTAATATTTCAAATTATTTTCAGATTGACTAGAAATAAAAACTTTTTATATACGCTCCTTGAAAAAATAATATATAGTCAAAAGCAATCACTCATAATTTATATTCAGATAGAATGTATCAGTTAAGATTGTTGTAGTTTTAGCACATTTTGGACACTATTCCATGCTTGAAGCTTTATATTTTTTTTGGATAGAGTGGAGAATTGTTAGCGCTACTGTTTTTATCAGGACAGAAAGTGATGGCAGACCTCTTCAACAGGGACATCTTTACAAGAACAAAAATTTAGGAAAAATCTTGCTAATATACAGAAATAAAAACCTGACAAAAATGTTAAGTCTAGGTTCATATCTATGTGGGCTGCGCTTGATGCATTTTTCCGGTGCATTTTGCGTTTTTAAACTGTAATTTTTGCTGTAATTGCCGGTAAATTCTGGTATGAGTCTGGTATGGATTTGGAGAGGAACCCCACGCCAAAATTAAAAAAAATTACATGGGGTCCCTCCCAAAATTCATACTATCTTTATCTGAACGTGCAGCCAGGCAGGTCAGGAAAGGAAGGGGACATGTGAGCGCGCCCCCCTCTTGAACCATACAAGGCCACATGCTATCAACATGGGGGGGGGGTGCTTGGGGGCAGGGAAGCTGTTATTTTTTTGGGCGGCAATTCTTTTTTTATACATTTAGCTGTAAGCGGGGAACCCTGCTGACAGCTGATAACTCATTCGTTGTTAAGGATGCGGTGGCCAGCTTCCCGGCCCGCTCCTTAGCAACCAGCTATAAACAGTGTGTTTAAGTCATCAACAAACACATAAAAAATGTAACACTTGAGTTTCTTGTGCAGCTCCATTGGACTCTATTACATGCAAAACGCAATCTGTTGCAGGAGAAAAAGTCCCTGACCCTTTACAAAATCGCACCAGCTGAAAATTGCATAGATGTGAACATGTACTATAGGTAACCATGTTAAATGGGATGTAGTACGTTCCTACAAACTGCAAAATGCACTGAAAAACGCATAGGTGTGAAATCCTTCTTCACTGTTTTCAAAACCAAATATAAAAAATATTAAAATTAGGCATTAAAAGATAGCTATATAGGTTTTTGATAAATGTTATAGTTTTAAAATGTATAAATTATTATTATTAAAAAAAAAATATTCAACATATCAACATTTATTATAGGGTGTGTGCATAACAATGCATTTTCAAACCAACATTGTTTAGCAGACTGTGTCTGACTCTTTCCTCTGTGTGCTCAGATTTCTCAAATCACCATTTACTCTAACACATACAAATACATTGAGTTAATTTAGCAATAAACAGCCTTATGTCTATTAGTGATGAGCCGAACACCCCCGGGTTTGGTTCGCACCAGAACCCGCGAACGGACCGAAAGTTCGCACGAACGTTAGAACCCTATTAAATACAATAGATGCGAACGTTCGAAATCGAAAGTGCTAATTATAACGACTATTATGCATGTTATTGTCCTAAAAAGGGTTTGGGAACCCGGGTTCTGCACCAGGGGACATGTATCAATGCAAAAAGAAGTTTTAAAAACGGACGTTTTTCGGGAGCAGTCATTTTAATGATGCATAAAGTGAAAAAAAAAAGTCAAATATTCCTTTAAATATCGTACCTGGGGGGTGTCTAAAGTATGCCTGTGAAGTGCCACGTGTTTCCCGTGTTTAGAACTGTCCCTGCACAAAATTACATTTCTAAAGGAAAAAAAGCCATTTAAAACTGCTTGCGGCTTTAATGTAATGTCTGGTCCCGGTAATATGGATGAAAATCTTTAAGAAAAATGGCATAGCTACCCCATCACACTCCCCCCTACTCCAGCCCATTACCAGCCCCTTTGGGTCTTGTATGGATATTAAGGGGAACCCCGCACACAAAATAAAAAAGGCCCTATATACTCTGAACAGCCGTATACAGGCGGTGCATACAAGACAGGGACTGTAGGTTTGTTCTTATGTAGAATCTGTGTGTAATTTTGAACAGGTACATTGTTTAAGTGTAGCTCCAGCCAAAAAATCTATTTTTAAGCTTTTTGGAAAACATAGGGAAGGGTTATCACCCCTGTAACATTTGTTTTGCTGTCTGTGCAGTGTGCACCTGTTCAGAACAGTTCACCTCACTTTCCGTCCTAATGACAAATGTTTTTTGAAAATTTGGGGTTTTTATTGAAACAAGAATTGGTGATAAAGCATCAATGGAGAGGAAACACTTTTTTTCCCATATTAACTCTTACAGGAGAGAATTTGCCTTCCTAGGGGTAGATTTCCTCTCACTTCTTGTTGTATCCTTCCGTTTGCAAGGAGGAGTCGTTTGTAAGTTGGATGTTTGAAAGTAGGGGCCTGCCGTATATACTCTGCTGAAATTTGCCCCTTACATGTTGGTGTTGCCACAACACTGTGAGCCCTCACAGTTACTCTTGGTGGGCGCATGAATGGGCCCTGCTGTGAATTATTAGATCAAGAATTGTAATTGCATGCCCCTGTTGAACAGGGGCTGAAAAATTGGGCCTTTGGTGGTGGTGGTGGTGGTGTTGACACAACACTGTAAGGCCTCACAGTTACTCTTGGTGGGCGCAGGAATGGGCCCTGCTGTGAATTATTAGATCAAGAATTGTAATTACATGCCCCTGTTAAACAGGGGCAGAAAAATTGGGCCTTAGGCACTGGTGCCACAACACTGCAACCCCTCACAGATACTGTACTTGGAGCACAGCAATGAGCCCTGTTGCAAAGTATTGCATCAAAAATTGTAATTACACGCCCCTGTTAAACAGGGGCTGAAAAATTGGGCCTTAGGCACTGGTGCTGGTGCCACGACACTGGAACCTCTCCCAGATACTCTAGTTGGAGTGCAGGAATGAGCCCTGCTGCAAAGCATTGCATAAAAAATTGTATTAACACGCCCCTGTTAAACAGGGGCTGAAAAATTGGGCCTTAGCCACTGGTGCTGGTGCCACGACACTGCAACCTCTCCCAGATACTCTAGTTGGAGTGCAGGAATGAGCCCTGCTGCAAAGCATTGCATAAAAAATTGTAATTACATGCCCCTGTTAAACAGGGGCTGAAAAATTGGGCCTTAGCCACTGGTGGCGGCACCCAGAAACAAAAATGTTCTTCCAAGCTATCATCATCAATCGGATCATTGAGGAGGAGGAGGATAGTCAGTCAACATAACAGGACAGTCTCTCAGCATCAGCATCAGTCTTGAAGGGATGTGACATTTAAAAATAAATTAGTCTGTTATATCAGCTTCAGGTGTTTGGTAGCTGGTGGTGATCCAAGACTGGTTCATCTTTATGAAGGTCAGTCGATCAACCGAGTCGGTGGACAGGCGCACCCTGTGATCTGTGACAAATCCTCCAGCAGCACTGAATGTGCGTTCTGAAAGAACGCTGGATGCAGGACAGGCCAGTAGCTCAATTGCATACTGTGCAAGCTCTGGCCAGTGATCCATCCTCAAGACCCAGTAAGCCAGAGAATTTTCGGTGGGGAAGGTGTCCAAGTCTGACCTTGCCCCTAGGTACAGTAGGTGCCGCCGATATTGTGTCAATCTCGCCGCTTCTAGCGGCGATATTGACACCCTATGAGCTCCGTCGCGAGAGCCAGCGCCGAGCTGTCTCGTCATCGGGAAAGGAAAAAAAATTCCTTTTACGATGAGCGACACGCATTGCCGATAGGCGGGGATCCGACGCGGATTCCCGCCAATACCTGGGCCTGCGTTTGGTATGAATCCTGAGCGGGAACTCCACGCCAATTTTTAAAGAAAAAACCGGCATGGGTTACCCCTTCAGGAGCATACCAGGCCCTTGGGTCTGGTCTGGATTTGAAGGGGAGCCCTACGCCAAAAAAACGGCGTGGGGGTCCCCCTCAAGATCCAAACCAGACCCTTATCCGAGCACGCAACCTGGCAGGCCGCAGGGGAAGAGGGGGGGACGAGAGCGCCCCCCCCTCCCTCCTGAACCGTACCAGGCCACATGCCCTCAACATGGGGGGTTTGGTGCTCTGGGGCAGGGGGGAGACCTGCGGCCCCCCCACCCCAGAGCACCCTGCCCCCATGTTGATGAGGACAGGGCCTCTTCCCGACAACCCTGGCCGTTGGTTGTCGGGGTCTGCGGGCGGGGGGCTTATCGGAATCCGGGAGCCCCCTTTAATAAGGGGGCCCCCAGATCCCGGCCCCCCACCCTATGTGAATGAGTATGGGGTACATCGTACCCCTACCCATTCACCTGGTGGAAAATAAATGGTAATAAAAACACAACACAGCTTTTAAAAGTATTTTATTGCACCGCTCCTGTGGACTTCTTTCGACTTCGGGGGTCTCCGGTGTCGTCGCCGCGTTCTCTGGTTCTTTCTTCTGCCGGGCCTCCGCTAACTTCTTTTTAGCTCTTTTGCTAGCAGAGGCCCGGTCTTCTCCGTCACCTTCTTCTTCTCCCGCTCTCCGGTTTTTCTCCCGCTCTCCGGTTCTTCTCCCGCTCTCCAGTTCTTTCTTCCGCCGGGCCTCCGCTATTTTCTTTTTAGCTCTTTTGCTAACGGAGGCCCGGTCTTCTCCGTCATCTTCTTCTTCTCCCGCTCTCCGGTTCTTCTCCCGCTCTCCGGTTCTTCTCCCGCTCTCCAGGTTCTTTCTTCCGCCGGGCCTCCGGTAACTTCTTTTTAGCTCTTTTGCTAGCAGAGGCCGGTCTTCTCCGTCGTCTCGTCCGGCTCTCCGTTGTCCTTCTGCCGGCCCCTCCACTAACTTCTTGTAGCTCTTTTGCTAGTGGAGGAGCCGGTCTTCTCCGTCGTCGCCGCCAGCGTCTTCTTCCCTCTTCTCCTCCTCGATGTTGACTCGACGCTTCCTCTCGCAGTAATGATAAATCTTCGGTCCGCAGAGATTAATATAGGCTTCACATGACGTCACAGTCACATGCTCCGGGGCACATGTGCACATGACGTCACAGTCACATGCTCCAGGGCACATGTGCACATGTGCCCCGGAGCATGTGACTGTGACGTCATGGGACCATGTGACTGTGACGTAATGTGAAGCCTATATTAATCTCTGCGGACCGAAGATTTATCATTACTGCGAGAGGAAACGACGAGTCAACATCGAGGAGGAGAAGAGGGAAGAAGACGCCGGCGGAGACGACGGAGAAGACCGGCTCCTCCACTAACAAAAGAGCTACAAGAAGTTAGTGGAGGGGCCGGCAGAAGGACAACGGAGAGCCGGACGAGACGACGGAGAAGACCGGGCCTCCGTTAGCAAAAGAGCTAAAAAGAAGTTAGTGGAGGCCCGGCGGAAGAAAGAACCGGAGAGCGGGAGAAGAACTGGAGAACGGGAGAAGAACCGGAGAGCAGGAGAAGAAGAAGGCGACGGAGAAGACCGGGCCTCTGCTAGCAAAAGAGCTAAAAAGAAGTTAGCGGAGGCCCGGCAGAAGAAAGAACCGGAGAACGCGGCGACGACACCGGAGACCCCCGAAGTCGAAAGAAGTCCACAGGAGCGGTGCAATAAAATACTTTTAAAAGCTGTGTTGTGTTTTTATTACCATTTATTTTCCACCAGGTGAATGGGTAGGGGTACGATGTACCCCATACTCATTCACATAGGGTGGGGGGGCCGGGATCTGGGGGCCCCCTTATTAAAGGGGGCTCCCAGATTCCGATAAGCCCCCCGCCCGCAGACCCCGACAACCAATGGCCAGGGTTGTCGGGAAGAGGCCCTGTCCTCATCAACATGGGGGCAGGGTGCTCTGGGGTGGGGGGGCCGCAGGTCGCCCCCCTGCCCCAGAGCACCAAACCCCCCATGTTGAGGGCATGTGGCCTGGTACGGTTCAGGACGGAGGGGGGGCCGCTCTCGTCCCCCCTCTTCCCCTGCGGCCTGCCAGGTTGCGTGCTCGGATAAGGGTCTGGTTTGGACCTTGAGGGGGACCCCCACGCCGTTTTTTTCGGCGTAGGGCTCCCCTTCAAATCCAGACCAGACCCAAGGGCCTGGTATGCTCCTGAAGGGGGAACCAACGCTGGTTTTTTCTTTAAAAATTGGCGTGGAGTTCCCGCTCAGGATTCATACCAAACGCAGTGCCTGGTATTGGCGGGAATCCGCGTCGGATCCCCGCTCAATACAGTGTCGCGTCTCCTCGCTATTGCAACGAGCGCGACACGTGTCGCCACCCTGCTGCCGAGATCTCGGCACTCCTGTCGCCGAGAATCTCGGCGATGGGAGCGCGATAGAAATACAATATCGGCGGCACCTACTGTATTCCTGCACCATGTATATCAGACGCTGGCGATGGTTGCTGGAACTGATCATACCTTGGGGCTGCGGACTAAAGAATTGTCTGAACGCATCGGTCAGACGGCCACCTTCCCCACCGCTCCTTCTTTGACTGACTGAAGCCTCAGCAACTCGTTGTCCAGGACCAGGAGTTTGTAACCTCCCAGTCTCTGGAAACGCGTTGCACAGACCTTTCTGCAAGGCCTCCCGGAGTTGTCTCATCCTCTGCTCCCTCTGTGACAGTAAGATAAGGTCCGCAACCTTACCCTTGTACCGTGGATCAAGGAGAGTGGACAGCCAGTAATGGTCCCTCTCCTTGATCCGAAGAATACGAGGATCCTTCCGCAGACTTTGCAGGATCAGGGAGGCCATGCCAGGTTAGCTGAGGCATTCGGTCCGGAGTCCTCTGGGTCACTAAGGACGACATAATCCGCAGCCACCTCCTCCCAGCCACGTACAAGTCCACGGGTTTCTTGGGACTGTAAATCATCCCTAAAAGACTGCTGCTGATGATGCTGAGTGCCAGGCTCCACCTCCATGCTGACACAATCCTCCTCCTCCTCCTCCTCCTCTTCCTGTGCGATGGGTGGGACAGAAGGAACACTGTCTGGGTAAAGGAGGCCTTGAGAGGCAAGGAAGTCCTCCTCTTCCTGCCTCTGTTCTGCCTCAAGTGCCCTGTCCATTATTCCACGCAGCGTATGTTCCAACAGGTGGACAAGAGGTACAGTGTCACTGATGCATGCACTGTCACTTCTCACCATCCTCGTGGCCTCCTCAAATGGTGCCAGGACAGTGCATGCATCCCTGATCATGCCCCACTGGCGTGGTGAAAAAAACCGAGCTCCCCTGACCCTGTCCTTGTGCCATAGTCGCACAGGTACTCATTGATGGCCCTCTGCTGCGTGTGCAGCCGCTGCAGCATGGCCAACATTGAGTTCCACCTGGTGGGCATGTCACATATAAGGCGGTTCTTGGGCAGGTTCAACTCCTTTTGCAGCTCAGCCAGGCGAGCACTGGCATTATAAGATCTGCGGAAATGCACACAGACTTTCCTGGCCTGCCTCAGGACATCCTGTAAGCCCGGGTACCTGCCCAAGAACCGCTGCACCACCAGGTTAAGGACGTGTGAGCCACACAGGGCACATGGGTCAGTTGTCCCTGTCGGAGGGCGGAGAGGAGGTTGGTGCCATTGTCGCAAACCACCATTCCTGGCTTAAGCTGGCGTGGCGTCAACCACCTCTCGGCCTGCCCCTGCAGAGCAGACAGAACCTCTGCCCCAGTGTGGCTCCTGTCCCCCAAACACACCAGCGCAAGCACGGCGTGGCATCTTTTTGCCTGCGTACTTGCGTAGCCCCTTGAACGCCTACGGAGCACCGCTGGTTCCGAGGACAAAGCACAGGAAGAGGCCATGGAGGAAAAAGAAGAGGAGGGGGTGGAGGAGAGAGGTGTGTCACAACCAGTAGTAGCATTTTGGAGGCGTGGCGGCGGAACAACCTCCAACACTACTGCACCTTGTCCTGCATCCTTCCCAGCTGCCAAAAGAGTGACCCAATGGGCCGTGAAAGAAAGGTAATGTCCCTGTCCATGCCTGCTGGACCATGAGTCAGCGGTAATATGCACCTTACCGCTGACCGCCCTGTCCAGCGAGGCCAAGACATTGCCTTCCACATGCCGGTAGAGAGCCGGAATCGCCTTCCGTGAGAAAAAGTGGCGTTTGGGAACCTGCCACTGAGGAACCGCACATTGCACAAACTCATGGAAGGGGGCTGAGTCTACCAACTGAAAAGGCAGCAGTTGAAGCGCTAGCAATTTAGCCAAGCTAGCATTCAACCGCTGGGCATGTGGATGGCTGGGAGTGAACTTCTTTCGACATCATCGTGGATGTGGCACCGCCATACCTCCCTCCCTTGTTGATAACTGTAGGGTCTGTAGCCTTATCCTGGATTGACCTCCTTTCCATATTAGTTCTCTAAATAGTGTGTCAATTTTCCTAAATCATTTCTTATGTATCCATATTGGTGTATTATGCAATACATATAATAACTGTGGCATCCACAGCATTTTGATCAGATTGCATCTCCCTGCAACTGACAATGGGAGACGCCGCCATATTTGGATTTTATTTTAAAATTTAGACAGGAGGGGGACTATGGTATTATTTATATATTTTTTAGGGTCACATGTTATATATATTCCCAGGTATTTCATTGTATCAACTGTTTCCAATTGGGGCGTTTTTACTGAAGTTTGGTTAACAATAGGGTCCACTGGCATCAAAGCTGATTTCTCCCAATTTATAACCAATTCTGAGAGTCTGCCAAATTCTCTAAAGATACTCATTGCCTGCTTGAGTGAGTGATCTGTGTCCCCAAGAAAGAGGAGAACATCGTCCGCGTAAAGTGCGATTCTCTCCTCCCCGATCGGTCTCACAAATCCCTCCATTTTTGTATTCACTCTTATTGCAATGGCCAGTGGCTCCATTGCTAGTGCAAAAAGCAGGGGTGACAATGGGCACCCCTGCCTTGTGCCCCTCTCTAATTGAATCTTACCTGAATAATCATTATTGACTCAAATTTTTGCACTGGGGTCACTATACAAATTTTTTATCCATCTAATAAATGATGGGCCAAAGCCAAATGCTCCTAAAACATGCCAGATATACCCCCACTCCAAGCTATCAAAAGCCTTGACCACATCTAAGGACATAACTGCTCTTGTACCCATATTCTGTGTTGGTGTTTGTAGATTAAGGAATACCCTCCTAATATTCATGCTAGTTGATCTGCTGGGGATAAACCCAGTTTGATCTTGATGTATTAGTCTTGAAATCATTTTATTTAACCTGACTGCCATTATTTTGGCCAGTATTTTAGCATCTGAACAGAGGAGGGAAAAAGGTCTATAGGATGTGGTCTCTAACGGGTCTTTCCCTTCTTTATGCAGGACTATAATTGTTGCTTTTGTCATTGATTTAGGCAGTTTCCCCTCCTCCCTTGCCCAATTCAACACTTTAAGAAGTTCTGGTAGTAACACTTTCCCGTAGTATTTATAAGTTTCTATAGGGAGGCCGTCAGGTCCGGGCGATTTCTGATTAGCCATCTCTGCGACTGCTAGCTGTATTTCTTCAAGGGTTATCTGAGCCTCAATTCCCTCCTTCTCTGCTTCAGTGAGAATCTGTATTTTTATTTTCCCAAAGAAGGTTTCCAATTCCTCCTCTCCCGCTGCACCCTGCGACATATATAATTTATCATAATATTCTCTAAATGTATCTGTGATCACTGAAACCCGAGTGGATATTTCTCCATTCGCTGTCCTAATCGCGGGTACTGCGGAGGGAGAGGAATTAGTTCTCACCAGATGTGCCAGCATTCTTCCGACATTCTCCCCCTCCCCAAATGCGACTTGTTTCTGGAATAATCTCTTTTTCTCTGATTTTTTGGTCATTACTATTTTATATTCTTGTTGCTTATTCAGCCATGTTCTTTGTCGCTCTGGTGTTGGATTTTCAACATATTCCTTTTCTACATTCACCAATTCCCACCTTATCTTATTCTCCCACTCTCTAGATGCCTTTTTAATTTTAGCCACTTGTTGAATACATATACCCCTTAGGAATGCCTTCAATGTATCCCACATCACTCCTCGTGTCACAGTTCCTTCATTAAATTCTATAAACTCTTTTAATTTGAATAGTATCTTCTCGGGGGGTTCCCAATTACTTCAAACCATAGAGGATTCATCTTCTATACTCCAATGGATCTATTCCTTTCTAGATTTACCAAACCGTCACTAGTGAGTGATCTGACACCCCTCTCGGCTGGTATACAATATCTTTTATTATCTGGGAGGCTTCCGTGTTTCCCAGGACTAAGTCTATCCTAGAGAGTGTTGAATAGGAGCTGGAAAAACAAGAATATTGTAACACATCCGGGTTCCTCACTCTCCATATATCAAACAGCCCAGCTTCTTGTAGGATCTGATACAACCGACTCTCTGAAACATTCAGTTCCCTTCCCCCTGGAAACCTGTCCCATTTTTTATTTATAACCTCATTAAAATCCCCCACTGCTATAACTGGTATCCCGGTTTTATCCATCATAAATTCCATTAATTAAAGGAGGGGTATATAAATGTTCGCAAGGACATATTCTCTACTCTCTATTACACAGTGAAGAAAAATATAACACCCCTCCTCATCAATGCTGATCTGTTTACAAGTAAACACCACCCCTCTTTTAACCAGTACAGACACACCTCTGGAGTAAGAGGTGTGCACTGAGTGGTATTGATATTGGAACTTCTTACTTTGAACTTGTTGCTTGGTAATTTTAGTCAGGTGTGTCTCTTGAAGACAGATCAATCCCACCTCATACATTTCCAACATATCAAATACTGCAGCTCTCTTAGCAAGAGTACCCAGCCCACGGACATTCCAAGACCCGATTTTCATTACTCTAGTCTAGACTGCATATGAAAATCGATACATTTAAAAAGGCGTAAGCTAAACAAATCATGAGTTTCCTGAAATAGGTCACAAAATACGTCTCAAAGCTCCCATAACAATACACTGTGATTAAAACTTTTGTCTTCCCCCTATAACACACAGTGCAAAAATATTCTTTCCTTTTCTTTTCCCTTCCTATCCCTTTATCTTTTAGGAATGTGATTATGTGATTTATTCCTCCTGTTGTTACCAATTTACTTAATTGTTTTATCATTATTTAGTGAAGTCACTATACTTTTTCCCTTTAAAATGTGCTATTTTTGTATGTGTAAATTTTACCCGTCATAAAAAATGTGCTATATGTGCAATATATATGTGTGTAAATTTTAACCCTTATTAACCACTTCAACACCGGGCTTTTTTTTACCACATCAATACCGGGCCTATTCTGGCACTTCTCTCCTACATGTACAAATCATCATTCTTTTGCTAGAAAATTACTCAGAACCCCCAAACATTATATAGATTTTTTTTAGCAGACACCCTTGGGAATAAAATGACGGTCATTGCAACTTTTTTTCTTGCACGGTATTTGCGCAATAATTTTTCAAACGCCTTTTTTTTGTAAAAAAAAATGGTTTCATGAATTAAAAAATAACAAAACAGTAAAGTTAGCCCAATTTTTTGGGAAAATATGAAAGATGATGTTACGCCGAGTAAATAGATACCTAACATGTCACGCTTTAAAATTGCGCACACTCATTGAATGGCGCCAAACTTCGGTACTTAAAAATCTCCATAGGCGACGCTTTAATTTTTTTTACAGGTTACCAGGTTAGAGTTACAGAGGAGGTCTAGTGCTAGAATTGTTGCACGCGCTTTAACGCACGTAGCGATACCTCACATATGTGGTTTGAACGGCGTTTACATATGTGGGCGGGACTTACGTGTGCGTTCGCTTCTGATCGCGAGCTACCGGGGACTTATTTTACTTTTTTTTTTTAATTCCTATTACAAGGAATGTAAACATCCCTTGTAATAGGAATGTGTGTGACAGGTCCTCTTTATTGAGAGATGCGGGGTCAATAAGACCCCACATCTCTCCTCCAGGCTGGAAAGCATGAGATCGTGATTTTTTTTCACTGATCTTATACTTACTAGCCGCAATGGCGGCTTTGTTTACATCTGAGGACGTCATCACATCGGGCCCGGGCATCCGACGATCATAGAGATGACTGGTGACCATCTGGTGATCATCTCTATGCTCGTCACGTGACCCACCACCGGCACCGGACGATTCTCTCCGGGTCCCCGATGGCACAGGAGAGCCCGGAGAAGCACCGGATGGCGGCGGGAGGGGGGATGTCCCCTCCCGCCGCCTATAAGAACGATCAAGTGGCGGAACCGCCGCTATGATCGTTCTTATGGTGCACAGAATCGCCGGAACAAGAAAAGGATATCTGAATGATGCCTCTAGCTTCAGGCATCATTCAGATATCCCCCCACAAAGCTGAGGACGTCATATGACATCCACCCAGGATGGGAGATCCCATCCATGGATGTCATATGACTATTGGCGGTAGGGAAGTGGTTAAATTCAAACCCTTTTGTATCCCTTGTAATAACTTGCTTTGATATTTTACTACCCCATCCCTCCCTCTATTCTCCCTCCCTCCTCCCCCGCCCTCCCTACACCTTTCTAGGTAATCCCTTAAGCCCTGTACACACGATCGGATAACCTATGGATTTTCGTCAGATGGATTTGTCCATCGGAAATCCGATGAAACTGTTTTTCATCAGTCTTGCCCACACACCATCAGTCAAAAAACCGACCGTTCCAAACGCGGTGACGTAAAACACTCCAATGAGCCGAGAAAAATGAAGTTTAATGCTTCTGAGCGTGCGTCGACTTGATTCTGAGCATGCGTGGGTTTTTGATCCGATGGACTTGCCCATAGACGATCAGAGTTTTCGATCGTTTTTTTATCCATCGGAAAAATGTAAAACATGTTCTATTTTTTAAAACCGATGGAAAAAAGACCGATGGGTCCCATACACGATCGGTTGGTCTGATGAAAACCATCCATCGGACGGTTTTCATCGGTCAAACCGATCGTGTGTACAGGGCTTAAGGGTGTTTTTTGTGAATGGTCCATACATCCCCCCACTTCCCCCTTTTATACCAACACTAGTATCTTCCATCCCGCCTCCCCCCCATACTCCCTTCAAACCACATTCTGTTTGACTACATTCCCCACCCATTCTTTACTCCTCAAGTGGTATGTATCTCCCCTCGCCTTCCCGTCAGTAAACTTTCCTTTTTCCTGAAAAGAAAACCCCCCCCCCAAAAAAACAAGAAAAAACAAGAAAAAAGCCTAACTGTGTCTCTTCACTGAGCTAAATGTCACTTCATTTTGTTGATAGCTGATCCTTTTGTCTTCCAGCCATGCCATCACTCCTTCAGGGGTATCAAAAAATTGAGTCCCACCTAGTGCTACCACCCATAGCCGTGCTGGATACAGTAATGCATACGTGACATTAAATGTTTGCAATCTGCGTTTGACTTCTATGAAACCCGCCCTGCGTTTCTGCAAATAGGGGGAGAAATCGGGGTACATTGAGACCTTGTTTTCACCATACGAGATATACCCCATCTCTCTACCCTTTCTCAATAAAGTTACTTTATCCCGGTAATTAAGGAATTTCATTAACATTGAACGTGGATACCCTCCTGAGGGGGGGGGGGGGGGGTTAGAAGGGCACTCTGTGCGCTCTTTCTATCGAAAACTGTTGCGAAAAGCATTCTCTTCTGAATAACTTTATGAACCAGCCTTCCAAAAACTCTATAGGATTAGTCCCTTCGCACTTTTCCGGCAGTCCCACCAATCTTACATTGTCCCTGCGAAGTCTGTTCTCCATTTCATCCACTCATATCTCTTTACTGTCTTCATGTGCTAATGGGTTGTGATTCATGGAATTGTGGGCATTGTGAGTATCATGTCTACAACTGCTTCATTCACTGCCATTTTGGGCTACCATTTAATATATAACGGATGTATAATATGTTCTTTCTCTTCTAGACTATAGTTACATTAAACTGCATAAATGTTTTTTGTCCCTGAAGAAGGAGTCAAGGTCACTTCGAAACGCGTTGGAAACTGTGAATGCAGACCATCACCAGTCTTTATATACATTTTGCCTAATGTCATTATATACACATTTTATTTTGCTACTCCTTTGTGTGTTAGTTCAGCACTTTTAGCTTAACCACTTCAATACCGGGCACTTTTCCCCTTCCCGCCCAGGACAATTTTCAGCTTTCAACACTGTTGCATTTTGAATGACAATTGGCTCAGAGTCCACACCCCACACTATGTTAGGATGCTTACATGGTGGCCGTACATACTTTTATTAATGAGAGCAGCAAAATAACATTTGCTCGCAGCTGTAAGCTGTAATGTATTGCTGGATCCCGGCAATATAGCTAAAAATCGGCATGGGTTCCCCCCCCAGTCATTTACCAGGCCCTTTGGGTCCTTTATGGATAATAAGGGGAACCCTGCGCAAAACAAATGAAAAACAAATGGTGTGGGGGACCCCCCAAAATCCATACCAGGCCCTTATCCGAGCACGCAACCTAGCAGGCTGCAGGAAAAGGGGGGACAAGAGAGCCCCCCCTCCTGAACTGTGCCAGGCCACATGCCCTCAACATGGGGAGGGTGTTTTGGGGGGACCAAAAATGTACAACTACCATAATTTTACTCTTTAGGGTCTTTGCTTTATAATATATATAATAAATATTATAATATCATAATATTTGTATAATATTTGAGGGCAGAGCCCCCCTGCTCCAAAGCACCCACCCCTCTATGTTGAGATCATGTGGCTTGGTATGGTTCAGGAGGGGGGGCTCGTTCGTCCTCCCCTTTCCTGGCCTGCCAGTCTGCATGCTCGGATAAGGGTCTAGTATGGATTTTGGAGGGGACCCCACAAATTTTTTATTTTTTATTTTGGCGTGGGGTTCCCCTTAAAATCCACACCAGACCCAAAGGACCTGGTATGGACTGGGGGGGACCCCAAGCCATTTTTTCCCTTTATTTTTTTTTAAATAGCCACATGCCGGAAATTGCAACCGTGAGTCAATTTAAATGTGATTTGACTCGTTTGTTTTTTTCTTTAGTAATGTAGTTTTTGCTGCAGCAGGTTCTATACATGCTACAGATGTGCCACTTTGCACTTTGCAGGCAGACTAAGGGGAACCCCAGGAATTATATTTAAAGGAATTTTTAATTTTTATTGTTGCATTTTAAGCATCATTAATATTACTGCTCCTTTAAAAACGATCATTGCATTGATACATGTCCCCCAGGACAGTACCTGGGCCCCCATACCCTTTTTATTGGCAATTAATTGCATATAAGCCTTAAAAATGGGGACTGTTGATTTCTCATGTTTGGCTCCTATAGACTTCAATGGAGTTTGTCGTTCGGGGCAAAACCTTTCCCCTGTTTGGGAGTTCTGCTGCGAACTGAACGGGGGGGGGGTGTTCAACCCATCTCTAATGGTGAACACTGGACAGTAATGTGAACACTCCAGTCTCCCTAACAGCAAGAGGAAGCTGTGTCCTGTACAGCCTGAGAAAATGCAGCTCTTTCCCCTCCTTCTGGCAAACTATCATTGGGAAATGCAGTTCAAAAGCTTTTGATTACAGTTGTCTCTCTTTTGGACTACAGTTGCCACAGTGCAGTGCTGCCTGACTCAGTCTATTGAATTCTTTCTGCTCAGCAGCTCCCTCCTTTTGCTAGAATAGCTGTCAAACAGTTCAGCACCACAGGGCAGCAGCTACTGTACAGGCAGTGTTTCTCTAACTCTCTGTAGCCAGGTGCTTGGCTAAGAATAAACGTATCCCATAGGGTTGACAAGACAAAATCAGTATAATTCAAGATCCCCATAGGTGTTCTTTTTTTTTATTAAGTGGTAACATTACAGTAGTCCACATAGTATAAAATCTCTTCTCTCCTTAGCAGTTTCCAAAGCACAGCAGTATATTTCAAAGGCAAGTTATCTTCCATTTATTTATTATTTAACAAACACTGTTGAATATCTATTTTGTTTATTGAATGATATCAGTATGGGGTAGTTAGCAGGCATATAGTATCAGTGGTGATTTTTAGGGTCATTTTGTAAGTACAGTCAGGTCCATAAATATTGGGACATCGACACAAATCTAATCTTTTTGGCTCTATACACCACCACAATGGATTTGAAATGAAACGAACAAGATGTGCTTTAACTGCAGACTTTCAGCTTTACTTTGAGGGTATTTACATCCAAATCAGGTGAACGGTGTAGGAATTACAACAGTTTGTATATGTGCCTCCCACTTTTTAAGGGACCAAAAGTAATGGGACAGATAAACAATCACTTATATGCAAATGCTAGCATGATTGTACAAATGGTTTAAAAAAAAAAAAAAACAATCATTAATCAAACTTTCACTTTTTAATACTTGGGTGCAAATTCTTTGCAGTCAATTACAGCCTGAAGTCTGGAACACATAGACATCACCAGACGCTGGGTTTCATCCCTGGTGATGCTCTGCCAGGCCTCTACTGCAACTGTCTTCAGTTCCTGCTTGTTCTTGGGGCATTTTCCCTTCAGTTTTGTCTTCAGCAAGTGAAATGCATGCTCAATCGGATTCAGGTCAGGTGATTGACTTGGCCATTGCATAACATTCCATTTCTTTCCCTTAAAAAACTCTTTGGTTGCTTTCGCAGCATGCTTCGGGTCATTGTCCATCTGCACTGTGAAGCACCGTCCAATGAGTTCTGAAGCATTTGGCTGAATATGAGCAGATAATATTGCCCGAAACACTTCAGAATTCATCCTGCTGCTTTTGTCAGCAGTCACATCATCAATAAATACAAGAGAACCAGTTCCATTGGCAGCCATACATGCCCAAGCCATGACACTACCACCACCATGCTTCACTGATGAGGTGGTATGCTTTGGATCATGAGCAGTTCCTTTCCTTCTCCATACTCTTCTCTTCCCATCACTCTGGTACAAGTTGATCTTGGTCTCATCTGTCCATAGGATGTTGTTCCAGAACTGTGAAGGCTTTTTTAGATGTTGTTTGGCAAACTCTAATCTGGCCTTCCTGTTTTTGAGGCTCACCAATGGTTTACATCTTGTGGTGAACCCTCTGTATTCACTCTGGTGAAGTCTTCTCTTGATTGTTGACTTTGACACACATACACCTACCTCCTGGAGAGTGTTCTTGATCTGGCCAACTGTTGTGAAGGGTGTTTTCTTCACCAGGGAAAGAATTCTTTGGTCATCCACCCCATTTTTTTCCCGTAGTCTTCCGGGTCTTTTGGTGTTGCTGAGCAGTTGATTTAAGGATGTTCCAAACAGTTGATTTGGCCACACCTAATGTTTTTGCTATCTCTCTGATGGGTTTGTTTTGTTTTTTTCAGCCTAATGATGGCTTGCTTCACTGATAGTGACAGCTTTTTGGATCTCATATTGAGAGTTGACAGCAACAGATTCGAAATGCAAATAGCACATTTGAAATGAACTCTGGATCTTTTATCTGCTCCTTGTAAATGGCATAATGAGGGAATAACACACACCTGACCATGGAACAGCTGAGCAGCCAATTGTCCCATTACTTTTGGTCCCTTAAAAAGTGGGAGGCACATATACAAACTGTTGTAATTCCTACACCGTTCACCTGATTTGGATGTAAATACACTCAAATTAAAGCTGAAAGTCTGCAGTTAAAGCACATCGTGTTTGTTTCATTTCAAATCCATTGTGGTGGTTAGGGATGAGCTTCGAGTTCGAGTCGAACTCATGTTCGACTCGAACATTGCCTGTTCGCCCGTTCGCCGAACAGCGAACAAATTGGGGTGTTCGCGGCAAATTCGAAAAATCTATGGGAGAAATCTAAAGTGCTAATTATAAAGGCTTATATGCAAGTTATTGTCCTAAAAAGTGTTTGGGGACCGGGGTCCTGCCCCAGGGGACATGTATCAATGCAAAAAGAAGTTTTAAAAACGGCCGTTTTTTCGGGAGCAGTGATTTTAATAATGCTTAAAGTGAAAAAATAAAAGTGAAATATTCCTTTAAATTTCGTACCTGGGGGGTGTGTATGATATGCATGTAAAGTGGCGCATGTTTCCCGTGCTTAGAACTGTCCCTGCAAAAAATGTCATTTTTGAAAGAAAAAAATGCATTTAAAACTGACTCGCGGCTATTAATGAATTGTCGGCTCCCGGCAATACAAACAAAAGTCATTGATTAAAAAAAAAAAAAAAAGCGTGGGGGTTCCCCAGAATTCAATTACCAGGCCCTTCAGGTCTGGAATGGATATTAAGGGGAACCCCGCCGCAAATTTAAAAAAAAATTGACGTGGGGTTCCCCCAAATATCCATTCCAGGCCCTTCAGATCTGGCATGGATTTTAAGGGGAACTCCACCCCAAATTTAAAAAAAAATGGCGTGGAGTCCCCCTAAAAATCCATACCAGACCCCTTATCCGAGCACGCAACCTGGCCGGCCGCAGGGGAAAAGGGGGGGACGAGAGAGCGGCCCCCCTCCCTCCTGAACCGTACCAAGCCACAAGCCCTCAACATGGGGAGGATGTCCCCATGTTGATGGGGACAAGGGCCTCATCCCCACAACCCTTGCCCGGTGGTTGTGGGGGTCTGCGGGCGGGGGGCTTATCGGAATCTGGAAGACCCCTTTAACAAAGAGGACCCCCAGATCCCGGCCCCCCCCTATGTGAATTGGTAAGGGGTACATTGTACCCCTACCATTTCACAAAGAAAGCGTAAAAAAATGTAAATAAAAACACACAGACACCTTGAAAAAGTCCTTTATTTAAAAAAAAAAAACCATTCCAGCGGTGAAATCCAGTGTCCCGCGGCGATCCCGATGTCCAGCACTGTCCTTCATTGGTTGTGCCTGAGCGGACCTGATGGGGAACTCCCTCTCAGTATTTTAAATGTATAGACCCGCCCCTTCTAAAGTTCCCCATCAGGTCCGCTCAGCGGACCAGATGCGGAACATGAGAAGGGGCGGGTCTATACATGTATTACCAAAGTGAGAGCAGTTCCCCATCAGGTCCGCCTCCTCGGTATGTCGGACCCGCCTACGTCATTGGCTTGAGCGGGGAACTTCCTTCACTGTGTAATTTAAATTTACATAGTGAAGGAAGTTCCCCGCTCAAGCCAATGATGTAGGCGGGTCTGACATACCGAGGGGGCGGACCTGATGGGGAACTGCTCTCACTTTGGTAATACATGTATAGACCCGCCCCTTCTCATGTTCTGCATCTCGTCCGCTGAGCGGACCTGATGGGGAGCTTTAGAAGGGGCGGGTCTATACATTTAAAATACTGAGAGGGAGTTCCCCATCAGGTCCGCTCAGGCACAACCAATGAAGGACAGCGCTGGACATCGGGATCGTCGCGGGACACTGGATTTCACCGCTGGAATGTTTATTTATTTATTTTTTTAAATAAAGGACTTTTTCAAGGTGTTTGTGTGTTTTTTTAAACATTTTTTTACGCTTTCTTCGTGAAATGGTAGGGGTACAATGTACCCCTTACCAATTCACATAGGGGGGGGCCGGGATCTGGGGGTCCCCTTTGTTAAAGGGGTCTTCCAGATTCCGATAAGCCCCCCGCCCGCAGACCCCCACAACCACCGGGCAAGGGTTGTGGGGATGAGGCCCTTGTCCACATCAACATGGGGACATCCTCCCCATGTTGAGGGCATGTGGCTTGGTACGGTGCAGGAGGGAGGGGGGGCCGCTCTCTCGTCCCCCCCTTTTCCCATGCGGCCGGCCAGGTTGCATGCTCGGATAAGGGGTCTGGTATGGATTTTTAGGGGGACTCCACGCCATTTTTTTTTTAAATTTGGGGTGGAGTTCCCCTTAAAATCCATGCCAGATCTGAAGGGCCTGGAATGGATATTTGGGGGAACCCCACGTCAATTTTTTTTTAAATTTGCGGCGGGGTTCCCCTTAATATCCATTCCAGACCTGAAGGGCCTGGTAATTGAATTCTGGGGAACCCCCACGCTTTTTTTTTTTTTTTTATCAATGACTTTTGTATGTATTGCCGGGAGCCGACAATTCATTAATAGCCGCGAGTCAGTTTTAAATGCATTTTTTTCTTTCAAAAATGAAATTTTTTGCAGGGACAGTTCTAAGCACGGGAAACATGCGCCACTTTACATGCATATCATACACACCCCCCAGGTACGAAATTTAAAGGAATATTTCACTTTTATTTTTATCATTTTAAGCACAATCACTGCTCCCGAAAAAACGGCCGTTTTTAAAACTTTTTTTTGCATTGATACATGTCCCCTGGGGCAGGACCCGGGTCCCCAAACACTTTTTAGGACAATAACTTGCATATTAGCCTTTATAATTAGCACTTTAGATTTCGAACGTTCGAATCCATTGTATTTAATAGGGTTCTAAAGTTTACACGAACATTTTGTCTGTTTGCAGGTTCTGGTGCGAACCGAACAGGGGGGTGTTCGGCTCATCCCTGGTGGTGGTGTATAGAGCCAAAAATATTAGAATTGTGTCAATGTCCCAATATTTATGGACCTGACTGTATCATAAAAAGTCATCAAAAAATCAGCTGTCATTTGCTTTGAAATTAGATGTACAGGGGAATACCTTATCAGTGTGCTAATGCTTCTTCATTGTCCATTCAGCAAGCTAGAGGTATTTTGCCATGGTAATGATAAGCTATGATGGTGCTGTAGCATAAATAGAAGTCCTGGCTAGGGTGTCTCTGGGTCTCTGCCCCAAAACTGACTTCACATGATGGGTAAGCCCTTCCCATATGAATATTTTTAACTGCTTGCACAAGCTTGTTCAAATTCAAAATCAAATTTCTATATTGTTTTTTTTTTTTTATTAATTTATGACATAAATTAACTATTTATTTTATAACTAAATTAAAGTAAGTTACCCAACAGTGATGTACTCGTTGTAATGTTTCATGTAAAAATATTTTAAAAAAAATTATTACAGTTGACCTTGCTATCTCTATGGTATTCTATATATTTTTTTGTGACCCAGACACCTGGAGCGAGTTTTTTTTCCTATGGTATGCTATTCTATAACTTCCCTTTTTGAGTCACAAGAGCTACAACTAACACAAACCTTTTATTTTGCACGTAGACTAAAATGGTAAATACCACATCCCAGAATGACTTCCAAATTGTGCCATTTTTCTACAAAAATGGTTATAGATCACTTGCGCTTAGCATTTTTTTCAGTATATATTTAATTGGTTTGCTATTGAATGTCCTCCTTTTGACTGTGATATACATTAATGATCACTTGCACACCCCTTTGTATATTTTTCTCTGCAATTTGTCCATTGTAGATATATGTTCCCCCACAGCCACTGTCCCTAAGCTGCTGGGCATGCTTCTATCTGGAAAAAACACAATATCCTTCATGCAATGCTTCTCTCAGACTTACTTTTTTCTCCTGGCTGCTAGTGCAGAGGATATTCTTCTATTCGTTATGGCATATGACCGATATGTTGCTATATGTAACCCTTTACACTATCACCATCTGTTAAGGAAGAACATTTGTATCTTCTTTATATTTGTGATTTGGCTATTGGCATCAATAAATTCTTTGTTAATGACCCTCCCGGTATCAATGATGTCCTTCTGCCAGTCCAACATAATTCAACATTTCTTTTGTGAGGCTAAATCTCTCACAAAGATCTCATGTGCTGGCAAAGAAGTGTTTTACTACATTGTTTATATGGAGTTAGTACTGTTTGGTCTTTTTCCCTTTTTGTGTAGCTTAACATCGTACATCAAAATTCTTATTGTCATCTTACAAATCAAATCAAGAGATGGGAAGAAGAAAGCGTTCTCCACCTGCTCATCCCACCTAGCTGTCATCACGCTCTACTATACAACTGGCGCCTCGATGTATGTTATTCCACCCTCAAAATATTCCGATTTTATAGAACAAATCTCCACAGTGCTCTGCACAGCTATTACTCCAATGTTAAACCCTCTGATATACAGTTTACGCAATAAAGATGTGAAGAAAGCTTTGCATAATTTAGTGGTGGTACATTTAAAATTAAAAGCAAACAAGTTTAAAGTGTAAAAAAATTAAAAATGACAAATGCATTTAATGTTGAACTGTCTTAATTTTTAAAATATTAATACAGTCTTAACTTGAGGTATTATACTTTTTTGACAATAAACACTATAGCACATGATCTTTATTTTACAATTAAAAATGCAATTTACAGAATAGAAAATGATTTCCTGATCACTATGGGTTATTTTGTTTAATCATAACAGTTGTTGTGTCTTTTCAGGCAAGGTAACCAACATTAAACCTTAGATGGCGTTATACTCAGGGAGAGGGAGGGGAGGATTTTTGCTCTTAGGCCTCGTACACACGACCGATTTTCTCGGCAAGAACCAGCAAGAAACTTGCTGGCAGAGAGGTCTTGCCAAGTAAATCGGTCGTGTGTACGCTGCTATCGGGTTTCTCGTCGAGAAAACCGACAAGAAACCTCGACGAGAAAATAGAGAACCTGCTCTCTATTTTCTCGTCGAGATTCTCGTCGGCATGTTTCTCGACGAGAAAAGTGAGTGTGTGTACACTTACCTGTCCGCCGGGAAGCCCGCGCATGTTCGAAATGAATTCGACGCATGCGCGGTAGCTTCCTAGGCATACGTAGGGTATACCAAGATGGCGGCGACGGCATCGAATGTGACGAGCGCATGCTCGACGTAGTCGATGACGTCACCGCGTACACTCCTTTCAAAGAACCGCGGGTTCTTTGAAACGAGCGTGTGTACACTCGGCCGGGACAAGTTTCTTGTCCAAGAATCTCGTCGAAAAAAACGACATTTTTTTTCAACGAGAATCTCGGCCGTGTGTACGAGGCCTAACTTATTCACTTGTGTGTGTTCATTTCAGCCTAAGTTACTGAGTTATGTAAATCATGAACTGCAGGTAGTAAGGGAATTGGAAAATATGAAAAGTAGTATTTAACGCCACCTGTTGAAATGCATAATATTATTTGCAGTGTTTTTTATTTTCCTGACAAGATAAAAAGCATTAACAATTTTTATTTTAGTCCAGTCATAACAGCCATATGTATTGTGACCTGTTGGACATCGATTAATGCCAACAATAATGACTTAACCATTTTTAACCCAAGTCTATTTCTGACACTTGTTGTTTACAAGTTAAAATCAGTATTTTTTTGCTAGAAACTAACTTGGAACCCCCAAACATTATATACAGTAAATATATATATATATTTTTTAGAAAATACTCTGTAGAATAAAATGGCGGTCTTTACAATATTTTATGTCACACGATATTTGCGCAGCAGTCTTTCAAACACAATTTTGTTGGAAAAAATACACTTTTTGAATAGAAAAAATAAGAAAACAGTAAAGTTAGCCCATTTATTTTTTGTATATTGTGAAAAGATGCTGTTACGCCGAGTAAATAGATACCGAACATGTTATAGTTTAAAATCGTAGAATGGCGACAAACTAAGGTAATTATAAATCTCTATAGGCAACGCTTAAATTTTTTTTAACGATTACCATTTTAGAGTTACAGAGGAGGTCTTTTGCTACAATTATTGCTCTTGCTCTGATGATCGCGGTGATACCTCATGTGTGTGATTTGTACACCGTGTACATTTGCGGGCATGACTTACGTATTTGTTTTTTCTTTGGTGCGCAAGCACACAGGGTTGGGGCGGTTTAACATTTTTTTTTCCTTATTTATTTTCTTTCTGATCACTTTTATTGCTGTCAAAAGGAGTGTAAACATCCCTTGTGACAGTAATAGATGGTGACAGGCACCATTTTATTGCGGGATCTGGTGTCTAAAAGAGCCCAAATCCCTCCTTTGCACTTAAAAGATTTCAAAACGCCAAAATCTGCATTTTGTAATACTGGGTATTTTTTCAAATCGGCGCCATTGGCAGCCAAGTAAACCGGAAGTGACGATATGACGTTGCTTTCCGGTTACTACATCGGAGACAAGATCAAAGCCGATTCTGGCTTTGTTCGAGACTCCGGCCAGCCGGCATGCATGTCGGCTGGTTGCTCGGGTCTCCCGGTGGGACGGGAGACCTGGGCAGAGCGGTGGAAGGCAGGAGGGTGGGGGATGTCCCCTCTCGCTTCTTGTGATAACGGCCGAGCAGCTGCTGAGCGGCATTGGTTGTTATCATCAGAAAGCCGACCACCAGCTCTAAAGAACTGTGCAGGTACATTGTTTTGCGTGAAGTGGTTAAACTTTGAAGTTTAACCACTTGCCGACCCGCCACAGTATATGTACGGGCCGCATGTACAGGCACGATCATGTATATGTATGTCATTGTGCCTGCCACCAGACACAGCGTATGGGGATCTTGGTATCTGGCTACCTTCAGTGGCCAGAGCATCACAATGTAATCAAAACTATAATGAATCTTATTCATGACAGCTCTGCTTCCTATACCAGTGAGCTGTGATTAGCCCACAGCTATCACATGGTACCTGGGCCAATCACAGCACCCTATCACTAGTAATCACAGATGTCATAGCTGCAACCCATTCAGAAAGTTGAAAACATTGCTGTTATAATGATCATCATTGTAACAACAATCAAAGTGTAAAAAAAAAAAACCTGATCGACCCCACAGAGCTAATGAACATATGTAAAAGACAAAAATATATATTTAAAAAAGAATTTATATGCCTTCAACAGGCGTTATACAATTTGACACAGTGATCTTATGAATTCTGAAAGCTTGCATCTTTAAAAACTTTAGTTAACTAATAAAGGGTAGGTTATTACTTAACCACTTCAATACCGGGCACTTTTAACCCCTTCCTGCCCAGGCCAATTTTGAATCTCACATTTTGAATGACAATTACTCAGTCATGCAACACTGTACCCAAACAAAATTTGTATCATTCTTTTGAATCAGATAGTGCTTTCTTTTGGTGGTATTTACTCATCACTGGGTTTGTTTGTTTTTTTGGGATATAAGTGAAAAAAAGGCTGAAAACTTTGAAAAAAATTTGCTTTCTCAGTTTCTATTGTAAAATTTTGCAATTAAGTCATTATTCTAATCTTCATACATTTTGGCCAACATTTATACTGCTACATTTCTATGGTAAAATAACCCAAATCAGTGTATATTATTTAGTCTGTTTCAAAGTTATACAGTCTACAAGCTATGTTATGTATCATTGAAAATGGATTAATCCTGAAGTACTGATTTCCTCATCTCATTTCTTGAGGCCCCAAAATGCCAGGACAGTACAAATAGCCCCTAAATTCCCCTTTTTGGAAAGTAGACAGTCCAATGTATTCATTAAGAGTCAGGGTGAGTTTTTTGCAGTTGTAATTTTTTCCTACAATTCTGGAAAATAAAGAAATTCAATAAAATGTTTTTTTTTCACAAAATTGTCATATTAACAAGTTATTTCTCACATATGGCATAGACATACTGCAATTACACCCTAAAATGCATTCTGCTACTCCTCCTGAGTAAGAGGAATGTGTGAAAATGGAAACACCCACAAAATTACCACATTTTGGAAAGCAAGCACACCCACGTATTTTCTATGAGGCATAATGAGTCTTTGAACATGTCATTTTTTACCACAAGTTTTTGGGAAAATTTGGAAAGAAACTGAAAGTTGTTAATTTAAAAGATATTTCTAACACACAGAATGGACATAGCATGAATTACACCCCAAAATACATTCTGCTACTCCTGAGTATGGCGATGCCACACGTGTGAGACTTTTTTTACAGCCTAGCCACACAGAGAGACCCAACATCTAAGGAACACCTTAAGGCGTTCTAGGGGCATAAATTACACATTTAATTTCCTTACTACTGATAACATTCTTGAAGGCCCTGGAGCACCAGGGCAGTGGAAACACCCACAAAATGAACATATTTTGGAAAGCAAACACCCTAACATTTTTTTTTTAATAAGAGATTATAATAATTTTGCATCAATTTGATGTTACATTTCAAAGTTTATTCTTAAACTGATTTTTTATATCATTTCTACTATTTATATAACTGTTTATTGTATAAGTTAATATTTAAGAAGGTGAATAAAGGGCTCATAATTTACAGAGCATTATGGGTTTTTAAAGAGAGAGCATAGCAAAGGTTGTTTGGGAACTGAATAGATTAGTATGGAAAGAGAGGATTCACTATGCTTTGGTTAGGCTAGGCGAATAGTGTCAACATTATTTTATAGATAGTAATACATTTTCTAAAATTATATTATTTTATGAAATGGTGCTGGGTGTATTTTTGGCATTATACTGAGCCCAACCCAATTTTCTCAGGCCCTATATCACAGCTTACCATCCTTATGCCTAAAAAATAAATTCATCTGCACCAAGTGCTATCTTTTACATATAATAAATGACAGAGCATGCATTACAGTTGTTTTACATATAATCACACCTCATTTGTACATATTTAAACAATGATGTCCTTATATCAATTTCCTTTAATTAGGCATACAGGTGTGTTATAATGTTCTATCATGTTTTAATAATGAGAAGGAGTTTTTAAATATTATTTAGTCCACTGTTTCTTGGATATTTGGACTAAATAGTATTTGAATAACTCTTGCAGTAGTGCTTATTATTACAACATTCTGAAATCAGTTATTTTGGACGCGTAATTGGGTGTTATGACTGTATTTAAGACAAGCAATAATGAAAACTTAAAAAAATATATATAATTAATTCCAACTTGAAAATTCGTTTTTTTTTAGGTAGTTTTGGCTGCCATACTTTTTTTTATCTGGTTGTATGTGAGAATTGAGTGATGGAAATAGAAGCTACAACAACAAAGCTATTGAGAAGTTGACTCTCATAAAAAAATAAAGTGAATGCCCTGAACTTCAAAAAACTTGGTCAACTTCAAAAAACTTGGTCAATTAGAAAAAATGTCATTGTATAACTTGTGATCTTCTTTTTTCACAGTATTAAGCTATGTTGTCTTAAAAGTTTAATAAAACATCAAAACTGAGTGTGCAAAACAGTTAAAAACCACAACCCCACATTCCAGCAATGAGGCAGTTTTTATTCCGAAAAGATTACTGGAAAAAACCCTGCCCTATTACATTCCCAAAAAAAAAGAAAAAAAAAAAAGAGAAGTTGAATACAAATAAAAATATCAAAGAGCAGCTATCTCCCAACAGTGCAATCACCAAACTAGTCTCAATAAATATATACCCAACAGTGAAGCTCTATCAGTTTAGCAAGTCGTCACACAGGTCCCCCTGCCTTATGCGTATCGCCCATTGGGTTTTCTCATAGGCCCTTGAAAAAGTCCGGAGGGGTTTTGCCAAACTGAGCTAAACTGTGAATATGCATGCTGTTAATAGGCACTTGTATGTTAGAAGCCGGAAACAGTGAGTTACTGCTGTCTGGTTACATTTTTGATTGGCTGTGATTGGACACAGCTGATCACGTGGTAAAGAGTCATTGTCATCAGCTCACCACTGATTGCCATGCTGCGTGCCCCTGGTGGTGTACATGAGTGGCACGATCAGGAGGATGTCTTACGTCATCCACTCAGAAGGAAGAAAGGCCCATAGCAGATTGAAGGCCAGGTGGGCCCAAGGTGTTAAAAACAAATTTCTTGTGCCAAATGACAAATTCTGGACCCTAATATTGTTAGTGACACTGCAAAAGCTCCCATACCATTTTAATGAAGTAAAATGCTCTACAGCAACACAGTAGTAAGTTCATATCAGTATTCACCAGCTTGGTGGGAGCAGCACTTAAAGACTAGCGGTAGGCAGCGAAGGGCCACACCACTCCTTCTCCTTCCAACCCCTCCCACTATAGAAAATTCCCCATCAGCAGCCTCATGCAATAAGGATGAAAGTATTTCCAGAGGTGTCAGAGGTTTACCATTTGGCACTTCCAGCGGTGAAGAGGTTCATCATGGGGAGTAGGGGCAAGCATAGGCTGTAACCTTGCTCTAGTTCTGCCAACTCCATCCTTCATTCTCAGGCTTTAGTATGCAGGTTTCTATGCCCCAGATAATGGAACATAAGAAAAGGTACACCTCCAGCCACACCTAATGCTAGCTTTGCAAAATTGCTGGATTTACAGCTTTTGCTGTTTCAGCTGGTGAAGTCAGCCCCCTTTCTGTGGTTTTATGGTCTGTGCTGTGCCACAGTGACAGATTTCTGTAAGTCAATCTCTGCTCTCCATGATCATGTGAAAGATAATGATTTCCATGTCACTGGACCATGTAGTCAGCTTCAGGGTCCACAGGACTACAGAAATGTGGTCAAGAAAGTAAGGGCAGGGACATTAAATCTCATTCCTGGCCCACTGGATCACTTTTCTGGCTGCCTGGAAGCATGCAGGATAGGGCACACCACTAGATCTGGTTGAAAAGCTGCACATCCTAATACCTGGTGATGGTTACAGATAAGTTACCTCATGTCTCCTACTTCTCTTCAATCTCCTCTCCCGGTAAGTTGTCAGAACCAACAGTTTCCCCCAAGCATTCAAGAGGCTATGCAATGGCTCAGACAAAACCCTGCTATGCAGTTTTGCTCAGTGGCGTTGCGTCCATAGGGCCGCCCCCTCTCTCCTGCTACCCCCTCTATCACCAATAGATAGATTCATGCATTGCATGAATCTATCTATGGCCGCTGCTGCCACCCCCTATTCAGGCGCCCGGCTTCTATTCTGGCGCCCGGCCCCTTTTCGGGCGCTGGGCACCTGAATTCCTGCGGCGGGGGTGTTTTTGAAGCACCTGATTAGAGCCATAGGCTCCAATAGGCGTCAAAAAAGGTAAACAGCGAGCCCCATGCTGCATAAACTGTGCAGGTGGAGGGTTGAAAGTTTTTGTAGACACCCTGTTCTAATTACATAATTCAGTCCCACTGTTCTTTTCTTTTTTAAAGGTAATTTAATTAATGCTCAAATAAAATAGTACAGAAACAATGCACAATGTGCCATATTGATGTACATATGCAAGGTGTATAAATACAACATAGAATTCCATACATTGGTTCAACATAGTTCACCCAGACATCCAGGTAAGTGCACTTAGAATAGACAAACCCAAAATTCAAACAGGAACCAGCTGGTGACTGTACTATCATGATATAGGAAAACATACATGTTATACTTTCACAGGTAGAAGGACCCCTAAAAGGAGCTGAGTATATTCAAAGAATAAACAGAACCTAATAAAATTTCCATCAAAAAGAGTCCCTCAAGCAGTCTCAAGGCCCTCATGGGGGTAATATCTCTCTTAATTCTATATCACCAGACACAGTAGTCACCCAACCCGACCACAGTTTGTCGAATTTCTTAGGACAGCCACATGCAAAATAAGTAAATTTACACATCGGTAAGGCTTTATTAACCAACTCAATCCAAGCCCCCAACCGAGTAGGATCTGACTTCTTCCACTGTAATGCAATAGATTTTTTAGCATAAAAAAAAAGAGTCGGAGTAGGGACTTCTGGGATTCCCTCAGCTCCTCCTTATCTAGATTTCCCAGTAAACATCAAGCAGGAGTGCAGATATTAGGTAAAGCCAGCTTCTCCTCAATAAATGTACATACTTCACTCCAAAAGTTACGCACATTAGGGCAATCCCAGACCATATGAACAAAATTTCCGACCGCAGCATGACATCTTTGACAGTTTGGAGATTAAAGATTCCCCATCCTATATAGCCTATAGGGCAGGGGTAGGCAACCTTTGGCCCTCCAGCTGTTGTGGAACTACATTTCCCATGAGGCATTGCAAGGCTGGCCGTTACAATTACTCCCAGAGGTATGATGGGACTTGTAGTTCTGCAACAGCTGGAGGGCCGCAGGCTGCCTACCCCTGCTATAGGGTGTATAATAAATCCTATGTAGATATTTCAGTTGAACTAGTTTATCCCCTGCTGCAATAACTCCAGTAAATTGGGACCCCACCACCTCCTCCAAGACCTCTTTCTCCAAACCCTGCACATCAGACCTCCATTGCAACTTAGTTTTATCCATCCATGGGGAGCAATCAGATAAAAGGAGAGAATAATATCTAGAGATAAGTTTCATATGGTCTCCATCTATTAGCTCCTTCTCCAATGTAGAGGGATATAGATGAACTGCCTTTAAGCCAAACTGCGCTGCCACCGCATGTCTAATTTGCATATAGGGGAACAGATAAGAGGACGGGACCCCCAGAAAAGGTTTTAAACTCCTGTTTGGAGAATAACTGATGGACATCAGACATCAGACATCAGACAGTTTATGCAGTTCTCTCAAATTCGGGTTATACCACACAGGGGGGAGTTACCTAGGGATGTTCCATGTAACTTTATATTACACAGATGAAAGATTTTATACAACAATTTCGAAATTGCCATTCGCTCAGCTGGAAATGGACCATCCCTATATAGTAAATTAATTAGGGCCTCATAAGATCCCATTAATGCTGCTTGGGTTGTAACCCAGCATTCGGCAGATCTGGGAAAAACCATTCATGTATATGCGTTAGTTGGGCTGCCAAATAGTAACATTGTAGATCTGGTAATGCTAAACCCCCTCCCTGAGTAGGCAGTTTCAATGTATCCAAAGATATTCTAGCTGGGCCTGAATCCTATAGAAAGGCGGGAGTAGAGCATCAATATCTGCAAAGAGTTTTTAAGGGAGATAAACCAGGGCCTGCCAGAATATATATAAAAAACGAGGCAGGTATATCATCATCATATTAATTTTCCCCAGTAAATTCAAGGATGATTTGGCCCAGGTACCCAGAGAATGCTTAAAGGGATTGTAAAGTCTCAAAGTTTTTCACCTTAATGCATTCTATGGCCATTGGCTCCCACTGCTGTCAATCAAATCCAGTGACACGGGAGCGGGGGTTGGGGCTGTGTCCTGCTGTCTGTGTCAATGGAGGCAACAACGAGAAAAACGGCATTTTTTAATTTTGCCGAGAAAAACGATCGTCTGTGGGCTTTATGTCGTTTTTCTCGTCGAGAAAAACGGCATAAAAAACAACGAGAAAAATTAGAACATGTTCTAAATTTTCTCGTCGTTTTTTCCAGCATTTTTTTCCGCGGCAGTTTCCCCATAGGGAAACACTGCCGCGGAGCCCACAGACGGTCGTTTTTCTCGTCAAGAGAAAAAATGACGGGAAAAACGACCGTGTGTAGGGAACCAAGCGGTTCCCTCGTTTTTCCTGTCATTATTCACAGCGGTTTTTTAACCGCCGTGAATAATGATCGTGTGTACGCGGCATAAGGCTGTGGCTAGGGATGTATTAGTGTCCGCTAGATATAAAAGCATATAGTCCAGTTTAAGGACGTTTTCTACTCCAAAGTACCAATTCTACAACCACGGATAGATGTATGTTGCCTTAATAATGTTGCCAGTGGCTCTATTGCCAAGGAAAACAGCAGGGGCAACAGTGGACACCCCTGCCGAGTGCCATCATGAATGGGAAAGGGAACCCGTAATATGATTATTGACCTGAATTCAAGCCACTGGTTGGGCATACAACAACTTAACCAGTTAATAAACTTTGGACCAACACCAAGCCGCAAAAGGACCACAAGCAGGTAAGGCCACTCAATCAAATCAAACATCTTTTGTGTGTCTAATGACACCACAATTCTCGTATCCCAGGAGTCTAAGAAGATCTGTGGGTTAGTGAACAAATAAGAAAGATTTGTGGCTGTAAAACGGCCTGGTATGAAACTGGTCTGATCGGGATGAATAATCTTTGTAATTACCGCATTTAACCATCAAGCCAGTATCTTCGCAGGAATTTTTATATCAACATTAATCAGAGATATTTGTCGATAGGACTCACGATATCTGGGCTCCTTTTTCGTCTATGGTATTAAGACAATCAGGGCCCCACACAAGGAAGGAGGTAAAACAGTTTGATTATAAGCTTCAGAATACATAGGGAGCAATTTGGGGGTAAGATACTCCAAGTAAGTGCGATACCATTTCTGCCACAGTAATGGGAAAATCCAAGGCAACAGCATCATCCTCAGACAATCCCACCAATGAAGTGTAAATCCCACCAAATAAAGCAAGGGCCCACTGTCAGGCCCCACCCATGACCCACCATGGCCCCACTCATGGCCCGGACCTGACCCGCCCCTTCATTTAGCACAAAGTACAACTTCTGACTTTTTTTAATGGGACCTGGATAGGGGTCTCTCTAACAGTGCTCATTAGACAGTCTGTTAGAAAGCATCCCCTCCAGGCCTAGAGTCTACAACAGAGTCTAATGGGACCTGAAGGGGGGTCTCTCTCTAACAGTGTCCATTAGAGACTACAAAGGAGTATAATGGGACCTGGAGGGGGGCCTCTTTCTAACAGAGTGTACAGTGAACACCTTCATTTACTCTGGTCTTCACAGGACCCCCTTTTTTTGCCATGACTCTCACCATGACCTTGCCCCAACCTCTCACAAAGTAGAAATAAAAATGGCACTGTGTAGCGCTCCTCTTACCTTAACTAGGGGTACTGTAGTTGTGGGGCTGGTTCCCATGTCCTCTGTGGCTGGCTGGCTCCCGTGTCCTCTGTGGCTGGCTGGCTGGTACACTGCTGTGCCTGGCTGGCTGGCACCCTGGCCCTGGTGTGGGTGGGTCATCGTGGGTGGCTGGCTGGCACCCTGGCTCTGCTGTGGGTGGGTCACCATGGATGGCTGAATGGCACCCTGGCCCTGGTGTGGGTGGGTCATTGTGTGTAGCTGGATGGCTGGCACCCTGGCCGTGCTGTCGGTGGGTCACCGTGGGTGGCTGTCTGGCACCCTGCCTCTGCTGTGGCTGGCTGGTGTGTCCTCTCCTCTTCCGCCATCTTGGGCACTGTGTTTTACACTTCGCTTTGTACAGAGTGTGCAGTGTACAGAGTGCAGGGCTCAGTAGTGAACTGCATATGCAGTACGAGGTTCAGAATTGTACTATGTACAGAGTGCAGGGTTAAGGGGTATGCTATGTACAGAGCCCAGGAGTACGTTACATTCAGAGTGCAGGTTCAAGAGTGCACTACAAACAGAGTGCAGAGCTTAGGCTTGCACTACATACAGAGGACAGGGTTCAGGATTGTGCTATATACATAGGACAGGGCTCAGGATTGCGCTACGTACAGAGTGCAGGGCTCAGGATTGCACTACGTACAGAGGACAGGCTTCAGGATTGCTCTATGTACATAGGACAGGGTTCAGGATTGCGCTATGTACAGAGTGCAGGGCTCAGGATTGTGCTACGTAAAGAGTGCATGGCTCAGAATTGTGCTACGTACAGAGTGCAGGGCTCAGGATTGCATTACATACAGAGTGCAGGGTTCAGAATTGTGCTACGTACAGAGGACAGGGTTCAGGAGTGCATTACATTCAGAGTGCAGGGTTGAGGATTGTGCTACGTACAGAGTGCAGGGCTAAGGATTGCGCTACATACAGAGTGCAGGGTTCAGGATTGTGTTACGTACAGAGGACAGGGTTTAGGCTAATGCTACGTACAGAGGATAGGGTTCAGGAGTGCATTACATTCACAGAACACTCCCCCCCATAGTACAGAGCTCTCCCTCCAAATTTTTGCCCCCCCAGTACAGATCTCTGTGAAAGTGTGAACTTAAAGGTCAGGCTGCAGCCCCAGGCCTCTTGTGATGCAGTGGGCTCTAAAGGATAGAGCTGTGTGCCCCGCCCCCACCTCTGTTGAATATTCAGGGAAAGCAGGGAGGGCTTTGAGTGTACCGCCGGGATCGCTGTCACTTATAAAACACGGAAGCCAGGTTTCTGTGTTTTGTAAGTGACTGTAGTGAGCGGAAATGTAAAAAGACAGCGCCAAAGGTTCTGGCTGAAAAAAAATAATCTTGAAGCTGCTTGCTGGCTGGGCATCCCTGGGTGCTGCCGCCTCCTCCTCTCCTCTCACCAGCAGTCCCCCACTCTCTGTGACACGTGCAGCCTCTCATGGGGCCCCCTACAGACCCCGGGCCCTTGGACCACAGCCGAACTGCCTGACTGGTCAGTCCGCCCCTGTTGTCCCCGTAGGGCTTGCTGAGTGTTGACTTCATAGGCCTCGCTCTGGGTACATGCAGCTGGTTGCTAAAGGTTTCCACTTGGTTGCTAGGGGTTTCCACTTGTCCCACCCTTACTCCCGCTTGCTCGTTACTCAATGACCAGTCCAGGGTATTTGGGTTTTTGTTTTTTACTTTAGAACTTGGATGGGAGAAGGAATTAGTGGGATACTCCAACTGGAACTATTCACAATGGATAAGGACAAATTATTTGTGGAAGCAGTCACACTGCTTTAATCATACACCCACAGGTATGGAGGAATTAAGTCTTCTTGCTCTCACTAGAAGCAGACTTGATGCAATACATTATCTTCAGGACACTCTCTAGTATCCCCTTTACTGACAACCGTTCACTGACTCTTCTAGCTGAATGGGTGGCCCTCACTTGACAGGCCTTAAAGACACAGATCTGTTCTCACAGTAGGCAGAATCAGATCCTTCCTGGTGTCTCCCTTCTAGTCAGCTCTGCAGGACCTCCGGGTTCAGCTTCTCTCTCTCTCTAGTCCCAGACTCTGTTCTCCAGCTCAACTCTGAGCACATGTACCCTCGGCTTATATACAGTATCTCAACATGCAAAGCAGCACTTTTCCTCTGGTAATTGCCAGGACTGTAACAAAGCCTGTGCACTCACCTGTCAGGTCCCCTCCCACTGTCCAATATGCCTCCCTATTGGACCAGTGAGGGACAGTCAAACAAGCTGAGCTGCACTTGAGTACAATGAGCAGACCTAACCAATAGATCCTGCTCCCTGGTAGGCAGAGAGCACTCTGATGCCGTGTACACACGACCGTTATTCATGTCATGGAAAAAAACAAAGTTTTTCACGACGTGATTTTTCGTGTTTCCTCTCAAGTCTGCCTTGCATACACACGTTCATGAAAAAAAAACACTTGAGCAAAGCGCGGTGACGTACAACACGTACGACGGCACTATAAAGCGTAAGTTCCATTCGAATGGCGCCACCCTTTGGGACGCTTTTGCTGATCCTTGTGTTAATGAAGTTTGGCAAGAGACGATTTGTGCTTTTCAGTCTTCGTGCTTTTCAGTCCATTACAGCGTGACGAATGTGCTATCTCCATTACGAACACTAGTTTTACCAGAATGAGTGCTCCCGTCTCATACTTGATTCTGAGCATGCACGTTTTTTTTCCCCTTGTAAAGGCATACACGACCGTTTTTCACGACGTTAAAAAGAAGGTTCTATTTTTTTTTCCGCCATATTTCGCGTAGAGAAAAATTCTCTGGAGCATACACACGACCGTTTTTCACAACCATTTTTAAAAATAGCATTTTTCTCATCATGAAAAACGGACGTGTGTATGCGGCATAAGTTTTTCCTGACCATTTTCCTGGTAAGCAGAAAGACCAAAAAGTATACTCTCTTCTAGCACCTACCTAGGAGGGTGCTACAGGAATATCATTAAGAAACGATACCAGCTTATCCTGAATGCACATACTTCTGGAACTATATAAGTCTGTATAAAAATCTGTAAAAACCCTGGTAATCTCTTCCCTCTGTGTTTGGAATGCTAAAGAGCTATCATATACCCCAGAGATGAAGGTAGGGGGACACTCAGTCCGAGAGAGATATGCCAGAATTTTACTATTTTTATCCCTATATTCAAAAATACATTGTTTCTGTTATAATAATTATTTATTTATTTTTTCTAACAAAACCAAGCCTAATTGCCTGGAGCAATCTCTCCACAAGCGATAATTGGAGGAGGAGGGATTTAGTTCTATTGTTCAGTTTAACCTGCATCCTGCTAATATTTCCAAATCCCCCCCTCCACAAAAAAATAAAAAAAATCTTAAAATGATAGCAACAGTAAAACAAAATATCGAAAAAATTCTCATACCCTTTTTCATGTAAAACAACATTTTTTTTTTCACTAGTGTATGCACAGATTGAGGTAACACTATAAGCATACACAATGACCTTTATTTATAAATGCACCATAGGCTTACTAAAAGTATTTAATCACTTTAGATTTTTATTTAAAAAAAAAAACATTGAAAATATATATATCATTCAATATGATTCTACAGCATGTACTGTATATATATATATATATACATATATATATATATATATATATATATATATATATATGTATATATATATATATATATATATATACATATATATATATATATATATATATATATATATATTGTGACAGCAGGAAGGTAAAGTCACCTGGTTGCATCCAGGGGGGTAGATATATTTCGCCCAGATTCAGGCTTTACGCCGACTTATACAACTAGGTGGAGAGTTGTATAAGCCCAGCTGAGGCTAGTAGGCTCATGGATGACTCATACCTCTAGGGAGAGTGCTGGGCGTCGTGCAGACAGGGAGTTGATGAGACCAGCTGAAGCTTGTCAGCTCATTTAGGCCTCTATAAGAACTCCCAGCTTCATTAGATGTTAGCTCATGCCTGGACCCAGACCTGTGTGGACTGTCTAGGGAGAGTGAACCCCTGTGCGGTGAGACAAAGCCTGTGTGGCTATTTGCTTGGACATTTAAAACCAGGGACTTAGGGACTAGGACAGCACTAGGCTGATCCAGTTGTTAGTTAGGAAACCTGTATGTTTAGTCAGAGGTCAAGTTGACCAGGATTTATTTTGTTTATGTTTCTTTTGCTTTGCTGTGTTTTGTCACTGTAAATAGAAAATAAACCGCACCTTTTTGATTTTGAAAACCACAACCTCCGTTTGCTGGGCCTGTTTTGTGTGGGGAGCCCATCTCGGGGGTCACACACACCCGCTGCCGAGCTAACCCCCTCACAGTTGGTGGAGAATACAGGTAGTTTTTTTTTAAGCCAGCATGGAGGAGATACTGAAGCAGCTGGCTCTAGCAAATGCCAATCAACAGCAGACAAATGCAGGTTTGCAAAAGAGCCTTGCAGCTCAACAACAGAACTTCGCAGCCCAGCAGCAAGCTCATCAACAGAGCCTTGCAGCCCAGCAGCAGACAAACGCAACTTTGCAACAGAGTCTGGAGGCTCAGCAACAAGCCCAGCAGCAATCTGAGGCCCGCTTCATAGACCTGTTGCAGAAGCAAGAGCAGAGACTACAACAACAGATGGAAGCAGCAATGCAGCAACGTCCGCAGACCAGTGAGGAAAGCCGTCCCACTAATACCGCGTCCTTTGGGGTGAGTCGTTTATTGACAAAAATGACTGGAGAGGATGATCCAGAGGTATTTTTGACCACATTTGAAAGGACCGCTGAAAGAGAAAAGTGGCCTGAGGAGCAGTGGGCTGGACTGGTGGCTCCTCTGTTAACTGGTGAATCGCAGAAAGCTTACTATGACCTAGAGCCTAACCAAGCAAAAGACTATGTGATGCTAAAAGCTGAAATATTGGCAAGGCTGGGTGTCACCCAGGCTGTCCGGGCTCAGCGTGTGCATAACTGAACTTTCCAGCTTGGAAAACCCCCCAGGTCTCAAATGTATGATCTCATTCACCTGAGCAGAAAGTGGCTACAGTCAGAGACTTTGTCCGCACCAAAGATTGTGGAACGTGTTGTAATGGATCGGTTTTTGAGAGCTCTTCCTACTGCCATCCAAAAGTGGGTAAGCCATGGAGACCCAGAGACGGCCGATGGTCTTGTGGATCGTGTGGAGAAATACTTGGCTACAGAGAACCTGACGGCCTCTTCCAGAGACACTCGGACTTTCCACCCTAAGACCAGACCATCCCCAGGGGCGGATAAGAGGATTCCAAGGGGTGAGGGTGGAGAGAGTGAGAGGGTGGGAGCTCTACCCCAAGTTTGGCGAGAACAGCCTGGGAAATCAGCGGCTCAAGAGGCCGCAAGAAAGATCGTTTGCTACCGCTGCCGGCAAGCGGGACATATTGCAGCCAATTGCCCGGTTGTGGAGGAACCCATGCAGTGTGACTTTCTGACGGGCAGACGTCAGTCGCTGTGTGCGACAGTCGCATGCACTGCCATTCGAGGAACTGAGAAACATTTATGCAAAATGTGTGTTAATGGTAGAAATGTTGTGGTATTGCTGGATTCAGGTAGCCTTGTGACCCTGATAAAGGCTGAGTTAGTTAAAACAGAGGTCTCTGGGAATAGCAAGGTAGCTGTTATTTGTGTGCATGGGGACACCCGAGAGTATCCAGTGACTACAGTGTGTTTCGAGACCCCCAAAGGTACCCTCTCTCATCCAGTGGGCTTAGTATCTCAGTTACCGCATGACGCCATTGTGGGAAGGGATTTTCCGAAGTTCTGGGAACTGTGGGATGATCCTGAGCCCCCCACTGGTGCCCCTATGTACCAGGAATGTGATAGCCAGAACTCCCCTGAGAGTGGCGAGGACTCTCCGGAATTTCCCTTATCAGTATTGGCAGGGGAGACTCAAGAAACTGGAGAGGAGCCCACCTCCTCAGACGAAAACCTACCGTTTGTGGAGTTTTCTGATCTGGAGGTTCACAGGGAAAATTTTGCCACAGAACAGTTAAAAGACCCCGCCCTAATAAAGGCACGGGAAAACGTAGTGGAAATAGATGGCGAGTTAGTGAACCCAGATAATACCTGCACTTACCCATACTTCAGCGTAGAGAAGGACCTACTGTATCGGGTGGCAAAAAGGGCAGAAGAAACCGTTGAGCAGCTTGTGGTGCCCAAACCTTACAGGAAGTTGGTGTTGGAGTTGGCCCATGGGCACATTCTTGGAGGTCATCTGGGGACAGAGAAAACCCGAGAGAGGGTATTACAGAGATTCTATTGGCCGGGGGTGATGAAGGACATAGAAAATTATTGTTCCTCCTGCCCTGTGTGTCAGAGGTCGGCCCCGATGCCACATTTCCGTAGCCCGCTGGTCCCTCTACCCATCATTGAGGTCCCGTTTGAGAGGATCGCCATGGATTTGGTAGGTCCTATAATCAAGTCCGCTAGGGGGCACCAGTACATATTAGTTATAATGGACTATGCCACCCGTTATTTAGAAGCGATCCCTCTTCGAAATACCTCGGCCAAAACCATAGCCAAAGAGCTATTTTTTGTGTTTAGCCGGGTGGGTATTTGTAAAGAACTGCTTACGGACCAAGGTACACCCTTTATGTCCCGGGTTATGAAGGAGCTGTGTAAATTGTTCAAAGTGACGCAATTACGTACATCTGTGTATCACCCCCAAACCGATGGGCTGGTTGAAAGGTTCAACAAAACCCTAAAACAAATGTTGAAGAAAGTGGTGGATAGAGATGGAAAGGATTGGGACTGTCTACTTCCTTATCTGATGTTTGCTATTAGGGAGGTGCCCCAATCCTCTACGGGATTCTCCCCCTTTGAGTTACTGTATGGGAGACACCCAAGAGGGCTGTTGGATATTGCCAAGGAAACTTGGGAAAGTGAGAGTTCTCCCCACAGGAGTGTGATTGAGCATGTCGCCCTGATGCAAGATTGAATTGCACAGGTAATGCCCATCGTGAAGTAACATTTGGCCCAAGCGCAGTTAGCACAGCAGAGAGTGTACAACCGTGGAGCCAAGACCCATACCTTTTCCCCGGGGGATAGGATACTGGTACTTGTCCCTACGGTTGAAAGTAAATTCCTTGCCAAATGGCAAGGCCCCTACGAGATAATGGAAAAAGTGAGCGAAGTGAATTACAAGGTCAGACAACCAGGAAGGCGAAAGCCCGAACAGATCTATCACGTTAATCTGTTGAAAGCCTGGAGGGATAGAGAGTCCCTAGTCGCAGACACTTGGTCACCAGCTCAAACTGGTTGCGTGATTCCTGAGGTTGGAATAGCAGCCACCTTGTCACAACCCCAACAACAGGAGGTTAAGGAGTTTGTGCTTCGCAACAAGGAGGTATTCTCTGAGCTGCCGGGACAAACATCTGGGGTAGAGCATGACATCATTACCCCGCCCGGTGAAAGGGTGAAGTTAAAACCCTATCGGATCCCAGAGGCCCGACGGGAGGCAATACGGGAGGAAGTACAGAAAATGCTGAACTTAGGGGTGATAGAGGAGTCCCAAAGTGATTGGTCTAGTCCCATTGTGTTGGTGCCTAAACCGGATGGGAGCTGGCGATTTTGTAACGATTTTCGTCAGTTGAACAAAGTTACAAAATTTGACACCTACCCCATGCCACGTATAGATGAGTTGATCGACCGGCTGGGAACAGCCCGATACATGACGACTCTTGACCTCACAAAAGGGTATTGGCAAATCCCCCTGGCCAAGTCGGCCAAAGAGAAAACCGCATTTGTAACCCCAGACGGGGCGTTCCAATACAAAAGAATGCCGTTCGGGTTACAGAATGCGCCGGCCACATTCCAGCGGAAAATGGACCAGATGCTGAGGCCCCATCGGAAGTATGCTGCGGCTTACCTGGATGACGTAATTGTCCATAGCACAGATTGGGCCTCACATCTGCCAAAAGTGCAAGCAGTCCTGGACTCTGTTCGGGAAGCGGGGTTTACGGCTAACCCCAAGAAGTGTACCATTGGGCAGGAGGAGGCCAAATATCTTGGGTACACCATTGGGAGGGGAGTAATAAAACCCCAACTCAACAAAGTCGAGGCCATCCAGAGTTGGCCACGTCCCAACAGCAAGAAGCAGGTACGAGCCTTTCTGGGAATCGCTGGGTATTATCGGCGATTCATTCCCCACTTTGCTTCTAAGGCTGTGCCCCTAACCAACCTGATGAAGGGGAAAGGGTCGGTCATGATTAAATGGACCCCCGAGGCTGAGGCAGCATTCCAATTCTTGAAACAAGCCTTATGTAGCCAGCCAGTGTTGTACTCACCCGACTTCTCTAAAGACTTTGTCGTACAAAGTGATGCGTCAGATGTGGGGTTAGGAGCAGTATTGTCCCAGGTCTGGAACGGGGAAGAGCACCCAGTCATTTACCTCAGCAGGAAGTTGAAGTCCCATGAGGTAAATTACGCCACCGTTGAAAAGGAGTGTTTAGCGGTGAAGTGGGCTCTAGATTCCCTTCGGTACTACCTGCTAGGTAGGCACTTTGACATGGTTACGGATCACGCTCCGTTAAAGTGGATGGCTCAAAACAAGGAAACAAATAGAAGAGTGAATAGGTGGTTCCTGGCCCTCCAGGAATTCAACTTTACAGTAAAGCATCGCCCTGGCGTTCAAATGGGGAATGTGGATGCTTTGTCTCGAGTACATGAATGCCTGATTGCTGGTGTTCCAACCCCGAGGTTAAAACAAGAGGGGGGGGTATGTGACAGCAGGAAGGTAAAGTCACCTGGTTGCATCCAGGGGGGTAGATATATTTCGCCCAGATTCAGGCTTTACGCCGACTTATACAACTAGGTGGAGAGTTGTATAAGCCCAGCTGAGGCTAGTAGGCTCATGGATGACTCATACCTCTAGGGAGAGTGCTGGGCGTCGTGCAGACAGGGAGTTGATGAGACCAGCTGAAGCTTGTCAGCTCATTTAGGCCTCTATAAGAACTCCCAGCTTCATTAGATGTTAGCTCATGCCTGGACCCAGACCTGTGTGGACTGTCTAGGGAGAGTGAACCCCTGTGCGGTGAGACAAAGCCTGTGTGGCTATTTGCTTGGACATTTAAAACCAGGGACTTAGGGACTAGGACAGCACTAGGCTGATCCCAGTTGTTAGTTAGGAAACCTGTATGTTTAGTCAGAGGTCAAGTTGACCAGGATTTATTTTGTTTATGTTTCTTTTGCTTTGCTGTGTTTTGTCACTGTAAATAGAAAATAAACCGCACCTTTTTGATTTTGAAAACCACAACCTCCGTTTGCCGGGCCTGTTTTGTGTGGGGAGCCCATCTCGGGGGTCACACACACCCGCTGCCGAGCTAACCCCCTCACAATATATATATATATATATCTGTACATAGATATATATCTATAAATATATACATGCATGTGCTAGTTGCATCATTATACCAAATTGTTTGGGACAGAGATTTGTTTACAGCTGGCTCTTTAGAGAGTGTACACAGTGGGATTTAAAAGTAAACACACAAATTAAGTACATATACATGTAATTGCATATTCACCAAGGTATTTTTTAATTGAGACAATAACTATAAATAAAAAGGTTCACTGCTGCAGACCTTTTAGATGATTATTATGGTAACAGTGTTCTAAATGACTGACATTATAACGACGATATCGTGTGTATGTGTTTTTTTACCAAGTGACAAATCTACTTAGGTGAATAATATAAATTCTGAGACGTGCTTACTTTCAGCATGAATTTTTCATATACTATACTTTAATATCAGTTTGCAGGTGGGTTCTTTGCTTTTCCAAAATGTAAAAATAAAATATTATTCCCTTTGCTTTGTAAGTTTTTTTTTGTAAATATTTTATGTTTCAGCTATGAGTCTATTGATTTGGCCATAACTTTGTCATTTATTAAGATAACTATGTAATACATATATTTATGTTGGTGCAAACAAGGCTTTGTGGTGGTAATATTGCTTTCTAATTTTTTTGACAAAAAGGCATGAGAAAACAAAATAATGCAGTTTTTTTCTAGTTTGACCAGTGTTGGTTTTAAAACAACTATTGTTAGTATAGATAAAACTGCACATTTTATTTTACAAATTGTCCTTTGTGTAATGACGCTAAAATTATGTTTCCTTTACAAAGCATGGCAATGTTATTTACAAAACAAAACAAAAAAAAAATTCACTTTTTTTTTTTCACTTTTGTAAAGGCGTCACTAAAGAAAACCTTTACAAAAAAATTAACAAAATAAAAAAGTAAATGTTATTGTTAAAAAAATAAAATAAATATAAAAATAAAAACTACAGTAAAATAAGGAATGAGAGGAATAAGGAACAAGTTCATTGTGCTTAAAAGGGGTTAACTATGGGTTAATAAAGGGTTAAATAGGAAGACAGCTTGTTTAAAATTAATTTTCAATATTGCTTTAGCTGACATTGTATGCAGATCTACAGTCACCAATAAGAGCAATAATAGCCTTGCCATATCGTAATGCTTGTTTCACACTGCGGACATTGTTCTGTGAGCTGATCCTCTGATACAGAACAAGTCCCAGCTGTCAAAATGATAAGAAAAAGTAGGAAGCTGTGCAGGTGGAGCAATGTACCATAGTTTTCCAAAGTATTTAGGTGAAGTTTTTTAGAGTATGTGTGACCCCCTGAAGTCTAGAACTAGTTTAAAAAATACTACTGTTTATGTCTTAAAATATTATTGCATTTCTCAAAAAATACTATTACACTAAATGTAATTTTATAATTTTCAGTCAATTTGGGATACCACGTACTTTATTTCTTACATATTCCCATTCACATAGCATAACTTAAAAAACAAATACACGCACTCCCAGCTGCTATGTTTAAATCTGACAAGCCAACTGTTGTGCCCTGTACACACAATCGGATTTCCGATGGAATAAAATCCGATGGATTTTTCCATCGGAAATCCGATGAAGCGGACTTCCATCAGTCTTGCCTACACACCATCAGTCAAAAATCCGACCGTCCCAAACGCCGTGACGTAAAACACTCTGAAGAGCCGAGAAAAATTAAGTTCAATGCTTCTGAGCATGCGTCGACTTGATTCTGAGCATGCGTGGGTTTTTTCTCCGATGGAGTTCCCCACAGACGATTGGAATTTGCTATAGTTTTTTTTTAACATTGGTATAATTTAAAACATGTTCTATTTTTTTATACCGATGGAAAAAAGACCGATAGGGCCCACACACGATTGGTTTGTCCGATGAAAAAAGTCCATCGGTCTTTTTTCATCAGAAAAACCGATCGTGTGTACGCGGCATTAGTGTGTAAACTTGAGAGATGCTCGAGTGCTTCAACACACCCCCGGTATGTTGGCTTCCCACCCATGGGCTCCTCCATGTTTTTTGCTTTACACTATCCCACCTGGCAGGAGCCACCAGGTAGAGGGAAGGGAGACCAGTGAAAGTCCATTCACAGATCTCCCCTACTAGTAGAAACCCAGAAGCAACGTGTATTACATCACTTCTGGATTTGGTTGTTACTTTCTGCTCCATTAACTTCAATGGAGGGCAGATGAGACATCAAGGCTGTAATAGACCCCTGATGTCTCATTAAAGAGAACCTGTCACAACAAAATAGTATCACCTAGGGGACGTTTGTTCAGAATAGTTTGAAAGCTACTTATGGAGGCTTGTATGCAGACCTGCTCTAATGAAATAACTACAAAGGTAAGAAATACCTGTATATATTTTTTAATTTGCATTAGGTTTGATGTGTGAATAGGAACTCATTTTGACTGCAAAAGTAGAAATAAACTTAAACTGTTACCAAAGGAAAATTTGTTTTTGTTGATGAAATTCCCATTGTTCAGTAGCTGCCTTTATATCAACTGCAAACTAAAAATCCAAGTAAACAATGCCCTTTTTATCCATTGATCCTGCCATTCAGCAAATTACCTTATTTTTAGAAGAGGCGTGACAACAAAGCAAGACATGTGCTTATAAGGTAGCAGCAGAGTTGTCACCTTTTTTTGGCACTACAATAGACTGCAATTATTGTGTTTAGATTAATGCTTTCTAGAATGTGTGGAAAGTTCAATACAAAAATACTATGTTATACTGTGGTATCGTACTGCCACCTTTTCATTTATTTATTTGTTTTTTCTCCACATTTTCAAATCAATTTGTTCAAAATAATATTCAAATCCATATTCAACTGGTCCTAGGTGTCATGGATTTATGTATTCAGAAGTTAGAAAATCCATCAATGGAAAATCCTGCCAATTCTTTAGTATTTTTGTATACACAACCCAGAGAAGGGTGCTTACGGTATCATGCATGCTATTGTTGTACAGTTTGTTATTCTCAATGTGGCAAAGGACATTTTTCAGAAACACTGGAAATCAATGGCCTGTCAATAGTTGATTTGGCTAGATTTGATGATCTAACACCCATGCAGCAGGATATGACAGCCACAAAGAAGCACTCTTTGGAAACAAAGCAATCAGGCAAGTTAAAAAAAAAAAAAAGTATAGTGAATCCCAAAAAAGTGTACAAGTACACAGTACATATGGCGCTCCTAGGAGAAGTACAAAGTCACTTAGTCCATTGGAACCTTCATCTTTATCTGTAGACCATCAACAGGATAGAGGAATGGATGAGGCAACTGGATGGATGAATGGGAGACTAATCAATGGATGGATGGCTGGGCAGAGGAAGGGACTGAGAATGGAACCTCTGCAGCTCCCACAAAATATCTGGGTAGGATCACCTAATGCAAAAGAAAATAAACAGCAGGGCGCTGAGGTCATTATCAAATAAAAACATCACTTTATTAAAATAAGCAGCACACTAACATTGAAGTTAGCATGAAACATCATGGATAGGGAACACCTGAGACCAAACAGCTGTGATCAGTGTGAGGCTGTAGGCTTCACTGAGCAAACAGAAACCAGGGATGACGGGGCATCAGACAGTTTAAGGTATGGATATTAGTGGCGGCATTCTCAGCTGCACACAAGGTTGACATCTGTCAAAATGTCTGGTGGGTGCCGGGAGAGGGAATGTGCATGAGGCGTTTCCAGGGACTTTGCCCTCTTTTCCCATCCTTGGTTTCTGTTTGCTCAGTGATCCCTACAGCCTCACACTGATCACTGCTGCTTGGTCTCAGGTCTTCCCTAACCATGCTGTTTTATGCTAACTTCAAAGTAAGTGTGCTGCTTATTTTATTAAAGTGATTTTTTATTTGATACTGACCTCAGCTCCCTGCTGTTTGTTCTCTACTGCATTGAAGTAAAAAGACTGAGCATAGTTCCCCCCTCTCTTTGCCAATCCAGTTAGCAGAAGTACACAGAAAACTGGAGCTCTCCTGTTTAGAGGAGAAGATAAAAAGAAGGCTTTAGATTGTTAACTCATTCATTGATGACCAACTGTCCACTAATGCCTATAGCCAGCTTTAAACTGGTCCATTATACCCAGTTCTTACTCTAAAGCCTCGTACACACGATCAGATATCCTATGGATTCTAATCCGATGGTTTTGTCCATCGGAAATCCGATGAAGCTGACTTCCATCAGTCCTGCCTACACACCATCAGTCAAAAAACTGACCGTTCCAAACACGGTGACGTAAAACACTCCGATGAGCCGAGAAAAAATAAGTTTAATGCTTCTGAGCATGCGTCGACTTGATTCTGAGCATGCGTGGGTTTTTTATCCGATGGACTTGCCCATAGACGATCGGAATTTGCTATCGGTTTTTGATCCATCGATCCACCGATGGGTCCCATACACGATTGGTTTGTCAGATGAAAAAAGTCCATCGGACTGTTTTCATCGGTAAAACCGATCGTGTGTACAGGGCTTAACTCTTATGCCCTGTACACACGGTCGGTTTTTCCGATGAAAAAAGTCTGATGGACTTTTTTCATCGAAAAAAACAATCGTGTGTTGGCCCCATTGGACTTTTTTCCATCAGTGTTAAAAAGTAGAACATGTTTTCAATTTTCCCGATAGAAAAAAAAACAATTGGAAATTCCGATCGTCTGTGTGGAACTCCATTGGAGAAAAATCCACGCATGCTCAGACTAAATTAGGAGACGGGAGCGCTCGTTCTGGTAAAACTAACGTTCGTAATGGAGATAGCACATTTGTCATGCTGTAACGGGCTGAAAAGCATGGAGAATGAAAAGCGCGAATCGGCTAACACCAAACTTTTACTAACTCGCGGTAACACGAAATCAGCAAAAGCAGCCCAAAGGGTGGCGCCGTTGGATTTGAACTTCCCATTTATAGTGCCATCGTACGTGTTGTACGTCACAACGCTTTGGACGGTCGGAATTTTGTCTGATGGTGGGTAGGCAAGACTGATGAAAGTCAGCTTCATCGGAATTCCGACGGAAAATTCCATCGGATTTTATTCCATCGGAAATCCGATCGTGTGTCTATGATAAACATATTTTGGAAAATACAGAAACTTGAAAAAACAAGTGGGGTTGATTTGGTAAAGGTGTAGATGATGTTTACTTAGCAAAGGGAATGTTAGTATTGCAAAGTAAAATTTCACTTAGCTTAGTAAACACAGCATGGCAAAGTTCACCCTGAATACTCAATAATCAAATTCAATAAAAAAAAAAGAGAATTTTGCTTGCACATGATTGGATGGTTGAAATGAATACAGCTTTGATAAATTTACTAAGCCACAATAACACTTCCTTTGCTAAGGACTTGTACACCACATGCTTTGGGTTGTATTGGTCAATGTAGTGTCAACACATGAACAAAGTAAAAAGCTTTGCTCTCTCTTGTGTCAATTCACACCAACGCATTTGTGCTTACTGTTTAAATAAATATAAATTGCTTAATGATTCAAATTCAAAATCATTTGTTCATTTTAGTTAAATGTACTGAAAGGAAAAAAATGCAGCTATTTTTTGTAAGTCCATTTAAAACAAAGGGAAGAGAAGGGGCCACGGCTCATCAATTTATAACCAGTAAAAACTAGGATCTAGGAAGATAATTACTGTATATACTTGAGTATAAGCCGACCCGAGTATAAGCCGAGGACCTAATTTTACCACAAAAAAATGGGAAAACGTAATGACTCGAGTATAAGCCGAGGGTGGGAATTGCAGAAGCTAATGTAAGCCGAAAAGAGGGTCAACATGTAAAAATTTATTCTCTGCCACTGTCCCTTACAGACTTACCACTCCAAGATTGACTGCCAGTCTTTGTCTGTGCTGAATGATGTCAATCCAGCATCAGAGGAAAGGTGAAAACGAAGAATGTACCCGATCTGTGTATCCGAGTCCATAACATATTCGGATGGCGGCCGTGCAGTGTTAAAAACTCGTGCTCCTCCTTGTGCTGTTCCGTGATAGGCGGAATACTCGGCTTCCCAGCAAACACTGTGTTCAGTGTTCCGCCTATCAGGGACGCCCTCTCGTCCTCTCGTCTATCATGGACAAGAGGGCATCCCTGATAGGCGGAACACTGAACACAATGTTTGCTGGGAAGCCGAGTGTTCCGCCTATCACGGAACAGGACAAGGAGGATCGCGAGTTTTTAACACTGCACGGCCGCCATCCGAATATGTTATGGACTCGGGTACACAGATCGGATTCTGCAATGGGCACGGTGAGGTCAGGCGGCAACTCAGGTACGCTGACTCGAGTATAAGCCAAGGGGGTCACTTTCAGCCCAAAAAAAAAGGGCTGAAAAACGCGGCTTATACTTGAGTATATACGGTACACTTCCTAGATCCCAGTGGGTGGGTAAAATATGGTGAAAAATATGTGTATTGTGTTATACAGTTCCTTAAAAAGGTATTCATACCCCTTGAAATTTTCCACATTTTCCACATTTTGTCATGCTACAACCAAAAACATAAATGTATTTTATTGGGATTTTATGTGATAGACCAACACAAAGTGGCACATAATTGTGAAGTGGAAGGAAAATGATAAATGGTTTTCAACATTTTAACAGATAAATATCTGATAAGTGTGGCATGCCTTTGTATTCAACCCCTTTACTCTGATACCCCTAACTAAAATCTAGTGGAACCAATTGCCTTCAGAAGTCATTAATTAGCAAATAGAGTACCCCAGTGTGTAGTTTAATCTCAATATAAACACAGCTGTTCTGTGAAGCCCTCAGAGGTTTGTTAGAGAACCTTAGTGAACAAACAGCATCATTAAGGCCAAGGAACACACCAGACAGGTCAGGGATAAAGTTGTGGAGAGGATTAAAGCAGGATTAGGTTATAATCAAATATCCCAAGCTTTCAACATCTCACAAAGCACTGTTCAATCCATCATCCCAAAATGGAAAGAGTATGACACAACTGCAAACCTACCAAGACATGGCCGTCCACCTAAACTGACAGGTCGGGCAAGGAGAGCATTAATCAGAGAAACAGCCAAGAGATCCATGGTAACTCTGGAGGAGCTGCAGAGATCCACAGCTCAGGTGGGAGAATCTGTCCACAGGACAACTATTATGCCGCGTACACACGACCGTTTTCCATGGTGTGAAAAATTCAATTTTTTTAAATTGGTCATTAAAAACGATCGTGTGTGGGCTCTGGAGCATTTTTAACGACGTGAAAAATGGCCTAAAAAAAATTAGAACCTGCTCTATTTTTTCATGTCGTTTTTCACGTCGTTCTTTTTAACGTCGTGAAAAACGGTAGTGTGTATGCTTTTACGAGGGGAAAAAAAATGCGCATGCTCAGAATCAAGTATGAGATGGGAGCGCTCCTTCTGGTAAAACTAATGTTCGTAATGGAGATAGCACATTCGTCACGTTGTAACGGACTGAAGAGCATGAGGCTGAAAAGCGTGAATCGTCTCTCACCAAACCTTAATAACACGAGGATCAGCAAAAGCGTCCCAAAGGGTGGCGCCATCCGAATAGAACTTCCCCTTTATAATGCCGTCGTACGTGTTGTACGTCACCACGCTTTGCTCAAGCATTTTTTTTCAAGATAGTGTGTAGGCAAGGCAGGCTTGAGAGGAAACACAAAAAATCACGCCGAGAAAAACGTAGTTTTTTTCAATGACATTAAAAACGTCCGTGTGTACGCGGCATAAGTCGTGCACTCCACAAATCTGGCCTTTATGTAAGAGTGGCAAGAAGAAAGCCATCTATGAAAGAAAGCCATAAGAAGTCCTGTATGCAGTTTGCGAGAAGCCATGTGGGGGGACACAGCAAACATGTGGAAGAAGGTGCTCTGGTCAGATGAGACCAAAATTGAACTTTTGGGCCTTAAAGAAAAACGCTATGTGTGGTGTAAAACTAACACTGCACATCACCCTGAACACACCATCCCCACTGTGAAACATGGTGGTGGCAGCATCATGCTGTGGGGATGATTTTCTTTAGGTACAGGAAAGGTGGTCAGAATTGATGGGAAGATGGATGGAGCCAAATACAGGGCAATCTTAGAAGAAAACCTGTTAGAGTCTGCAAGAAACGTGAGACTGGGGTGGAGGTTCACCTTTCAGCAGGACAACCACCCTAAACATACAGTCAGAGCTACAATGCACTGGTTTAGATCAAAGCATATTCATGTGTTAGAATGGCCCAGTCAAAGTCCAGACCTAAATCCAATTGAGAATCTGTGGCAGGACTTGAAAATTGCTGTTCACAGATGCTCTCCATCCAATCTGACAGAACTTGAGCTATTTTGCAAAGAAGAATGGGCAAAAATTTCACTCTCTGGATGTGCAAAGCTGGTAGAGACATCCCCAAAAAGACTTGTAGCTGTAATTGCAGCGAAAGGCGGTTCTACAAAGTATTGACTCAGGGGGGCTGAATATAAATGCACGCCGCACTTTTCAATTTTTTTTTGTAAAACAAATTGAAAACCATTTATCATTTTCTATCCACTTAACAATTATGTGCCACTTTGTGTTGGTCTATCACATAAAATACATTTATGTTTTTGGTTTTAACATGACAAAATGTGGAAAATGTCAAGGGGTATGAATACTTTTTCAAGGCACTGTATGTGGTACCTTCCCTGGCTACATCTATTATTTTATAGTACAGTACCTCAAGATACTTTTTTTCTTAACCAAACATCAAAATAAAGAAGATACATGACCTAAGAAGTGTAATTGGCACCAGATGTGGTGGCTAAGCTCCAGTGATTTGTACACTACAGTATTGGTGCCCTACCAGTGGCCCAAAGGCCACATGCAGTTTTTTGGTGCTTGTGGTGAGGTCCTTAGACACCAGCAGCCAGTAGTAGGGAAAATGATTTGTAAAGGAGCTATAATGGCATAGATTTCTAGCAGTCTCATACAACATGTCCACAGTACCTTCAACTACAACTGTAACATGTCACCATTGTCTGACCATGTCCATCTTATTGTCTATCCTCTAAGGCCCCTTTCACACTGAGGAGTTTTTTAGGCGTTTTAGCGCTAAAAATAGTGCCTAAATACCGCCTGAAGAACTCCTGCCCTGCAGCTCAGTGTGAAAGCCTGAGTGCTTTCACACTGAGGTGATGCGCTGGCGGGACGTTAAAAAAAGTCCTGCTAGCCGCATCTTTGGGGCGGTGAAGGAGTGGTGTGTATACCGCTCCTGCCCATTGAAATCAATGGGACAGCACGGCTATACCACCCGCAAACCGCTGCTATAGCAGCGGTTTGCGGGCGGTTTTAACCCTTTCTCAGCCACTAGCGGGGGTTAAAACCGCACCGCTAGCAGGCGAATACCGCCGCAATTCTGACACAATTCCGACGGTATAGCGCCGCTAAAATAGCGGCGCTATACCGCCAGCGCACCTCCCACCCCAGTGTGAAAGGGGCCTAAAGCATTGCATATAATATGCAGCCCCCTAGCTCTTTATATACAGTAAATTGACAACCACTGGGTTACAGTCTGCATAGTTCAGGATGACTTATGCAAAAACAAAAATATACCCAGCAAGAGGAAGTTCTTTGGCTGAAATCACTGTTCAATGAGATCAATGACAGAGGTAGGAGAAAAAAGGCCAGACCTAAAAAAATTGACTGAAAGTCCACCACTTTTTGAAACACTGGTGTTCAAAAGGACAGCTATGGATGCACATCATGATGCAGACGATCACACCACATTCCACAGACATGAAAATATAAATGGGGCTGCAATGGAAATCTACATTTGTGCTACAGCATTGGGTGGGAATATGTTGTCCATAACATGAATGTATTTGTGCCAGTTATGTATCTATCCTGCCATTTTTTTATCTTTATTTTTTTGACTAGTAAGATTGGGGATGATGGTAGTCTATTGGTTTACAAAATGTTTTTTGCAGTATATGTTAGGACTCTTACCGCTAACTAAAGGTCACATTAAATATCACAGCATACGTGATTATTGTGAACAAAAATAGGAAACTGAATCTCCTGCACTTGAGAGAAATATGCGGCCACATACAGTCAGATATCTTTAACTGGATCAACTTCCCCACAGACTGTGCTGCCACTCATAACAGGCCAGGGAAACCCGAATGAAGGACTGTAAGAGATAAGGAACAGAGGGAGCACCAGGCTAGCGCATTACCTTTGCAAGAATTTATTATTAAAAAGAATATAGATATATACTTACAAACAATGGAATAAATCAGGCATAACAAAATGCAAGAGGTGCCCCAATCAGCTTGGTCCATTAGACAAGTCCCAAATGTCAAGCCTCGTACACACGGGCGGGAATCTCGTCGGGAAAAAAAGCGTCGGTTTTCCCAACGAGATTCCCAGCAAGCTTGCCTTGTTCTCCGAGTGTACACACGGCCATTCAAAAGAACCGCCGTTCTTTTGAATGGCAAGAACGCGGTGATGTCATCGACTACGACGTCCATGCGCTCGTCACATTCGATGCTGTCACTGCCATCTTGCTACACCCTACACTACCCTTGTAAGCTACCGCACATGCGTCAAAGTCTCATCGAGCATGCCCGGGCTTACCTGGGGACAGGTAAGCATTCAAGCCTCGTACACACGCACGGTTTTCTCGGCAGGAAACATTGCCGAGAATCCCGACGAGAAAAATAGAGAGCAGGTTCTCTATTTTTCTCGTCAAGATTCCCGGCAGTTTTCCCGACGAGAAACCATACACATGAACAGTTTTCTCGGCAACAAGCTCTCCCAGCAGCTTTCTTGCTGAGAAAACCGGTCGTGTGTACGAGGCTTGAAATGAATGTCCAAAAAGATCTGACGTATTTCGAGGGGAGTCCCCTCTTCCTCGAAGCTCAGAGCTCTCCTCGAAATGCATCAGCTCTTTTTAGACATTCATCTCTGGGACTTGTCTAACGGACCAGGCTGATCGGAGCACCTCTTGTATTTTGTGATGCCTAATTTATGCCATTGTTTGTGAATATGTACCTATATTATTTTTAATAATAAATTGTTGCAAAGGTAATGCGCTAGGCTGGTGCGCCCTCTGTTCCTCATCTCTTACCTGGTTATTGTTTCTGAACATATGGTTACTAGATTGACCACCATCATTCAACCCATTTACTATGAGTCCAGGTTGCCATGGGCGTGTGCCTCTGAGGGTTTATAATAATTCCAGCCTGGGATCACAGTACTGCTAGGCAGACTAGCACTCATAGTACTACATGAGTGCCACTAGTGCAGCAGTAAGGGTAGTCGACTTTTGACAAGATGAGAAAGAACCTGTAAAGCCCTGTACACACGATCGGATTTCCTATGGATTCTAATCCGATGTTTTTTTCCATCGTAAATCCGATGAAACTGTCTTCCATCAGTCTTGCCTACACACCATCAGTCAAAAATCCGACCGTTTGACGTAAAACACTCCGATTAACCGAGAAAAATTAAGTTCAATGCTTCTGAGCATGCGTCGACTTGATTCTGAGCATGCATGGGTTTTTTATCCGATGGACTTTCCCACAGACGATAGTAATTTGCTATCGTTTTTTTAACCATTGGATAAATTTAAAACATGTTCTATTTTTAAACACCGATGGAAAAAAGACCGATGGGGCCCATACACGATCGGTTCGTCCGATGAAAACAGTCCATCGGACTGTTTTCATCGGTAAAACCTATCATGTGTACAGGGCTTAACAGTGCGAACAGCTTACAGAAAGTTAAATATCAGATATGTACACCTTATATTTTTACTTGTTTTGTAGAAAAGGTATAATGGGATTTTCAAGGTGCCTGAAACTCATGGTTGTTCCTCTCCATGGAAATCTTTAGGAAGATACTCTGATTTCACTTCAGAACGAATAAATCTTTTGCCTTTTTCTAAACATTTCCGTGGAGAGGAACAACCATAAGTTTCAGGCACCTTGAAAATCCCATTATCCCTTTTCTACGAAACAATTTCAATACAGGGATGTGGTACCGTTCAGTATCCAACATCCAGCAATTATTAATAACTTATATTTTTAATGTACTGTATGTCATGAAGGGGGCTTCAGGGAGGACAGAGGGGAAGGGGTTGGTGGTTGCTGAAAAGAATAAAAATTGGTTATCATTCATGTACAGGATTTTTTTTAAAACATTTTTTTTTATTGTTTATATTCCCTAATGTTTTAAAAAAAAACATGTTTAACTTCTTCACATTATTTTTAACTAATGTAATTATTTTTTTCAGCAAGTCAATGGAAAACCAAACATTATTTAAAGATTTTTACTTGCTACCATTTTCTATTGAATCTGATTATAAGTCATTAATTATTGGTCTATATTTCATTTTGTATTTGACTGGAGTATTTGTCAATTCCTTCATAATGGTTCTTATTTTTTTTTCCAGTGACTTGCACACCCCCATGTACATGTTCCTATGCAGCTTGTCCTTAACTGACATCAGTTACACTACAGCCGTAGCCCCCAAACATCTGGACATATTAATATCTGAGAATAACTCTATATCCTTTAATCAATGCTTCACACAAATGTACTTCTACACGTTAGTTGGCATTACAGAAAATATGGTTATACTTGCAATGGCCTTTGACCGATATGTGGCTATTTGTTATCCTTTACGGTATCACTCTATATTAAGATACAAAAACTGTATCTCTATCATCACAGGAATTTGGGTTTCAGGATGTCTAAATTCATTGGTAATCACAGTTCCATTATCATACTTGTCATTTTGCATTTCTCACACTATTCACCAGTTTTTCTGTGATGGGAAAACTCTAATTGACATTGCTTGTGCTGGTGTAAATGAATTTTATATAGTCATCTATATAGAGACATTTTTCTTTAGCTTTTGTCCATGCGTTTGCAGTTTGATATCATATGTAAAAATCATCAAGGTAATTCTTCAAATTCAAACTAAGGAAGGGCGTAAGAAAGCCTTCTCAACCTGTTCTTCCCACCTTATTGTCATTATACTTTATTATACTACAGCTATTTTAGTGTACATGATGCCACAAAGCTATGATAGCCTCCAACAAGTCTGTCTGGTGCTCTTCACCGCTGTTACACCCATGTTAAACCCACTCATTTACAGTCTGCGTAATAATGATGTAAAATTGGCACTTCTGAGACTAATGGCAACTAAAATCTACTTCCAAGCTTGAAAGGATTGTATAAAGCAGTCTTAATACATCCATAAACATGATAAAATATAAGGCAGAACCAATAATTCTGATAGCGAGATCTTGCTAATTTGGCCTTCAAGGTATCAATTTAATGTACGTTTCAATCCACCATTGTCTTCCAAAACTCAAATAAGTTTTGGGTGGACTTTTTTGTTTTTTACACTATAGTTTTAAAGAACATGAGAAGTAGTAGTAGTAATGTTTGATGCCATTTGAGAAAAATATCATACTACATATAATAATAATAATAATAATAATAATAATAATAATAACGAGCATACTACAATAATAATAATGATAGTAATAATAATAATTATTAATGTTATTATTATTCGATAGGTATGTTTTTATAAATAAGTAATAAGTAATAAATAAGTAATAAATAAGTACTATAGTTAAATAAAATAATAATTTTCCTTATATAATTTTCATTATGTAGCCAGGTGCTGGACTACAGAAACATGGGGAAGGAGATATTTCCTGAGAATCCTGGGAGTTGTAGTTTGGGACAGCAGTCATATCATGGAACCCTAATGCCGTGTACACACGATCGGTTTTACCGATGAAAACAGTCCGATGGACTTTTTTTATCGGACAAACCGATCGTGTATGGGCCCCATCGGTCTTTTTTCCATCGGTGATTAAAAATGGAACATGTTTTAAATTTATCAGATGGAAAAAAAAACGATAGAAAATTCTGATCGTCTGTGTGGAACTCCATCGGAGAAAAAACCCACGCATGCTCAGAATCAAGTCGACGCATGCTCAGAAGCATTGAACTTAATTTTTCTTGGCTCGTCGGAGTGTTTTACGTCACGGCGTTTGGGACGGTCGAATTTTTGACTGATGGTGTGTAGGCAAGACTGATGGAAGTCAGCTTCATCGGAAATCCGATGGAAAAATCCATCGGATTTTATTCCATCGGAAATCCGATCGTGTGTACAGGGCATTAGAGGTAAGTTTACTAAAACTTGAGTGCAAAATCTGGTGCAGCTGTGCATGGTAGCCAATCAGCTTGTAGAATTAAGCTTAGATAAAAAAAAAAACCTGGAAGCTGATTGATTTCTATGCAGAGATGTACCAGAGTTTGCACTCTTCAGTTTTGGTAAATAAACTCCATAGACTATTTGGAATACAGATACCAATAGGCACTGTGGAGTAGGAGGAGTGGAGAGAGGATTTTTATTATTATAAATATGGAGTGTGGAATGAACCTTAAATTTCAACCCTATTTAGGCACCGCCCTCAACAAATAGTACACAAAAGAAAATAAAGGAGTTCACCAACTCTGTGGAGGATAAATCCCAGGGTAAGGAGGAAACCCCAAAAGCAGGACTTTAAATTGTACAAAAATAGGAAACAAATATAAAAACACACAATTAATTCAGAGAACTTTATTACAAAGTTTTAAATATCACATTACCCACTTGAAAACCAGCCGCCGCAGTTATACTGCGGCAGGTCAGTTCTATTGCATGAATCACCATAGGTGTACGTCGCTTCGTGCAATAGATACAGTGGGCACACACGCACGCCCGCGGCCAGGTGCCGGAGCCGATGCGTGTGGCCAGTGGCCGCGATGTCCGCTAGCCATCAGTGATCGCTCCACAGAGAGGCAGAACGAGGATCTGTCAATGTAAACAAACAGATCTCTGTTATGTCAGGGGAGAGTACAGAGTAATCGTCTGTTCCTAGTGATTAGGAACAGCGATCTCTCTGTACTTCCAGTCAGTCCCCTCCCCCCACAGTTAGAAACAAAAAGTTTAGCCGTAGCGCGCCGGCCAGCCTCTTCCTTCCTACGTCCCCCGCAGCCTCTTAATGCCTGCCCCCTCCCCCCGCAGCCTCTGACCTCCTGTTTCCCCTGCAGCCTTTGACCTCCTGTCCCTCCGCAGCCTCTGGCCTCCTGTCCCCCCTCTGCATCCTCTGACCTCCTGCCCCCCCTCCACAGCCTCTGACCTCCTGTCCCCCCCTCCGCATCCTCCGACCTCCTGCCCCCCCCTCCGCAGCCTCCGACCTCCTGTCCCCCCCTCCGCAGCCTCCGACCTCCTGCCCCCCCTCCGCAGCCTCCGACCTCCTGTCGCCCCCTCTACAGCCTCCGGCCTCCTGTCTCCCCCTCCGCAGCCTCTGACCTCCTGTCTCCCCCTCCGCAGCCTCTGACCTCCTGTCCCCCCCTCCGCAGCCTCTGACCTCCTGTCCCCCCCTCCACAGCCTCTGACCTCCTGTCCCCCCCTCCACAGCCTCTGACCTCCTGTCCCCCCCTCCACAGCCTCTGACCTCCTGTTACCCCCCTCCGCAGCCTCTGACCTCCTGTCCCCCCCTCCACAGCCTCTGACCTCCTGTCACCCCCTCCGCAGCCTCTGACCTCCTGTCCCCCCCTCCGCAGCCTCCTGTCCCCCCCTCCGCAGCCTCCTGTCCTCCTGTCCCCCCTCCACAGCCTCTGACCTCCTGTCTCCCCCTCCGCAGCCTCTGACCTCCTGTCCCCCCCTCCGCAGCCTCTGACCTCCTGTCCCCCCCTCCGCAGACTCTGACCTCCTGTCCCCCATCCGCATTCTCTGACCGCCTGCCCCCCCTCCACAGCCTCCGGCCTCCTGTCTCCCCCTCTGCAGCCCCTGACCTCCCCTGTACCATCCGCAGCCTCTGACCTCCCCTGTATCATCCGCAGCCTCTGACCATCTCTTGTCTTATATCACGTCTGGAGAGGAGTCAAGAGTGGGAGTGCTGCCAGGATGGGGGTCATGGGAGAAGTCAGACATGTATGGACTGTGGAGAGGAAACTATGGGATAAAACCAGAGCCACCAAGCTGGAGCCGAGGGACTGAGCCCTGCACCGTGCACCTGAGAGGAGGTCAGTGACAGCGCCGCCAGGCGAGTCTGAGGGGGGTGTCAATACAATAATGTAAGGGGGCACTGATAAAGGTTTCCCCCTTACATCAGTAAACCCCCTTACCTTAGTGTTTTCTATTTGCGGAAGGTGGTCTCTGGTCACCAGAGTCCTCCCCACATTCCCAGAGTTCCCCTTTACATCATAGTCTGCAGGATTCCACCCTTCAGTGCAAGGGGGCACTCTGATGTAAAGGGGAATGCAGTGGACTCTGATATAAGTGGGGTCTCTGGTCACCAGTGCCCCTTTTATATCAGAGTGCGACCCCTTTCACACTGAGGCGCTTTGCAGGTGCTATAACGCTAAAAATAGCGCCTGCAAAGCGCCCTGAAAGAGCCGCTCCGCACACTGGAGCGCTGCGCTGGCAGGACGCTAAAAAATGTCCTGCTAGCAGCATCTTTGGAGCGGTGTGTATACCGCTCCTGCCTTTTGATATGAATGTGCACTGCGGCTATACCGCCGGAAAAGCGCATTTTGCTGGTGGTTTTAACGGCCGTTAGCAGGGATTAAAAGCTCCCCGCTAGCGTCCGAATAGCGCCGCAAAATTGACAGTAAAGCGCCGCTAAAATTAGCGCCACTTTATCGCCGACGCATGGGGCTGGTATGAAATTATTTCCAGGGCTGGTTTTTATTCCCAGTCCGGCCCTGGTTATATTACTATTGGAAAGTGCCTTGTGGATAATCACTACCCACCTGATGAACTCTATAGTCTGCAACATAAGTAGTATCACTACTATAAGTGCCTTGTTTGTGCCTATTCAATTTCTATAATATAAACTACATTTAATTATAGTGATTCCTCCAAATCTTTGGGTAGAATGATTATGCCCCAACCACAAGCACCCCACTGTCAATAGACTCCACTACTTATCGTGTCCCTCTTATGGGACTTTGTGTAGTTCAGCACTTTTTGACTGAATTCCAAGATATCTTTGTTTAACTTATAGTAGAGTGCGACAGCTTAAGTAGAATAGACTTATAATTAATTGACTAGTTAGAATGGTAGTGGTCTATATTCTATAATGGTATCATTTACAGAGTACTTTGATACAACTCCTTTTGCTGCCAATGTTTGTTGGTGGAAATTGCATTGTTCTGGGCTTGTTTTAGGACAGGTCAAAAACAGGTCAGAAAATGGTCAATTGCAGGTTGAATGGACCTTTCAATGAATACTGAATGAACCCAGAAGCTTCTCAAATAGGTTTTCAAACGATTTTTACTAACACAAATCCTTATCCCCTTGTCAGAAATGTTTGTGTACTAAATGGCTATTGCATTAACTACAAAGGGTGTCCAGTTGATATATGATAACGTTGTAATCAGTAATTTTAATAAATGTTTGATTATTTCATAAAGTTCCTCTTGAGTATAAAAGTGTGAGAGGGAAAAATTTATAGAATTGTAATGATTAAAATTGTAAACTGAAATTTCTTGTATATTTTCAACAGCTGGTATATCTAATGCCCTGTACACACGATCGGATTTCCGATGGATTCTAATCCGATGGATTTTTCCATCGGAAATCCGATGAAGCTGACTTCCATCAGTCTTGCCTACACACCATCAGTCAAAAAACCAATCGTCCCAAACGCTGTGACGTACGACGGCACTATAAAGGGGAAGTTCAAATCCAATGGCGCCACCCTTTGGGCTGCTTTTGCTGATTTCGTGTTACCGCGTGTTAGTAAAAGTTTGGTGAGAGCCGATTCGCGCTTTTCAGTCCCTGTGCTTTTCAGTCCGTTACAGTGTGATGAATGTGCTCTCTCCATTACGAACGCTAGTTTTACCAGAATGAGTGCTCCCGTCTCCTAATTCAGTCTGAGCATGCGTGGGTTTATTATCCGATGGAGTTCCACACAGACGATCAGATTTTGCTATCGTTTTTTTTCCCATCGGAAAAATTTAAAACATGTTCTATTTTTTCACACCGATAGAAAAAAGACCGATGGGACCCATGCACGATCGGTTTGTCCGATGAAAACAGTCCATCGGACTGTTTTCATCGGACAAACCGATTGTGTGTACACGGCTTTATACTGTATAACAGTTCATAATGAACTTTCTCACAGTTTTTTTTATTTATTAGCTTTTGATGATTGATAACTGAAATACTTTATATCAGACTTTATATGAGTCAAATAAGTTGCATGAAAAAACATATACAGCTTACTACTTCAAATTAATTATTCTAATTATGATTATGCCATGTTATTTTTAAAACCCAGAGGGCAGAGTTAGTAGCAATGAAGCCTGAGTTTAGTTGCTTTCCCTTAAGAATTTTATGAACACATAATCTCTTTTATTGGAATATATTCTTTATAAATTCTCAGTGTTGACTGCTCTCTGTAAAAAATAGTATGCTTTATGTAGAAAGTTACTGTTTATTTCCACTTTATTTTATATTAATCTTCAGGTGATACTGCAGTTGGGGTGCATTGTAACACTTTGAAATTTTTTCCCTAAAACATTTGGAAACATATGACATATTTTGATAATGTAGGTAAGTGCTACATGTGTGACCAGTGGTCCTTAAATGTTTGATGCAGATCAAATCCAAAGTTGATAAAATATATTCGATAATGGTCCAAAATTATCAAACCTAAACTGATGGCCTTATGTGTACAGGTAGATTTAGCCAAAGGAAAAGCAGCATTGAGAATGCTTTATATTGATTAACAAAACTTTTTGGTTTGGCTTTGTGTCTGGTTCTGTGTTTTACTATATTACTTGCAAAGCTGAGTGCCCTGGTGAAACTGAAGCGTTTTTCGAAGATGCTAGAGAGTGAAAACTGAAATTAAATTCTTCTCCTAAACTAATGCCGCGTACACATGACCGTTTTTCCTGTCATGCAAAAAAACAACGTTTTTCTCAACGTGATTCCTCTCAAGCCTGCCTTGCATACACACGTTCAGGAAAAAAAAAGCTTGAGCAAAGCGCGGTGATGTACAACACGTACAACGGCACTATAAAGGGGAAGTTCATTGCGAATGGCGCCACCCTATGGGCTGCTTTTGCTCATCTCGTGTTAGTAAAGTTTGGTGAGAGACGATTCACGCTTTTTAGCCTCGTGCTTTTCAGTCCGTTACAGCGTGACAAATGTGCTATCTCCATTACAAACGCTAGTTTTACCAGTTTTACGAGCGCTCCCGTCTCATACTTGATTCTGAGCATGCGCATTTTTTCCCCTCGGAAAAGCATACACACGAGCGCTTTTCACGATGAGAAAAAGAACGACGGGAAAAACTACGAGAAAAAATAGAGCAGGTTCTAATTTCTCGTTCTCGTTGAGAAAACTGCTATAGAGCTGCTACTTCTATAGAGCCTACACACGACCGATTTTCACGACCAATCTAAAAAATTTCAGTTTTCTCGTCATGAAAAACGGTCGTGTGTACGCGGCATAACAGTGTGCACTTCAAAACGCAGCATAATTCCTTTTCACCAGGATAACTAAAATGTTTATGTTTATATTGGATAAAAATGTTTTTTAATCTAATAATAAGCTTGGTTTATTTTAGTATTTTTTACAAAGCTTAACGAGTTGCTGAAATTGGAAATATTTTAGAAGATGCTAGAGACTGAAAACTGGCAAACAAATTCTTCTCTCAAGCTAAAAGTGTGGCCATTTAAAAAAAAATATATTTTTAGAGGTATTACCTTTTTATAAACAATTTAAAATGTTAAGCATTTTAGTTAGAGGTAATGCTTGTAGTTTAATGAAAGTTGGAAGCTTATTGTGGGACTAGCTGTATTCCATACAATGTAGAAATTAAAGAACAAGTACAGCATAGGTGTGTGCAGGGGGTGTGCCAGGTGTTCCTGGGCACGCCCTAATCACTATGTGCGATGCCGATTCCCCCTGCAGTGCTGCTGGCTTCCCTTCTCTGCTCTTCTCCAGCTGCTGTGGGGGATGTTTCAGGATGGAGATAGAGAAAGGGGCTAGTAAATATGTAATTTACCAGCGCCTTCCTTTTCTAAATGAACACAGTGAATACACTCACACTTTGTGTTTAATCATAACTGAAGCACAGGAAGCCGCTCAGCACAGAGCACTTACCATTCATTCACTGTTCCATGCACAGTGCCGGGACAAGGTCATCCAGTGCCCAGGGCAAAGATACCAAACTCTGCCCCCCCTAGAGTTGCCACCTCATCCCTTTAAAACCGAACACATATGAATTACACAGGTTCTGTGGCTGATTAAGGTGGTAATTAAACTCACTTGGTGCCTTATCTGCCTTTAAATTAGCCTCAGAACCTGTGTAATTCATATGTGTTCGGGTTTAAAGGGATGAGGTGGCAACCCTAGCCCCCCCCCCTCCCTTAGGGTTAGCAGTGATGTCGCTGTCACTACTCCTGTCTGCCTTGTAACAGAAGCATCTGGCACAGATGACCCCCTTCTCTGCAATCAATCTTTGCGCCCAGGGCTTTCGTCCCTCCTGCCCACCCCTTGCCTCGGCCCTGCCCGTGCAACTGAGGCTGCATTGAAAGGCATGTGTGTTTGAGCTGGGGTGCACATGCTAATGCATTAGGCTGCACACACCTATGATGCACAGGCAACAAGTGAAAGAAAAAATTATGCTTTACCACGTCATTGTGACGCTAGATCCGCCTGAGATACCAACGAGTGGCTGAACCAATCCGCAAAAGAGCGGTATTCAGTTAATGGCAGCCGGATTATCTCCCTATTATCACACATGCTGAACACACCGGGTGCCAGAATTTAGGCACCAGCACACGTGAGTGTACCTATGTTTTTAAAACATTGAATTGTACAAAAAATGGTTTTACGCTATGGGCTCCCCTCTCTGTCGTTTCTTTCCCCATCTGTGGAGGATTACCTGCAGTGCAGCTGACCTTTAAAGATACCATCTAGGGGTATTTATCCCCACAAAGTGCAAACAACCACACTAGAGATAGGTGGTCAACATCCAGGGTGAGTGTACATCCATGTGTCTGCACACTGACCGGTGGAGCACCGACTAATTCCTTTGGAGCACTTTATTCACTATTGTGTGACTGTTTAATTATTTGATTTAATATTTTTTTCTTTATGGTCCAATTCAATTATTTTGCACTAGCTAAGCGCAGAGTTTGTTTATTAGATTTAACAAGTGAAAGAATTCAGTAGCTATTGATGTCATCCAATTAACACAACAACTGCAAACAAGTTCATAAAAATGACTTGGGACTAATTTATGCCATGTGCAAAGACCTGTGCATGTTGCATCTGATCAATGCAAGTCTCCACATGGAACACAATTATTTTCTATATGCCTCATTCACTACACAATGGAATAAAGTGGTGAAGAGTGGAGAGGTTTGGGAAAATGCAGACATCCAGACATGCTGACATTTTTCACAACAAACTGGAGCTCACTTGAAATCTCTGTACTTCTCTATACCACAGTTTCACTGCCGTGCATAGAAATTAATTAAATCTTACTTTGTAACATCTCAGTAAAGTTACTAAAAAATAAAACAAGCCCATAATCACACAAAATAAACACACATATTCTATACAGGAACAGGAGGGTAGTAAGAGTTTCCTGAGCTGTGTAATTTTTCTGCTTCCTTCTCATAAATCAGATTTCAAAGGAGGGTATGAACCTGATTGATAAACAAAAACTGGGCTGGTAGAAACCCAAAAGGAAGTTACTAATTGGACCATGCAGCATATGTAGTACAAGATAAGATAAAAATATTCCCGCGCCAGCCAAGTCTAATAGGTAAGAGTACTGCGGCAAACACTGGAGGTAGTATCAAAACCCAGGTATTAGTGATGAGCTTCGAGCTCGAGTCGAACTCGCGTTCGACTTGAACATTACCTGTCCGCCCGTTCACCGAACAGCGAACAATTTGGGGTGTTCACGGCAAATTCGAAAAGCCGCGAAACACCCTGTAAAAGTCTACGGGAGAAATCTAAAGTGCTAATTTTAAAGGCTTATATGTAAGTTATTGTCATAAAAAGTATTTGGGGACCCGGGTCCTGCCCCAGGGGACATGTATCAATGCAAAAAAAAGTTTTAAAAACAGATGTTTTTTTGGGAGCAGTGATTTTAATAATGCTTAAAGTGAAACAATAAAAGTGAAATATTCCTTTAAATTTCATACCGGGGGGGGGGGTGTATAGTATGCCTGTAAAGTAGCGCTTGTTTCCCGTGCTTAGAACTGTCCCTGCACAAAGTGTAATTTCTGATGGAAAAAAAGTCAAAAGTTTAAAAGCACTCACGGCTATAATGAATTGTCGGCTCCTGGCAATACAGAGAAAAGTCATTGATAAAAAAAAAAATGGGTGGGGGTCCCCCAAATACAATTACCAGGCCCTTCAGGTCTGGTATGGATTTTAAGGGGAACTCCACACCAAATAAAAAAAAAAATGGCGTGGAGTTCCCCCCAAAAATCCATACCAGACCCTTTATTTTAGCACGCAACCTGGCAGACCACAGGAAAAGAGGGGCAGACGAGAGAGCGCCCCCTCCCTCCTGAACTGTACCAGGCCAAATGCCCTCAACATGGGGAGGATGCTTTGGGGGTCTGTGACCCCTCAAAGCACCATGTCCCCATGTTGATGGGGACAAGGGCCTCATCACCACAACCCTTGCCCGGTGGTTGTGGTGGTCTGCGGGCGAGGGGCTTATTGGGATCTGGAAGACCCCTTTAACAAAGGGGACCCCCAGATCCCGGCACCCCCCATGTGTATTGGTAAGGGGTACATTGTACCCCTACCATTTCACAAAGAAAGTGTAAAAATGATCTCCTCTCCATCCAGGTCCAGGCTCCAGCAATGAGATGTCCAGCGCAGCGCATCCTGTCTCCACCGGAGACACCCGGGGAATCCCGGCAGCCTGACAGGTCTCTTCTGTAGAGGGCGGGGCAACCCGTCACGTGACCCTGTCCCCCTCTGACGCAAGGGGAAACCCTGGCTTCCCCAGTGAGGTGCGGGTGACCCCGCCCCCTCTGATGTAACGCAGGTTTCCGTTGCATCAGAGGGGGACGGGGTCACCTGCACGTCACTGGGGAAGCCCAGGTTTCCCCTTGTTAAAGGGGTCTTCCAGATTCCGATAAGCCCCCCGCCCGCAGACCCCCACAACCACCGGGCAAGGGTTGTGGGGATGAGGCCCTTGTCCCCATAAACATAGGGACATGGTGCTTTGAGGGATCACAGACCCCCAAAGCATCCTCCCCATGTTGAGGGCATGTGGCCTGGTACGGTTCAGGAGGGGGGGCTCTCTCGTCCCCCCTCTTTTCCTGCGGCCTGCCAGGTTGCGTGCTCGGATAAATGGTCTGGTATGGATTTTTGGGGGGAACTCCACGCCATTTTTTTTTAATTTGGCGTGGAGTTCCCCTTAATATCCATACCAGACCTGAAGGGCCTGGTAGTTGAATTTGGGGGGACCCCCACGCATTTTTTTTTTTATCAATGACTTTTCGGGAGCCGACAATTTATTATAGCCGTGAGTGCTTTTAAATTACTTTTTTTTCTTCAGAAATTACACTCTGTGCAGGGACAGTTCTAAACATGGGAAACAAGCGCTACTTTACAGGCATACTATACACACACCCCCCCCCCCCCCAGGTCCGAAATTTAAAGGAATATTTCACTTTTATTGTTTCACTTTAAGCATTATTAAAATCACTGCTCCCGAAAAAACGTCAGTTTTTAAAACTTTTTTTGCATTGATACATGTCCCCTGGGGCAGGACCCGGATCCCCAAACACTTTTTATGACAATAACTTGCATATAAGCCTTTAAAATGAGCACTTTTGATTTTTCATGTTCGAGTCCCATAGACTTTAACGGTGTTCGGATGTTCGAACAAATTTATTGCCTATTCGCAAGTTCTGGTGTGAACCGAACTGGGGGGTGTTCAGCTCATCCCTAGTAAGTATAAGTGTAAAAGTAGTGCTGCGCTGAACATAAATTGGTGATAAAGTGCAGAGTGTGCTGACGTGACAGGTACACTTAAAGGCAATAAGTGAGTGGTCAATAAATAGCGACAATGTATAAAATATCAGCGGCGACAATATAATTTGCTAAAATGCACTAGTGTGGTGTCCAAATACTGTGAAAAGTGCACTTTAGTTCAGGCTTTATTGAAAAAGATTTGAATATAAAAATTGTCATACAAAAAAAAAAAGCATAAAAAACACAATCCACACTAAAAATAAAAGACAATGTTGTCTCCACAGAAGCATAGGGATCACCTAGGACTTGATTCAATAGGTTCAAGCAGATCACATAAGAGATCTCCTTTCAGCCTAGAAGCTGAGACACACAGGGGCTGATTTAAGAAAATGTTGGCGCATTTGCGTGGGCAGGAATAATTATTGCGACATGGCGCATGCTGTCGACTTGCGCAGGATTCGCGGAATCGTTGCGCGTACGGGCGCATATACATATTCTTAAATATGAAACAGACATCGGGCACTTGCTCATTGTAATGCTGATCATGTTAATGAGCTTTTCCTTATCACATGGAGAATTTCTTTTTCGTACATCACGGGACACAGAGCGACTTAGTCATTACTAATGGGTTATATAGATTACCTTCAGGTGCTGGCACTGGCCACTTCCAAACTGGAAGTACCCTCCCCTATATAAGCCCCTCCCATCCGGGAGCACCTCAGTTTTTTGCCAGTGTCTAAGGTGTTGGCCAAAGAGTAACATGTGTTTTCACTGGGCTTGCGTACAGGTTCTTTTGGGCCTTAGTAAGCTGTTCCGGATCCCACCAAAAAAGCTTCATAGCTAAACGGTCGGTACCCGGGCCTTGCAGCAGAAGAGCAAAGTTTTGCCTGTAATGCCTCTCTTAGGAGGGCTGGACCCTGGGATCCAGAGCTCTGGTCATACCCACGACCAAGATGTTGTCTGTGCAGGGTGCTATACAGGTCCAGGGGAGTGGAATCCTTGGGAACCCGGTCCCTGAAGGTTTAATTACAATGCCTGCCGTGATAGGTGAAGTTTGGGCTTCTGTGGACCAGACAAAGTCCTGCGGCGGGGATCAGGTAAGTGGGGGCCCCCAGGAACTTGGTTCTATTGGGGGACCCCCAAGCCTAATTTGTCTTTCTGTCTGTTACCTAACGGTATTCCCGCTAATATCTGTGTATGCCTGTAACTACTGAAAATGTAAAATTTTAATAGTAGTCAAGAAAAAAAAAAAAAAAAAACAGAGGACCACGGTACCTGTGTTAAACCACTAGAGGCCGCTGTAGTCCATTTTTCTTGTCATGTGGATCTTTGGTTTTCTCAAGTCAAAAGATCCAGGCAGTTGGTAAGTTTCTCTGTGGGAATCCACTTCCTCTGCCCTGTTGCTGCGCTCATCCACCGCACAGGCCCTCCGGCAAAAAGGGCCCTGGCTCCTAGTCCCTGTTTGATTTCGAAAAGGGCGCCAATGGCGCACGGGCGCGCGCGGGCGCGTGCACGCGCCTCCTATGAAAAAAAGGGGCGGGGCGGGTGGATGACGCTCGATGCGCGCCACGGCGCTTCTGCGCATGTGCAGGCGTCCCAGCTTGTATAAAGACACAGTACAAGTGTCAGCTGGATGCAAACAGAGCTAGCAACAAACAGTGGCACACAGAGGCGGTTGATGCAGGCATCCCCATAGAAAGGCACTTTAGTGGACACCAGCTGGTATATAGCAGCAACTGTGTTAGACTATTACCAGCAAAATTGGTGTATGACGACGGGAATACCTCAGCTTTGTGCTTAAAGGATATGTCGTCCAGACGCTCCGGAAATAGGTCTTCCAGGAAGCCAAAGGGGTCTCCATCGGGCTCTGAGGATATTGGGCATGCTTGTACTGCACCAATCTCCCCTGAGAATTCAGAGGTCAGTAGCCGTAGAAACCCCGCAGGAGTGCCTGGTGCTGCGGCTGTCCCCAGTCCACCTGCTCCTGTATATATAACAGAGGAGGTTTTATTCTCAACTCTGGGAGGATTGGAAGAGAGATTAACAGCATTGATCGCTGCTTCCCTGTCACAGGGAAAGCGCGTCCGATCTCCGTCTCCTCCTTCAGAGTGCCTGTTAGTGGAGGAACAGCCCCACACAGGGATCGACCTACCTGAAGGGGATCAGGATGAGGTTGATTCAGTTATGGAGGAATCAACAGTGGAAGAACCTTTCTCAGCATCTCAGGCTGAAAGATTATGGGTTCAGTCTCTGACTAACATGGTCCGATCAGCATTTAAAATGCCTCTGGCGGAACCACCATCCACTACAGTTTCCTCGCTGGGGTCGCTAAAAGCTCCCCAGGCTGTCTGTTCCTTCCCAATCCACCCTTTATTAGAAGGGCTTATTTACCAGGATTGGGAGCATCCTGATAAAATATTTGCTCCCCCCAAGAGGTTTCCGGTGATCTATCCCATGGAGGATAAGTTCATAAAAAAATGGAGGGTCCCTACAGTGGACGCAGCCATCTCTTCTGTGAACAAATCACTGACATGTCCAGTAGATAATGTTCCAATGTTCAAAGACCCAATAGATAAAAAATTGGAGTCTTTACTAAAATCTGCTTTCTCTACAGCAAGCATGGTGACACAACCTGCGGTAGCAGCGATTGGAGTCTGCCAAGCAGTGAAAGATCAGTTGAAACAAGTCTTAAGGTACTTACCAGATCAGCAGGCTCTTGCCCTAGCTGACCTGCCTAGAGCCTTGTGTTTTGCGGTGGACGCCATAAAGGAAGCCCTGGATCAAGAGAGGTACAAAACCTCCCCCCAAGTCATGAAGCCTTGCCCCCACTCAATCGGGTGGGGGGAAGGCTTCAGTTGTTCACAGAGACCTGGAGGGACACCATCAGAGACAGATGGGTGCTCTCCGCAGTAAGTCTGGGATACAAGCTGGAGTTAAAAGGCACTCCTCCTGCCCAATTTATGAGGTCAAACATGCCAAGAGATCCCCAGAAGAGAGGATCCCTCCTTCTGGCACTAGAACAACTATTGCTCCAAGGTGTAATCATGAAGGTTCCCCTGGAAGAAAGCGGATTCGGGTTTTACTCGAACCTTTTCACAGTCCCCAAACCAAATGGGGACGTGAGGCCCATATTAAATCTAAAAGGGCTAAACAAGTTCCTAAATATCAGGACTTTTCGGATGGAGTCGATCCGATCGGTGGCCACCGCCCTACAAGGGCAGGAATGGTTAGCCTCGATCGACATAAGGGATGCTTATCTGCATATTCCCATCTTTCTGGCCCACCAGAAATTTCTACGCTTTGCAGTAGAAGGGCGCCATTTTCAGTTCAGAGCCTTACCTTTCGGTCTGGCCACAGCACCACGAGTGTTCACAAAAATTCTGGCCCCATTATTGGCCAATCTAAGAACACAAGGTGTAACGATAATGGCATATCTAGACGACCTGCTACTAATAGACCACTCAGTGGAAAAGCTGGAAGTAGCTATTCACAAGACAATCAAGTATCTGGAATATCACGGTTGGATTATCAACCGGGACAAGTCAGCTCTAAGACCAGTCAAAAGTCTGGAATACTTAGGGCTAAGGCTGGATTCAAATCAGAGAAAGATTTTCTTACCTCCAGAGAAGGTGTCGTCTTTAAAAGATTTGACCCACTTAGTGGGTACAAAAAGAAAACCATCCATACGCCTGTGCATGAGGCTGCTGGGAAAAATGGTGGCTTCATTCGAAGCGGTACCCTACGGTCAATTCCATTCAAGGAATTTGCAAAGGGCCATACTGTCAGCCTGGAACAAAAAAGTTCAGGCTTTAGACTTACCAATGTCCCTGTCCCCTTCCGTTCGCAAGAGCCTCCATTGGTGGTTGGTGCCCCAGAATCTGGAAAAAGGAAAACCCTTCAGTCCGGTTTCTTGGAAGGTGGTCACTACAGATGCCAGCCTCATAGGCTGGGGGGCAGTACTGGAGCAATGGTCTCTCCAGGGCAAGTGGTCAGAAGCAGAAAAGGCCCTGCCCATCAATCTCTTAGAGATACGAGCAGCCCGGTATGCCCTAGTAGCATGGACATCCAAACTCCAAGGGTCCCCTGTCAGAATTCAATCAGACAATGCCACAGCAGTGGCATATATCAATCACCAGGGTGGCACCAGGAGTCGTGCAGCCCAGAGGGAAGCAAATTGCATCCTGGAGTGGGCAGAAAAATATGTCCCAGCCATATCCGCGGTTTTCATCCCAGGAGTGGAAAATTGGAGAGCGGACTTTTTAAGTCGCCAACAATTATGCCCGGGGGAATGGTCTCTTCACCCCGAGGTTTTCCAGGCAATATGCCAGCGGTGGGGAACACCGGATGTAGATCTGCTAGCATCCAGATTCAACGCAAAGGTGGACAGATTTGTGTCTCGCACAAGGGATCCCCTAGCTTGCGGCTCGGATGCCCTAGTGTTCCCTTGGGATCAGTTCAAGCTGATATATGCATTCCCACCGCCACAATTGTTACCGCGATTACTCCGCAGAATCAGGGTAGAAAAGAAACCAGTGATTCTGGTGGCTCCAGCGTGGCCCCGAAGGGCATGGTACGCGGAGATTGTAAAAATGTCAGTGAGGAGTCCTTGGACCCTCCCACATCGTCCGGACCTGCTGTCGCAAGGACCGATATACCACCCTTCCTTACCAGCCCTAGGTTTGACGGCCTGGCTATTGAAGCCCACATTCTGAAAAAGAGAGGGCTCTCTAATTCTGTGGTATCTACCATGATCAATGCCAGGAAACCGGTATCCAGGCAGATCTATTATAGGATCTGGAAGGCGTACATTACGTGGTGTGAGGCCAAGAAATGGCATCCACGTAAGTACGTGATAGGTAGGATTTTGGACTTCCTACAGTGGGCTGTAGATAGGAAGCTGGCCTTGAGTACTATCAAGGGTCAGATTTCGGCCTTGTCAATATTTTTTCAAAGGCCCTTGGCTTCGCATTCACTAGTCAAAGCTTTCATACAAGGAGTGATGCGTATTAGCCCTCCGGTTAGTATTCCCATATGTCCATGGGACTTAAACCTGGTTCTGTCGGTTCTACAGAAACAACCGTTTGAACCATTGCAACACATTTCCTTGGTTCTTCTCACCAGGAAATTGATTTTCTTAGTAGCCATTTGTTCGGCTAAAAGAGTATCGGAATTAGCCGCCTTGTCCTGTAGGGAGCCATATCTGGTTGTCCATAAGGACAGAGTAGTATTACGTCCTCATCCAGCCTTTCTTCCCAAGGTGGTATCGAGGTTTTATTTGAACCAAGATGTGGTTCTTCCTTCTTTTTTCCCCAAACCTAGCTCGGTAGAGGAAAAGTTATTGCATTCTTTGGATGTAGTAAGAGCAGTTAAAGCTTATCTAAAAGCCACTGCTCAGATTCGCAGAACGGATACTTTGTTTATTCTGCCGGAAGGCCCCAGAAGGGGTCAGGCAGCGTCAAAATCTACTTTAGCCAAGTGGATTCGACAGGTCATAATACAAGCCTATGGCTTGAGAAAGAGACCGCCTCTGTTCAAAGTTAGGGCGCACTCCACAAGAGCAGTTGGAACTTCATGGGCAGTGCATCACCAGGCCTCCCTGGCTCAAGTATGTAAGGCCGCAACATGGTCTTCGGTACACACGTTTACTAGATTCTACCAGGTAGACGTTAGAAGTCAGGAGGATGTCGCCTTTGGGCGCAGTGTGTTGCAGGCCGCAAAAGATCCTCATGCCTGATGGCGCCCAGCTTATGTATCCCTCCCCTCATTTGGCATTGCTTTGAGACGTGCCATTAGTAATGACTAAGTCGCTCTGTGTCCCGTGATGTACGAAAAAGAAAAAGGGATTTTTATAACAGCTTACCTGTAAAATCCTTTTCTTGGAGTACATCACGGGACACAGAGCTCCCACCCCTCTTTTTGGGACACTTATTGCTTTGCTACAAAACTGAGGTGCTCCCGGGTGGGAGGGGCTTATATAGGGGAGGGTACTTCCGGTTTGGAAGTGGCCAGTGCCAGCACCTGAAGGTAATCTATATAACCCATTAGTAATGACTAAGTCGCTCTGTGTCCCGTGATGTACTCCAAGAAAAGGATTTTACAGGTAAGCTGTTATAAAAATCCCTTTATTGCTTCCACTTTTATTCCTTTCATTCATTTCTTTTTGAAACAACTCAATATTCATTCTAGAGATCTTCCTCCTATCAACAAATGTGCAGATGTTTACTGGACTTGTAATTGTGCATTTTATGGTGATAGTCTATAATCATTGGTGGAGCCAAAACTTCCATGAAAACATCTTCTCAACACATGTCTGTGTATTGTGCATTCTGGACAATTCTTTCCCCGTACACTGTCCAATCTGATTGGATGACATTTACATCCACTAATTTCTCTGAGCAATTAATTTCCCCATACACTGTCCAATCAGATTGGACAGTGTATGGGGAAAGAATTGTCCAGAATGCACAATACACAGACATGTGTTGAGAAGATGTTTTCATGGAAGTTTTGGCTCCACCAATGATTATAGAGGATCACCATAAAATGCACAATTACAAGTCCAGTAAACATCTGCACAGTTGTTGATAGGAGGAAGATCTCTAGAATGAATATTGAGTTGTTTCAAAAAGAAATGAATGAAAGGAATAAAAGTGGAAGCAATATTCTCCATGTGATAAGGAAAAGCTCATTAACATGATCAGCATTACAATGAGCACAAGCCCAATGTATAAGCAGTTGTGCACTCTGGAGAACGCAGATGCACCCGTGTGCAACACACATATTTAACAAGCTAAAGCGTGTGCGCCCTGACAGGCGAGCATAAAATGGTGGCTTTGTCAATTCACATGTGCAGTTGAGTAAGCTGAAAGAAGGGTGTAAAAAGGCTTGATTAGTTGTAAGACAGATCTACATGTTCTGGGCAGAATTTGTGCATTTAAACAATATTATATACATACTTTTTAGCCTGGTAACAGAAGATGGTAAACTAGTAAAGTTATCTACAGTATTCAGACAAAAATGTTGAAGATTACATTGGCTGCGCTTGCTAATGGTAGGCGCGCAAGATTGTGCAAGTGCGCAACAGCGCTTCCTATGTAAATATGGTTTGGTGCATATAAGTGCACCATCATTTTTGATAAATGTTTTGAGTCCCGTTTTTTGTGCAATTGCTCCAATTTCTCCACTGCACCACAGGCACAGGTCTTTAGTAAATCACCCCCACAGTCCAGACAAATAGAGCATTAGACAATTCCATTATTGAAAGTAGACAGATGTAACGCCTAAACCTCTGAGAAGCATCAAGTGTACAGCAGTAACTGGACAGTAATTCTCCCAGACTAATGTATGAAGGAGAGAACGCCAAAATATGCTTATACATTGTGGAGTCCAAACCTCAGATCACCCAGATCTATGGAGTAAAGCCCTCTTTCATCTGCATCAGCAGGGGGATAGTTTATCGATCCAGTAATTGATGAGATATATGTGCATGTATGAACCGGTTGAGAAGGTTCTGTGATGATGAGACAACGTTGTCTTTTTATTTTTGTGTGGTGGGGGATTGTGTTTTTCTATGCTCTTTTTTTAGATGACAATTTTTATATTCAAATCTTTTTCAATAAAGCCTTGTACTACATATGCTGCATGGTGCAATTAGCAACTTCCTTTCCGGTTTCTGCCAGCTCTGTTTTTGTTTATATTTCTGTTTAGTTACCGTATATACTCGAGTATAAGCCAAGTTTTTCAGCACATTTTTTTGTGCTGAAAATGCCCCCCCCTCGGCTTATACTCGAGTCTGTGTCCATCTTAAAATTTGTGCGCCTGATTTAGGCCAGCCGTAGGTCCCCTGGACCCCAACCTTGGCACACATATAGCCCCTCTCTTCCCCTACAAGTGTGCAAAGTTTGTTGTCTGGGGGATCTACGGCCGGGGAGCACCGATTTTTCAAAACCAGGCATCCCTTCCATAGACTCCCATGTTAAACGTCAGTCTAGTCACACAGCGCCGGAGATGAGGTAGGGAGATTGGGCACAGTGAGGCATGGACACAGTGAGGAATGGGCACAGTGACAGTGAGGCATGGGCACAGTGAGGCATGGGCACAGTGAGGCATGGACACAGTGAGGCATGGACACAGTGAGGCACAGTAAGGCATGGGCACAGTGAGGCATGGGCACAGTGAGGCATGGGCACAGTAAGGCACAGTGAGGCATGGACACAGTGAGGCATGCACATGGACACAGTGAGGCAAAGTGGGGCACAGTGAGGCATGCAGATGGACACCCTAGGCTTATACTTGAGTCAATTCTTTTTCCCATTTTTTTGTGGTAAAATTAGGTGCCTCGGCTTATATTCGGGTCGGCTTATACTCGAGTATATACGGTACTTGGATCAAACCAATTTATAATGTACTGAGCGGTAGAGTTGCTGATGATAAAATGTCTTTCTCACAATTTTGCTATCCCTTGTGATAATACTAAGTGTGATCATTGGCCTGTTTTAGGCCTGGTTCACACAGGGGCGACTCGTCAGGCGACTCGGTCGCCTGACGAGTCGCGTCCCACGCTGTTTAATGGAACCGTTCTAATAGGAGCGACTCAGGTCGCTCCGACTTAGAAAAAGGTTCCTGTACTACTTTTGGGGGCAACCCAAGGCGACCTACATTGACTTCTATACAGAAGTCTTTATGCAAATCGCCTCGGCGGACATCTCAAGTCGTCTTGAGATCGCGCCGCCGAGGTCGCCCCCAGAAGTCGTGCCGCGTCGTGCCGCCCCTGTGTGAATGGGGCCTTAGTCTTTTTATTAAATCTGAATCTGTCAACATCAAACTTTTTATTATTGTCATTCCATTCACACCCACCATTACTGATCAGTCCTATATCCTTGCCCACTATTTTAAAATGATACAACATGTATCATTTGACTTCATTTTTTTTACTATTGTTTCATTGTTGTTTCCACATATATTTATTTGTTCAATACCTTCATGCAAAGAGCTCCCCCAAGCCATTCATGAGACTACCCTTAGCGTTGTATTTTTATTTCTTGTAGGATTTGAAGTTTTATTATTCTTTATAATGTTTTCATGTATTTATTTGTTACATAGCACACTATATCCTGCTTGGGTCTCTCTCAATATTATAAATAGCATTGGTTTCATTTTATTTTACCCAATTTTAGGTATTTGTGTCCCTTGATCACGGTTTATATCTGATGGTTATGAATTATAATAATGGGTCACAAGCTATTTATTAAACCTAATAGTTTCTTCTGACGATCTACTGCATGACTTAATTTTATTATTGCTTTTTTTATCTCTTTATTGGAAGAGATTTTTACTTGTTGTTCCTCCTTTCTATTGTTCCACCACATGCTAGCCCTGGTGATGGGGGAGGCATTTCCCACAAAATGCATTGGCTCTACCTTTAACCTGTGAATTGTGAAATACAATAATCTTCTTGAAGATACCCTTGAGTGTGAAAAACTTTTTTACTGAGTTTGCCTCTGTACCCATCTACAAGTATCTTGTGGTGCGTCTTTTCCGCTTTTAGATAGGCAGCATTCCAAGATCTCAACGAGGTCCACCAACATCACACACACATCGGGTGCAAACCTTCCAGAGGGATAACCTACTCCACAGCACTTCTAACAATATCAAACAATCCATTGATCCTGTGGTGTTGCACACACACATTGATTTTTTTTTTCAATCAGGATTTTTATAGGGCTGTGGAAATTAACTATTAATTCCTCGATTAATCGACACATTTTTCTGATCGATCAAAATTCTTTTGATCGGTACTCACCTCACTTCCGGGTCTTCAGGGAGTTCTGAAAGAGCAAATATGGTGGGGGCGCTAAACAATACTAATATTAATTGATTTATATTAAATAAGTAATAAGTGAAAAATAGGTTAGACACCAGCCTGCCTGGACAGACCAAAAAACAAAGGTCTTAGTCTATCCAAAAATAGTAAACAGCCTGGACCCGTACCCTTAGTGTACAAGATGGCTGACAGCCCCTAGCTGTCAACTAAATTAAGATACACGTGAAAGTAAAAATATTGAATGACAACAATACTAATAGCATACAGTGATATTGGTAATATAATGTCCCAAGATTTGAATGAATATAATCAGAGAGATCAAGAAATAGTCCATATAGTGAAAACCAATGGAAGTAATCCTGGATAATATCTGCATACAACAGGAAAAATAAATTAAAGAAAATTGCTTGAAGTGATAGCCTTCACCACCTTAATGCAAAACACCCGATAGTGCTCGTGTTGAAAAGTTGGCTGCTTACCAGATGATGTTGACTCTTTTAATTAAAAAAGAAGTCAAATACGCTTTGTGCAAGTACCTCTTGCTGATATGGATAATGGTATCAAAAGAGCAGGCATAAAAGATCCCTGCCTCACGGAGGCTCGGATGGAGCAGTGCGGACCACAAAAAAGAAATAAAACGGAAAATAGTGTGATCCCGTTTATTTAAAAATATATAACAAATTAAAATAGCCAAATGCCTCCTTACTTTATTGGTGCCTTGAGCCCGGCACTGAGGCTGAAGAGCGTGGGCTGATATGGCTGAAGTCTCATGGAAAGGTGAGCCGGCGTGCGTTCCACCTGTGGCAAACGATGGACCAGCGGGACCGGAAGTGTCGTCAGATCGTAATCTAGCGCCTCGACAGCTGTTTCGTGTATTGCACGTCGTCAGGAAGCGTACTAGACCACGTAGATCTGACTGTTAAATACGGATGTCAATCACAATAGGGGGAGGGGTAACTGGACTGAGATCCAGCCTCAATGCCGTCTCGCCGCATAATACAAATACAGCACAATGAGAATCTATAACTAATTGTACAGTGTAAGTAGCAGAAAACCAATCCACTGCCTATATCCCACCTATAACATGGCTTATAATAAAACGTTATCTAAAATAACCATAACACAACCCTGTCAATGTACATTATTAAATGATGAGTTCCGCTCACACCCCCTAGTGGGTAAATACGGCACTGACCCATACCCAATGTTACATGGTGCAATGGATATAGAATAATGCAAAGACATATCATAAACAGGGTATGGAAATTAAAATAAAAAAAGAGAAAATATATTAAAATGCTTAAATTAGATTAATAAATCTATGCACCTGTTAGACCCCTAATTTGTTATGTCAATTGTGGAATTATATAATTATTCATTTGTGAGGAAGCAATTCAGGTCCAAATCTATATTGAGGCCCAGTGGCTGCATTGTGGACAATCTGAACAGCCACTGGGTCTCATTCTGGGAGACAGCCTTAGTAAGGTCTGTCCCTCTCCAGTTATATGTAACCCTATCTATGCCATAGAAGACCAGCTGGCGAGGGTCTCTGTTATGGTGTAGAAGAAAGTGTCGCGACACACTATGATTTGGAAAACCCTTTGCTATATTGGCTACATGCTCGTTGATTCTAATTCTAAGCTCACTTGTGGTGCGCCCCACATACTGGAGAGAGCAGGGACATTCCAAAACGTATGTCACATGTTTGGAGTAGCAAGTGATCAGGGGTTTGATATTAAATTCTTCTTGTGTCACTGATGATTTAAATTTGGTTATTTTCCTTGTGCGTCGTATTGTAGTACGACAAGCTTTACATCTGGTGCAGTAATGAAATCCAGAACCATCCAAGAAAGTGGGAGGTTTGTCGGGTGGATCTGGAACATTGGGCGCAATAATATTTCTCAGGCCTGGTGCCTTTCTATAAATGAATCTGGGTTTAGAGGGTATTACCGATACCAAATCTCTGTCTTTCTGAAGTATAGGCCAGAACTTTTTAAATATCTTTTCGATACTTTTATATTGTCTGTTGAATCCTGTAATAAATGGCAATGTCCCCATTGTCATAGTAGTTTTCTTTTTAGACTCTAAAAGGGAATGTCTGTCCATAGCTGCCACTACATTCTTAGCTCGGGTCAGTTCAACCTCACAATATCCCTTTTCACGAAACCGTTCTGTGAGAATTGAGGCCTGTGTGATGTAATCACTCTCCTCAGCGCAATTCCTTCGAATACGCATAAACTGGCCCTTGGGTATAGCCCCTAGCCATTGGGGATGGTGGCAGCTATTAGTTGGCACAAACGCGTTCCTGTCTGTTGCCTTAAAGAACGTCTTTGTGCCAATCCTGTCTTTCTGTTTAACCAAGGTGAGATCCAAATAGTTAATAGTTGTTAGACTAAACTCAGCCGTAAACCTTAACCCATACTGATTGGAATTTAGATTTTGTATGAAGCTATGTAGTGTGATCGGGGATCCCTCCCACAACAATACTACATCGTCAATGTACCTTTTGTAATAGAGTAGGGGTGTTGGTTTATCTTTATAAATGGTTTCTCCCTCCCACTTATTCAGTACCATATTGGCTACACTTGGGGCATAACGAGCCCCCATTGCCACCCCTTTAATTTGATTATAGAACCCCCCCTGTGCCCAAAAATAATTATTCCCCATTGCAATTTTGAGTCCCTCTACTAGGAAGTTGATTTGGGCTTTTTTTAGATGTGAATCAGCAGTTAGTGCACCTTGAACTGCAACCAATGCATCTTCCTGTCTAATGTTTGTGTAAAGGGACTCTATGTCCACTGTAACCATAATAGTTGCATCGGTTACCTGGATATTTGAGAGGGATTTGATTAATTCACGACTATCTTTGAGATATGATTTGCCTTGTTTGACCAAGGGTTGCAAAAACATATCCAGATATTCCCCTACCCTAGAGTAGAGTGAGCCTATCCCGCTTACAATGGGGCGGCCTGGGGGTTTTTCCTTATTTTTATGAATTTTTGGTACCACATAGAGCACCGGGGTGCGGGGTACTTTTGGTAAAAGGTACTGTGCTTCCTTTACATCCAATATCTTTTGGTTGACCCCTTTGTCAATCCAATTATGGAGTTCGATTTTGAGTTTATTCAATGGATTAGATGCTAATGGTTTGTACGTACTGGTGTCCTTTAGTAGCCTTTGGATTTCTCCATAGTAGTCCTCCTTAGTAAGTATGACTACTCCCCCCCTTTGTCCGCTGGTCGGACTACTATGTTTTTGTTTTCTTCTAATTGTTTGATTCCCTCAACTAAAGACCGTTTAGTTCTGGCCTTCTTAATTTCTAGAGACTTAATTTCATCCTGCACCATATGCTTAAACACCTCTATATGGTGGTGTGTACCCTTTTGAGGGTTAAATATAGAGTTGTTTCTTAACCCACTATGTATATACTTATCTATTTCCACAACAGGGGGACATGTGTTCCTTTGTATGGCAAAGAATTTTTTAATGTTTAACTTCCTCACATATTTTTCCACATCGATGAACAATTCAAACTTGTTGAGATTCTTATCAGGTGCAAATTTTAAACCTTGCGATAAAACCTGTAATTCGTTATCTGAAAACGATGCACCTGCTAGATTAAATATACCTTCATTTAGCTGTCCCTTTGTCTTTTTCTTTCTGGTTCCCCCTCTTCTGCCTCTTTTTCTAAATATTCGTTGGGATATTGGGGTGTGATAGGTGGGATTTTGTAGGGCTCTTTCCATCCCCTCCATTCCCCCCCTTGTTGGTGATTATTTTGATAGGGCGTAGGTCTCCCCCTATAGTTACCCCTAAAATTACCCCTTGGGGGTCTGGGTGGATAATGGTTGGATCCTTGATACTGGTAAGGGTAACCATATTCACTTGGTCTATTATCCAATGGTCCATACCTATTCTGCATAGGTGCTGGATAGGAAGTGGAATAGTAGTCATTGGATGGGGGGTGATTAGCCCCCATATAGGGTGGGGGATACCCCCTGGTACCTTGGGTAGCTTGGCCCTTAAGATTAACTGAAGTCTTAGATTTTTTAGGAGTGTGTATCTTGTTTTTATTTTTAACTAATTGTGCAACCGTATTATGTACTTCCGTGTCCCTGCCCACCGAAGATTCTTTGGAGTTGTCCACATCCAAATCATCCTGCCATTTATATACCTTGTTTTCTTCATAGTCTTTGATATCTCTCTGGTATTTTTTCAGTTTTTTCTGTTTGATCTCTCCATCGTACTTGGCCAGGTGAGTCTGAAGGCTCTGTGCCCTGTCCAAATACTCTTTGGTTCCCATGAAGGGCTCCATACTAGTTTTGAGATCAACTATGTTGGCTTCTACCACCATATTTTTGGCTTTACGCCTCCTAATCATTAGCTGCATTAATTTTTGTTCGCAGCCGTTAAAAAACTGAAACCATTCATCTAATAAAGTTAAATTATCCGCACTGTCAGTTGGATTGACATCCCATCTTAACCTCCGGGGGGTGAGATTTTTGCCAATATACATCTCAAATGAGGCTATGTCCCACCACAGCCTAATTTGTTTCTCCATGTCATACTGGAGTTGTTTAAACCCTTTTTCCACATCCAAATTTGGGCTAGGTGTCTGTTGGAATATTTCTTCAATATTTATCTGTCGACCCTTCATGAAGTTGAATACATCCATGGCTGCGTAGATTGAAAAAGTTTATGGTAGAACCTCTAAAAAGTGTGTATAGTGATGATCTCGCGCCTAGTAAAATTGAAAAAATTAAGCTGCAAACCCCAAAATTTCAAAAGACATTGAAACCGTAAGTAGAAGTGATTATATGTGCTGAAAGAGCAAATATGGTGGGGGCGCTAAACAATACTAATATTAATTGATTTATATTAAATAAGTAATAAGTGAAAAATAGGTTAGACACCAGCCTGCCTGGACAGACCAAAAAACAAAGGTCTTAGTCTATCCAAAAATAGTAAACAGCCTGGACCCGTACCCTTAGTGTACAAGATGGCTGACAGCCCCTAGCTGTCAACTAAATTAAGATACACGTGAAAGTAAAAATATTGAATGACAACAATACTAATAGCATACAGTGATATTGGTAATATAATGTCCCAAGATTTGAATGAATATAATCAGAGAGATCAAGAAATAGTCCATATAGTGAAAACCAATGGAAGTAATCCTGGATAATATCTGCATACAACAGGAAAAATAAATTAAAGAAAATTGCTTGAAGTGATAGCCTTCACCACCTTAATGCAAAACACCCGATAGTGCTCGTGTTGAAAAGTTGGCTGCTTACCAGATGATGTTGACTCTTTTAATTAAAAAAGAAGTCAAATACGCTTTGTGCAAGTACCTCTTGCTGATATGGATAATGGTATCAAAAGAGCAGGCATAAAAGATCCCTGCCTCACGGAGGCTCGGATGGAGCAGTGCGGACCACAAAAAAGAAATAAAACGGAAAATAGTGTGATCCCGTTTATTTAAAAATATATAACAAATTAAAATAGCCAAATGCCTCCTTACTTTATTGGTGCCTTGAGCCCGGCACTGAGGCTGAAGAGCGTGGGCTGATATGGCTGAAGTCTCATGGAAAGGTGAGCCGGCGTGCGTTCCACCTGTGGCAAACGATGGACCAGCGGGACCGGAAGTGTCGTCAGATCGTAATCTAGCGCCTCGACAGCTGTTTCGTGTGTTGCACGTCGTCAGGAAGCGTACTAGACCACGTAGATCTGACTGTTAAATACGGATGTCAATCACAATAGGGGGAGGGGTAACTGGACTGAGATCCAGCCTCAATGCCGTCTCGCCGCATAATACAAATACAGCACAATGAGAATCTATAACTAATTGTACAGTGTAAGTAGCAGAAAACCAATCCACTGCCTATATCCCACCTATAACATGGCTTATAATAAAACGTTATCTAAAATAACCATAACACAACCCTGTCAATGTACATTATTAAATGATGAGTTCCGCTCACACCCCCTAGTGGGTAAATACGGCACTGACCCATACCCAATGTTACATGGTGCAATGGATATAGAATAATGCAAAGACATATCATAAACAGGGTATGGAAATTAAAATAAAAAAAGAGAAAATATATTAAAATGCTTAAATTAGATTAATAAATCTATGCACCTGTTAGACCCCTAATTTGTTATGTCAATTGTGGAATTATATAATTATTCATTTGTGAGGAAGCTATTGTGATTGACATCCGTATTTAACAGTCAGATCTACGTGGTCTAGTACGCTTCCTGACGACGTGCAACACACGAAACAGCTGTCGAGGCGCTAGATTACGATCTGACGACACTTCCGGTCCCGCTGGTCCATCGTTTGCCACAGGTGGAACGCACGCCGGCTCACCTTTCCATGAGACTTCAGCCATATCAGCCCACGCTCTTCAGCCTCAGTGCCGGGCTCAAGGCACCAATAAAGTAAGGAGGCATTTGGCTATTTTAATTTGTTATATATTTTTAAATAAACGGGATCACACTATTTTCCGTTTTATTTCTTTTTTGTGGTCCGCACTGCTCCATCCGAGCCTCCGTGAGGCAGGGATCTTTTATGCCTGCTCTTTTGATACCATTATCCATATCAGCAAGAGGTACTTGCACAAAGCGTATTTGACTTCTTTTTTAATTAAAAGAGTCAACATCATCTGGTAAGCAGCCAACTTTTCAACACGAGCACTATCGGGTGTTTTGCATTAAGGTGGTGAAGGCTATCACTTCAAGCAATTTTCTTTAATTTATTTTTCCTGTTGTATGCAGATATTATCCAGGATTACTTCCATTGGTTTTCACTATATGGACTATTTCTTGATCTCTCTGATTATATTCATTCAAATCTTGGGACATTATATTACCAATATCACTGTATGCTATTAGTATTGTTGTCATTCAATATTTTTACTTTCACGTGTATCTTAATTTAGTTGACAGCTAGGGGCTGTCAGCCATCTTGTACACTAAGGGTACGGGTCCAGGCTGTTTACTATTTTTGGATAGACTAAGACCTTTGTTTTTTGGTCTGTCCAGGCAGGCTGGTGTCTAACCTATTTTTCACTTATTACTTATTTAATATAAATCAATTAATATTAGTATTGTTTAGCGCCCCCACCATATTTGCTCTTTCAGCACATATAATCACTTCTACTTACGGTTTCAATGTCTTTTAAAATTTTGGGGTTTGCAGCTTAATTTTTTCAATTTTACTAGGCGCGAGATCATCACTATACACACTTCAGGGAGTTCTGTCGGAGATCCGGTGACGTCACGGACACCGGCGGGGCTTGCCATGTCCATCTGAAGGGCTCCTTTGCTGTGCCTTCATATCTGCATGCCGGCGGGACCTTACTATCTGCCACACGCAAGGGCTGTTACACTTCCCTCTATCAACCTGGGATTCTACAGCCATCTACTGGGAGTTGTGATAGTTCCCTTCACGGGACATCTACATACCGACGGACTGCTGTTAACCCCTCCTCATCTGGATTCAGCAGTGGTATCGTTGTACACATTTTTATACCAGTATCATACTTAGCTACATGTTTTTATGACTGCTTTTGCTACCGTTTGGTATTACTCGCACCATTTTTACAGTTTATGTAGCTACATTGATTTTATCTCCAGTGCAATATTTATTTTGTTACCTACCTGAAGACTATAAAAGTTTTAATGCTATTCCCATCGAGCGCTGCCTTTGTGTGTTTTTTGTATCCTGCTATCCATTTTTCCAGTGGTTGGTAGCTGCACTGGGAATCAGCCTGCAAGGAGATCAGCTAAAAGTAGTTGGATCTGTATGTGCGTTATAATTAATCGAAATTAGTCGATTAATTGATTATAAAAAAATCGATTAATCGAACACGAAAATTTTAATCAGTAACAGCCCTAGATTTTTATATGTGAGAATCAGCCAAGAGAGAGTTCCAAGATGACCAAATTGCAGACATGTGGAAATGAATAGATGCAGTAAAACAGTTCCTATATGATTGAAGTGTATGTTTATGTTTTGAATTTTGCTTATCAGAAACTATGCTGAGATTACCTATATAACCATGGAAAATCAGACATCTACAAACGAGTTTTACATTTTGCCATTCTCTATTAAATCCAGTTTCATATCTTTTTACCTTGCTTTGTTTTTTTTAATATACTTATTTGGTGTATTTACCAATGCATTTATAATAATGCTGATATTTTCTTCTAGGAACCTACACACCCCAATGTACTTCTTTATCTGTAACTTGTCCATTGTTGACATTTGCTATACAACAGTCACTGTTCCTAAACTTCTGTACATGCTTATATCCAGAAATAACACTGTGTCCTACAGGGAGTGCTTCATCCAGATGTATTTCTATTGAGATTGTAGGCCACACCCACCCGGACCAAAACTTCCCCAGATACAAATCATTAAATAAACACTCAAGAACCATTATTTGGCAAAAATTTTGGCCGCGACACCTTTATTGGTTTAAACAATTAATTTCCAATAACTGTTTATTATCACTCATATTTATTATCACTCATAACTTCAGATATATAATCACATAACAGATTTCTACCTGCTCAGTTATTAGAACTCGAGCAGTAGCTCAAACTTCAAATAACAATAACAGTCCCCCCCAGAATCCGGGGTGACCCAACCACATAAGAGGTGTACGCGACTAGGGCGGGAGGGAGGGAACTCCAATCTTCTTCAGTTGTCAGCTCCAATCTTCTTCAGTTGTCCTGCAGGCAAGAGGATGAGCCCCACACCTGCTTACCCTTAAATAGCCCAACCCCTTGCTTCCAGAGTATTCCCTGAAACCTCATTGGCTACTCCTGAAAACTCCCTCTAGCCTCTTAAAGAGGCAGTAACCTGACTGACTAACACCTAATGCTGCTTAATAAATTTTATTAAATCCTGGGATGGGGAGGCCACAATCTCAAGAAAGTGGCCCCATATTGTGCCCCCTTTTTTCATGAGATTGTAGGCCACACCCACCCGGACCAAAACTTCCCCAGATACAAATCATTAAATAAACACTCAAGAACCATTATTTGGCAAAAATTTTGGCCGCGACACCTTTATTGGTTTAAACAATTAATTTCCAATAACTGTTTATTATCACTCATATTTATTATCACTCATAACTTCAGATATATAATCACATAACAGATTTCTACCTGCTCAGTTATTAGAACTCGAGCAGTAGCTCAAACTTCAAATAACAATAACAGTCCCCACACGACGGTCTTGAGCATCAAGACCGTCCCACCCCAACCGTCGCGGCCAACTCAATGCTGTTCTGTAATCCTAAATTAAAGATATCCATACCCACTTCCGACAAGTGAACACCATCCGACCTGTATAGACCCGGATAACCACCCTCCAGGTCCACATGCCGATAGGATAATCCACCAATCTGAGGCATGAACTTTTCCAGAGCCCTATTGACTCTTTTTCTCATCTTTTCCATAACTCTCCTCTGGTCAGAGGAGAGCCAGGAAAGACGAGCAACTACCTCGGAAAAAACTAGTGTTGTACCTAGGGAAGTAACAATAAAACTATGCAAGTCACGCTTGATCATGTATAATAAATCCAACGTTTTTACATTACCCAAATCATTTCCTCCCAAATGCACAACCAAAATAGAAGGCGGCGGCCATACTTGACATAACCTGTTCAAATGAAAGTACAGTTGGGACCACTGAAGGCCTCTGATACCTTTCCAAAATAACCTAAAAGAGTCCGGATGTAGAGATAAATTAGTTGTATAACTGCGTTGGGCTGCTCGTTTGTGAGCCCAGTAGATAAATGAGTGCCCCAGAATCCAAACTGTGAGCTGGGAACCTAGAATTTAAACAAATAAATTAGTACGAACATATAACTTAAAACATTGAGACTTCCACCTCCCCATTTCTTTAATATCAGAATCCGGGAACCCTAACCGGGCCGCCTCAGAGGCTGCGCCTATCCGAAAGGAGTGGGAGGAAAACTTAAAGTTATTTAAACCCATTCTAACCAAACATTTCTTTAAAACAGCATCAAATTGGTATTTGGTCAGGGGATGTAAATTGACGTGAACTAGAAAAAACCCCCCTCCGGAAGGCCTAAACCCTATAAATTGCCTAACCGTGGCTACCGGGCACATGAATGCCTCATCGTGCTCCCGTAGATTGACCCAACGGCCTTTTCCACATTGATCAGTTTTTGAATGTTGTAGCCAAATGTGAACACCCGACTGATCCATCAACACCTGATCAAAAAGAATCCCTGAATTACCCTGCTTATTTGCCGGCACCAACTCCGAGATGCGGAAAGCACCAAAAAAGGCCAGCACAAAGGCTGTCTTAAATAGCAAAGCTTCATACGGGGAAAAACAAACTACTACCAAACTTTCGCAAAGGCCCCTGAGGATGTCTAGAGAGATCGGCCTCCTATCATCCGAGACATACGTCACTCTCTTGTACCCCTTCAGTGCCTGTTTCACAGAAAAAATATGAAGTACAGGCCCTTAAACCCAACAATCTGAAGAAAAATGAAATGCCGGCTAGCGTCTTCGTCACATGACTACTGGAAAAACGCTGCCGCATTAACATAGACAAAAATGCCAGAACATTGCCCTCAGAAGGCCTATTGAAATTAAAACCTGCAGTGCTAGCAAAGGACAACCAACTGCTCCATGCAGCGGTGTAACTGGACCAGGTCTTGGGAGCTAAGGAACCTCTAATAGCGTCCGTCACTGTCATCAAATCATCACCCACAAATGGTCTGGGCATGGGGTGTCCTCTGTGTCCGCTTCTGGAAGCAGAATCCGAAAACGGTCCATCTGGAAGCGAGACAGAGAATCGGCGATGTTATTCAAGATACCAGGAGTATACTTAACTTTCAACCAGATGTTGAATTTGAGGCACCTAAAAACCACCTGACGCAGTACTTTTATCACTAACCAAGAACTGGACGAAAGACAGTTAACCGCATACAGCACTCCTTTGTTATCGGATTCCACCAATATGCGCCTGTTCGCAAATTCTGAACCCCACAACTCCAAAGCCACCAAAATCGGGAACAACTCTAGGAGAACCACATTCTTGGTGGCCCCTGACCTTACCCAAGACTCCGGCCAAGCCGCACAGCACCAGTGCGTCTTCCATATAGCGCCAAAGCCTCTAGAGCCAGCAGCATCCGTGAATAGACAGAAATCTCGTGCTACCACAAAATCAGATTGAAAAAAGGACTTTCCATTATAGCAGTCAAGAAAACCAGACCAAACCTTCAAATCTTCTCTAAGCGGACTCGTCAGTCTGATGTGCGCCCGAGGCGATTTCAGACCTGATATTGCCATGTAAAGACGACGTGAAAAAATCCTGCCAACTGGCATGATTTGACATGCAAAGGCCAGGATACCCAAAAGTGATTGCATCTCCTTCAACTGTATCTTTTTCTTTTGCAACACCCTCGCAATCAACCATTTCAATTTCTCCAATTTTGCTACTGGCAAACGAAATTCTAACTTACAAGTATCTATTTCAATACCTAAAAATTCCAAAGTTGTGCTAGGGAGACAAGTTTTCTCTTCCGCCAGAGGGACACCAAAATCCAAAGCTAGCGCTTGAAATGATAGCAACAAATCAGAACAGATCCCAGAACTTGATGGACCGACAAATAAAAAGTCGTCTAAATAGTGAACTATGCTATCTGAACTGGACTGAACACAAAGAACCCAATGGAGGAATGTAGAAAACGTCTCAAAATAAGCGCAAGACAGCGAACATCCCATTGGCAGACACATGTCAAAAAAGTACTGACCTTCAAAAGAAAAACCTAAAGAATTAAAAGCTGATGGGGAAACAGGCAGGAGCCGAAATGCCGATTTTATGTCGGCCTTTGCTAACAATGCACCAGGGCCAAACGACCTAATCTTACTGATGGCCTCCTCAAAAGTGGCATAAGAAACTGAACATGCATCACTATTTATATCATCATTCAATGAATCACCTTTTGGATACGATAAATGGTGTATGAGCCTAAATTCATTAGGCTCACGCTTGGGCACCACCCCCAACGGGGAGAGACGAAAATTACAAAAAGGGGGTTTCTCAAAAGGTCCTGCAATCCTGCCAGCCACAAGTTCCTTACACAATTTATCTCTTACTACCTGAGGAAAATGATCTACCGACTTCAAATTCCCCACCATTTTACACCCTTCCCCCAAAAAAGAAGGTAGCGGAAAACCCTGAGCAAAGCCCTCAAAGAGCAAACGAGCCTTCTCCCTGTTTGGGTAGTTGTCCAGCCACGGGCGCATTTTTTCCAGCCTCACTGGAGTGCAGGCTCTTGGGAAAAATATGCTGCGCCGAACTCGGACCTACGTTTGCGTGACGCTTAAACATTTGGTTGCTGGATGCGCCCCAGCGCAGACAGAACATTCGTGTCGGTACTTGCACGACGTGTTCCATCGGCATTGACTATCATTAAATGCGAAACAGCAGCCTTTTCTAAAAACTGCTGCTGTAGGGGTAACCGTGGATTGTCTAGGTGCAACCGGTTTCTGCGGTAATATTAAGTTGAGCCACAGACCCACATCTTTCATTCCCCACCTAAGGGACGGGTGTATGGACAATTTTTGACGGAAGGACTCGTCATAATAAAACCAACCCAGGCCCCCAAAGTTCTTATATGCCTCTAATATATGATCCAAGTGCTGGAAAAGACCCCCACACCGTTCTGGGTACTTCTCTGCCATAATACCAGAGTAGATACAAAAGGCCTGCAGCCAATTGTTAAAAGACCTGGGGATCAACTTACGCCGCTCATCCTCCCCTCTCTCATCACCCCTCCTATTGACCATGGAATTATTATGAAATGGCAGGAGAGAAAGAATGTCTACATAATCCCCTTTCCAGATTTTATCCTTAATTGCGGCATTCAAATGGTATCCTAAAGGGGATATTTCACAGGGCATGACATCTTTCATCAATGTCTCAGGGACATTAACACTAGCTGTGTGTAATGACTCAGGAGGTAACAGATCATTAACAGTTAATAAATTACTATGAGGAGCAGACAGTACAGGAGAAGCAGAGGCAACAAGAGGGTTAACTGGCATAGAGACCAGAGCAGAAGGAGAAACAGCAGGAACTGACATTTTAGTTAAGGAATGAACCAAAGAGGACAGAGAACCTACTAAGCCAGTTAACATGGTTAATTGATTTAACTCACCCACTGCTGGAGGCTGTGATACAGGGTGTTGAACCTCCTGCTCCAGCAGTGCTCTGGGGTCTGGGACTTGTAGAGCTTGCCCAACTGATAACTGTTGAGGCACCTCTGTGCCTTGCTGAGAGTTACTTGTAAGCTGCTGGGGAGACTGCAGCGCAGGCTGACTCCCCCTAGAGTCATTTGCGGGCTGCTGGGGCTGGCCCCGCCGTCTTGCTCCTCTTCCCGCTGGGGACTGTGAGCAGGTCCGCCTCTTCTTGCTGCCGCGGCGGCCTCGTGTTGTCACGCCGCCATCTGTATCAGACCGTCCGTGTGGCAAACTAAACTCTTCAGCTGATTCCACAGCCCGACCGCAACGTTCAGGAGCTGCGCTCCTCCTCGCTCTCTCCCGCAGGGCGGGCACAGGCACTCCCCGCCCTGCGTCATTAGCATGAGAATGCTCACCGCCCACCTCTAAGCCGCCTCCTTCAGTGACCTCCAGCCGTACCTCTTCCTCCGGAGCTAGAGCCAGGCACTGACGTAGCCATGCTTCCCCGCCTGTGCTGCCAGCCTTCTCAAGTAACTGCTTCACCAGGGCTTCCATCATTAAAGGTAGGCGAACTGCAGAGCTCCAATCTTCTTCAGCTGTCAGCTCCAATCTTCTTCAGTTGTCCTGCAGGCAAGAGGATGAGCCCCACACCTGCTTACCCTTAAATAGCCCAACCCCTTGCTTCCAGAGTATTCCCTGAAACCTCATTGGCTACTCCTGAAAACTCCCTCTAGCCTCTTAAAGAGGCAGTAACCTGACTGACTAACACCTAATGCTGCTTAATAAATTTTATTAAATCCTGGGATGGGGAGGCCACAATCTCAAGAAAGTGGCCCCATATTGTGCCCCCTTTTTTCATTCTTAGATGGAAGTGCAGAGAATATTTTAGTACTTGCAATGGCATGTGATCGGTATGTTGCAATTTGTCACCCTTTACACTACCATCTTATTTTAAATAAGAAGAATTGCATCATTTTAGTGGCTGGGATTTGGATGCAAGGAAGTTTCAATTCATTTGTAATTACTTTTCCGGCGTCAAAAATGATTTTTTGTCAGTCAAGGATCATCCACCAGTTTTTCTGTGATGGGAAAGCTCTCATGAATATTGCCTGTGCTGGTCTGAATTATTTGTATACCATCATATATATAGAAATTTTTATGTTTGGGTTTTTACCATTTGTTTTCAGTTTAATGTCTTATGTAAAAATGATTAAAGTTGTTTTGCAAATTAATTCCAAGGAAGGACGTAAGAAAACCTTTGCCACCTGCTCCTCCCATCTCATTGTCATCATCATGTACTATACGACTGCTGCGTCTGTCTACATGATGCCAAAATATTCAGTTGTCCTAAAACAAATTGGCTCTGTTCTCTACACTATGGTTACACCCATGATCAACCCTCTTATTTACAGTTTGAGAAATAATGACGTAAAAATGGCTTTGAAAAAACTGTTGTGACCACAAAATAAATGGCCTAACAAGTGATCAAAATAAATAAATAATATATATATATATATATATATATATATATATATATATATATATATATATATATATATATTGTGACAGCAGGAAGGTAAAGTCACCTGGTTGCATCCAGGGGGGTAGATATATTTCGCCCAGATTCAGGCTTTACGCCGACTTATACAACTAGGTGGAGAGTTGTATAAGCCCAGCTGAGGCTAGTGGGCTCATGGATGACTCATACCTCTAGGGAGAGTGTGGGGCGTCGTGCAGACAGGGAGTTGATGAGACCAGCTGAAGCTTGTCAGCTCATTTAGGCCTCTATAAGAACTCCCAGATTCATTAGGTGTTTGCTCATGCCTGGACCCAGACCTGTGTGGACTGTCTAGGGAGAGTGAACCCCTGTGCGGTGAGACAAAGCCTGTGTGGCTATTTGCTTGGACATTTAAAATCAGGGACTTAGGGACTAGGACAGCACTAGGCTGATCCCAGTTGTTAGTTAGGAAACCTGTATGTTTAGTCAGAGGTCAAGTTGACCAGGATTTATTTTATTTATGTTTCTTTTGCTTTGCTGTGTTTTGTCACTGTAAATAGAAAATAAACCGCACCTTTTTGATTTTGAAAACCACAACCTCCGTTTGCTGGGCCTGTTTTTGTGTGGGGAGCCCATCCCGGGGGTCACACACACCCGCTGCCGAGCTAACCCCCTCACAGTTGGTGGAGAATGCGGGCAGTTTTTTTTTAAGCCAGCATGGAGGAGATACTGAAGCAGCTGGCTCTAGCAAATGCCAATCAACAGCAGACAAATGCAGGTTTGCAAAAGAGCCTTGCAGCTCATCAACAGAGCCTTGCAGCTCAACAACAGAACTTCGCAGCCCAGCAGCAAGCTCATCAACAGAGCCTTGCAGCCCAGCAGCAGACAAACGCAACTTTGCAACAGAGTCTGGAGGCTCAGCAACAAGCCCAGCAGCAATCTGAGGCCCGCTTCATAGACCTGTTGCAGAAGCAAGAGCAGAGACTACAACAACAGATGGAAGCAGTAATGCAGCAATGTCCGCAGACCAGTGAGGAAAGCCGTCCCACTAATACCGCGTCCTTTGGGGTGAGTCGTTTATTGACAAAAATGACTGGAGAGGATGATCCAGAGGTATTTTTGACCACATTTGAAAGGACCGCTGAAAGAGAAAAGTGGCCTGAGGAGCAGTGGGCTGGACTGGTGGCTCCTCTGTTAACTGGTGAATCGCAGAAAGCTTACTATGACCTAGAGCCTAACCAAGCAAAAGACTATGTGATGCTAAAAGCTGAAATTTTGGCAAGGCTGGGTGTCACCCAGGCTGTCCGGGCTCAGCGTGTGCATAACTGGACTTTCCAGCTTGGAAAACCCCCCAGGTCTCAAATGTATGATCTCATTCACCTGAGCAGAAAGTGGCTACAGCCAGAGACTTTGTCCGCACCAAAGATTGTGGAACGTGTTGTAATGGATCGGTTTTTGAGAGCTCTTCCTACTGCCATCCAAAAGTGGGTAAGCCATGGAGACCCAGAGACGGCCGATGGTCTTGTGGATCGTGTGGAGAAATACTTGGCTACAGAGAACCTGACGGCCTCTTCCAGAGACACTCGGACTTTCCACCCTAAGACCAGACCATCCCCAGGGGCGGATAAGAGGATTCCAAGGGGTGAGGGTGGAGAGAGTGAGAGGGTGGGAGCTCTACCCCAAGTTTGGCGAGAACAGCCTGGGAAATCAGCGGCTCAAGAGGCGGCAAGAAGGATCGTTTGCTACCGCTGCCGGCAAGCGGGACATATTGCAGCCAATTGCCCGGTTGTGGAGGAACCCATGCAGTGTGACTTTCTGACGGGCAGACGTCAGTCGCTGTGTGCGACAGTCGCATGCACTGCCATTCGAGGAACTGAGAAACATTTATGCAAAATGTGTGTTAATGGTAGAAATGTTGTGGTATTGCTGGATTCAGGTAGCCTTGTGACCCTGATAAAGGCTGAGTTAGTTAAAACAGAGGTCTTTGGGAATAGCAAGGTAGCTGTTATTTGTGTGCATGGGGACACCCGAGAGTATCCAGTGACTACAGTGTGTTTCGAGACCCCCAAAGGTACCCTCTCTCATCCAGTGGGCTTAGTATCTCAGTTACCGCATGACGCCATTGTGGGAAGGGATTTTCCGAAGTTCTGGGAACTGTGGGATGATCCTGAGCCCCCCACTGGTGCCCCTATGTACCAGGAATGTGATAGCCAGAACTCCCCTGAGCGTGGTGAGGACTCTCCGGAATTTCCCTTATCAGTATTGGCAGGGGAGACTCAAGAAACTGGAGAGGAGCCCACCTCCTCAGACGAAAACCTACCGTCTGTGGAGTTTTCTGATCTTGAGGTTCACAGGGAAAACTTTGCCACAGAACAGTTGAAAGACCCCGCCCTAATAAAGGCACGGGAAAACGTAGTGAAAATAGATGGCGAGTTAGTGAACCCAGATAATACCTGCACTTACCCATACTTCAGCGTAGAGAAGGACCTACTGTATCGGGTGGCAAAAAGGGCAGAAGAAACCGTTGAGCAGCTTGTGGTGCCCAAACAGGAAGTTGGTGTTGGAGTTGGCCCATGGGCACATTCTTGGAGGTCATCTGGGGACAGAGAAAACCCGAGAGAGGGTATTACAGAGATTCTATTGGCCGGGGGTGATGAGGGACATAGAAAATTATTGTTCCTCCTGCCCTGTGTGTCAGAGGTCGGCCCCGATGCCACATTTCCGTAGCCCGCTGGTCCCTCTACCCATCATTGAGGTCCCGTTTGAGAGGATCGCCATGGATTTGGTAGGGCCTATAATCAAGTCCGCTAGGGGGCACCAGTACATATTAGTTATAATGGACTATGCCACCCGTTATCCAGAAGCGATCCCTCTCCGAAATACCTCGGCCAAAACCATAGCCAAAGAGCTATCTCTTGTGTTTAGCCGGGTGGGTATTTGTAAAGAACTGCTTACGGACCAAGGTACACCCTTTATGTCCCGGGTTATGAAGGAGCTGTGTAAATTGTTCAAAGTGACGCAATTACGTACATCTGTGTATCACCCCCAAACCGATGGGCTGGTTGAAAGATTCAACAAAACCCTGAAACAAATGTTGAAGAAAGTGGTGGATAGAGATGGAAAGGATTGGGACTGTCTACTTCCTTATCTGATGTTTGCTATTAGGGAGGTGCCCCAATCCTCTACGGGATTCTCCCCCTTTGAGTTACTGTATGGGAGACACCCAAGAGGGCTGTTGGATATTGCCAAGGAAACTTGGGAAAGTGAGAGTTCTCCCCACAGGAGTGTGATTGAGCATGTCGCCCTGATGCAAGACCGAATTGCACAGGTAATGCCCATCGTGAAGGAACATTTGGCCCAAGCGCAGTTAGCACAGCAGAGAGTGTACAACCGTGGAGCCAAGACCCGTACCTTTTCCCCGGGGGATAGGATACTGGTACTTGTCCCTACGGTTGAAAGTAAATTCCTTGCCAAATGGCAAGGCCCCTATGAGATAATGGAAAAAGTGAGCGAAGTGAATTACAAGGTCAGACAACCAGGAAGGCGAAAGCCCGAACAGATCTATCACGTTAATCTGTTGAAAGCCTGGAGGGATAGAGAGTCCCTAGTCGCAGACACTTGGTCACCAGCTCAAACTGGTTGCGTGATTCCTGAGGTTGGAATAGCAGCCACCTTGTCACAACCCCAACAACAGGAGGTTAAGGAGTTTGTGCTTCGCAACGAGTAGGTATTCTCTGAGCTGCCGGGACAAACATCTGGGGTAGAGCATGACATCATTACCCCGCCCGGTGAAAGGGTGAAGTTAAAACCCTATCGGATCCCAGAGGCCCGACGGGAGGCAATACGGGAGGAAGTACAGAAAATGCTGAACTTAGGGGTGATAGAGGAGTCCCAAAGTGATTGGTCTAGTCCCATTGTGTTGGTGCCTAAACCGGATGGGAGCTGGCGATTTTGTAACGATTTTCGTCAGTTGAACAAAGTTACAAAATTTGACACCTACCCCATGCCACGTATAGATGAGTTGATCGACCGGCTGGGAACAGCCCGATACATGACGACTCTTGACCTCACAAAAGGGTATTGGCAAATCCCCGTGGCCAAGTCGGCCAAAGAGAAAACCGCATTTGTAACCCCAGACGGGGCGTTCCAATATAAAAGAATGCCGTTCGGGTTACAGAATGCGCCGGCCACATTCCAGCGGAAAATGGACCAGATGCTGAGGCCCCATCGGAAGTATGCTGCGGCTTACCTGGATGACGTAATTGTCCATAGCACAGATTGGGCCTCACATCTGCCAAAAGTGCAAGCAGTCCTGGACTCTGTTCGGGAAGCGGGGTTTACGGCTAACCCCAAGAAGTGTACCATTGGGCAGGAGGAGGCCAAATATCTTGGGTACACCATTGGGAGGGGAGTAATAAAACCCCAACTCAACAAAGTCGAGGCCATCCAGAGTTGGCCACGTCCCAACAGCAAGAAGCAGGTACGAGCCTTTCTGGGAATCGCTGGGTATTATCGGCGATTCATTCCCCACTTTGCTTCTAAGGCTGTGCCCCTAACCAACCTGACGAAGGGGAAAGGGTCGGTCATGATTAAATGGACCCCCGAGGCTGAGGCAGCATTCCAATTCTTGAAACAAGCCTTATGTAGCCAGCCAGTGTTGTACTCACCCGACTTCTCTAAAGACTTTGTCGTACAAAGTGATGCGTCAGATGTGGGGTTAGGAGCAGTATTGTCCCAGGTCTGGAACGGGGAAGAGCACCCAGTCATTTACCTCAGCAGGAAGTTGAAGTCCCATGAGGTAAATTACGCCACCGTTGAAAAGGAGTGTTTAGCGGTGAAGTGGGCTCTAGATTCCCTTCGGTACTACCTGCTAGGTAGGCACTTTGACATGGTTACGGATCACGCTCCGTTAAAGTGGATGGCTCAAAACAAGGAAACAAATAGAAGAGTGAATAGGTGGTTCCTGGCCCTCCAGGAATTCAACTTAACAGTAAAGCATCGCCCTGGCGTTCAAATGGGGAATGTGGATGCTTTGTCTCGAGTACATGAATGCCTGATTGCTGGTGTTCCAACCCCGAGGTTAAAACAAGAGGGGGGGGTATGTGACAGCAGGAAGGTAAAGTCACCTGGTTGCATCCAGGGGGGTAGATATATTTCGCCCAGATTCAGGCTTTACGCCGACTTATACAACTAGGTGGAGAGTTGTATAAGCCCAGCTGAGGCTAGTGGGCTCATGGATGACTCATACCTCTAGGGAGAGTGTGGGGCGTCGTGCAGACAGGGAGTTGATGAGACCAGCTGAAGCTTGTCAGCTCATTTAGGCCTCTATAAGAACTCCCAGATTCATTAGGTGTTTGCTCATGCCTGGACCCAGACCTGTGTGGACTGTCTAGGGAGAGTGAACCCCTGTGCGGTGAGACAAAGCCTGTGTGGCTATTTGCTTGGACATTTAAAATCAGGGACTTAGGGACTAGGACAGCACTAGGCTGATCCCAGTTGTTAGTTAGGAAACCTGTATGTTTAGTCAGAGGTCAAGTTGACCAGGATTTATTTTATTTATGTTTCTTTTGCTTTGCTGTGTTTTGTCACTGTAAATAGAAAATAAACCGCACCTTTTTGATTTTGAAAACCACAACCTCCGTTTGCTGGGCCTGTTTTTGTGTGGGGAGCCCATCCCGGGGGTCACACACACCCGCTGCCGAGCTAACCCCCTCACAATATATATATATATATACCGTATATACTCGAGTATAAGCCGACCCGAATATAAGCCGAGGCACCTTATTTTACCACAAAAAAATGGGAAAACTTATTGATTCAAGTATAAGCCTAGGGTGAGAAATGCAGCAGCTACTGTAAGTGGAAAAGAGGGTCAACAATGCCCATCAGCAGCCTCACTGTGCCCATTTGCAGCCTCACTGTGCCTCACTGTGCCCATTTGCAGCCTCACTGTGCCCATCTGCAGCTTCACTGTGTCCATTTGCAGCTTCACTGTGCCCATTTGCAGCTTCACTGTGCCCATTTGCAGCCTCACTGTGCCCATTTGCAGTCTCACTGTGCCCGTCTGCATGCCTCACTGTGCCCATCTGCAGCTTCATGTACCTGATCTCCCGGCGCTGTGACATGCAGTCTAGTCGGCGGCCGCCTGCAGCCTCATGTACCTGATCTCCCGGCGCTGTGACATGCAGTCTAGTCGGCGGCCCTCTGCAGCCTCATGTACCTGATCTCCCGGCGCTCTGACATGCAGTCTAGTCGGTGGCTGTCCAGTGCCGCGCCTCCTCCTCGTCCTCGTCTGTGACGGAACACTGATTCAGTTTCCCATTAGTGAGTCAGTGTTCAGTGTTTTCCGACTATCACAGACGAGGACAAGGAGAAGGCGGGGCTTTGTTACACTGGACGGCCGCCGACTAGACTGCATGTCACAGCGCCGGGAGATCACGTGCATGAGGCTGCAGATGGGCACAGTGAGGCAGGGAGACTTGAGTATAAGCCGAGGGGGGCTTTCTCAGCACAAAAAAAATGTGCTGAAAAACTCGGCTTATACTCGAGTATATACGGTGTATATATATATATATATATATATATATATATAGCGACACATTTTTTGTTTGTAGCGAGACAAACTATAACCAACTCTTGAAAAAAAAGTACAGTAAGTCCAGTGAAAGTCAAAAACTGTTCCATATGAACCACTCCGGAAGATTTACCCCCTTCATGACCAGGCAATTTTTTGCGGTACGACACTGCGTTACTTTAACTGTCAATTGCGTGGTCACGCTGTACACAAATAAAATGTATGTCCTTTTTTCCCACAAATAGAGATTTCTTTTTGGTGGTATTTGATCACTTAACTATAACCCAAAAAAAACCTGACACTTTTGAAAAAAAATGATTTATTTTTTGTACTTTCTGCTATAAAACACATCCAATTAAAAAAAGGAAACAATCTAATTTCTTCATCAGTTTAGGCCAATATGTATTCTGCTACACATTTTTGGTAAAAAAAATCCCAATAAGCGTATATTGATTGATTTGCACAAAATTTCTAGCGTCTACAAACTATGGGATATATTAATGGAATTTTTAATTTTTTTTACTAGTAATGACATTTTGGCGGATGAATCAGACATTAAGTAACACTTTTTGGGGACCAGTGACACTAATACAGTGATCAGTGCTAAAAATATGTACTGTCACTGTACTAATGACATTGGCAGGGAAGAAGTTAACATCAGGGGCGACCAAAGGGTTAAATATGTGCCTAGGAAGTGCTTTATAACTGTGTGGGGGGTACTTTTGCTATGGGAAGGCAGAGATCTGTGTTCCTGCTTTGATAAAGCACAATTCGTGTGAAATATGTAAGCCATGCCTCCCTTGCTTGTACATGTTCTTCATGGTTTTATGTGAATAAATACATTTGGATCTCAGTTTGTTGTTCAGCCATCCGGACTTTCCTATCATTATTGCTTCAGCTCCGACTGGGCGTGCACCCTGCAACGAGGAGATCATACTGTTGGAGGCGGCTCACCTGTGAGCAGCGTGGACCTCTTGTTCCATGTTCCTGCTTTGTAAGAACACAGAATTACAGACTTCCCTTCTCACAGAACGGCGGCCTGCCCTGTTTTCTCCCAAACAACTGGCGGGTCCTGGCAGATATCGCGTCCGCCAAACCTAGTGATTGGCTCCTGCTAGGTCCAATCACAACCGGAGCAGATCGCTGGGGACGCACGTGCACGCCCCAGACCCATAAGTGCAGAATCACGTACAGGTATGTGAACCTGCCAAGGGAAGCCGATTTACTGCTGTATAATTAGTGTATACGGTCGACAAGTGGTTAAGAAAAACCTATCCAGCATCCAAAATGACTACTTCCCTAAGTTCCTCAAAATTTGCAACCCTTGGCTACAATACTCATTTGCTACTCTAAGCTTCCTTATAGCTGGGCAGTTATAAATGTGTGGCCCCCACCTGTGAGGGAGAAAACCAAAATCCATCACCCTCTTATTTTTTTTTACCTTTTTTCTTTTTAGTCACACACTGTAACCCGACAGAGTGTGAAAAAGATATCCAGTGCTCCAAATACCCTATTACCAATAAAAACATATTTTATTTATGTAGCACCCTCTACCTAGTGTAGGTGCTAGAGTTAGTTTGTTTTTTTGGCCAGTACAGGTAAATTTAGGCAGGCCTAAGCTAGGCCTGTTTGTTTTGATCTGTGGGGCTGGGAGTGGTTTAGAGTAGGCTGGTGACTCACAAGCAGTGTCAATTCTTGGTTACCTCCCTCTGGCCTCTAGAAGATTCTTGAAGCAGAGGAGGGGAAGAGAGGTGGAGTTGCCTGAGGTGTTCAGGGAGCCCTGACCAATCCTCAACTAAATACCCAGGGTCAGCCCAGCTGGGGAGGAGTTGTTCAGGGGGAAGGACTAAAAGATGGAGTGTTAGGCTGTCAGGGCCTTGGATTGAGCCCCCCAGTCTGGGTGGGGGGGTGACCGTGGGCTGGGGCTGGGAGTTGTGAGGGAATCCCACACAATCCAAGGGGTGTCCTGAACATGAGCATTAGAGGACAGCTGGGAACACTGCCGGGCAAGTCTTCAGGAGGGATCCACCAGGTGTCGTGAGTGACAGGCACAGTCGAGCTGGGAGAGGCATGCTGGAGTGGACTGGGAGTCTGAGATGGATGTAGAGCCAGCGGGAGAGACTGTGATGTTACTGGCATTGAAGTCGCCTGTCAGAGTCTGCACAGGACTGACTGGGATTAGTAGTCCACCTCAATTTAGCTAGCAGTAAATACTTTCTTTTACCATTGGTTGCTACACCAAAGGGGCCCGCGGTCCCTGCCAGCAAATGGCAATTCCTGAGGTTTTGGCCCAATTCAGAATTGGGCCTACCATGTGCTAGCTGTGAGAGAAGCCAATTATTGCACAGGAGAGAAAGTAACAGTCTACAAAGAAGCGTTGTGCTGGAGGAGGCTGGAGCTTTAGATAATGTGAATAGAGGGTCCAATCAATCATTGCATCGATTAATACTATTGATTCTGGGCATCCCAAAATCCCTTTTACCCCATCCAAGTGTAGCAAGGTGTCACTTTTGCACGTAACTTATGGACTACAGTTTGTGCCTAATAAGAATTTAGCTCCCTCTGGTGCCCGTTAATGCTAGACTATTAAAATTTGTTTGGTTCAGTCATTCATAGATAAAGCATTATGGGTAATGTGGAATCATAGACAGAGACTCTATTAGCGTGAATAGAAATTAAACTACATTACCCACAAGACCACTATGCCGCCAAAGTTTTGTCAGAGTACATGAGGCGTCTCGACAAGATCATCCATCAGATCCTGCTGAAAAAGGGGTTAGACCCCTGGGATGTGACAAGATCAGAGCAAAGCAAGTTTTGAAAGGGACCCAACCTTTAGACCCCATTACCCTCCTGTTGAGAACCCAGCATGATGGTGGTATCTTGAAATATCCAGACTTGATCCGGATTGTCAGGGAGGAAGATGTCAGGTTGAAAAGCAAGAAGACGAGTCAGAAACCTGAATCCTCTGCTGGAGTCAGAGTGATAAATGCTGATGATGGTGACCCCCAGGTTGAGCTTCTTAAAACTCAAGCGTCCCAACTAATAGAGATGATGTCCATACTGACCAACCAGCCAACTGGCCTGCCCAGTGGAAAAACTCCAGAAGAGCCGAAGAAGTCTCTCAGCTTTAATGTTGCACAAGTATAGAAACCAAGGAAACTGATAATCTGTTTCAACTGTGGAGGAGTCGGACATTATCGGGAAGTATGTAAGTAAGCCCAGAGAAAGCTGCAGACCGGTACCGCAAGCCAGCAGAAAACTCCAGAGGGCCCCCAGTGAAGGAGTCAACCGGGTGCCCACCAGTTTCAGCTAACTCCATAAAATCTAACGACGCGAGGAGACCACATCGGGAGTCCCGACCCTCGTCTAGGGCTCCAGTTGTTGCCTCTGAGCGAGCTAATTTCTCCTGCTCTTTGACCCAACCTGCTCGGTGGCAGCAGAGAGTCAGTGCACACCAGACCAAACAGGGGTCAAAATCCAGACGCCCTGCAGAGCCTGTCAGGAGCCAAGTGGTTCAGTGTGATGGACCTGAAGAGTGGGTATTACCAGATCCCCATGCACCCTTAGGATAAAGATAAAACTGCCCTCATTACCCCAGTGGGGTTCTTTGAGTTTGATCACATGCCTCAAGGGTTGTCAGGAGCCCCGGCCACCTTCCAAAGGCTAATGGAGAAAACAGTGGGCGACATGAACCTTATTAAAGTGCTGGTGTACCTGGACGTCATCATAGTGTTCAGCAGGACTCTGGAAGAGCATGAAGAGCGGTTGGAAAAGGTCCTTAAGAGACTTCATGAAGAAGGCCTGAAGCTCTCCTTTGAGAAGTGGCAGTTCTATCAGCCCTCGGTCCACTACCTTGGCGACATCGTGTCTGCCGAGGGAATAGCCACGGACCCTGAGAAGCTGGATGCCGTCACATCTTGGCCAAGACCCACTAATGTTGACCGAGCTTCGGTCATTTCTGGGATTCTGCTCCTACTACCGAAGATTTGTAGAAGGATTTGCCAAGATAGCCCGCCCGCTCAATGAACTACTGAGGAGTGAAGGAGAGGAAGATGTCCCAGAATCAGTCAAACCTGTGAATTCCACACAAGGGCCTAGAAGACCTAAAGAGTTCATCCAGAATCAGTGGACTTCCAAATGGGAAGAGGCCTTCAGTCAATTAAAAAAGAGCCTATCCACTTCCCCAGTCTTGGCCTATGCTGACACCGCCAGGCCATACGAATTACACGTCGATGCCAGACGAGATGGGCTGGGCGGGGTGCTATATCAAGAACATGATGGTCACCTACGCCCTGTTGCCTATGTGAGTAGGAGTTTGGTCCCCGCTGAAAGGAACTACCCCACGCACAAGCTTGAGTTCCTGGCCTTGAAGTGGGCTGTAGTGGATAAATTGAGAGACTACCTCTACGGGGCAGAGTTTGTGGTCAAGACTGACAACAATCCACTCACCTACCTCCTCACTACAGCCAAACTGGATGCCACAGGACATAGGTGTTGGCTGCCCTCTCGGGTTTCACCTTCAGTTTGAAATATCAGCCTGGAGTTGGGAACAGGGATGCAGGTGCCCTTTCTAGAAGGCCTCATGGCCCCAGTGACTCTCCTGAAGAGTGGACCCAAGTGACACCAGAAGGAGTGTGAGCCCTATACCAGGAGTCTGAACGTCAGGCTGGAGGAGGATTTAGGGCCGAAGAGATTGGAGTTTCTGCTGCTGGGGTACCCAAATGTTACTGCAATGTGACCCAAGTAGGGGATGAAGGCCTGCCAAAGCTGTCAAAGAAGGACCTGAGAAGGGACCAGTTGGAAGACCCTTTGGGTAACTTGGCATTGAAGGCTTTGGAGAATCAGTGCCCTGACATGCTCCTCATGAATTCCCCAAAGGAGGCTCATCTGCTACACCGGGAATGAGATCGGTTGCAGTTGCATCAAGGGGTGGTCTACCGAAGGGGCCCCTCTGATGATCTGGAAGAAAAATGGCAGTTGTTCTTACCCAGGAAACACAGAGAGACAGTGTTGACGGCCCTCCACGATAACAATGGCCATGTAGGACCAGAGAGAACTTTCCATCTGGTGAGGGATCGATTCTACTGGCCCTGCATGCGGGCTGAAGTCGAGGGTTACTGCAACTCTTGTATTTAATGTTTCCAAAGGAAGACTCTGCCTTCCCAAGCCGCCCCAATGGGCCATCTTCAGAGTCAGGGACCCATGGAGCTGGTGTGCATTGACTTTCTTTGCCTGGAGCCGGATCTGAGTGGACAGGGAAACATTTTGGTGGTAACTGATCATTTTACTAGATATGCCCAAGCATTCCCAATGAAGGACTAGCAAGCATCGAATGTGGCCAAGGTGGAGAAGTTCTTCGTCCACTATGGCTTGCCCCAGGGTATCCACTCGGATCAAGGGAGAGACTTTCAAAGTAGCCTTATTAAAAGACTTTTGGACCTATTAGGCATCAAAAAGTCCAGAACCACTCCTTACCACCCCCAAGGGGATGCTCAACCTGGTTTAACCGAACTCTTCTTAACATGCTTGGTACCTTAAGCTCGGAGAAGAAGCAACACTGGAGCAAATATGTAGCTGCCATTGTTCATGCCTATAACAATACTGCAAATGATGCTACAGGATACTCCCCCTATCGCTTAATGTTTGGGCGGGAGGCTCGATTACCAGTAGACCTGGCCTTTGGCATATCTGTGGATCACACCTCAGCAACCTCCCACAGAGGGTATGTCGATCGGCTGCTGAGAAGTCTAAAGACCGCCTATGACAAGGCCCAAGCTACCTCAGACAGAAGGGGACTGAGAAACAAAAAGAATTGTGATCTCAAAGTCGAAGTGCAGGATCTGCAACCAGGTGATACAGTACTGTTGAGAAACCTGGGTGTCCCTGGCAAACACAAACTGGCTGACTGCTGGAAGTCACAGCCTTATGTCATCTGCAAGCAATTACAAGGGCTCCCAGTATACCAGATCAGACCAGAAGGGGATGTAGGCCCATTAAAGACTTGGCATCGAAATCACCTGCTGCCCCTCTCAGAGGCGGTTCGCCTGCCACCAATGTCAGATTTACAGGCGACTCCCTCAACCTCTCAAGGGCTTCGGCCTGTCACTAGGTCTCAGTCTGCATCTCAAGATGTGGAGGATGAAGACACTGAAGATGAAGAGGCAGAATCGGACTGGTTGTGGTCGTCTCAACTATTTTGGCCCACAACCCCTCCATTGTCCCCACCTGAAGTGATTGACATTGGGACTCCCAGGCCAGAGGCCCCCGAGTTTGTGCCTCAAAGTATGCTTTCTGAAGAGCTGGAGGATAAACAGGTCGCCCTGACAGTGGAAGACTCTGAAGAAGTCCCATCCCTTACAGAAGGAGAACTGGAAGCTGGGAAAGAAACAGTGTCAAGTGTGCTTGAACAAGGAGAAGAAGTCATTGAGGAAAAAGAGTCTAGTGTAGCTGTGACCTTAGCACCTAAGGAGCAGAGAGAGAGAAGAGTCATTCACCCACCCAAGGGACTGACTTACAATCAATTGGGTGAATGCTCTGAAGAGGCTGTGCTCGCCTCAAAAAGAACAACTGGGATGCCTGGTCCCTCCACTGCACATTTGGTGGGGGACAACCCCAGTTAACCCCCTGGCACATCTGTTTGGGCTATACCTGTTAAGGTGGCCTATAGGCAGAACAACCTCCTTTTTAAAGCATGGTGGGGGGGGGGGGTCCTCTGCCAAGTTCTTATGAAAATATGAATTGCCTTTTTTCTTGCATGCACTAACTGGTCCTTTTTCTCCTCGTGTATCAGAACAAAGCATGTAACAGGTCACAAACTGCTGCTGTCTTTGGGGACCAAGTGGGGGGAGTGTGTAGCAAGGTGTCACTTTTGCACGTAACTTATGGACTACAGTTTGTGCCTAATAAAAATTTAGCTCCCTCTGGTGCCCATTTATGCTAGACTATTAAAAGTTGTTTGGTTCAGTCATTCATGGATAAAGCATTATGGGTAATGTGGAATCATAGACAGAGACTCTATTGGCGTGGATATAAATGAAACTACATCACCCACAAGACCACTATGCCACCAAAGTTTTGGTGCCACACACAGCCTGCTGGAATAACTTATTTAAGGCTAGGCGGGGCTCTTGTGCGGTCTCTTGGGACGCCATCTTTAAACAGGCAAGAGGCCTGCAGCGAACATGCTTAGGCCGGAGAAGCCTGGGCCTAAAGTGACGGAAACGGATCGCCTGTATAAGAGATTCCTGCCAAGGCCCTGCTGATCGGACCAGGGGCCGCTCTACATTCCAAGGCATCCAGAGTCACCTTTCCACTGACACCTCGTGAGCAGCTGGGCGGAGGACCAGGGACCGCGACTTATCCAGGAGCCGAGAACCAAGAGGGTCTGGACGAAGCACATCGGCGAGGCGAGGCCTCATGTGGTGAGAGGGCGCCTGCCCATCAGCATAACTAACTGGGTTGCAGGAAGGTGACTTCCATAGTTTACTTGTGCTTGCTGACAGCTGCAGTGTTTTAAGTGGGGCCAAGCTACATTCGGGACTGATTTAGCACTTTGGGAGGATCAGCAGTCCACTTGCCCTTATATTGCACAGTTTAAGTGTTCAATCTTTCTTCACCTTGTTT